>OZ025296.1:345997119-347197119 GCA_964019185.1 Maratus speculifer
TAAAATGAAAAATAAAATTGAAATTAAAATACTATTTCTAGAAAATCGTCTGTTATAAAATCAAGTGAATTTCGGCTTTCTATTTTTTTTTTTTTTTTTTTTTTTTTTTTTTTTTTTTTTCACCAATTAAAGGTTTTTTATTTTATTGCAAACTTAGTTTCTGAAGGATACAGATAACTTCATCATAATAACTGATCTTTATCATATTTTATCGATTACATATGGGAATAAAGTTTAATTTTAATAATTCAGGCAACTGAGTTTTATAGAAATAATATTACAAAAAAATATTTTTTGAGAATTAGACTGACCAATATCAGATGCATTTTTTTTACTGTAGCTAATTTGGTAGCTTTATTATAAATCAATGAAACACTCCCTTCTTAAACATTTTCTATCGTCGAAATTCGACGGGTTCCACCTCGTTAAAATAATAACGAGGAAGCAGAGGATAACGTTCATGCCGATGAAGCTGAGTCACCAGTGCCAACTCTGTCTGATGCAATTACGGCATTTCAAACTGTATGAACTTTTATGTATGCGTATGAAATTACAAAAAATGACCAAAAAAATGTTGTATATCTTGAAAATTTATTTTTTAATTTAAAAAATGATCAAAAAACCAAACAAAATTATTGATTTTTTTTTTTTAAATAAATGTCTATTGATTTTTTAAAATAATAGAAATTTTCAATTACTTCGATTTATTTATTTTACAATTTAGTAAGGACCAATTCTGTATTCAGTATTTATTAGTATACTGTATACATTGCTCGCATTAGTGGAGCATAAACACTGTGTTTTTCCTATTTTTAAGTTAATCCGCATTTATCGTTTTCCCGCATTTGTCGTTTTTTCCCCCGTGCCCATTGAAAAACGATGGATCGAGGTTCTAGTGTATTAATTTTGTTATATTGTTTTGACATACTAATTTAGTCATCTTATTTTATTCATCCTTATTTACATTAGCAGGAGACTGTAGCCCCCTATAAATTATGCCCGCCAACCCTCTTCTGGCCCTACCAGTGGCCAAGAAGTTCTGCCTCCGAAACCGGTACACGGCAGGTGCGGGGTTCAAGCTAAATCGCGATCGTCGGCCTAACCGTTCAGAGTTTTTCGTGGTTTTCTTCGAACCTTGAATTCCCTTGCGTAAATACTGATTTCCATCCCTTAGAAAGACCTCCACGGAGGACACTCTCCCCTTAAGGCCTATATCCCACATCTTAATATTGGCAGCCATAAACAAAGCCAAACTTTTTATTTTAAAAAGTATTGATTTATTAAAGATTCAGCAATTTAAATTTCGTTTAAACAATTCTTTTCGTGTTTCGCAATTTCAAATTTCTTTTATATCTCCGCTAGATTTTTTAAATTTCGGATATTCAAAAAATTTGGAATTTTATTTAAATAATTAGAACATTTTTAATTTATGAAAATAAAAAAAACTTCCTTTTATAATTATTTTAAAATTAAATCTGTTGGTACTACCATTCATATAAAATTGTAATAATTTTAAGTTAACAATTTTGATTTTTTAATTAAAAGATAAGTTGTTTTGATAGAAATATTCAATGAAACCCTCTGTACTATCACCGATCACACTTACCGACTTTTTTTTGTTGTTCTTAGTGTCATTATAATTCTTTAGGCATAAAAACATTATACTTGTTTTCCTTTTAAGCTAACACGGATAACCATTGTTGCGTGTTAAATATACATAAAATAAGGTTCCCCCAAAATGTATGTAAAATAAGTCTATTATCATTGCTTACGAAAATTTTGAAAGCCTTTCAAATGCAAATGATCCGCTATTGAGCCATAACATAAAAATGGACCTTCCACCATTATCAAAATGAACGCCACATTTGTCCCGTTCTTTTTTACAAGCAGTCTTTATTTACATGACAGTAGCGTGTCTATTTTTAAATTTTCAACCAGTTATATCCAGCTTTATTGAAAATAAAATAAATTTGTACTCTCTATTTTTCTTTTAATAAAAATATGAAAACTTTTACATTGAGCAAAAAACTGATTATGTGAAAGAAAATATACTTTTTACTTTCTTCTACATTCGATAGAAGAAAGTATTGTAATCGAAATTTTTTTTCTTTTATAGACTTCCGGTTTACGACGGATTTACACATTTTAGAGGTTAGAGATTTAAAAAAAAACATGTTTTTATAAAATGTCTGTCTGTTCGTGTGTCCGTGTGGTACCATTCTACTATCAAAAAGTGTTTGAAGTTATGCATAGAACTGAACTGAAATTTTCGTGTATGATTAATTTTGGGTATGGCAAGTAGATCCTTCATGAATTTGAAAAAAATCTGTTTATTGTTCTATAGTTCATCGGCTCATGCAAAGACGGAAACTCGTTTTTACTCCGATTAATTGACTAAAGCAGAAATTTAAGATGAAAATCATAGTTTGTACTGTGTTGAATTAATTATATTAACGCATTAACATCTACTAAAATGTATGTATGAGATAGAAGAAAGTTTTGGGATTGGCGCATCCAACTAGTTTATTTATTTATTTGGAAGTTCTGAATTATTATTAAAATAATTAGGGGTGTAGCGGAGGGTACATATAAGGGCATACGACCTCTAATTTTTTTACGACTACACCATTGATAATAATTGAACTAATATTAGTCCCTTCATTCTCGGATGCGATAATGAAGGGGTTAATGCAATTTATACTTATTGAATGTTTAATATTGATTCTATTAATTTTATTATATTGTTTTGACATACTAATTTAGTCATCTTATTTTATTCATCCTTATTTACATTAGCAGGAGACTGTAGCCCCCTATAAATTATGCCCGCCAACCCTCTTCTAACCCTACCAGTGGCCAAGAGGTTCTGCCTCCGAAACTGGTAGACGGCAGGTGCTGGGTTCAAGCTTAATCGCAATCGTCGGCCTAACCGTTCAGAGTTTTCCGTCGTTTTCTTTGAATTTTGTATTCCCTTGCGTAAATACGGATTAGGTTCCCTTAGAAAGACCTCCACGGAGGACACCCTCCCCTTAGGGTCTATATCCCACGTGTTAATATTTGGCCGTCATAAACAAAACCAAACTTTTTATTTTAAAAAGTATTGATTTATTAAAGATTTAGCAATTTAAATTTCGTTTAAACAAATCTTTTCGTGTTTCGCAATTTCAAATTTCTTTTATATCTCCGCTAATTTTTTTAAATTTCGGATATTCAAAAAATTTGGAATTTTATTTAAATAATTAGAACATTTTTAATTTGATGAAAATAAAAAAACTTTCTTTTATAATTATTTTAAAATTAAATTTGTTGGCACTACCATTCATAAAAAATTTTAATAATTTTAAGTTTACAATTTTGATTTTTTTAATTAAAAGATAAGTTGTTTTGATAGAAATATTCAATGAAACCCTCTGTACTATCACCGATCACACTTACCGACTTGTTTTTGTTGTTCTTAGTGTCATTATAATTCTTCAGGCCTAAAAACATTATACTTGTTTTCCTTTTAAGCTAACACGGATAACCATTGTTGCGTGTTAAATATACATAAAATAAGGTTCCCCCAAAATGTATGTAAAATAAGTCTATTATCATTGCTTACGAAAATTTCGAAACCCTTTCAAATGCAAATGATCTTTTATTGAGCCATGACATAAAAATGGACTTTCCCCATTTTCAAAATGAACGCTACATTTGTCCCGTTCTTTTTTACAAGCAGTCTTTATTTACATGACAGTAGCGTGTCTATTTTTTAAATTTTCAACCAGTTATATCCAGCTTTATTGAAAATAAAATAAATTTGTACTCTCTATTTTTCTTTTAATAAAAATATGAAAACTTTTACATTGAGCAAAAAACTGATTATGTGAAAGAAAATATACTTTTTACTTTCTTCTACATTCGATAGAAGAAAGTATTGTAATCGAAATTTTTTTTTCTTTTATAGACTTCCGGTTTTCGACGGATTTACACATTTTAGAGGTTAGAGATTTTAAAAAAAACATGTTTTTATAAAATGCCTGTCTGTTCGTGTGTCCGTGTGGTACCGTTCTACTATCAAAAAGTCCTTCCGGCAATGCCGGGAGGAAGAGGTAGCTTTCATATACTTATATATTTATTTATTTATTTTAAAGTAAGTTACATTGTTCAAAAATACTAATCTCCAATTAGTGGAAATAATCTTATAAAATTAGTGATTTTATAAGATTGAATACTATTTTTTGTCAAGACTGAATATTAATAGGAATTTTTAGAAATTAGTCATCTTTTATTCAATCTGGTTTTATTTTAAGCGATTTGGAGAGTCACTAAATTCCACGATATCATAAAGTGTATGCCATTTTAAAGCAACATTGTGGATCGTTCAGATCAGACCGTTTCAAAATGTCAGCCATAAGAAAAATTCAAAGTGCTGTAACTCAATCATTTTGTAAGATATAGACAAAATAAAAAGTGTTTTAAAATAGTTGTTTTAAGTTCTAACACGTAAAAGAAAAATATTTTTCAAATTTTGATTTTTTCGTATTTAATTTTAAATTTTAAATTTTTTTAAAAATTTAAAATGGCCACCATTTTGAAACAAAAAGGCGGATGATGCTGGCCAACGAACTCGGTCGAGACATTTGTATGCACTATGTACATACCAAGTATAATTGAAATCGGTTCATAAATACGCGTGTTATCACGTGACAAAATCATATCGTTTCAAAATGTCAGCCATAATAAAAATTCAAAGTGCTATAACTCAATCATTTTTTAAGATATAGACAAAATAAAAAGTGTTCTGGAATCTTTGTTTTAAGTTCTAACACGTAAAAGCAAAATATTTTTCAACTTTTAATTTTTTTGCATTTAATTTTAAATTTTAAATTTTTTTAAAAATTTAAAATGGCCGCCATTTTGAAACAAAATGGCGGATGATGCTGACCAACGAACTCGGTCGAGACATTTGTATGTACTATGTACATACCAAGTTTCATTGAAATCGGTTCATAAATACGCGTGTTATCACGTGACAAAAATCAGATCGTTTCAAAATGTCAGCCATAAGAAAAATTCAAAGTGCTATAACTCAATCATTTTTTAAGATATAGACAAAATAAAAAGTGTTCTGGAATCTTTGTTTTAAGTTCTAACACGTAAAAGAAAAATATTTTTCAACTTTTAATTTTTTCGCATTTAATTTTAAATTTTAAATTTTTTAAAAAATTTAAAATGGCCGCCATTTTGAAACAAAATGGCGGATGATGCTGACCAACGAACTCGGTCGAGATATTTGTATGTACTATGTACATACCAAGTTTCATTCAAATCGGTTCATAAATACGTTAGTTATTGCATGACAAAAATCAGATATATATATATATATATATATATATATATATATATGTCAACATTTGAACGGAGGGTGGTTTTGGGGTCTGGGGGTCATGATCGGTGAAAATATACCAAAATTTTCCGGAAGTGCTTTCCTCCGGACGGCTGCAATAGGTAGCTTTTTATTTTTTGTAATGAAAGCTACCTAAAAGTGTTTGAAGTTATGCATAGAACTGAACTGAAATTTTCGTGTATGATTAATTTTGGGTATGACAAGTAGATCCTTCATGAATTTGAAAAAAATCTGTTTATTGTTCTATAGTTCATCGGCTCATGCAAAGACGGAAACTCGTTTTTACTCCGATTAATTGACTAAAGCAGAAATTTAAGATGAAAATCATAGTTTGTACTGTGTTGAATTAATTATATTAACGCATTAACATCTACTAAAATGTATGTATGAGATAGAAGAAAGTTTTGGGATTGGCGCATCCAACTAGTTTATTTATTTATTTGGAAGTTCTGAATTATTATTAAAATAATTAGGGGTGTAGCGGAGGGTACATATAAGGGCATACGACCTCTAATTTTTTTACGACTACACCATTGATAATAATTGAACTAATATTAGTCCCTTCATTCTCGGATGCGATAACGAAGGGGTTAATGCAATTTATACTTATTGAATGTTTAATATTGATTCTATTAATTTTATTATATTGTTTTGACATACTAATTTAGTCATCTTATTTTATTCATCCTTATTTACATTAGCAGGAGACTGTAGCCCCCTATAAATTATGCCCGCCAACCCTCTTCTAACCCTACCAGTGGCCAAGAGGTTCTGCCTCCGAAACCAGTAGACGGCAGGAACGGAGTTCAAGCTTAATGGCGATCGTCGGCCTAATCGTTCAGAGTTTTCCGTCGTTTTCTTTGAATTTTGTATTCCCTTGCGTAAATACGGATTAGGTTCCCTTAGAAAGACCTCCACGGAGGACACCCTCCCCCTTGGGGCCTATATCCCACGTGTTGATAATTGGCTATAAAAAACAAAACAAAACTTTTTATTTTAAAGAGTATTGTGATTGATTAATGATTCAGCATTTAAAATTTCGTTTAACGAAATCTTTTCGTGTTTAGAAATTATAAATTTCTTTTATATCTCCGCTAGATTTTTTAAATTCCGTATTTTCAAAAAAGTTGGAATTTTGGATTTTATTTGCATAATTTGATTACAACATTTTTTATTTGATTCAAATAAATTACTTCCTTTTATAATTATTTTAAAATTAAATTTGTTGGCACTACCATTCATATAAAATTTTAATAATTTTAATTTAACAATTTTGATTTTTTAATTAAAAAATATGTTGTTTTGAAAATATTATTAAACGAAATCCTCTGTGGAATCTGCGATAACACTTATCCACTTGTTTTTGTTGTTTTTATTGTCATCATAATTCTTTAGGCATAAACACATTATACTTGTTTTCCCTTTCCCCCCCCCCCCTTAGCTAACACGAATAAGCATTGTTGCGTGTTAAATATACATAAAATAAGGTTCCCCCAAAATGTAAAATAAGTCTATCATTGCTTACGAAAATTTTGTGGCCCTTTCAAATGCAAATGATCCTTTATTGAGTCACAACATAAAAATGGACCTTCCCCCATTTTGAAAATGAACGCCCCATTTGTCCCGTTCTCTTTTTCACAAGCAGTGTCTTTATTTGCATGACAGTAGCGTGTCTATTTTTAAAATTTCAAACTGTCATCCAACTTCATTGAGATATACAGAAAATTTGCACCCTCCATCTTTACTTTTAATAAAAATATGAAAACTTTAACATAGTGAAAAAATCTGATGGTGAATATAAATAGCCTCACCTTTTTTATTATTATTTTTTATGCATTCGTAATTATGTAAATACGTAACACCTATAGCTGTCGTTCAGTCCGCCCGTATGTAACAACGCAAAAATTACATAACCGAATCGTATGAAATTTAAAATATATAATTATTACATAATTTTGTAGAGTCATTTCAAATTTTATGAAAATCGGATACATAGATCAATTACAGGGGTAATCAAAATTATTCCGTTGCATTACGGTCAAACCAATGAACCAATGCAGGATAATCAGAAGTGCCTACTGGAATCGTCTTGCTCCAGTTTACCTTCCATCGGATTCGATGAGTCGAGTTGCTGATTGCGTCGAAGATAAGCAAGTAAATTGGTGGAATTTTCAAAAAAAATTCCGTAGCATTGGGTTGGTCGATTGAGTCATAAGGGTAAAGCGGTTGAAAAAGCCAAGGGCTATACATTTTTTATATATATATATATATATATATATATAAATTAGATAAATCCTAAATAATTTTTAGGAGAATATCGAAAATAAAAGAAAAAATAAAAATAAAGTAAATAAATTTAGCAAAAAGTTAAATTTAGTAAAAATAACAAGTAAAAATAATAAGAATATCATTAGAGAAAAAATATCCAAAAAATTCATAGAGAAGAACAAGGGGATACGACGAACAACTTGGTCGACCAATGAAATTGCAGCAGCCGGCCAATGAAATTCGTCCGTTCGCAACCTTGAAAGTAACAATCGTCCGATATGGAAAAGCGATTGTTTAGAGAGGATTATGCTTCATTTTCCAACTGGAAAGGAGAAATAAGATTAAAAAAGGGAAAAAATATAAAAATTTAACATAATTAGGTAAAAATTTAATATTTATACGCGATGTGGATAAAATCCGAAGCCAAATGCAAAGGCAGGTACGAAGTCGAAGTGATAATAGGATGTAGGATAGATTTTAAGTGAAAAGAGTGAAAATATATCAAGGTTATAAATTTGGAAAAGCCGCAACTATGCGTTTAAGGTGGTTCATGCCGTCTTCTTTTGGAAGGGGGGGGGCAAAACCGTCATCTCTACTCAAGATAACAAGCGGTCTTTTTTTACCAACAGTATTGATATTGTATGGTTTTATAGATCGCAACGCATCGTTCGGTATTAGAATACGATCTCCATGAAAGTTTTGTGCAAGTTTTTTAATAACTTGCGAAATCGGCCGAATTTTGAGATCATTATGAATGACATCGTTCCGAACAAACATAGTTGCTTTAACAAACTGCCTTAAAATGGTATTTTGAACAATTTGAAGTTTTTGAAGTTGAGTTTCACATACAGATCCCCAAACAACTGACCCGTAAGTCATGGTGGATCTGATGAAAGATTTGTATAACAGTAATTTATTAGGAAGCGACAGACAGCTATGTCTAGCTAAAAGGGATTTAAGGGAGGCTTTGGCCGCCACAGATTTTGATTTAGCATCGGTAATCTGTTTAGACCAATTTAATTTAGAATCTAGGTAAATTCCTAGGTATCTATAGTTAGTGACCCAGGGTATATCTTCGTTATTTAAAGTGAGATTAATGTCTGGGGTAATAGATCTTCGAGAGAAGATCATGGCAGCACTCTTCGAAGGGTTAACTTTAATGCGCCATTTACGCAACCAAATAGAAAGGGCCTGAAGATAGGATTGGAGTTGTTCAATCACAGTGTTTAGTGACGTGTTTCTGAATAGTATGGCCGTGTCATCAGCATATAATGCTAAGAGGATGCGGGGAATCTTTGGAATGTCGTTGATATATAAGTTGAAGAGTCAAGTACTTAGAAGTCCTCCTTGCGGAATTCCAGCCTCGATATTTCGAAAAGAAGAAATAGAGTGATGTACTCTGACAGAAAAGGATCTATTTTTTAAGTAATTATAAATAATAAGGATAAGTTGGGGTGGAACTTTAAGAATAATTAGTTTATAAATTAGAGCTTCATGCCAAACTCTATCGAAAGCTTTAGCAATATCTATGAATACAGCACCATTTTTTTGTTTGTTAAGGAAACCCTCATGAATGAGTTCAGTTACCCTCCAGAGCTGATGGTTCGTAGAAAGTTTAGGTTGAAACCCAAACTGTTCAGGAATAATTATCGCATTGGTAGTAACGAACTCCTTCAGACGGTTTGAGAGTACGTATTCATAGACTTTAGAAATGCAGGATAGAAGAGAGATAGGTCTAAAATTTGAGGGTACGTGGCGGTCCTGCCCAGGTTCGGGAATTGGTACCACCACGGCTTTTTTCCAACAATCTGGAAATAAGCGTAAGTTTAACATAGTATTTATTAGAAAAATATGAAATTTATAGGTAGACACATTAGCATATTAGTAGAGATGCAGTCGAGGCCTGGAGATTTATTCTTTTTAAGATTCCCAATATAGTTACAATTTCCGAAGGAGTAGTAGGAGTGATATTGTTATTATGAGTTGTATGTAGGAACTCTTCAACTTTGGTATTAACAATGTCAGTCATTCTAGGATTGACGACATCTCTATTAACAAGGAAGGTCTCCATACGGGCATACTCAGAAAAATCTGAAAAAATTACAGAATGTTCTTCTCATATAGTTATATATGTTTATAAAAAAAATTTCGGCGGAATCCCCTTATAACGTCCGTAAAAAAATAATAAAAATTTCGTTTATTTGGCGATTTATCTCCGGTTGGCGAAAAAACGAAATTTTGAAAAATACGCTTTTACGCTTCGAATACTTTTTAAAGAAAAAACTTTCTATGTTCAATTTATATAAATAAGTTTAGTTTGAGTAATTTTAGCTTTGCATTTTTACTTTACTTTAAGCGTAATTTTGTCATATACGTTTATATGTACTTATAACAAAATGAAATTAATATATTTTATCATTTAAAACACAATTTAAATTGATTAAAATTGTTCCAAATTGAAAAATACACTGTTAAAATCTGCTGCATTTTGTTGCAACGCACTCCTTTGCTTGTATAAAAAACGGTTACTTGGGCGTGAAACAGAGCTTTCTCATTGGTTGGAATAGAGATATTATATACAAGCGGTGGAGTGCGTTGCAACAAAATGCAGTAGATTTTTAACAGTGTATGACACGGTCAATTCGCCGTGCTATGGAGCATTCTCATTGGTCAGAAGAGAGATATTCTATAAAAGTGGTGGAGTGACGTTGCAGTAAATGTGCAGATTTTTAACAGTGAAGTCAATTAAAATCAATTTTCAGATTCGTTAAAATCGTCTGCTTTTGGCGAAGAAATGCACTGTTCGCCAAATCCCGCGTCGCTTTCAGCTTTTCACGCCAATTATTCCAAACTATTTTATTTTTTTACATATCTAATAATGTAATTCCGCCGCTAATTTTCACTGATCCTTTATTACCTACATGAGTAGTTTAATTCGTATTTATTTCAAAAAATTCTGAGTATGCCCCCAATGGAGACCTTCCTTGTAAGTGTAAACTGGTTTCTAAGACTGTCAGCAATGAGCTCAGCCTTGTCAGAGTTTTTATAGGCCATTCCGTTAGGGCCTAGTAGGGCCGGAATGTGTGTTCGTGACCTACGCATACGGGCCGTTGCCGACCAAATTGTGTTGTCAGAAGTCGATAAGGACTCAACGTAAGTGTTCCAACGTGAGATACTAAACTCCTTGATTGCAGCACTAATTTCGTGATTTAATCTATTAATTTGGGGCTTTAAGAGGGGGTCCCTGAACGTCTGCCAGTCCCGCTTTAAACGATTTCTGTCTCTTTTCAAGTTCCTGATGTGCTCAGGTAGTCGGAACTTGTCGACCACTCTCTGTCGCGGTTTGGCGACTTCTTTAAACGCATTTTGGAGAATATCTCCAAAAGCTTGAATTGAAGTCGTTACATCGTCGGCAGAGTGTATCTCAGTGGGGGGCGGCTCAGTATTCGTGAGAATATGAGCAAAGTTGTCCCAGTTGACCGAAAAGGCTTGTGGAACATCGAGATGATAATTCCCCACATCGAAAGTGAGCACAACAGGTAAATGGTCGGATGACAAATCATTCACTGCTTGAATAGTGTGCGGGAAAGGAAAATTGCGAGTGATAGCAAAATCTATTATAGAATGGGAATTATGGCGAGTGGACTCAGAAGGCGCTAAAATTTGCGCATGATTTTGATCTGTCCACTTGCGAATTTTCATACCAGAAGTATTGGAGCGCCTAGAGCCCCAGGAGAAATGATGAGCATTAAAATCACCCGCAATGATAAAATTTGAAAAAGGGCGAGTGAGGTTGGAAAGATCTTTGTCAAGCAGACGTTGGCTTCTAGAAGGGGGATTGTAAACGGCTGCAATCAATAAATGGGGTATGGAGGGAAAATCCAGAACAATTGGAGTGGCTTCAATGCAGTCGAAATGGGGAATTTTAGCGAGAGAAGCATTGAGCCCAGATTTAACGTACACCGCGGTGCCACCAGAGGGGAGGGTGCCGTTCTGAGGTCTGTCTACATGGAATAACTCATAATTGGCGACCCTCGTACAGTTACCCTGGGTGAAATGAGTCTCAGAGACTAAAATGATGTCTAAGTCACTGTTATAAACAAAATCTTTAAACTCATTGGCTTTCGATCGAAGTCCGTTGGCATTCCATAAACCAACAGATAAAAACCTCAAGCTTGAAGCTGGGAATGCGCCGGAGAGGGGTGATCGGAGAAGAGAAGAAAAAAGACAGAAAAACTTACCCAGAGAGACTGGGTAGGTTATTATAAATAATAAAAATTCTGTCAATGTCCGTAAGTGCAGTACGGAGGGCAGGTAGACTTTTTTGGAAGGTTGCTAAGACAACCTCTTTGCCAAATGTACTTTCAAATTTTAGGATTTGGCTAAGGAAATCGGCGTCCGAAAGTGCACTCTTTTGAGGGGCCGATTTAATTTGGTTTGCCACAGAGGTGGCAATAGGGGGTTTAGCAACTGCGCTGGTTGCAGCACTCGCGAACGAGACTGCTTTATCCACATTTTTGCGGGGAAAGGATGGTGCGCTGTTTTTGACAGTTTTTTTAGCTATCGGTTGATGTGCAACTTTTTGATTGCTAAGTTTTTGATTTTTCGAAAATTGATTATTTTGATTCCCTGGGAATTTAGGGCAAAGCCGATAGTTCGCAGGGTGGTCACCTCCACAATGTACACATTTGCAGGGTTCGTCATATGTTTTATGGCATGTATTTGATTTATGTGCTTGTGCACATTTTACACATGCCGGTGGAAGGTGGCAAACTGCCGCGGAATGAAAGTATCCCTGGCAATTGTGACATTGTATCGGGCCCTTCCGACCGCGATACTTTTCAAACTTAACCTGCAAACCCAGGATTTCGGTAATTTGGAAAAGAGCATCGGTATTTTGTTTTTGCCTAGGCACTTGGATTAGAAAAAGGGGGAGTCCTACGCGGTTTTTAGTATTACCCCTGTACATTTGGGTAATGGTTAAATTATTTAATTCGGTTACTTCTAGGGCCATTTTGATAAGATTAATGTCAGCATTAGCTGGCAACCCTCTAAGAACAAATTTGTAATTTTTTTCATTTTCGAGAAGAAAACTCCTATAATGAATCCTTTCCCCGTCTAGCGATTTTTGAACACTTCTATACTCTAATTCGGTGTCAACTGACACTCTGATATAATTCTTACTCAATACAGAGCGAATTGAAGGTGCATTTTTTTTAAGAAGAATTAATAAATTATTCCAATGCTTGATTGGTTCTATGAAAAAAGGGGGGATTCTTTCTTTTTTAGGTTCATTAGATAATTGCTTGGCCAATTTAGATGAGTTTTTATTTTTTCTTTTTGTATCGACTGTTTCCCAGTCGTCAACATCATTTTTATCAAAACTTCTCTTGTTAGAAGGGAGCTGTGCGCCGACGGGTTGATCATCAACCAACATAGAATTTTCTTCAATAGAGGGGGGGGGGGGTGAGACATTTTCATCAGGAAAATCATGAAGTAATGAGAGACCACTCACCCTAAGGCTCGTTTCGACTTCATTTTCCAATGCTTGCATCTTATCTAAATTGGTGGCTTTCAGCAGCTCAAGTTGTGTTGCGGCAGCTGGAGTAGACGCTTTTGCAATACGTTGTTCGATGATGTTAAGCTCGAGCGTGGCATACTGCTCAGCAGCTCTGTAATATTCCAGTAGGACGTTCTTTTTCCGATTATCCATATCAGAGGCTTGAATTTCACCCGCGAAAAGGGCGACACGAAGGGCTTTGGCTTCCGTGAATAAATCCTCGGGAACCCATGGCAAATTGGCAACAGCCATCTTAAATGCACGAAAATAGTTCAAATAATGCTGCCTATGCAGCTAATAATAATATCAATACGCCTAGATGAACTTTAGGCGCAGTGCGCATAAAACTAACGGAGCAGCGAAAAAGCACATCTGCTCGTGTCAAAGTCACAGACCGTTCTCCAAACGAGTCTCGCATTACGGTCAATGGAGATAAAGATTTCAAATGCATTTTAATGGTGTTACAATCATTCGAACATAATAAAATTTATATGCATCTATAAAGTACGTATTATAATATACATTTTACAGAATCTGTGGTGCAAAGAACATTTGTTATTTGTTTTACAAGGCCACACAAAAGTATTCCATTACATAATGGTATAGAGAGAACATTGTTTGGTTCTCATTTTAATTGTAATTAACTATTTACAATTTTATGAGATTAATATATGAGAGTGATATTTTTAAAACTTCGTTATCGTACGAACGCACCTCATTTGCTACACTTCATGTGCAATTTCCAACTTGTTTAATCTTTCAGACTTAGAAGTTCTGAATTATTATGAATAATGATTGAGTTAATTTTAGCCTTTTCTTTCTCGGACGGGATGCAGAAAGGTGTCAAAGCAATTTATACTTATTGAAAATTTAACAATGATTCTGTTATTAACTATTTGGGAAAAAATAGTTGTTCTCGGTAGAGAATTTAGAAATCTAAAGCATATCTGAATCTTTTTATTGGTTGAATTCCGCAATAAAGTTGGTTTATTTTATTCCTTTCCTGATTGGTCCAAGTTTAATGTCCAAAAATTGAATACTTCTGTTGCCCCGATGACAAAAAGAATAATTAAAATTTAAAAAATAATAATAATTTAACATCAAATTGTGATAGAGATTTTAAACAAATTTCATTAAAAAGTGCATTTTTTCACTACGCAATGGTGTAAAATTTTTAAATGTGCGACATTTTTAAGTTTGAAAATTTGTAGTTCCGAAAATTGTAAAACTGAAATTTCATTTAAAATTTATTTGTGATGGTTCCAGGAAAATTAATGTTTAATCCATGTCGTACGTAATAGGAGGCGTTCAGAAGTCAGTCTGATTAACTCCATCCAATAAAAATGCACATTTTAAACAGTTAAAGTTGTCTATCTTTAATCTACTGTTTTTTTTGTTTGTTTTTTTTTATCGTTGGTCTAGGAATGCTAATGTTTAATGCACGGCGTACGTAATATATGATTTGTTATAATCATCCTAAAAATTATATTTATTATTATTATTAATTTAAATATAGAATTTATTTATCTTTTAAGTCTTTAAATTTTGAATTTTTGAAAATATTTTCCAAATTATCGTTGTAATTTGTTATGGCAAATTTTCTTTTTAATGTTGTATTGTTTTGATTTACTAATTTACTCATCTTATTATAAAATAAGATCCTTAGGGCCTGTACATATATTACGTTACCAACTTTTTGGTAATTTTGAACTCCTGCCTCTCTTCCGATATCATACGTTATCATCTCTCGACCCCCTCCCCCCCCCCAATTTAAGTAATGATAACGTATTAATGTGAAAAATGTTTTAATTTTTAGAATTTATTTATTTATTTTTTGTTTGTTTGTTTGTTTGGAGTGATATACAAATATAGTTTTACATTTATTTTTTGCATACTTTATTGATTCAAATGAAAGGAAGTCAATAAAATATTGTATTTATCAAAAGACACTTCAAAGAAATAATTACGATTTAAAAGTATTTTATAATAGCTTTTTGTTACATAATGCATTCAACACTCATAAATTCTTACCTGAACTTGCCTTACATGGAGAAAAGATAGAATACAGAAATTCTAATCAACAAAATAAGTCGACAGCATTCTTTCTCTTTTATTTATAAGTAAACACAAGATTCCATAAGACTATACTTCACATATAGTTTCTCGAATAGTCATTATAATTGCCAGACGAATGGGGATGTCAAACGTTGAGGTATTCCATACATCCGAATTAGATAATTTTGTAATAATTTAGTTATTCTTATAATAACTTTGTATTTTCATAAAAAGTGGAACGACGTAAAATTTTGAATCAAACGAACCATACGAACGTAAAATTTTGAACCAAAGACAAACGAAAAGAGAAAATTTTGGTTGGATCAAAAATGATATCGATGTCAAAAGACAACCCCCTTGTTCCCTCTACAGATATCTTACGATATCATGTGCCCAAAAAATTATAACGTTATATTTGCATAGCCCCTTATTTACATTAACAGGAGACTGCATACCCTGTAAAGCTCATTTGTTGCTTTAAGGGAGAATCGATTTTAAAGTAATTCTTATTTATTGAGTTAAAATTTTGAAACTTTTTTGTGATGGTCAATCGTATTATTTACAAACAAAATCACATGATAAATTTTCTCAAATGCTTTTTTAAAAAAATGTTAAAAGGTTGAGATAATTTGAAATTGTTATAACTCGAAATTTTATTTGTAGAATATGATTTTGTTCCCTTTAAATAAACAAAAATATATGTATGTATATATGTATATATATAATTTTTTTGATTCAGCATTTTAAAAATATTAATTTTAAAATGAATTAAAAATACGAATTGACTAATTGACCAACTGAGCGAAAAAAATGACCAGCCCGGGAATGGGACCAGCCCAGGTCCTTGGCTTATGACGTCAATGTTCTATCACTGAAACTAACTGGGCTGATTTCCGGCTGAATGCTCGCCGGAAGTCAGCCCAGTTAGCTTAAATTTCAAAGCATTGGCTTCGTAACCCAAGGATCTAAGTTCGATTCCCGGACTGGTCATTTTTTCGCCCAGCTGGTCAATTAGTCAATTCGTATAGTAACTTTGCGAGTCAGTTTGTATTAAAATAATAGTTTATCTACATACAAATCGTTTATACGGAGTTCTTTTACTCGCAGTTTATTCTGTTGAGCTGTCTAAATGGAGTATCTGATATTATTACCAATAAGATTTTCTGAGTGAAATATGCATACGTAAAATAGTGAAATAGGGAATTTTCAAACGACAACAACTGAACCATAATAGATGTAACAGATGTAAATTTTCCAAATGGGTGAAAAAAGATCGGGCCTTCCTTTTTTCACCCATTTGGAAAATTTACATCTGTTATAATTAACAAGGTAGAACCCGTCAAATTTTGACGAAAAAAAAAATATTTAAGAAAGAACTGTTTCATTGACTTACAATAAACTACAAAATTAGCTATAGTAAAAAATGCATTTTATATTGGTAAGTCTAACTCTTAAACAAACGATATTTAACATCAAATTAACAAAATACTATTTCTACAATACTCAGTTGTAGAAATTGTTAAAATTAAACTTTAATCGTACATGTAAGAAGCAAAAAATAATAAAGATCTGTTAAGAAAAAGTTATACATTAAGGTTCTTATGCTAGTAAGCTTATGCTAGCAAAATGAAAAAAAAAGCACATTTCATTCAACTTTCATTAATCATTCATATAATTTTTTCCCCGTGAAATCTACACACGGCATCATTTTCCCATATTAAAATTTACAAATGCACATTTCGTATCTGTATTCACTTTTTTTTTTTTTTTTTTTTTTTAAATTGGCATTTTAATTTGATCTTTTTGATTCAAAACCTGAAGTCTCAATGGGGGCTATTAGCTGAAACAGATATTAAACTGTTGATATGCTTTTACGTATAAATCAAATTTTGTTAATGAAATCAAAATTCACCGGGTTTTATAACAGAAGATATTTAAATTTCAATTATTTTCCCTTTAAATGAGAAAATGGCAACATATACAGTAATCATTTTTTCCCTTTTATACTTTGCTTTTAATAGAAATGGAGTATTCCTGTTGCCACGATTAGAAAAGCACTATTAAAAACGACAAAAAAATTAATAATTCAAAAACAAATTAAGATACAGCCTTCAAGTAAATTTCATACAAAAGTGCATTTTTTTCCCTACACTATGGTGAAACAATTGAAAATGTACTATTTTTAGAAGTTAAAAATTTTTTGAAGCTAAATTTGCAATACCGATATTTTACTTAAAATTTGAAAGTGTTGCCATTCGCAAAATGATGTATGCGTTACGCACAGATACGTTTGGCCTTTATAATATAGATTTAACATTTGAATAATCGTGTTTAAAATTAGTTTAATATAATGGATGTAATCCAGCTTTTCACTCTTCATACATGTCTTCCAATGGCTAAGCATCTATTTTTATGAATAAACTTTTTTGCATTATTGAATCTTTGCGATTAGATAGGACAACAATTTCTTTTCAAATTTATTGGTCTTAAAATTTCGTGCATGCAATAGTACGTGTGTTAATTATTGAAACCTGTCTACTTAAATTTCTTGCGTGGATACATAACCGTTGATGAAACAACTGGTGATAAATCGCAAATAAATGTAAAGTACACGCAGAAGGTTGTATTCAAAAATCAAGGTTACAAAGTTCATTCTTTCCGCGTCTCATTACAGACACACGTTTACATTGGCTGATGATGAGCTGCTTGAATTTTCTGCCTGAAACGCATCCTGTGTGTGCTTTTTTTAGGGATGATTAGTACAAAGTTTTATCAATTAATATGTAATCGTTATAAGGGAGTATTTTGTTATTTATGGAAGTTCCCTCACTTTCAGTATAAAATTAATTTAACCTCCTCAGTCCTGATGTCGCCTAAGAGGCGACACCTAAAATCACCCTTTGAACTAATTTAATTTTTTCTAGAATTGTTAAAATTACATCTAGATGTGTGCAAGTCAGAAGCATCGATGCATAAAATAATGCACCTTTGGAGATGTTCTACAATAATTTTAAACTGGTTTTTTAGTGCAACGTAAAATTTGTCTGAGGACTGAGGAGGATAAGCCCGTCAAGTTGAAAATACTTATATGGAAAAAAAAAATCAAGATTGAAAGTTTCTAATATTAAACAAAATATGTTCTTAAAAAAGTACGACTTGAAGAGCTAATATTGAGGCCTTTGTTAAAAATCTGCAGATTTACATAATAGATATTTAACCAATATTCATACTGTGCAATTTTTTTCTTTTAAGGTATGAATTGAAATCAGAAACTGATAATATTTTGGAAAAGCTGGTGAGACTTTTGAAAAAATTATTTCACTGTTTTATGAGGAAGGCATGAGCCTTTCACATCCACAAAAAAAAAAAAAAAAAAAAGTTGTTGAATAGCTATGATCATATTATATACAAGTTGGGTTTTTTTTTTTTTTTTTTTTTTTTTTTTTGTTAACTGACGCCATTTACAGCTGCCGGTAGCTCGTTCTAATAACTGGAATGACAAAAAAGTTTATAAATGAACCATGGAAAAAAATATAAAAAGATTCCAAAAAAGTAAAAAATAGTTTCAATTACCGCCAATAGCGGGAATTTGACGCTGTAAATGGAAAGAAAACATCAGAAACAGATAAAATTAATAATTTGGATAAAATGCCATGCTTTACTCATCCTATTCACTTCCCCAATGAGGAATTCGACCACATTCAATGTGACCACCGTTCTCTTGCATTACTGGTGATTGGAACTTTTTAGGTGCGTTCGTAATTATGTAAATACGTAGCACCTATAGTGGTCGTTCAGTCCGTCCGTCTGTCTGTCCGCATATAACAACGCAAAAACTACCCAACCGAATCGTTTCAAATTTAAAATACATAATTATCACATAATTTTGTCGAGTCATTTCAAATTTTATGAAAATCGGATGGATAGATCAATTACAGGGACCATCAAAAGGATTCCGTTACATTACGGTCAATGAGGAAAAAAGTTTCAAATGCATTTTAATCGTTTGAAATTTAAAATACATAATTATTACATAATTTTGTCGAGTTATTTCAAATTTTTTGATAATCGATGTGCATAGATCAATTACAGGGGCATTCACAAGTATTCCGTTACATTATGGTCAATGGGGAAAAAGTTTCAAATGTATTTTATACGTTTGAAATTTAAAATATATAATTATTAAATCATTTTGTCGAGTTATTTCAAATTTTATGAAAATCAGATGCATAGATCAATTACAGGGACAATCAAAAGTATTCCGTTACATTACGGTCAATGGGGAAAAATGTTTCAAAAGCATTTTAATGGTGTTACACTTATTCGAACTTAATAAAATTTATATGCAACTATAAAGTACATATTATAATATACATTTTACGTAATTTGTGGTGCAAAGAACATTTCTTAATGATTTACAAGGCCACACAAAAGTATTACTTTACGTAATGGATGCATTTTGTGCAATGGAACATTATTTGATGAGCGTTTTAATTGTAATTCACTATTTACAATTTTATGAGATTGATATATGAGAGTAATATTTTTAAAACTTCGTTATCGTACAAACGCACCTCATTTGCTACGCTTCACGTGCAATTTCAAACTTGTTTTTTCTTGGAATCTTTTTTCCCTTGGCTTCATTATTCCCCTTATAAATTTTAAAGCAGTCCCGGTTATTAAAATTAGCTACAGAGGGTTCTAAACAGCGTCAGTTTAAAAAAAAAAAACACCTTCTAGTTAAAAATATATAAATAAAAATATATAAATATTTCTGCCACTACCTTTAATATGGCAAATATATATCATTAACCATATAATTAAATTAAAGAAAGCAAAAAATAAAATAAGAATTACTATAATTAATATCATTAATCAAAATTTTACCATGAATTGATACTAACGCGGAATGCCGATTTCATTATATTCCATTCTTCACCCATCTGAACTTTGCAGAAAATTCCCCTTCCCCCCCCCCCTATTTCCATAGCCAGCTTCTAGCATACAAAATTGGGTGTAATTGAAAAAACATTGTGAATAGTATGATATGAATTAACAAACCATACAGCACAGACAATACACATTTAATTAATATCCTGGGAGTTACAGTGATAAGCATAAAATGAAAAGAAGGACGGGGGGGGGGGGGGGGGTGCACATTTTAAAAGTTTGAAAGAACACACAGATAAAGATTTCATAAAATGTAGAGTTGAAATATTAAAAATGCAGCCTATATTTGTTTTAAAACTGACTTTGAAATAGTATGAAATACCATTACGCATATTTTTTTTTTTTTTTTTGCTTTTTGAATCACGTAAATAAATTACATTAAAGTATACATTTACATAGTCTACTACAAAATCAAACTAGTATGATAAATGTTTTGTGGAAGAAAAAAAAACAGCTTTTAAACCTTTATAAGACACATCATTAATTTAAAGAGACAAAACTTTATTATACACTTGCTGACCCGCCCGGCGTTGCCCGGGTCCGTAATAATAATCTTAAACGAACTTGAAATTTTTATAATTTTATCTTTAACTCGAAATATGTGTAAACACACTATTAAAAACTTGACCCTTTTGCTGCATCGTCACTCCACCGCTTTTATAGAAAATGATTACTTCAGCCTATTATGGAGCATTCTCATATGTCAAAAGAGAGATATTCTATAAAAGCGGGGGAGTAATGATACAGCAAAAGGGTAAAATTTTTTACAGTGTACATTATATTAAATACGTGCCCCCTGACTGTGTCAAAAATTGGTTTAAAAAAAAGTAATATTTAGCTGCAAAAGTACCCAAAATGATTGCAATGGGAAACGCAAGAGGGAATATGTGTCCAACGATTGCGTGATTTTCGCGTTAAACCGTTGATCATCCTTAAAATTACTGTTAAGTGACTTAACTAAATACTTTTTTCACATAGTTATCCCAAGTGAAATATTTTGAATTTCAAACTAATTATATCACTCTTAAATCCGACTATACCGTGAATGAAATCGATTCTCGATGATTCGCTAAAAGGTTAGTATATAGTATTATAATTTCAGAGCCATTTTACAAAAATAGGTGCATATTTTTTATCAAACATGCGTAATGTTCATTCTGTGAACAAAATCCTAACCGTAACCTAATTGTATTGTAATCATAACTTGTCTGTAACATAGCTGTAACTTAACAGTAACCTAACTGTAACTTAAATATACCATAAATGTAACCTGGCCGTCACCTTTTCATAACCTACCCATAATCTAACCACAACTTAACCGCAACTTAACCTTAACCTAACTGTAACTTAACCATGACCTAACTGTAACCTAACCGGAAAATAAATATAACATAAGGCTCACCGGAACGTAATTGCAACCTAACTGTTGCCTAACCTTAACCAAGTTCTAATTTAACACTAACTATAAACGAAATATCTTAACCATCGCGCGCTAACAAGGAAGGTCTCCATTGGGGGCATACTCAGAATTTTTTGAAAAAAATACGAATTAAACTACTCATGTAGGTAATAAAGGATCAGTGAAAATTAGCGGCGGAATTACATTATTAGATATGTAAAAAAATAAAGTAGTTTGGAATAATTGGCGTGAAAAGCTGAAAGCGACGCGGGATTTGGCGAGCAATGCATTTCCTCGCCAAAAGCAGACAATTTTAACGAATCTGAAAATTGATTTTAATTGACTTCACTGTTAAAAATCTGCTGCATTTACTGCAACGTCACTCCACTACTTTTATAGAATATCTCTCTTCTGACCAATGAGAATGCTCTATAGCACGATGAATTGACCGTTTTCTATAAAAGCGGTGGACTGACGCTGCAGAAAATGGTACAGATTTTTAGCGGTGTTGTAGCTTGTGCAATATTGCATTTTGTTGCAACGCACTCCACCTCCACCGCTTGTATATAGTATCTCTATTCCAACCAATGAGAAAGCTCAATTTCATGGCAAAGTAACCGTTTTCTATACAAGCAAGGGAGTGCGTTGCAACAAAATGCAGCAGATTTTTAACAGTGTATTTTTCAATTTGGAACAATTTTAATCAATTTAAATTGTGTTTTAAATGATAAAATATATTAATTTCATTTTGTTATAAGTACATATAAACGTATATGACAAAATTACACTTAAAGTAAAGTAAAAATGCAAAACTAAAATTACTTAAATTAAACTTATTTAAATAAATTGAACATCGAAAGTTTTTTCTTTAAAAAGTATTCGAAGCGCAAAAGCGTATTTTTCAAAATTTCGTTTTTTCGCCAACCGGAGATAAATCGCCAAATAAACGAAATTTTTATTATTTTTTTACGTAAGTTAGAAGGAGATTCCGCCTAAATTTTTTTAATAAACATATATAACTATATGAGAAGAACATTCTGTATTTTTTTCAGATTTTTCTGAGTATGCCCGTATGGAGACCTTCCCTGTAAGTACTTAGTTTCACTTTCCACCGCTACGAAGCGCATTATGTTTTGTAGAACATCCGAATTTTAGGTTCGGATTGGATTCATGTTCATGGAAATTATTTTGTCTTCTTCGGATACGGTTATGGTTGTTTGGAATATTTTTGTTCAGTTTAGATTCGGTGCAATTCAGATTTCGTGTTTTTTTTCCATTCAAATGAGATTTTTAAGTTCGGTTCGGGTTGTACTTCCATGGAAATTATTTTACCTAGTTCCAATGAGGTTATACTTCGCTGAAATATTTTTGTTAGGTTCAGATTAAGTTTAGTTCAAATTTCGGGATTTTTTTTTTTCTTTACAAATTTTCTGGTTTGGATTGGGTTTATGCCCATGGAAATTATATTGTCTTGTTCGTATCTGGTTATAGTTAATTGGAATATTTTCGACGGATTTAGATTTCAGGTATTTTTTCAAATTGATTTTTAAGGTTCTGGTCGGATTCATATCCAGAGAAATTATTTTGTCTTGCTCGGGTCCGGTTTTGGGTCTTTGGAATACTTTTTCGGGTTTAGATGTCATTCAATTCAAATTTCGGTTTTTTAATGGAATTTTTAGGTTCAGGTTGGGTTGCGCATCAACAGAAATTATTCTGCATTGTTTGAATAAGGATATGCTTCTCTGGAATATTTTTGTCAGATTCAGATTTAGTTCACTTTTTTAGGTTCGGATTGGGTTCATGTTCATGGAAATTTTTTGTCTTGTTCAGATCCGGGTATGGTTCTGTGGAATATTTTTGTTAGGTTCATATTTGGTTCGATTCTAATTTCAGGTATTTTTTTAAAATGGAATTTTAGGTTCGGATCGGGTTCATGTCACGGAAATTATTTTCTCTTATTCGAATCCGGTTATGGTTCTTTCGAATATTTTTACCGGATTCAGATGTAGTTTGCATAAAATTTCAGGTTTTTTTTTTTCGAATTCAATTTTTTAGGTTCGAATCAGGTTTATGTTCACGGAAATTATTTTGTCTTACTCTTACCGGGTTATAGTTCTTTGGAATATTTTTATCGATTTCAGTTTCGTTCTGGTCATTTTTCGGGGGTTTTCAAAGAAAATTTTTAGGTTCGGGTCGGGTTGCATACACACGAACATCATTTTTCCTTGATCGGATTGGGGTATGCTTCATTTGAATATTTTTGTTAGGTTCATATTTGGTTCGATTCTAATTTCAGGTATTTTTTTAAAATGGAATTTTAGGTTCGGATCGGGTTCATGTCCACGGAAATTATTTTCTCTTATTCGAATCCGGTTATGGTTCTTTCGAATATTTTTATCGGATTCAGATGTAGTTTGCATAAAATTTCAGGGTTTTTTTTCGAATTCAATTTTTTAGGTTCGAATCAGGTTTATGTTCACGGAAATTATTTTGTCTTACTCTTACCGGGTTATAGTTCTTTGGAATATTTTTATCGATTTCAGGTTTCGTTCTGGTCATTTTTCGGGGATTTTCAAAGAAAATTTTTAGGTTCGGGTTGGGTTGCATACACACGAACATCATTTTTCCTTGATCGGATTGGGGTATGCTTCATTTGAATATTTTTGTTACGTTCATATTTGGTTCGATTCTAATTTCAGGTATTTTTTTAAAATGGAATTTTAGGTTCGGATCGGGTTCATGTCCACGGAAATTATTTTCTCTTATTCGAATCCGGTTATGGTTCTTTCGAATATTTTTATCGGATTCAGATGTAGTTTGCATAAAATTTCAGGGTTTTTTTCGAATTCAATTTTTTAGGTTCGAATCAGGTTTATGTTCACGGAAATTATTTTGTCTTACTCTTACCGGGTTATAGTTCTTTGGAATATTTTTATCGATTTCAGGTTTCGTTCTGGTCATTTTTCGGGGGTTTTCAAAGAAAATTTTTAGGTTCGGGTCGGGTTGCATACACACGAACATCATTTTTCCTTGATCGGATTGGGGTATGCTTCATTTGAATATTTTTGTTAGGTTCATATTTGGTTCGATTCTAATTTCAGGTATTTTTTTCAAATGGATTTTTTAGGTTCGGGTCGGGTTTATGCTCATGGAATTTTTGTCTTGCTTGGATCGGAGTATAGTCTGTTTTTTTTCTGGTTGGGATCGGGTTATGTGTTAATACGCCTAAACATTAAGTTTTGCTACTATTCTTTTAGTGACTATTTTTGATATATAGTTTATTTTGCTATTTGATAATTTATTACTGTGTATGAATCGTCTGCCGATTCGAACAATTGTACGTCAAACAGCCATTTCATTTTTGTTTTCAAAACAAATTAAAGTCTTAATAAAATTTTAACTTAAATAAAATGCATTCAAATTTAATCAATGATTTAAAGAAACTGCTAAAAAAGCCTTATATATACACATACATATATTTACTGCATTATAGCTAACCACACATACATTCTAATGTACGAAGTACCAACGATCTGACGTAACAGCTGTGTCCAAAAATCCTGAGTTAAACTGACATTTTGCCAGTCTTTAAATTTTAAAGGTCTTTGGGGGGGGGGGGAACAGTCACTTTTGAAATGTCAAAATCTCAAATTGGTTTCTTTCATAGAGTAAAAAGAAATTAGTAGAATGGAAGTATTATCTCTGGAGGTGATGCTAAAAATGTAATCCTACATTAACCCTCTGGATCCCAAACCGCCCGAGACCGCCTGAGATATTTTAATTCGTATATTTCAGTTCCCACCAGAAAATTAAAACAACAATATTTGCTTTAATCAATAACAGAACATTCCGTATTTAAATAAAATGAAATTAATCATTGAATTTTTCTGGTGTGAAATGAACTACATAATATTTAGAACGTGTTTTAGCATGGGAATTAAAGGGTTAAGTCCAATTAAGTACCAACTAAAGTACGTGCTTTGACACGCCTATCAATTGAAACAGGTTTAAACCCGTATTTTTTTGCTCTTGTTTCTTAAAAAGAACTAATCTATCGCTTCACCGGTAAAAATTTATTAATTATTTTATCATATGTGTTTTAAATATCAATATAGAAAATTATTTTAACGTTTTGCTTGAAAATATAACATTCTTTTGTTAATACATTAAAATCGTCTGCAGTCAGAAATCTATATTTTAGATTAATATTTATTACTTAAGTTTTCATACATGATTTTCAAAGAATTAATTTGATATTTAATTATTGCTAATTTTACAATTTCCTTCATTTTAAAAGCGAACATTTATTTTAATAAATAATAATAGAACAAAGACAATTTTAAAAATTTGCTATTTCCTCTTAAAATATGCTTCAATTGTAATTCATTTCTTTCAATTCGTCTTATAATACAAAATCCCTTCCACGTCCTTTTGTTTGGGCGATAAATGGTTTCATATTGCAAAACATTTTGAGGCTTACTTCACCTCCACTTATCTCATTCCTCTATGGGTTTCTTTAATTCTGTCTCAGCTTTCTTATTACTTCTGCGAAAATTTTTACACAACCAACCAACCGTAAACAAACGAAAGAGAAAAAAAATTGGAAAAAGATGATTTTTTATGAGAGTGACCTCTCGATTTTAATTAATTACTCAGTTAATAATTTCGAAATTCTGAAGCTCAGGTGCATCAGGAGAGATTTGGGGCTATTCTCAAAAAATTTTTGAGCTTCGTACATGCTGTAGATTTTGCTAGCCATCGCAGACACACACACAGACACACAGACAGAGCGTTTAGTTCTTTTATTAGTATAGATGTTGGGAATCTTGATACTAAGTACAATAAAGGAAAAACAAAAATTAGTCATTTATTGAACATTTAACGGCACCATAAACAGTTCTCATTAGCTATTTATTTGTTATATCTATGATGATTTCGATCGATGTCTAAATTTGAGAAATCAATTTTTCAACACTACTGATTACAATAAAACAAATTATACTCTACTATCATAAATATAAGAGATTTTAAAACTTACTTCAATCAAAATACTACGTTCTTCTTTCTCACTAAAATAGGTTTGTTTGTTTATTGAACAACATACATCTGACTTATGTGCTTGACATAAAGCCTGCTTATAAGCCATCGTCAGTATACAGGGACGAGATAGCACACAAGAAAATATTACAACACAAGAGAAGTACAACCAGGAGCTCCAGACAAAGAGTGTGTGCAATGGAGCCAGTGGGATTCGAACCCACAACCTCACGATTAGCGGCGTGATGTCTTAACCACTCAGCCACGGAGGCCCCACTAAAATAGGTGAAAACGCAAGTAAACGTAAACAAACTGTTCAGTGTGACACTATACGCCCTGGACGGCGTTCTTAAACTTTGAGAAAACTGCACTGTTAAAAATTTGAAACTTTTGCTGCATCGTCACTCCATCGCTTTTACAGAAATTACTTCAGTGTATTGTGAAGCATTGTCATTGATCAGAATAGAGATATTCTATAAAAGCGGTAGAGTGACGACGCAGCAAAAGTTTCAAATTTTTAACAATGTGGTGACACCGAACCACAACTAACAATCTGAAGTAGTCACTCCGTTGCTTTTATAGAACATCTCTATCCTGACCAATGACGATGCACCATAATACACTGAACTAATCGTTTTCTATAAAAGCGGCGGAGTGACGATGCAACAAAAGATGCAAATTTTTAACAGCTTTTGCACAAAAAATCAGTGCGTTTAGTGTAGAATTTACGAATACTTCCCAAGAGTGAATTTTTCTTTAGAACGCACCAGAAAAGCAAATATTGTGTTTAACCCCTTAACTGGTTAATTATTTTCTGTTAAAGCGTAATTTTTTTCCCAAGCACCTTCGTCGTTCCAAGCCCAAGCTCGCACTCTGATTGGTTGTTGCTCTCGGCACTATTTTCATGTAACTTGGCGATAATCATACTTGGCGTAGCGATAGATGCTTCCGTCGAGTTTGATTTCCTTCCGAACCGAGCACAAATTAACTTTTCTCTTGGAGCATTGGATTGGATGGAACGTGTCTTACTGAAAGCTGTACTCTTTAAAAGTTTTTACACACAAGAGCACAAGACCACGAGGATAAGAATGAAAGAAGAATAAGAATGAATAGGTTAGGTTTTAGGTTTACTCGTTCACTTACGAGCGAAGTATTTTTCGCCAAGTATGGTTATCGCCAAGTTACGTGAAAACAGTGCCGAGAGCAACAACCAATCAGAGTGCGAGCTTGGGCTTGGAACGACGAAGATGTTTGGAAAAAAATTTTCGCTTCAATAAATTGAAAATAGCGGACTCACACCACTATTATTTAAATAAAATATTCGTAAAATTTAGTCTAAACATTCCCGCCTTTCAATAGTATGAAAATTTTCTTTAAAATAATAGTGGTGTCAAAAAGCTTTAAATGATGCAATAAGCAAATTCGTCATGCCCGAACGCCGTTCGGGCAAACCAGAAAAAGGGGTTAAATTCAATCCGATACTGTACGCACACTCGTCAAAAAAATATTTATTTTAAACAAAACACTATTCAAATCCGAAAATTTTCAAATTTACATCTATAATTTTATAGAATTATGAAAAAAAAATTACTATGCTATTCATAATATCTATTTTGTCTTAAAATAATAATTAAAAAAAATCATTTAAAAACACATTCATATAGAAATATTAGTTCTTCACATGAAACAGTATGATAGACTTATTTTTCATAAAACGGATTAACCCGAAAACCCGATCCATAT
This sequence comes from Maratus speculifer, assembly GCA_964019185.1. NCBI lineage: Eukaryota > Metazoa > Arthropoda > Arachnida > Araneae > Salticidae > Maratus > Maratus speculifer. Next base: position 346,025,521 of record OZ025296.1, read on the forward strand.
ATACAAAACCTTAGTTAAAAAAAAGGCCTAAACTCGAAACAAACAGTTACATATTTTTAATATTTGGATAGTTTCATTTCAGAACCGGTTTCAACAAGTTCCGAAAGTTTGCATTTTTTTTTTTTTTTTTTAATGTGAAACTAAAATTGGAAAAGTAAAAACTAGCCGTTCTCAGATATCCTATAGAAAAAAAAAAAAAAATCATGTAAAATTCTTACAATTCGAGAGTGAAAATAACGCCCCCATAGACTTAACATATCATCCAGGTTTTTTTCAGTGACTAGTGTGGGATCTTAAGGCCCCACAACAGTCACGAAAAAAGACCCGGATGATAATGTAAAGTCTATGTGGGCGTTATTTTCAAATATCACGCTCGAATTTTAAGAATTTTACATGATTTTTTTTTCAGAGGATAGCTGAGAACGATCTACAACCGGCCTAGTTTTTACTTTTTCGATTTTGCTTATATATTTTTTATATTTTGATAGTTTCAATTTCAGAACCGGTTTAAACTGGTTTTGAAATTTAAAGTAATTAAAAAAAAAAAAAATCTGAAACTAAAATTGAAAAAGTAAAAACTAGGTTATAATAGTGCCTTCTGAACAGAATCCTAGTGCAATCTCTTGTATAAATACTTAATATGCGGTTCAATATTATTTTAAATATAATGCAACAACATAGAACAAACCTATTTTGTACCCTTGTTAGCAATGCCTTTGTTATCCATGTTAAAATATGAATTTACCTTATTTAAAAAATTTTATACCAAAACAATGAACTATAAAGAAAACAGCTTTGCATTGGTATGTGCAGTAGTGGTAGATTTTTCAGTAAATGAAATATTGTGACTGTAACATCATCTGATATTGCATGCCAGTGGTGACCATCTCCTCCAAAACCCAATGACGCAAATCAGCTCCCCTCCCCCCCCCCCCAAAAAAAAATCTTCATACTTTAACATTGAACCCCCTCCCCCTAAACAGAATATCAATTATAAAACATATTCTACTTATAATCTACTGCACCTTCAAAAGATAGTGAGTTGAGCATAGCAGAATGAGTTCTTATTGTCCTTATCTAGAATTTGAAGAAAGAAAACACAGGAACATTTCTGGAAATTAATTTTTATAAAAAAGTTAAAAGGTTATTGTTTGAAAAGTGACCGATTCAATTCTTCAGACTGTTAATTCTCAGTCTTGCATTTTGTAAACTTATAATTTACGTTATAAAAAAATGTAATAAAACATTATAGAATTTCTCTATAATTATGGAGTATGTCCTGAAAACAACCCATAAATGAGAATCTTAGCTGAAATTACTCAGAGAAATACACTAAGAAGCTTACCTCATCGATATTTTAAAATCTTTAAAAAATGCGAAATAAGGAAATTGGTACCGCATCGAAAGAAAACAAAAACTTTAATGTATTCAGGAAATTGTAGATAACCACAATCACAAGTATAATGCCTTCATATATAATTTACTTTATTAAAAATACCAATTATAGGCATTAGTTTTAGATCTTTTAAAACAATCTTGAAATATATAAAGCTCAAGAGAAAATGATTTCCACTTACGCTGACTGAAGATGTCCTAGGAAGGACGAAAACGTTATCAGTTTTAACTCTCGGATTATACAAACTTTTATTGTGATAGTGACAATTGTATTTTATGTCTATAAAATTATTTTCAAGATTGTTTTAAAAGATCTAAAACTAATGCCTATAATTGGTATTTTTAATAAAGTAAACTTTAATGTATATTAAGAATTTTATTCTACTAGGGGTGATCAAATGAAAAAGTACGAAACGCTCTAAGTACCAAACCGGTTGAAATTTGAATATGGCGCTTTGGAATAAAGTAGTGAGACATCGAGAGATGCGATTGGAGTATTCAGCGTAGTTGTGAACATGCGTAGGCGCTTGTGCATGAAAGGGGAGAGAAGCAGACAGCAAGTGAGTTCCGTCCAATTGACGCGGCAGTGTCTGTGCGGCCGTCATGACTTTCCCATTGCAAAATCCGATTATTAAAGTCTGACGCAGTGAGAAATCTGATAACACCTCGCTCCACTTTAATCATCGGATTTTGCAATGGGAAAACCATGATGGCCTCACAGGCACTGCCGCGTCAATTGGACGGAATCAGTGTTCTCACTGGCATTTGACCAACATTAGTAATTTGGCTAATTAAAAATAAAAAACATTCGCCAAATGAAAAAAGTATTAGCAAAATAGATATATGTTCTAGATATATGTTTCAATATGTTCTAAAATAACCTAAGTTTTTATGTGACAGCGATTGTTGTTAATCTAATTTCAACTATCCGCTACAAATACAAAAAATATGTATACATTATATATATATATATACATGCATGTGTATGAAAAACGAAAAAGAAAAAGCAAAAATTGAGCGCTAGCAATTTGGCGAATCTAATCGCTTGTTTATTCGCCAAATGAAAAATTTAGTCGCAATTTGGCGCACTGGCGAGCGACAGCGAGAACACTGGACGGAACTCACTTGCTGTCTGCTTCTTTCCCCCTTCATGCACAAGCGCCTACGCATGTTCACAACTACGCTGAATACTCCAATCGCATCTCTCGATGTCTCACTTCTTTATTCCAAAGCGGCATATTCAAATTTCAACCGGTTTGGTAGTTAGGGCGTTTCGTACCTTTTCATTTGATCGTCCCTAGTACATATTTGGACATAACCAAACTATACGTTACCCGGGAGGTATGGTTACTTTCCCCCCTTCTTCACCATCGCCCTGTTTTGCGCCCCGGATGTTAATCGAGGCGAGAGTCGCTGAATTTTTCTCTGCTGATGCTGCTCTTACTAATAATGATGGTGATATTAATAAGGATATCGATGTTAATAATGATGCGAAAGTTGACAAGAATAAATACTTGAAAAATATGTCACAACATGGTAGATTGTCACAATAGAGATGTCAAGTCCGTGGGTCATGATTCGGTTTCTTCAAATCTAGTTTACAAGTCGTGAGTCACAATCGAGAATAAGGTCACTTTCGGTTTATTTATTTTTCATCAGTGCTCGATGATTGTGCACGGGGAACGCAAGAGGTAAAAACTCTGGTGATGGCGGCCTTCGTTCTTTTCCACCACACTCGTATCTTCTGGCAACAGGTTTGCTGATATGGAAGGTCCGGAACGATTTCTACTTCTGAAAGAAAGAACAAAATGGCAAATTAAAGGGGTCTATGGCTGGAGGAGGTTGGAGTAGTCGGTACGGGAAAACTAACTAATACCCTTTAACTTATCGTAAAGTGTAATTGAAATTATTGTTTATTATAAACACATTTGAAAGTTTCAGGTATTTAAATTTGTGTAATTTTTACGTCTCCTCTTAGACATCCACCAAAATTTTTGTTTCATTTTCATTTTCGGCTCAAAATCTGAGTTTCATCAAAAGCAAATATCGGTTGAAAATTTGGTCAGACTGAAACTCGAGGGAATCCGTAATCCTAAAATCTCATCATTTCCTTTGGAAATTTTAGACATGTCCCATCGATCTGAGATGTATCGGCTCAAATGACGCTATTTATTGCAACGAATTTTATTGTTTGTAAATATCACTCATGACAAATTCAAAACGCGAATGCAAATTATAAAGAAAACAAGCTTTTTCATGAGCTTATTGAAAGATGTTCACATAATAGTAATAGAAAATTTTCAGTTTGAAACCGCAGTAAAGAGTTTGGAATGCTCTTTGAGAAAGTTCGAGTATAACACACGGTCATTTACAAAAAATCCTTGTAAAAGGTAAATCGAAGTCTGTATACCTAAACCTAAAGTATTTTTAATTCAATGAAATTCGTGCAATTTGAAAATCGTTTTGTATCGTTTATGAATTAATTACGTTTTATTTTATATGAAAATGAAACGTTTTGGGTCTAAGTCAGGCAATTTAAACCACACGTATAGTTAATTAATAATGATTTATATTTAATAAATACGCATAATTAATTAATATTTACCCATATTTAATAAATACGTATAATTAAGTAATAATTATGTATATTTATTTATGTATTAATTACTTTAATGCATAAAATTTTATTACTTAAAAGACTTGGTACTATTTTGTTATCCCGTCCACCAATTTCGAGAAATTATACGGTACTACTTGGTTAGCCGGTCGACCAATTTCGCCAAATTGTACAAATCGCCAAACTAAAAGCCAAATTTTACATATTGACGTAATTTTTATTTTAAATTACGAAAAAACAAATAATTAGTAGAATATTAATAAAAATACCAAAAAAAGTCGAAATAAAAATCATTTAATGACATTTTAAACACGTGAATCGTATTTAATGTTATTGGATGTGACATTCACGATCATCCATTATTGGCATTTAATGTTATAATTTGGCAACAGATTTTTGGTCGACGGGATAACCAAGTAGTACCAATTATACAAACCGCCAAATTATTAGCCAAACTGACGCAATCTTTTTTAAAATAACAATTATATTAGTAGAACAGTTATAAAAATACAATCAAAAAGTCAAATTAAAAATCACTTGATGACGTAACAAACACGTATGTCATGTTTAATACCACGTAAATGTGGCATTTGCGATCACCATTATTTTCATTTAATCTTAGACTTTGGCGAGAGTAATTTGGTCGACAGTATAACCAATTAGTACCAAAAAATTTTTGTTGGACGTTTTTGGCCAAAAATAGGTGGGTCATCGAAATTTGGTTTCGGTTTCGCCCTTAAAAACCTGTTTAAACCCTTACTTTTAACTCAGAAAACTAATGCTACGCGAAATTTGAAATTCTGAAAAAATGAAAAACTCATGAACAAAATAAAAATACCAGCCCGAGATTTTCCTGAAACAACAGTTTATATATGCCGGGTGTCCATATATGTGTTTATATATGTGTTTGCATATGCCGGGTGTCCCAAAAATGACTGATGGATTTTAAAATTCAATAACTTGCAAACGGTGACAGCTATTTAAAAAATTTTTGCAAGAGGGTTATTACAGGAATTTTTTTATCGTAATTTTTTTTATTTTAGTTCGCATCTCAAACAATAGGTGGCGCTGATGGCGATTGAAGGCCAGGACGACGCTTCACTCAGCACTAATCACCTGGCCTTCAATCGCCGTCAGCGCCACCTATTGTTTGAGATGCGAACTAAAATAAAAAAAATTCCTGACACTATACATAACCCTCCTGCAAAAATTTTTTAAATAGCTGTCACCGTTTGCAAGTTATTGAATTTTAAAATTGATCAGTCATTTTTGGGACACCCGGTATATATATATATTTAAAAAATCAAATTGCGTATTAAAGGTTTAAATGCCAAAAAGTTTCGGGATTATAACTTATTATAATAAGCGTAAGCTTTACGATGTCACTTATTATAGTCCAATAGTCGGCAGCACAAAGACCTATATTATCGAGCACAAGAGAAAAAAATCTTTATTTTATGGAAGAGTAGTCATAGAGATCTAGCTATTGTTCCCTGTCTGCCGGAAGCCAAGTAAGGCATAAGCCAAACATTAATACCACCCGTGGTCGATTTGATTTTAAGATCGTGTTTGCCGTAGAATCAAAGGTATGAAATGATTGTACGGCAAACAACGATGATAAACCCACGAAAAAACCATTGGTAGTATCAAATTTTGGCTTATGCACCCATTCTCTTCCGGCAGACATGGATCATTAGAATCCCCTGTTATTATTCTTCCATAAAATGGAGGGTTTCTTTTTCTTCTGCTCGATACTTTAGATTTTTGTGCTATCGGCTATTAGACTATTATGTAAGTGTAAGTACTGTCCCGTATGTATTCTAACGCAGAAAATATGTATTCAAAAGTAGTCGATACCTGTGATTGAAAGAGGTGAAGGTGTTGAATCCTTCATTTCAGTAGTTGCAGCTGTATCTGAAAGTGTTGCACAACCGTCCTGAGGAGACGGAACACCTTGCTCCGGACTTTCTTCCATTTCTTGAATGGCTGAATCGGGAATCGGATTTTCATCGGATGACAAAGACGACTGCTTCTCAGAAACAGATGCTACACTTTCTAAATTCATTTTCGTGGGTTCTGCTGTTTCATTATTCACTGTATCTGAATGTGTTGTAGAAGTGTGCTGAGAAGACGGAACATCTTCATCTGGACTGATCTGGACGGTTGAATCTGGAATTGGATTTTCATGGAAGGATAAAGACGACTGTTTTTCAGAAACAGATACTGCACTTTCTAAGTTCATATCCGTGGGCTCTGCTGTTTCATCATTCATTGTATCGCTGTTAATTTTGTTTTCGACGGATTGTACGTCCAGCATTTCTTCAGGACTGTCAACCGTCATCGCGATGTCATCCGATTGGCTCTCGTTAATGTTTTTCTGTGCTGCTCTTGGAATCGGTGACTCCTTGGAGATTTCTCTGAAGAATGTCGTTCAACTCTTCCACAGTCGCTGAAATGAAATTCAAAAGCAATCAATCAGTTTAAGGCGCAACAGAAAAAGACCCGGATGAAATGTAAAGTCTACGGGAGCGTTCTTTTCAAATATCTCGCTCAAATTTTAATATTTTTACAATTTTTTTTTTTTTTTTTTGCATAGGATAGTCGAGGAGGATCTACAACCAGCCTAGTTTTTACTTTTACAGTTATGGTTTCAGATTTTTTTAAAAAAATTACTTTAATTTCAAAACCGGTTTAAACCGGTTCTGAAGTTGAAACTATTACAATATAAACAATATATAATCAAAATCAAAAAAGTCGTTCTCGGATACCCTATGCAAAAAAAATCATGTAAAAGTATTAAAATTTGAGCGAGATATTTGAAATGAACGCTCCCATAGACTTTACATTATCATCCGGGTCTTTTTCTGTGACTGATGTTGCGCCTGAAATAGTTGATCAAAGTTGTTAGTAAAGAGTCACATATAATGATTCCTTTAATCCCGAAAACTTATTACTTTCTTACGTAAAAATCTCTTGAGGAAAATTCTCTTCAATATCGGTTATGACTAATTATATATATATATATATATGAATAAATCCCTTTATTATTTATATACATCCACAGTAGTTTTTTATGCATATAGTGATTTATATTGTAATAAAAGATCCAACATTTACTTCATACTTAAATGATGTAAAAAAGGAAGCCTGGACATCGTTCATTGCAATCTCTGAAAACTTTTTAGGGAATAATAAATCCCCGCAATATATTAATTAACCTTGTTGAGAAAAGCTTTTCATAAAATGAATTGGAACATGTCTTTGAAAATATATTTTTTGGATTCGCATTTAGATTTTTTCCCCGAAACTATGTGAACTATGAGTGATGAACACGGAGAGCGATTTCACCAAGATATAGCTGTTATTGAAAAGCGATATCAAGGAAAATGGAACACTGCGATGTTGGCAGACTACTGCTGGTTGGTAATTAGGGAAACTTCAACCGCAAAGTACCATCAACAAACAAAAAATATGAAAAAGGAAGCTTTTTTTATCCGAAATAAATTAGTTTAAGATTAAAATTTGTAAAAAACGTAAAAAAATAAATATTGAAACATCATAAAATTGTGACGTGATAGAAATGTTTTATTTGACTTTCTTTTTTCTTGCAGATTGTGTTTCAAAGAAGACCACGATTTTCTAAATGCGTGATATAATTTTAATGTAAAGATATTTTCCAGGTATTACACCAAAATATAAAAAGAATTATCGATGCAATGCAAAACTGTATGCGTCCTCTTTTGCCTGATATACATCCGATGTGCCAAAACTGATAACTATATTCACTTACAGTTTCGAGATTTATATTTATTTATTAACCATTTGGAAAATGGTTATTGTTTTTGGTCGAGAATGACTCTTGTGTTGTCCGCATTTTATTTACTTGTTTTAATGTCTATGATCTTTTAGCTTTTCTTCTATTATTGCGAACTCTCTAGCAGAAGACAGGTTCAAAGACCCACATCCCGAATAGCCAGATCGTTAGCGGAAGTCAGGTTTGGAGAAAAAAAATAAAAAAAAATTAATCCGGGCAAATTTAAAAAGAAAATTGATTAAATTAAAAACACCGAATGACACTTTGAGTGGGCTCCAGCCTTTGAAGTTATCAAACGACTGCAGCTGAGTCGAGCTTATTAAATATTAAATCATTAGTTGACCATTTGTATTGGTTAAACAGGATCTGAATCCGGTAAACTTAAGTGAAGTAAGTGAGTTAAGTGAAATCTGAATGTGAATCTAACGCGTCAGATTGATTAGAATTTTATTTTCCAAAGGGCTGTTATTAATTTGTTAAATTACAATTTTGTTTTATTTATTTTACTTTGCATTTTTAAATTCTTAACTGTAACCACAGTATTCAAAATCTTACCTTTTTTACTCCACACATCCTCGTGAGGTTCTATCAAAATCTTTTCAAAAGCTCGGTCGAATAACTGGTGTTTCTGCAGCAAGTGGACGCTGGGACGTTTCATGTGAACTACCGTCAGACAGGATGTAATAAAATTGACGACGACGTCAGATTTTTCCTCCACTTCTGGCGAAGATGGCAAGGTTTTTCTCATCAAGTCCAAAAATGTTTCTCTCTGAGGAATAGAGAATTTAAAAGAGAATATTTATGCTGTTATAGATGATGATACACATGGCTATGTAACACATTTTATCATGTGAATATGTTACGAAGGTTGCTAATTATATTTCTAGCCTAAAAATGAAAAACAAATATTTATGATTGACATTGGATTTATTGTTTTTCAAAGTATTCTCCATGAAGACCGACCCATACACTTTTGTATACGTTTGAAACCAAATTTCGAAGCATTGTTTCTACTCCGATAAAGGGTTTTTGAATGCATCAGTCACTTATTCGGGTATCGAAAATCATTGTCCACGTAATTTATTTTTTATGTGTAATAATAAAAAAGTCATTGAGTTCCAAATCAGGGCTTACGATGGATCATCAATTCAAGATCATCAGCCAAAACATCACTTCGATGTTTTGGCCTTTCAGAAATTCCTATGTTTGAGTTGGTGTGATAGAGCTCGCATTGTCATGATGAAGAATTATTCGACTGTTCTATTGCTTTTTTAAATTTCTCTTAAGACTTTTGGCAAACAAATGGTTATTTAGAATTGGCTGTCCTGAATTTCTCTAACGCCGCATTCGACACGTGATTGGTAATGCCGAAAACACAGGCAACCATTTGCTTCGATGTGTTTCTTCCTCGAACAACTTTTGTTAGAGTTGGCTCATCTTGGAAGACCATTACATTCGATTGCTGCTTTATTTCAGGCTCATATGCATAGATCCACAATTCGTCACCTGGGTAGATGTTATACACTGCATTTTATGAACTTTGAACGTATTTTTCCAACATTTCCTTGCACCAATCAACACTAGCTATTAAGAATGCCTCCTTGGCTTTGCCCGCCAATATTGTCACTTGGCTGCTGGGGTCAAAAAAGCTTTTTCTTTTGTTGTTGTTGACAGACGATTTATTCTGTTAGATGTAAAAATTATTCTGAAACGAAATATATCGGTAATAATAGGACTCCTTTTTTTTTTTTTTTTTTTTTTTTTTTTTTTTTAGAATAATAAGTTTTTATTTCTTGTATATAAATAAATTGTAAATATTTTTTTTTTAATCTGAAGTTTATTTAAATGAAGCTGTTGTAAGATTTACTCAGTTTATTAGAATACCATATTTACGAATTGATATATCAAAAACTGCTTTCGAGGAACTGAATATTATTTGAAAGTTGCCGAGCCTGCAATCTAAGCGAAGTACTGTTATTCACGAGCCTTCTTTTGAGTGTTTGTCAGATTATGCGGAATCCAACGCGGACATTTTTTTACTCCCAAATTTTTATATATATAAATCTTCTGTGCGTGTGTTTGTCACTGAACTCCTCTTAAACGACTGGACTGATTTTAATGAAATTTCGTGTGTGTGTTCCAGTAGATTCCAGAATGGTTTAGATTCACATTTCATCGAAATTGATTCAATACTTTTTTAGTAATTAGGCAAAAACTAATAGTGATTTTCGCTAATTAAAAGTGTTGAATAAGTTCGCTGAACAGAGTGCGGACGGAATGGTCGAGCGGTCTAAAGCGCCAGATTTAATCTCTGGTTCTCGAAGAAAGAGATTGTGTGTTCGAACCCCACTCCTGACATACTTGTATGATTTGCAATAATTTTTTCTTTATTATAATTTTAATTAACCGACTTCAGAAAATCGTTAACTTTTAACTGAAAAGAGAAAAAAAAACTTCTCTACAAAAAAAAAATTTAACCTACTTCAAAAACTACTGCAAAGTGAAAAATAACATCATTATATAATTTTAATAAGAAATTAAATTGAGAGCGTAGTATTTATCATGCGTATTAAAATATTCATGTGCATTTATTTGATTTCTTGGTGTCGGTGCCAGGACAACGTCTGTCGGGTCCGCTATTGTTCATGTAGTATCTTATTTATGCTTGTCGTACAACGATCTCCTAGTCACACAGTATGTCACAAGAAAAATCTTTTCTTTATCAGTTTGCGCACAGCATCGATATTTTCTGGCACAACAATTGATTTTGGACGATCTTCACGGAATGCGTCCTGGAGTGAACATAACATTAGGATTGAATTTGTTGTGCCAGCTTTTAAGTGCATTCGTGATTACGTAAATATGTAGCACCTATAATTGTGGTTCAGTCCGTCCGTCTGCCATCTGTCCGCATTTAACAACGCAAAAACTACCAAATCGAATCGTTTGAAACTTATAATACATAATTATTACATAATTTTGTCGAGTCATTTCAAATTTTATGAAAATCGGATGTATAGATCAATTACAGGGACAATCAAAAATATTCCGTTACTAGACGATAAATGGGGAGAAAAGTTTCAGGTTCATTTTAATGGTGTTACACTCTTTTGAACACAATAAAAGTTATGTGCATCTTTGAAAATGTACACTCTGTACGATCTGGGGTGCAAAGAATATTTGTTATTCATTTACAGGCTCCACACAAAAGTAACACAAATAAGCTAATAAGAATAAATAAATAATTAATAAATAAATATAAACAACACAAATAAGCTAAACTAGCATATCTTTCTGAAGAATTTACGACTAAAAATATCAAACATTCAATTGAAATCGTCAGCGATCACCTAGTAACACTTCCTGTTGCCAAGGCCAGAAATATAAATAGCAATTCTCGTATACAATGTTAGTATTATTCGGTCGGCAAAAACTATATTTAAAATATCAATCAGCCGCTTTCTTCTTAAAATAAATTAGCCACATAACATGTTAAATTATCATTTTATACAAAAATACACTCTGAATGTTACATAAGAAAGACGTTTAAAAAACAAAAATTGAAAGGAAATTTCGAAAATTTAAATAATAATTTTAAGCTGTTTTGAAAAATTCAACTATTTATAAATTCAAAAATCAATTTTACATTTCAACGTAACCTCAAGTTTTTTTTTTTTTCAAAACGTACAGCCTTCAGTAAAAACGCTAACCGAAAGACGACAAACTAAACAGTATTTATATTAATCCATATTTTTAAATTAGTTACGATACTACAATTTATTTATATGCAATATCCATAAAATTTCATCTTGAAAAACTCCAAAGTACAACTGTCGACTTCAACGGAAAAACTTGCAATGTAGAAGCTTTTGTAGGAGTAACTTTCACGAAATGTGAAAAATATAAATAATATTGAAACGTGGAGTAAATTTAGATTGATAGCAAATTAAAACTTTTAAATTATGTCGAAAATTAACTCTGGAAAGGCAGGAAATTTCAGTTAAGTTTTAAATCGAAATATTTCACACCAGAACTTTGATTTAAAAGCAGTTTATCTTTTTTATTATTACTATTTGATGTTTATCTTGTTTATTTATTTTAAACTTATTTTATAATAAAATTTATGGTTTGAACTGAAATATGTTCATACAATAGCGGTTAAAATGACCGTTCACAGCCGTTCTAATGTTATTTGACCAGAAGGGATAAATTAAGCACTTTTCGCTTAAAATCTTTGTTGCTGTGTTTTTATTACAATCCAATTGAATTAAATGGAAAATTGCTTCTCTCTGCTTAGCTTCGCTCTTAGCTTCTCTTTGATTGCTTGCTTCTCTCCACAAATCTCCTCGTGTAACTTAATTAAACGTTCTAACGAACTCAATAGAGACAAAGGAAAGATTATACCTGTAAACATTCTTGCAGTATCGGATCTATTTGGGATTACCAAGCGACTGGAGGACACTTCAGCTTGGACACTTGATGTTTTAGATGCATCCCCGTGAACAATTCGAAAGCGATTGTCCCCAGCGTCCAGACGTCGAAGCTCTTTGCGTCGACTTCAGAATAACCCAAGTCCGTCCGACAAGCTTCCGGGCATCTATACAGGAGAGGTGCTCCATAACTAAAAATAAAATGATTCGTAAAAATATGTATATACATATATATATTTATTTTTGTAATTATAACCATAATTATTATGATAATTTGGAAAAGCCAGTCAATGAAAAATCCCCTACTTCGTTAACTCATTAAAGCTGATTGGCAAGAAAACTTGCCAGGTAAAGTGAACAAAACTTTTAAATTTCTGTACCGATATTTTATATATATAGTTTGGAATTTTTCAAATTATCTAATACAGTGAAACCTCCAAATAAGGGACACTCCGGATAAGGGACACCTCTATTTGAGGGACGAAAGTTGCGGTCCCACAAGTGTCCCTTATTTGGAGGTTTCACTGTATCAGATTTTGAGCTATTAAATAATTCAAATCTATCATGTGGAAAAAACTGATGTCGAAGTATTTAAAAAACTGTAAAAAGAGGCTCGTCTTTAATGTGTTAAAATCGTTCGTAACGCTTCGATATTCGATTGAAATCCAGAGATCGGCGAGCTACAATTAGAATAAAAACTAAACATACACTAAATTGGCACTCACCTGCCCACTGGCTTCACACAAGATGTCACAAATCCAAAATCCGCCAGCACGGCCTTTCTATCTTCGGAAATCAAAACATTATTACACTTCAAATCCATATGCGATCGATTTCTGTCGTGCAAATATGCAACCGCTTGCAGAATATCTTTTAACCAATGGACTGCTTGACTGACAGCTGTAGGATCATTCCTTGATGAAAACTTCTTAATTTCTTGTTCTAATGTAGGGGAGACTGGGGTACAATGGTCCACTTTTGTAAATTTTGACTGTTTACTCTTAAAGTATTGATTTTTTTTCTTTTGATCAAGTACATGCATGTTACCTATACATTGAAGTTTATATTGCATCCATTCAAAAATAATAATTATATGCATACTTTTTTTATATATATTTTACTTACCCATCATACGTAGTATAGGGTAAGTCTTGCAATCGTTTTGAAAATCGAAAAAATTTTTTTGACGGATTTACACGTTTTAGATAGTGGAGATTCCGAAAAACATATTTTTAGAAAAAAAATCTTGCCGTCCGTCTGTCTGTCTGTCTGCCTGTCTGCCTGTCTGTCTGTCTGTCTGTAAACGCTCTATCTCCCGAACAAATTGAGATAGAGACTTGAAATTTTGTATGTCGTTAGTATGTAAGAATGAGACGAACCCTATTTAATATCAGCAACCTCGATTATCCGGAACTATTTTTTTCGGACTCTCGAAAAATTCGTTCTGATGAAAGGTATATAAAAATTTTCGAATTTTTTTGTTCTAAGGAATGGACGTAAAAGGCAATAAAATAATACACATTTTGCATATAGAACGAAGTCGATCGGATAATTAGTTGCCGAGATATTTGTAATCCAGTTTTCCACATTCTTCGATTTTTCATGACTCTGTATTTTAATCTAATTTCAATTCAAAGATATATTTTAATTGGAAATGAGACGCTTCATCCGACGCAGTTAATTGTTAGTTAATAGAATTATAATTTTTGGAGTTATAAGGATGTTTCTTTTACGCAGTTCGGTACTACTTGAGTAGTTTGGCGTTTTATATAATTTGTCGAAATTGGTACATCAGCAGTTCTTTAATATAGCATTACTATGTATATTAACAATATTTAAATTTTGTTTATGAATTGCAATGCATTGTATAAATAGTTTCACATGTTTTATTTTCATATACATATCCATGATGGGTAAGTATTACGGTGGCCCCCAACGACTAGTTATTTTTAAATAGCAAGTGACAAAATGGACCATTGTACCCTAATGCCGGGGTACAATGGTCCACAGCATGGGGCTCTATGGATCACGTGTAATTTTAATAAAAATATATCAGTGTAGTTCATTTTTTAACAATAAGAAAGATAAACTATATCATAATTTGTTTATTCACATTTTATTATTCACTTTTTTGCTCTAACTGAAGTAACGTATTTTTTTTCTTCAATTCTTTATCATCCTTTTTTTTTTCGCTTCTTCTTCAATTATATTTTTCACTGGTGTATCAGTTAGAATTCTTGATGCACCTTTTTTTCGTTTATTTGGCGCTTTGCGCAAGCAAGCTTTTGGTAAAGGACATAATTCAAAAAGTGATATTTTTAGTTTGCCACTTTTAAGCTTATTACCACTTTTCAAAATATCTTGTTTACTAATTTTTGGTGTTCAATTTGGGTTAATTTTTAAATTTGAAAGCATATATTATGTAGATAAATATTTCAAAAATGCATTTCATAACATGAATCATTAATTAATTCACACACAGAAATAAAATAATTTATTAATTCTTAATTTGGGATAATTTTTAAGTTTGAAAGCATATATTATACAGATACATATTTCAAAAATGCATTACATAACATGAATCATTAATTAATTTACAACCAGAAGTAAAATAATTTATTAATTCTGAATTTCACATATGATATTTAACTTTTAAAAGCATGGAATACAAAACTGGGATACAATGGACCATGGTCCATTGTACTCCATATGGAAGTTTGACAAAAACTTGATGATAAAAAAAGAAATTTAGAATTATATTATTTTAGCTACAATAAATATAATAATGTATTGTCTTACCTTTTTATTTTACCACGCACTGTCTTTCAAATTACAAATCTGTAATAAATAAATGAAGATATGTTTCACAGAAAATATTTACTCCTGCCTTATTCCTCCTGTGTCAAATCAACTATCAAATATAAAATGGCTAAAATGTCAGCTATGCACATGGTTTCAAACTTATTTTTACTACTTCAGTACTACCATCTATGTACTAAAATATGAAGCTTTCAAAAACGGAATTAATGTAAAAAATAGGGGGTGGACTATTGTACCGTGGTCCATTGTACCCCAGTCCCCTACTTGGATGTACTCCAGTTATAAAGATATACGAATTTGCATAATATATCAATTCAAATGATATCAGTGTGAGTATGTTCTCATGTTCTAAAGTTGACCATATTTCAATTTCACCTTCGGTAACTCGATCTTTAGCCACGATTTTCACGGCTTTTTCTTCCCCAGATGTTTCGTGCTTCACTTTCAGCACAGATCCAAATGCGCCACCGCCGATAACCTCCACAAAACGGTAGCCCTTGCTTTGGAGATGGTAAACGATCTCTATCATTCTTTCGTAAGTCTTAACGTCGATGAGCCCTGCTCGATACTTGTTTCGGAAATAATCCATGGTTTTAGCACTTTTTAGAAACTTAAAA
This sequence comes from Maratus speculifer, assembly GCA_964019185.1. Classification (NCBI taxonomy): domain Eukaryota; kingdom Metazoa; phylum Arthropoda; class Arachnida; order Araneae; family Salticidae; genus Maratus; species Maratus speculifer. The sequence continues at coordinate 346,041,214 of OZ025296.1, forward strand.
AAAGGTTTTATAAAGTAAAAATCGCTTTTTTTTTAAGCAGTAATCAGAAACCACAACTACAGTCGCAATCCCTTTTATGATTACAAAGAATTTCATTGTTGCAAATCTTAGTAAGTAAAAAACCGATCTATGTATTGTTAATATTTTAAAGTATTGTTGCGATATTTTTTATCCTTTTTTAAACAATACTGCAAAGTTGTTTTTCACACATTGTTGCCTATTGTTTAAATTGCATTATTTACAAGTTGCTCAAATTGTTGGCTTATTGTTAGCCGATTATTAAAACTATCGGAAAAAACGCAGGCATAGAGACTGCTCTCATTTGTAGAATATTCGAGTCTAAACAAATTAACGGTTTGAGCCCTGTTGTGTTTTTGTTGGCAAGTGGTTCGTTGGCCTATAGTACGGCAAAGCAGACCTTTCCTACTCTAGGGCCAACGTTCGCACACTCATTTCGCGCTCTTGAGGTACAATTGATTTAACATCATCTTACGAATATTAGACACTTGACTGGCTTAACCCTTTGTAACACAACAGCTCTGATTCGAAAAATATTGACTCAGATGTTAAAATACATCATTTTAGCTCTCGTTTGTAGCGTAACCGAGCTTAAACATATAACAGATGTAATTTTTCCATTTTTGAATTTTGGGTGAAAAAAGTCCGGGCCAGGATTCGAACCAGGGATGTATTGGCTGAAGCCGCCAATGCTCTACCAACTGAGCTATCCCGGACACGAACACTGGAGGACTATTTCACCCAATTAACCTCAACGATCACTTTATCTGGTCTGATACTCTGGATCAGCGCAACAGAATAAATCGAAGGTCAATATATGGAACTGCAGAAAATCGCTGCATACGAAATTACATTAGATTAATTTTTAAACACGATTATTCAAGCGGTAAATTTATTATAACAGATGTAATTTTTCCATTTTTGAATTTTGGGTTAAAAATTACATCTGTTATAATAAATTTACCGCTTGAATAATCGTGTTTAAAAATTAATCTAAGTTTAACATACAGTCCAAGAGCCGACAACACAAAATCCTAAGGTATTGAGTATTTTATGGAACAGTATTAATAGGGAAATCTAATGATCCATGTTTACCGAAAGTGAAGTGGTGAATAAGCCAAAAATTAATACCACTAATTGTTTATCCATAGATTTATCATTTTGTTTGCCGTACAGTCAAAGGTATGAAATGATTGTACGGCAAACATAACGATGAGAAGCCTACGAGTAAACCCCTACTGCTATTAATTTTTGGCTTATTCACCACTTCACTTCCGGTTAACATGGATCATTCGATTTCCCTATTACTGCTCTTTCATATAATAAGCGCATTTTTCTTGAGCACGATAAACTTAGGTTTTTGTGCTGTCGGCTCTTGGACTAATATTAACGGTTTGACCCCCTGTTGGGTTTTCGTTGACAAAACAGACTACTATAGGGCAATTATTAACCAATATTTGCAGAATTATTTCACGCTCTTGGGGGTAAAATTGATTTAACATTATCTTGCGAATGTCGAGACTTGATTGGAGTAGTCTTAATCGCGTTCTTCTTGAGGTAAACAAAAAGGATCGAGTCGAACTTTTATGCGAAGATTTATGACTGAGTGAATAGGAAGTGATGACTACCATTTTTTGCCACGTTTGCACCTGCCTATTTCATTTTTTAATCACTGAGCATTTAAGGACAATTGCGCTTCTCTTCTTTTTATTATTTAAAACGATTTTATTATTTTTATTATTTAGAAAATATTTAAAAGGACTTTAAAATTGTTTTACAATAAATAATACATTTGAAAGCGCTCATTTCTAACCTTCCTACCCTGTTCAAATTTTACTCAATCTTGATAAAAGCATGTCTCACCAGAATTGTTATTTAAAATATTTTAATATTTTTAATTGCTTATTTTTCTGAATCTGTTATTTAACTTTCTTTATGAAAATAGTTCTGGTTAGAATCGCATAGAACAAATTATAGCTATCTGTCGATTAGACCTATTCAGGGTAGGAAGGTTAAACGTTTGTAAATAAATACTTTAGAATGATTCACGCCGTTTATTATCTTAGAGCGTAAAATTCGATGTATTTAATCTTAGTTTTCTCGAAATACGACAAATTACACTGGAGAACATCATTGCCATTACATGTATTCAAAATTGATATTACGTAATATTTTAACACTTGGCAGCACGTGAATAAGTAACTTTTATTTACAGATATTGGCAAGAGGTAAAAAATATAGAATATGAAGTGTTATGTTTTATGTTAGTATTTGTTTATGTAATTTTGTAATAAATAGAGAGTGTTTTAAGATGCATAATTATTGAGTAATTATAGAACACAAAACCATCCACCACTGACGGGAAATTCTTCACACTGGTATACCCTCCATCTATAACAATGAACTCAACCAGAATCAAAATCACGGCCCGTGCGCGGCTGATGGTGGAATATATAAATCACCCAAGTATTGTATTTCACAACAAAGCGTGATCAGCGACATAATGGGTGAAGCAACTAATTTATTAGACTTTGATAAAGATCAAATCCAATTGCCGCGTCGACTGGAAACGTCGATATCGGAAATAACGCATTTGGTGGGCTTTTCACGTGCAGTCGGGGTAAGCTCGTATTGATAGTTGTGTATCCGGCACCGGCAAATTCTATAAGTATAATGAGAATTTATCGACTGTCACCAGAATTCACAAGCGACTTTTTCAGAAATTAAGAATCCCTTAGTTTAAGCTTTCGTTGTAAAAGCAAAATTTTAGTAAAATATTATTGGTGTCGTTTGCAAATTTGGAATTAAAATTAGATATCCCAGACTTGGACACCGGAAAGGGTTAAACGACAAGTCGGCATTCAGGGGTGTGTCACCTGAGGCGCATTGATTCCAGAGTAGATCGGATATTGTTTCACATTATTCTTTGCGACCGAACAGCTGCAACAGTCGAAATCACCAAAATCTACAACACTCTTGACTCAGGCAGTGTTTTTAACTACACAATGCCGCGTGCACAGCTGTGTGTGGTCCTATGCACTTGACCGCCAAAGCAAGATCCGGTGCTGACGATACATCATCACCAAAAGCGCCTGCAGTGGGTCCATGAACATCGAAATTAGAACCTGGAAGAAAGCTATCTTCTGACGAATCATGTGGTCCATTACATGGATGTACGCATGCTAATACACCGATTTACAACGGAAACTCTGGCTCGGAGATACACAGTTGGTCGGAAATAAACCGTTAACGACTGTATTATCATGTGTACGATGTTTTTATTGAGTACAATATGATTCATAAACCTCCTAGAACAACCCCTGAGGCCTGTTAGTCCAAGAGCCGACCGTACAAAACCCTAAGTCACAGAGCACAAGAAAAAATCCTTTATTTTATGGAAGAGTAGTAATAAAGGAATCGAATAATCCATGTCTGCCGGAAGCGAAGCGGTGCATAAGCCAAAAATTGATACCACTAGTAGTTCACTCGTAGGATTAGCATTGGGCTTACCGCACAAACAGAAGTATGAAAACATGGAAAACTGGGTGCAGGAAAACACGATGCTAATCCTACGAGTGAACCACTAGTGGTATCAATTTTTGGCTTATGCACCGCTTCGCTTCCGGCAGACATGGATCATTAGATTCCTCTATTACTACTCTTCCATACAATGTAGGATCTTTTCTTGTTCTCGATGAGTTACAGTTTAAATGATTTACGGTGCAGTCAGCTCTTGGATTAATACGATACCTAAACATCATTGCAGACCTGGTGCATCCATTCATGACAACAGTGTTTCCGGCGGATGATTGTATTTACCAGCAGGATAACGTACCCTATCATAAGGCTCAAGTCGTCAGTAAATGGTTGGAAACGTATTCTAGTGAGTTTCAAGTCATGTAATTTGTGGCAGCCTTGCTGCCCCCAATTTTATAGAGTACTTTAACCGATATAAGCGGTGTAACATTGCAATGATACACCAGTAATTCATGTTTAAATTACTCCATTATATAAGAGAAAACAATTATACCATAAAATAGAGGCAGCTGCCACCAATTTTATGAAATAGCGTTACAAATATTTTACAGTGTCTCCTCCTAACACAAATCCACTAGAACATCTGTGCTTCCACCTGGAAATTTCAGTTCGGGCTGCCACGCTGCCACCTCGTAATGTGCGATAATTGCAGGATCAATGGGTGAGCACTTGATACCAGGTACCTCAGACTACCCTTAAGCACTTTGTAGAACTGATGCCGAGCCGGATGCTGGAAATTTTGACGGCGAAAAGTGGTGCTACGTTGTATTAAACAGGTGGTCCTAATAGATCGATAGGCAGCAGCACAGGCAATCAGCTCATCGAATACATTCATGAAAATCTAGGATTAGTTAAATCTCCATTCGCAGCAATCGGTCTGCCAAGTCCTATCTTGGTAGAAAACCCCTAAAAAATCGATTTTAATGGTTTACTCGTAGATTTACCATTCTGGTTTCCTGCACCTAAAAGTATGTAAACATGGAGGTTTGGGAAAGGGAAAACATAATAGGTTACACATAGGTGACACATAGGTTTATACCTATGTGTCCATCGTTGAAATCGGGTTTTTCGGGGTTTTCCACCAAGACAGGCCTTGACAGACCGATTATGTTTTAATATGCGAATCATGACTTAATTCATGCTAGATTTTCATTCGTGAACTCGATGAGATGATTGTCTATGCTGCTACCTCCCGGTCTGTAATGTAATGGCTCTTCGGTGCATATTAGTCTGTATTTATAAGGTAAATCTAAGATAAATCTAAGGCCAACGTTTTTTTAAGATTGAAAGAAAAATTCTTAGGATTCAAATACAAGAAATAATTATGCATATTTAAAATTCTTATGCTTATACTCATCATAGTTTAGGCAAATAATAAAAAGAACAAAATAGAAATTAAAATGGCAGATTGCCATCTCCTCGGCTTGAAAATTAGATGGCCATCCGTCACAAAACAAAAAAAAAATGGGGGTTAAAATAGTTTAAAGAATCTCATTTCGTATAGATAATCATGGTAAATATATTATAATTTGTAAAGATGAAATTTTATCCCGGAAAATGATTGAATAAAATTCGAATGAACCCAGTCTGAAGTATAATTTCAATCTTTCACTTTTCATGAAATTTTACTGCAGTTTTAACAAAAATCACAGAAACACTTCAAGCATTTTATGTATTATTTTTGTTTGTGGTATTGGATTCTTCTGCATAACCAACCGAGTTATCCTCATCCAATTATATTCCCTCAGAATCTGTATAATTCGACAATTTCAAATCTATTTCAAGCTCTTCGCTGCTGAAAATATCATTTGGGGGGGGGGGGGGGACTTGCGCTTATTTTATACTTTTTCACTGTTTTAAGTTTATTTATCAACTTATCTGTTTCTGGGATGAAAGTTTCAGACATTTTTCAATCTTTTCTGAAAATATATATACAGTAAAATCCCGATAATTCGGATTAATTGGGGCCAGACCCAATCCGGAATATCGAAAATCTGGACTATCCGGAGAATAAGAAAAAAATGAAATAGAACATACTTACAGAAAATCCCCTTTACATACTGAATATTTACAGACAGTAAAAATTTTTATTTTGTAATTATAAAATCTTCTGCTGTGCCAGTTTTGTATAACTTTTGCGGCCACGCAAAAGTTACGGCCACGGAAAACACGGCCACGCATCTGCTTGAGCACAGTAAGTTTGTTGAGTCTAGTCTCCACCTGATGTTCAAATAAAGCATTAATTGTTGTAAATGATTTGTTGCTTCATTATGGCTAATAATTTTTGGTTGATCATCATTGATAATGGTGTTTTTGTCTGAATCATCTTCATTTTCAACTTCTTCAGTTGCACATAAAGTGATTCTATCATCATCTGTAAGTGAGGTATAAACTTCATTACTTTTTGCTTTATTCAATTGGTAATGTCGGTGATATCAACATCTCAGCAACCATCAGTTCTCTTTTTAACATGCTCACAAACCTTTTCATCTTCGCCTATTCTTCCTTCTGTTTCAAGCTTGCTTGTTATTCAAGGAATCACAATTTGTAGACCAAAAATTCTTCCACGACTTTCTTAGAGCACTTTCAGCAACCTGCTTGCAGACTTTAAGTAATGCATTGATGTTTTTTTGAAAGGTAATACCAACGAGTTTAAATGAAAAATATTAAGGTATTCTTCCGAAAATATTTCAGAAAAGACTTTTTATTCGGAATAAGAAAATGAAATGAATTAATGTTATAGAAATTTTGCTAAACGCTTCTCAAACTTTAAAAAAAAAAAAAAAAAAAAAAAAAAAAAAAAAAAAGACTAGACTGATCCGGATTATGCGGAGATCCGGATCAACGGGGTCCGAATTAGCGGGGTTTTACTGTATATTATTAGGCCCTATTATGTTGTTATTATTGAAATATATGTATTAGTTTTTAATAAAAAATAATAATAATAAATTAAATATTTGTGCTTCAATAAATATATTCCAATTCCGCTTATTTTTTTTTTGGGGGGGGGGAGTACTGTAGTGGGGTGATTTGAGAAAACATTTACATATAGTACTTTGTAAGTGTCTAATTGAACAATTGGAAAAATTATTAATGTAATTGAAAAGGAAAAAAAACTATATCATTCAATTGACGACAATTCAAACGTTTTAATGAAATGCTTGAAATCTAAGAGAAAAAAAAAAAAAAAAATGTGACGGTTATTTGAAGAATCGAAGACTTAACGTCACAAAAACATTTATTTCACAAAACATAACAAACACACACAAAACATACTACGATTACAGATGAGATTTTAGACATACATGGAAAGCATTCACCTTGGATAAGGTGTAGAACATTTTCGTGTCAACGGTGTGACATATTTCCTTGCCGAGCTAACTCACATCTCTCTCTGGGGGGGGGGGGGGGGGGGTGGTAAGAAAAAAATGTTCCGTAACAGGAACCAATGAAAACAGCGCCCTCTGGGCTCTAGAAAGAATAGTGGAGTTGAGAGGTGCGTTACAACAGTATTTAAAATAGTTCATAAATTTATATGATTAAATTTAAAAACTATATATAAATTTATATTAATAAATTTATATCAATAAATTTAATTTGTATTAATAAATTTAAAGACTTAAAACAATAAATTCATGAAAAAGAAAAGAAAAAAGCAGTATCGAACAACTCTATAATGTTATCTGACCAGTGTTCTCGCTGACATTTGACCAATGTTAGTAATTTGGCTAATTAAAAATAAAAAACATTCGCCAAATGAAAAAAGTATTAGCCAAATAGATTCGCCATGTAGCACAAGAAAAATATCTTTAATCTTTTAATGTAACCCTTTTTTTTTCTATATGTTCTAAAATAACCTGAGTTTTTATAACTGTGACAGGGATTGTTATTAATCTAATTTCAACTATCCGCTACAAATAAAAAAAAATATGCATACATTAAATATATATATATATATATATATATATGCATATGTATGAAAAACAAAAAAGAAAAAGCAAAAATTGAGCACTAGCAATTTGGCGAATCTAATCATTTATTTACTCGCCAAATGAAGAATTTAGTCGCAATTTGGCGCATTGGCGAGCGACAGCGAGAACACTGTATCTGACACAGAAAGGACGTGACATATAGCGGGAGGGGGTAAAAACAGCTTTCGTTTATTAGTTTAATATGAATAAGCAAATGACAAATCACCAAATTCTTAAAACATCAAAGCTTTTTAACAACACAATTAAAAAACAGATGCATAAATGAGTCTAATGCAAATTACTCAGCAAACGGGCAGTAACTGAAGAATATGCAAGCAATATAATTAACCAGACACATTTGCCAGATTATGTTTCTTTTAAGATTACGCGAAATAATATAACATGTAATTTAAAATCTTACATTATTTCGCGTACAAAAATAAAATATGTTTTGAATCTGGTTCACAATACGAAAGATCAATGTTTTTGACTGTTTTTAACATCATCGTTGTGAAATTAATGCCTTTGTAGAGGACATTGCCATAAGTCTGGGCAGTTTCAATCAGCCAAATGCTCAAAATTCAAGCAAAGTGCATGCTGATTGGCTAAATCAGACAGTGGGGTACCAATCAGCGTTCTCAAATGGATTTTAGCTTTTTACTTAGACTATCAAACTAAAATTCTATAGATTCTAAAATTACGCGACTTGAATATAATTGCAAAGGCTGGAAAAAACAAGGTTTATTCCCGGGAATAAACCCGGTTTTTTGGAAAGGAAATTTTGAAAAATTCCGGGAGTTTTTAGAACGTTTTAAGCATTGAAATATTTAATTTATTACCGTATTTACTCGTGTATAGGGCGCACGCGTGTATAAGGCGCACCCCTACTTTACAAGTAAAATTGACGATTTCTTAAAATCTAGTATATGAGGCGCACCATAAATTTGATAAGCTAATAAAGAATGACCAAATGAATTTCAGTAAAAAAAAAAAAAAGTCGAAACAAACACAACACCAGATCAGAAAACAAGACGAAAATGCATTTTTAGACTTCGGGTTGTAAGAGAATGACGAGAAATAGGGATGAGTGACCGTAAAGAAAATTGCTTATTAGCGTTTACATAATGTCACTAGCTCTGTTGTATAAAAAACTGCAAGGAATGAAATAAATATGGAGTAATACTTCAATTAAGTAACATTTTCCGAGTTTTAATATCCTCTTTGAATAATTTCTTGTTTCATATGTATATCGTTCGACTGCATTTAACAGTAAAAAATTATTCCGTGTATAAGGCGCACCTAGGAGTTTTGCCCTAATTTTCTGAAAAAAGGTGCGCCTTATACACGAGTAAATACGGTATTTAATATTTTTGTAATGATTTCAATTTTTTTATTCTTAACTGTAATTGCAAGAACAACTCAACTCTTCTTCTCAACGAGCCAAGCTAAGATAATCAACATCAGAGCACGTTTTCTCTACTTTTCTCTGTTTCCGTCCTGATTCTGTCCAATTTTAAATTGAAAAGACAAGGCATTAAATATAATAAATTTGTCATTACAACTATTTGTGTATTATGAAACTTACTGAGTGAATGCATAAAAATATTTACAATAAGAAACGTAAACAAAACCAGTAGAGTTTAAGTGAAAACTAAATAGATTAAAATATTAATAAGTTAGAAGGGGAAATGACAAATTTATTTATAAATGTAAACATCACCCTTGTTTTCAGATTCAACGTAAACAGAACAATTAAATAAAGAATATACTTTGGATATGCCAGGTAACAGAAAGTAAACAATTTTAATTTTTAAGAGAATAATTGAAATCTTCATTAATTCAGTCACCATTGTTGTAAAGCTATGGAAATTTAGGAATTTAAAAAGTTGCAAAGTAACAGTTAATTAATAAAAAATCCATTTAAATTTCTCAGAACAATGAGCAATGATGTCTTAAAACGAAAATTTCAAGTTAAAAAATGACTGGTTTTGTTTACTTTCAAAACTTCTTCAAAATTTTCAATATTCCCCAAAATTCCAGGTTTATTCCCCAAAATTCCCGGGTTTATTCCCGTCCATCAAAAACCGTGGGTTTTTTGCAACTCTACTTAAATAAAAATACAGTTGAACCTCGAAAATCCGGAACCGTCGGGACCGCGGCGATTCCGGATTTTGGAGGTTTTTTAAAAAATCTTTTTTTATGGCTATATAATACCGTAAAATCCCGTTAATCCGCTCTTCCCGATCAAACGCCCCCTCCCCACTTTATAAAGAATTTGAAATTTTCAAAAAATCCGAGAAAGCACCTTCCTTCCTGATTCTCAAAGGCGATTGAAAGTGAGACGAATCATTATGAAATGAATGAATCATGAATCTTTGATGAAATGTGCGTTTTTTCAAGATTTTTAAATTGATTTCATGCTTGTTTTTGGCTTTTTTTTTTTTTTTTTTACAATTTTCTCCTTTTTTCTGCGTTTTTTCGACAGAATTTACGTTTTTTTTAAACCCAAATTTTTTCAAGTATCAAAATTCATGATTAATTCAACGATTCATTCATTTCATCATGATTCATTGCTGTAAATTTTGTTGAACGCTTTTTAATTTTTGTAATAATAAAGTCTTTAATTAACGGCAAGTCATAACAATATTAACCAGAATATATCTATGTATATATTTTTAGTATAGTTATCAGAATTTAACTGCAGTTGATGAAAATTACAGCTATGTCTTATTTTAAAAATTAATAAAATTGAAATCGGAAAAATGTCCGGATTTTAGAGATTTCCGGAATTTGGAGGTCCGGATTTTCGAGGTTCAACTGTACGATGTTTTGACTAACTGGCGATGAACATGTAAAATGAAATAGCAGGTGTCGGCGCTGCAACATAAGTGACTTTGTTCACATAAATGTTTCCAAATTTATTGGTAAAAAATACATAAACAGAAAAAAAGCAAAGGAGAAAATCAATATAATGTTAGCTCAGCCCAAAATTCAATCTTTTTTTTAATATTTTTTATATAAATATTTATGTGTGATACGAAGTGTATATCACATGATCAACCGTAAGGAATATTTAACTGACTGAAATACGTGTATCTTTTTCTTTTTAATTAAAAAAGAAAAATATATATTGTTTTCATAGAATGAGGTAGGACACGTTCTTAAATTTTTAAGAATATACATCTCATTTTTTTTAAAACACAATTTTTCACTGAAAAAAAAATCTACACAACTCCTTAACACATATTTTAAAATCATGAAATACGGTGAAAAGAAGCTTTTGCAATATTAGAAATGAGATATTTTTTTTTCACATAATATTAATATAATTTACATCTACATTCAAATCGTATGATCCGCCTACTTTATATAGCCCTCCGTTTTCTATAAATGAAGCCCCATATGAGGGGTAATTTCACTTTAAAAAGTTTCTTCTGATTCCAATCGAGATTCTGAAAACTGCAAACGATTTTTCTATTCCAAAAGACTGGATGGCAAACTAAGCAATGTCATTAAAGTGCTATTACATGTAAAAAATTTTAAGCGACAAAAATCGCCTACGTTTTTAAGTTTTGTAAGCATATCATTCGCTGTTCGAGAAAAGGTTTTACCGTCATCCGGATTTCCAAGCATTTGATTGGCTGTTACTGGCGACTCGCTTCGTTTCAGGTGCTCCAACACAAAATAGCTGCTTGCTTTCCGAGCGACTCCCCTGGAGCAATAGGATAACATGGAGACGATTGGAATTTGAAGCGAGTTTAATCCCTCGTGTAATAGCACTTTTAGCTAGAGCAATTAACAACTGTCGGTCCAGATGGTGATGATTTATTAGCGTTATAGGATTCTAGGATTTCGAGAAACGAAATGGAGGTGCGAAATTACTATTTCTGAACTCCTCCCTCTTATTAATAAAAGAGTTGCTTGAAAAAAACCTTTCCCCTCTTTTTACTTCATTGTTCATTGATTACTTTCCCGCGCTCATTCTCAAGAAAACACAGAATAGTAAAAATAATTTCCTTTTTCTTGGAATTTAGGAAAAATATTATCGGACTTCTGAAAATTCCCAAGTAGACTTGAAACCAAACTGGATAAGGAATATTATATATCCAGTTTTGACTTGAATAACCCTAACCCTAGATCTAAAGATTGTTCCCTAGATGTACGGAAAGCCCAAATAGTCTTTCCCCGAAAGTCTAGTCTGGCCGGGCACAGATTATTGCACTGTAGTGTTGGGTAACTCATACATGAGGCACCTCATTTGTCCCAGACGTTGTGACAATTTGTCCCAACACCTCAGTTTTCAGATTTGAGGTACCTCAAAAATTTTGTCATGTTTGTTCATTTTGTCATGTTGTCTTTTTTGAAGTGGCGAGGCGCGAGAGCTGTTTCCTTTCAGAGGATGACTGAAAGAATGGATGTGTGTGTGTTTTGTTGTCATTGTCTGTCGATGAAAGAGTCGAAATCCAACAGAGTTGCGCGGGCGCGGGCTACGTTTGAAGTTTGAAAAAGCTTAAGCTATGCGAAAGGGGAAAAGAATGTAGCAAGATGACGGGAATGAATGAGAAGATAATTGAGAAGAATTTGGGGAGGTTTGAGTCTGGTGGGAAGTAAAGAAAAGATCAATTCTTTTCATTTCTTTCTTTTAATAATATTGAATTCATACTTCGCAACTTGTGCTTGTCTTTATGTATACATCATTTAAGATAGGAAAGGATTGACAATAACTAAGTAGAAACAGAAACGGTTCCAGCCGTCCTTTTTAAAGCCACCTCTTTGTCGCGTCTTTTTTCATGTGGCGGGGAGGTTATTTAGATGTCTGCCCGGTCTGGTGTCCTTTAAATGTCCGGCCCGTACAAAAATCAGTCAAAACAGACCCCACACGATCTGATCCAGCTCAATTCAAAAAAGAAAAAAAATTCCTAACATATATTTAATATTTCTTTAAAGAATACCGCATTCATACTTATGGGATAATTTTATATTATATTTTAAAATTGTGATGTATACGCAAGACAGACAATATACAGTAGCAAAGTTAATTATTACGATTTTTGGAAATCCTAATATTCGAAAAAGGTTTCATTAGAAAAATAATGTAGTTAGTAAAGAAGGATTTAAAACATCACATCTTTTAAAGTTGCATTATGAAAAGTTGATTATTGAAAATATTTCTCTGTATTTATTAAAGCTTTTCTCAAAAATAAAAGGAGCTACTTTCTGACACATTTCTAAATTCATATTTTTTTTTGGAAACGCGGAAGATTGACAGGTCTTATTATGAAACTATATAATCAAATGGCGTTATCCATTTTTTGATAAAGGTAGTACATCTTTGAGAAAAACCCCCCATCAGTGTTAGTATTTTGAATCTAATTTCCGGTAGCGTCAGCACAGGAAAGGAAAAAACTATCAGCCACGTGATAAAAATCTCTTGTATCTCAACAAATAATTTATTTTTCAAAAAGGGAAAACGCTATTCGATTCTAAATCCCATCAAAAGTCAGGCTTATCCATTTTATGCTTTTACAGTTAAACCAGTGGCCGATCGAATGGGAAGGTCACAGGGTCACAACCCCCCCTCACCTGGACGAAGAAAAATTTCTAAAGTATATTTAAAAAATGGAATATACATTAAATTCTTTCAAATTTATCCCTTACTCAAAACTATGAATCTTTCTAACTGTTTAAAGCTCTTTTTAAATACAAAACTGGTATACTTTCTGAAACATTCAGTAAGTCATTTTCAATCTCAGATGCAAGACATTTGTAAGTGCTCTTATTCTGAACAAATGTGATCAAGTATTTTTCATTTCTCGATAAAGGCAAAAAATCTTTCGGGAAATCTCTGTAAAATGATGGGACATTGAACTGAAACAGGTCAATTGCTCCCTTATTAACAACATTTTTTGTAACTGTCAAGTCCTTCATAGTCAATTAGCTTAAAATGTTTAATTTCTGATTGATTCTTTGCTTTTATAAAGAAATAGGAAAATCTTCAATTTCTTAATATCTAATAAATTGTGTAAATTTTATATTTTTTACGAATATTAATGCAATTTTTTGTATTTACGAATGAAAACGAATTCCCAAAAATATCTGAAAAGACACTGTTTTTAAAATGAAATAGCCTTCAATAATATTTTTTAAGTAATATGACCCCCCCCCAAAAAAAAGGAGCAGTGACCCCCCTCCTTCTAAATGGAAGACTGAATTCGCCCTTGAGTTAAACATTGATCAGAAAAAGTATCAAAGTTTCCCATTGTTGAGCACTGAAATTGCATACCACCTTAAGGTGTATTTTCAAAGATTACTTTATACTTTAACAGACGTTCATTATCCAGAGTTTCAAATGCTGCGCATATCTGCTCCAAAATATTATTTTGCCTTAAATTTGGGCCGAAACGTACGTTACACCAAAATGAAATTTAACACGATTTCGTCGATCCGAGAAACAAAGGAAAAGTTTCATTTTTAACTTTTCCGATACCGCTAATATCAAATGAAAAAAACGCAGTCGAAAAGTTTCGAAAATTTTGTTAAAAGATTGTAAAAAAAAACTCGCGAATTTTGCCTAAAGATCACGAAAAACACGAGAATTTTCTCAAAGATCGCTAAAATACGCAAATTTTGTCAGTCATGGAAAGCATGCGAACTATAATACCGAACACTTGAGCCGATGAGCGTGAGATGATCTTATTTAAGCGATTCTCAAAAGAAAAAAAAATCTCAACTCGCAAAATTTTGTCACATTTTAAAACATAAAAGTAACATTTAAGTACTATACTTACATTCATGATTATTGAAGCGATTTTAAATAAGTTTTTTTTTTTTTTTAATTTTTTTCTTTTCTTACGATAAAAATAATTTTTTACCTACATATTATAAAAAGAAAGAAAAGTTAGATTTCAAGCGTTACATCTAAAATAGCTTATTTAAAATTATTTCCTTATAGCATTGTTAAAAAATACCGGGAAGCATTAGAAAAGACTATGTGTTGACTGCGTTAATGTTATATTAGATGATTTTTACATGTTTAAGTATTATTTATTCAAACGCAAAAACAGTCATTAACAACAGCTGATTTGGTCTTAAACCTTTTTCGAGAAGGGGGAAAAGCCCATTTACAAGGCAATCGTCACTGTTTTTGTTTAATTATAATTCAGTCTTCATTAAGCTTTTTAAAACCGATCAAATTAGCTAATTTCTAGATTGGGTACGGGGGGGGGGGGGTTGACAAGTGTAGCTCGTAAAAAACAAAGCCCCTTGTAGGAAAATAATGCACCAGAATTAAAAATAAATAAATAAATAAAAGTAACATTTCTTTAAATCCTTTACGTCACAGCACGCTGGAAATCTTAAAATTGCTTTTACTTTGTAAACTGTTCTTTTTATTATTTATTTACTTATTATTGTTATTTTAAGGGGGGATTAAATTGCCCTATTTATTATTTTGTCGGAATAATAAATAAACAATCAAACACAACTTCTTGTTAAAGCGAAAGTTATTGAAAGATATCGTGTAGATTTCAGCAGGTAGCCCGGGATTGGCATCCCCCCCCCCTCGCCGGAACCACAGAAGTTGCTCCAGGAGAAACGTGTCTGGATTCAACACTGGAAAGAGATCAAAGTTTTCTTTTTCACTAGATATAATAATAATAAGCATTTTAATTTTTATAAATGTAATTTTTAGATGAATAATATCAAGCAAAAATATTTATTATAATTTGCAGCAATTATATGTAAATTTTCTTAAAAAATACTAACATTTTTCATTAAGGTTTCCAAAGTCCTTCTTCTTGCTCAGTATATGCTAAACAATTCAAGTTACGCATTTACTTTTACATTCTTTTTAATCTAATTGTTTACAAAAATAATTTAAATTCTTTACAAGTACATTGATTTATTTCTACATAGTACTGTTAGGGATTGTCCATAAATGATTTCAAACTTCTTTTTCAATATTTTTTACCCTCCCTTTCCCCCCTTTGTTACAAGTGTCACAGTTCAACATACCCCGAACCTCCCCCTTGTCATATGTCAGGCTTTATTGCATAGACATACACTTTCACTTCAGAAAAAAAGCACTACACACTCCGAGCATGACATCAATTGTAAATTTTCTCTTAAAAAAAAAAAGAACCTATAATTAGTTAAAACGCGCGTTACTGCATTAACTCAACGTCGAGTCGCTAATTCCATTCATGTTTTCCGAAAACTTCTATTTATCAACCTGACAACAACTTTAAAGTACCCACCCCCCTGACGTCTTGTCGTCATATTTAAGCTGCATACAGCCATGCAGTTTACACAGCGAGAAAGAGGAAAGCTTCACTTCCGTCCCAGCTCCAATAGACGCTTTCAGTCGTGACGTCAGTTATGACGATTTGCTTGGATACTGACTCCAAACAAACGGTTGCTATGCTGTATTTTCTATTTTATTTGCATATTACAGCGACAATTTTCAGCTATATATAACAGACACATGTTTAATGCTTTATATGCAATGATACCATTTTCTACGATTTATTTTTTATAAGAAATGAAGCATAGCAACCGTTTGTTTGGAGTCAGTATCCAAGGAAAATGTCATGACTGACGTCACACTGAAAGCGTCTATTGTAGTTCCTGGATTTCAACTCTCACCACCTCACTCAATTGAAGCATGACATTGTCATGACAGAAGTGTTTTGGTTGTACCTCATACAAACGTCATGAATTTTCCGTGTCCTACTAGAGATGAGTTCGGGCTCGTTTTTCGGGGCCCGGGCCCGCCCGAGCCCGACTATTTTAAGTCCGAGCCCGCCCGAGCCCGAAAATTTTTTTGGTCACCAGAGCCCGAGCCCGAGCCCGATACCAAAAATATATAAAATAAAATTGTATTGTATTTAAAAATTGTTTCAAAAGTAATATCTCATTTTTAAAAACTTCTTACATAGATATGATTTTTAAATGAAAATTTAAAAACATTCTTATCGAAATTCGTATAAAATAAAAATATACTTCATATGTAAAATATTTTTTCTTATATTCTTTCCTCCTTTAACAAGCAAATTTGATGGAAACGTTTTTGTTTAATGAATAAATGCATGAAATTTGCAGAAATTACTATTTGTAAGCTAGCGAATCGAACAACGTTTTTCAAGTTTCTGTAAAAAATGTACATATTTCATTATAATGGATTCTTTTCTCATAACAATCTTCCATGATTGACAGATACCTGAAAATCAACGTAAATTAAAAAAAGTGACATTGTTATTTTAAAGGTCCTATGTTTTTATAGAAAAAGAGAAAACACTGATCGATTGTTTTCTGTTGGAATAACATGGTAATAAAATTTACTTACGGAGAAAAGTGACTTCGAGAAGGAACAGCGTCCTCAGCATTAGCAGAATTCATATTCATGATGGCAAATGCGTATAATAATCACTAAAGTTATTTTCATAAGAAAAATGACTGTTTCATGCACAATCGAGTATTAAATAAATTTGAAAACCTCCAGCTAATACTTGTCTACCAAAAACAGAAGAAAATATTATCTTCGTGTTATGTAACTAAATAATAAATAAATAAACGATCCCATTAAAAATTATGTTCTGCAAACGAAAAGCCAACAAAGATTAAATTTATTGTTGTGTTTGTTATGATTGGCGCCTTATAAATAGATCGTTGGAGGAAGTTCCGCAGACATAAATCTGTAACTATCACAAATTTTCATTTGAAACTGCAATGAAATACTAAAATAAATAAACAAGCATTCAGTTCTCTCGTCATTTTGACAAAAAAGAAATCAAATGACTTGAAAAGGAATAAGTAAGCAATTTTAAGTGGAAAAAGTTATTTCAATCTTTTCTACACATGAGTAAATAAAATTTTCCGGCTTTAGAAAAAATGAGCCCGGGCCCGCCCGAGCCCGAAGTCTAAAATAAAAATAGAGCCCGAGCCCGTGTCGGGCCCGGGCTCGGGCTCGGGCTTTCGGGCTCGGGCTGAGCCCGTCTCATCTCTATGTCCTACCCAACACTACTGCACTGTTACAGGATGAAAACGGATTTGACTGGAGGTCTTTTCCGTTTATCATTAAATTGTCTTATCAACAATTTAACACGACAAAATTGGATACTATTTCAAAGAAATAAAAATATATCTTGTAAAATTTATGGTGTGAATTTTAAATTAAAATCTTTGTATTGGTACGGTATAAATATAAATTTTTCATGAGAAATAGAGGTTGCATCGCTTCGCACTTACACAGATAACAGCTTCCAACAACCTGTAAAGACAGGTGTAAAAGCGTGTAAAGACAAATAATTAAAATTTGACATGAATGCATACCGTCAGATACAAATATATATTAAAAAAAAATATGTATAAACAGAGCCTGATTACTAACGGGGCACTCTCTCCCCAGTAAAATTATATAGAAATTTTCGCCTTGTTTAAACGCCCTTTTCAGTCAAAATTACTATCATGAGTAAGGAAAAATTTTCTATTTACTTTTTCTGGTGGGAGAGTGCCCCGTTGATAATCAGGCCCTGTGTATAAAAGTTTCGATAACAAACGCAACTTTTTAAATCTAGAAAATTGATTTTTATTTAATCGTTCTTCATATTCAGCAAACAATTGGTCAGTGCCTTATGTGATAGGTATTGTAGTCGGAATAAAACTCGCCAAAGAATATATATATATATATGTAATAAAATTAAAAAATTTTGCGCCATTTTTGTTCTCTCTTAGCTTCAATTCTAAATTTGTGGAACATATTTCAATCTTAGTTTCGTAACTTGTAACAGCTAAAATTCTTTTTCTTACTTTAGTTATTAATAAATTATTTCTTGCTTCTCAAAAAGGCGGGAGGTATTTCGTAAGCTTTTTACTTTCTGGAATATTCCTGGGATTTTAATTTAATTTTTTATTTTTAACATCGCGTGACAGGTGTTACTACGCGTTGCTAAAGGGCTTGTTTTTCCGAGGAAAAAATATAGTTCTTGCCAAGGACCGCCTGCTACGACCAATTAGAATTGATCATTTTTGTCCGTTTGAGGCTCGAGTTCATCCTAATTGGATTTTTAAAATGATTGACGCGGAGTAGGGGGGCGCTAGTTTTGTCGTGAAAATGATTATTTTATATTTGGCTTTTCAGGAGGTTAGAATGCATCTTTCCTTTAAACTACTCGGAAGCCATGTCATTTCTTCCGAGAATGTAGAACGCCGAGAATGTTGCAGCTTAGTGAGCGAAGGCCGTAGTGATAGATGTGTGAAACGGTGATCTGTGGAGTAACTTAAGTTCGTGCTCTAAATAATAAAGAACTAAAAAACTGATTTCTTGCATTGTTATTGGAGAAACTCCTACGAGAACAAATCCATGGCTTATCCACTTACCAGAACGACTGCTCATCCCACTATTGAGTCTTAGTGAATAGTAGTATTCTACAAGCTTATACACTATTATAGAACATCGCCGTCGTTGTATTACATATATAAATATATGTATGTATATAACTGCTAAGTTGAACTAGGCATTTATAGTGCAAAGCGCCATGAGTTCCAAACAAATAAAGTAACCATGTTTATAGAATCAACTCATGTATGCAAAGAATTATTATTGAATTTTAATTTCAAATTAAATTCAGTTATAGAAAAAGGCTTTTATTTAAAATTTTTCAAGTATACGCGGGACTTATCGCAACTACTACTTTTTCCAAATTAACACTAAATTTCATTTTGAAGTTAATCTGTCTTTTACCACCCTTATTAGCAGGATAAAATCACTTCTATTTAATTTTTCATTATGTCATATTTTTTTGTACTTTATAATAACATTTTCCATGTTTTTTTTTTCTTTTGATAAGAATCAAACATTTTTGTTTCTTTGCAAACTCACAGCTTTCAAAGATATTATCGACACTACTTGGTCCAGAAAATGAATGCATAATTTACTTTTCACTTATTCTAGCAATCTGAGCGCCTTACAAATAGGTGAAATTGTACCGTTTTTAGGTGCGTTCGTAATTATGTAAATACGTAGCACCGATTGTTGTTGCTCAGTCCGTCCGTCTGTCCGTCCGTCCGCATATAACAACGCAAAAACTACCCAACCGAATCGTTTGAAATTTAAAATACATAATTATAACATAATTTTGTCGAGTCATTTCAAATTTTATGTAAATCGGGTGGATAGATCAGTTACAGGGACAATCAAAAGGATTCCGTTACATTACGGTCAATGGGGAAAAAAGTTTCAAATGCATTTTAATCGTTTGAAATTTAAAACATATAATTATTGCGTAATTTTGTCGAGTCCTTTCAAATGTTATGAAAATCGACTGCATAGATCAATTACATGGACAATCAAAAGGATTCCGTTACATTACGGTCAATGGGGAAAAAAGTTTCAAATGCATTTTAATCGTTTGAAATTTAAAACATATAATTATTACGTAATTTTTTCGAGTCATTTCAAATGTTATGAAAGTCGGATGCATAGAACATTTACAGAGACAATCAAAAGTATTCCATTACATTACGGTCAATGGGAAAAAAGTTTCGAATGCATTTTAATGATGTTACACTCATTCGAACATAATAGAATTGGCATGAATCTATGAAATATATACTAAAATATGCATTCCGTACAATCTGTGATGCAAATAATTTTTATTATTAAATTACAGGGCCACACAAAAGTATTCCATTACATAATGCTATACGGGGAAATATTGTTTGGGGCATGTTTTAATTAAATTCAACTACTTCACATTTTATGAATAAGATATACATTTCTGAGGTGTAATAAAAATTACATCCTGTGTGTAATAAAAATTACATTTTAAAATGAAATAGCCTTCAATAATTTTTTTTAAGTAATATGACCCCCCCCCCAAAAAAAAGGAGCAGTGACCCCCCTCCTTCTAAATGGAAGACTGAATTCGCCCTTGAGTTAAACATTGATCAGAAAAAGTATCAAAGTTTCCCATTGTTGAGCACTGAAATTGCATACCACCTTAAGGTGTATTTTCAAAGATTACTTTATACTTTAACAGACGTTCATTATCCAGAGTTTCAAATGCTGCGCATATCTGCTCCAAAATATTATTTTGCCTTAAATTTGGGCCGAAACGTACGTTACACCAAAATGAAATTTAACACGATTTCGTCGATCCGAGAAACAAAGGAAAAGTTTCATTTTTAACTTTTCCGATACCGCTAATATCAAATGAAAAAAACGCAGTCGAAAAGTTTCGAAAATTTTGTTAAAAGATTGTAAAAAAAAACTCGCGAATTTTGCCTAAAGATCACGAAAAACACGAGAATTTTCTCAAAGATCGCTAAAATACGCAAATTTTGTCAGTCATGGAAAGCATGCGAACTATAATACCGAACACTTGAGCCGATGAGCGTGAGATGATCTTATTTAAGCGATTCTCAAAAGAAAAAAAAATCTCAACTCGCAAAATTTTGTCACATTTTAAAACATAAAAGTAACATTTAAGTACTATACTTACATTCATGATTATTGAAGCGATTTTAAATAAGTTTTTTTTTTTTTTTTTTAATTTTTTGAATAAATGAATTACATTTTGAGAGATAAGTGACTGTTGTCTCAAGAGAGCCGTTTTACCTCTGCTTTTCGCTGTCACGTCCGAAAATTTTATATTCTGTAGTGTAGTATCACTGGTGTTTTTGTTACGGCAGATTTTCTGTACGCAAAAACAACGCTAAAATATTTTACATAAACTAAGCTACACAAGACCGGTACAACGGTTCGCGGGGTCCAGAACCAGAAGAAAGCACTTTGTGGGATTTTAACAGTCCGTGATTAAAATCTTGAAGATCTTGAGCTTTACTAATAAGATTTAACCATACAAAACTGATTTAAAACAATTCTCATTATCATTTATGATTATATTTCAAAAGAAAATAATTCTAAGCATTCGTTGTGATTTCTAGTGAAATGCATGAAAAAGGCCGCTGTCAATGAAATTTTGCGACCGGAGGTCTTTTTTCGGTAATGTTAAGGGTGTATTCGAAAAAACGCTTTTCCACCTTCAACAGCTCGAAATTTCCCGATACAATTTCAGACACATTTTTAAAAGGAGAAACATGGAACTTGTTGAGGGGATTCTTGAAGGGACGTATGAAATGCCGTGAGATGCCATTTTACGCTCAATTCATTAGAAAATTATTTATAAACAATTACCTTATCAGTATGACCCTTTTTTTGTTCCCAGATCTCCGCCTTCGGAAAAATCGGTTCGAAATGCCGTTTTTGATTGCTTTTTTTACAATATTTTCTGCACTTATCAAAGAATCGACAATCACGGCACCTTGTGTACTTTCCAAATAAAAGATTTTGTAAGATTTTGTAAAGATTTTGAGATCAAAAATGAATTCAAAAATAAATCGGAAAATAAGCAGTTTGAATCGAAATACACCCTTAAGAGAGCTATTGTAGACAAAAATATGAAAATCGGTGGTAATATAGATAAATGTTTAATAAACAGACTGGTACAGACAGTTTTGAATTGAATAATTTTTTTACGAGATATTTAATGTTAAAGTTAATCAAAATCGTTCCATTAAAAAAGTTTTATAGGAGCAAAGACTGCACATAGGAATTTAATCAACTTTACATCATTTTATACATTAGAAGTTTCCGATGTGGTGGCTGCATTTATCTATTTATTTATTTTATTATTTGATTAATTATTTATTTCAGTTTTAAAATCAAATTTTCATTATTTCGAGAGATATTTTTTACATATTTTAGAAAAGCATACTATTTTAAATATTTGTCATCTAAAAGTAATAGCACAAAGAATAAAATTTTTTTCGGATTAAAAATTTATCTACACGTGAGTATTATAAACAGGAAGAAATCTTTCAAATTAAAATAAAATAAATATTACTTTTTAAAAGCGGGAAAATATGGAAAATTACGGCGTAAAAACTACTTGTACTCCAAATTTTAAAAGAGAAAGAAAACTGTAAAAAAATAAATCCATTTATATGCGTTAAAAATCGTAAATGGAGTAAATTATGTCAGATTTAAAATAGCCAAATCACATTGTCAAACAGTTAAAATAAAAATAAAAAATGTATTTACACGAGAGATTTATTTCATATTTCCACATAGTCTCTTTCACATTCTTGTCAATTCAAAGGCAGCGCAAATAATATTTCTTTTCTTACGATAAAAATAATTTTTTACCTACATATTATAAAAAGAAAGAAAAGTTAGATTTCAAGCGTTACATCTAAAATAGCTTATTTAAAATTATTTCCTTATAGCATTGTTAAAAAATACCGGGAAGCATTAGAAAAGACTATGTGTTGACTGCGTTAATGTTATATTAGATGATTTTTACATGTTTAAGTATTATTTATTCAAACGCAAAAACAGTCATTAACAACAGCTGATTTGGTCTTAAACCTTTTTCGAGAAGGGGGAAAAGCCCATTTACAAGGCAATCGTCACTGTTTTTGTTTAATTATAATTCAGTCTTCATTAAGCTTTTTAAAACCGATCAAATTAGCTAATTTCTAGATTGGGTACGGGGGGGGGGGGGTTGACAAGTGTAGCTCGTAAAAAACAAAGCCCCTTGTAGGAAAATAATGCACCAGAATTAAAAATAAATAAATAAATAAAAGTAACATTTCTTTAAATCCTTTACGTCACAGCACGCTGGAAATCTTAAAATTGCTTTTACTTTGTAAACTGTTCTTTTTATTATTTATTTACTTATTATTGTTATTTTAAGGGGGGATTAAATTGCCCTATTTATTATTTTGTCGGAATAATAAATAAACAATCAAACACAACTTCTTGTTAAAGCGAAAGTTATTGAAAGATATCGTGTAGATTTCAGCAGGTAGCCCGGGATTGGCATCCCCCCCCCCCTCGCCGGAACCACAGAAGTTGCTCCAGGAGAAACGTGTCTGGATTCAACACTGGAAAGAGATCAAAGTTTTCTTTTTCACTAGATATAATAATAATAAGCATTTTAATTTTTATAAATGTAATTTTTAGATGAATAATATCAAGCAAAAATATTTATTATAATTTGCAGCAATTATATGTAAATTTTCTTAAAAAATACTAACATTTTTCATTAAGGTTTCCAAAGTCCTTCTTCTTGCTCAGTATATGCTAAACAATTCAAGTTACGCATTTACTTTTACATTCTTTTTAATCTAATTGTTTACAAAAATAATTTAAATTCTTTACAAGTACATTGATTTATTTCTACATAGTACTGTTAGGGATTGTCCATAAATGATTTCAAACTTCTTTTTCAATATTTTTTACCCTCCCTTTCCCCCCTTTGTTACAAGTGTCACAGTTCAACATACCCCGAACCTCCCCCTTGTCATATGTCAGGCTTTATTGCATAGACATACACTTTCACTTCAGAAAAAAAAGCACTACACACTCCGAGCATGACATCAATTGTAAATTTTCTCTTAAAAAAAAAAAACCTATAATTAGTTAAAACGCGCGTTACTGCATTAACTCAACGTCGAGTCGCTAATTCCATTCATGTTTTCCGAAAACTTCTATTTATCAACCTGACAACAACTTTAAAGTACCCACCCCCCTGACGTCTTGTCGTCATATTTAAGCTGCATACAGCCATGCAGTTTACACAGCGAGAAAGAGGAAAGCTTCACTTCCGTCCCAGCTCCAATTGTAGTTCCTGGATTTCAACTCTCACCACCTCACTCAATTGAAGCATGACATTGTCATGACAGAAGTGTTTTGGTTGTACCTCATACAAACGTCATGAATTTTACGTGTCCTAGCTAGAGATGAGTTCGGGCTCGTTTTTCGGGGCCCGGGCCCGCCCGAGCCCGACTATTTTAAGTCCGAGCCCGCCCGAGCCCGAAAATTTTTTTGGTCACCAGAGCCCGAGCCCGAGCCCGATACCAAAAATATATAAAATAAAATTGTATTGTATTTAAAAATTGTTTCAAAAGTAATATCTCATTTTTAAAAACTTCTTACATAGATATGATTTTTAAATGAAAATTTAAAAACATTCTTATCGAAATTCGTATAAAATAAAAATATACTTCATATGTAAAATATTTTTTCTTATATTCTTTCCTCCTTTAACAAGCAAATTTGATGGAAACGTTTTTGTTTAATGAATAAATGCATGAAATTTGCAGAAATTACTATTTGTAAGCTAGCGAATCGAACAACGTTTTTCAAGTTTCTGTAAAAAATGTACATATTTCATTATAATGGATTCTTTTCTCATAACAATCTTCCATGATTGACAGATACCTGAAAATCAACGTAAATTAAAAAAAGTGACATTGTTATTTTAAAGGTCCTATGTTTTTATAGAAAAAGAGAAAACACTGATCGATTGTTTTCTGTTGGAATAACATGGTAATAAAATTTACTTACGGAGAAAAGTGACTTCGAGAAGGAACAGCGTCCTCAGCATTAGCAGAATTCATATTCATGATGGCAAATGCGTATAATAATCACTAAAGTTATTTTCATAAGAAAAATGACTGTTTCATGCACAATCGAGTATTAAATAAATTTGAAAACCTCCAGCTAATACTTGTCTACCAAAAACAGAAGAAAATATTATCTTCGTGTTATGTAACTAAATAATAAATAAATAAACGATCCCATTAAAAATTATGTTCTGCAAACGAAAAGCCAACAAAGATTAAATTTATTGTTGTGTTTGTTATGATTGGCGCCTTATAAATAGATCGTTGGAGGAAGTTCCGCAGACATAAATCTGTAACTATCACAAATTTTCATTTGAAACTGCAATGAAATACTAAAATAAATAAACAAGCATTCAGTTCTCTCGTCATTTTGACAAAAAAGAAATCAAATGACTTGAAAAGGAATAAGTAAGCAATTTTAAGTGGAAAAAGTTATTTCAATCTTTTCTACACATGAGTAAATAAAATTTTCCGGCTTTAGAAAAAATGAGCCCGGGCCCGCCCGAGCCCGAAGTCTAAAATAAAAATAGAGCCCGAGCCCGTGTCGGGCCCGGGCTCGGGCTCGGGCTTTCGGGCTCGGGCTGAGCCCGTCTCATCTCTATGTCCTACCCAACACTATTGCACTGTTACAGGATGAAAACGGATTTGACTGGAGGTCTTTTCCGTTTATCATTAAATTGTCTTATCAACAATATAACACGACAAAATTGGATACTATTTCAAAGAAATAAAAATATATCTTGTAAAATTTATGGTGTGAATTTTAAATTAAAATCTTTGTATTGGTACGGTATAAATATAAATTTTTCATGAGAAATAGAGGTTGCATCGCTTCGCACTTACACAGATAACAGCTTCCAACAACCTGTAAAGACAGGTGTAAAAGCGTGTAAAGACAAATAATTAAAATTTGACATGAATGCATACCGTCAGATACAAATATATATTAAAAAAAAATATGTATAAACAGAGCCTGATTACTAACGGGGCACTCTCTCCCCAGTAAAATTATATAGAAATTTTCGCCTTGTTTAAACGCCCTTTTCAGTCAAAATTACTATCATGAGTAAGGAAAAATTTTCTATTTACTTTTTCTGGTGGGAGAGTGCCCCGTTGATAATCAGGCCCTGTGTATAAAAGTTTCGATAACAAACGCAACTTTTTAAATCTAGAAAATTGATTTTTATTTAATCGTTCTTCATATTCAGCAAACAATTGGTCAGTGCCTTATGTGATAGGTATTGTAGTCGGAATAAAACTCGCCAAAGAATATATATATATATATGTAATAAAATTAAAAAATTTTGCGCCATTTTTGTTCTCTCTTAGCTTCAATTCTAAATTTGTGGAACATATTTCAATCTTAGTTTCGTAACTTGTAACAGCTAAAATTCTTTTTCTTACTTTAGTTATTAATAAATTATTTCTTGCTTCTCAAAAAGGCGGGAGGTATTTCGTAAGCTTTTTACTTTCTGGAATATTCCTGGGATTTTAATTTAATTTTTTATTTTTAACATCGCGTGACAGGTGTTACTACGCGTTGCTAAAGGGCTTGTTCTTCCGAGGAAAAAATATAGTTCTTGCCAAGGACCGCCTGCTACGACCAATTAGAATTGATCATTTTTGTCCGTTTGAGGCTCGAGTTCATCCTAATTGGATTTTTAAAATGATTGACGCGGAGTAGGGGGGCGCTAGTTTTGTCGTGAAAATGATTATTTTATATTTGGCTTTTCAGGAGGTTAGAATGCATCTTTCCTTTAAACTACTCGGAAGCCATGTCATTTCTTCCGAGAATGTAGAACGCCGAGAATGTTGCAGCTTAGTGAGCGAAGGCCGTAGTGATAGATGTGTGAAACGGTGATCTGTGGAGTAACTTAAGTTCGTGCTCTAAATAATAAAGAACTAAAAAACTGATTTCTTGCATTGTTATTGGAGAAACTCCTACGAGAACAAATCCATGGCTTATCCACTTACCAGAACGACTGCTCATCCCACTATTGAGTCTTAGTGAATAGTAGTATTCTACAAGCTTATACACTATTATAGAACATCGCCGTCGTTGTATTACATATATATGTATGTATATAACTGCTAAGTTGAACTAGGCATTTATAGTGCAAAGCGCCATGAGTTCCAAACAAATAAAGTAACCATGTTTATAGAATCAACTCATGTATGCAAAGAATTATTATTGAATTTTAATTTCAAATTAAATTCAGTTATAGAAAAAGGCTTTTATTTAAAATTTTTCAAGTATACGCGGGACTTATCGCAACTACTACTTTTTCCAAATTAACACTAAATTTCATTTTGAAGTTAATCTGTCTTTTACCACCCTTATTAGCAGGATAAAATCACTTCTATTTAATTTTTCATTATGTCATATTTTTTTGTACTTTATAATAACATTTTCCATGTTTTTTTTTTTCTTTTGATAAGAATCAAACATTTTTGTTTCTTTGCAAACTCACAGCTTTCAAAGATATTATCGACACTACTTGGTCCAGAAAATGAATGCATAATTTACTTTTCACTTATTCTAGCAATCTGAGCGCCTTACAAATAGGTGAAATTGTACCGTTTTTAGGTGCGTTCGTAATTATGTAAATACGTAGCACCGATTGTTGTTGCTCAGTCCGTCCGTCTGTCCGTCCGTCCGCATATAACAACGCAAAAACTACCCAACCGAATCGTTTGAAATTTAAAATACATAATTATAACATAATTTTGTCGAGTCATTTCAAATTTTATGTAAATCGGGTGGATAGATCAGTTACAGGGACAATCAAAAGGATTCCGTTACATTACGGTCAATGGGGAAAAAAGTTTCAAATGCATTTTAATCGTTTGAAATTTAAAACATATAATTATTGCGTAATTTTGTCGAGTCCTTTCAAATGTTATGAAAATCGACTGCATAGATCAATTACATGGACAATCAAAAGGATTCCGTTACATTACGGTCAATGGGGAAAAAAGTTTCAAATGCATTTTAATCGTTTGAAATTTAAAACATATAATTATTACGTAATTTTTTCGAGTCATTTCAAATGTTATGAAAGTCGGATGCATAGAACATTTACAGAGACAATCAAAAGTATTCCATTACATTACGGTCAATGGGAAAAAAGTTTCGAATGCATTTTAATGATGTTACACTCATTCGAACATAATAGAATTGGCATGAATCTATGAAATATATACTAAAATATGCATTCCGTACAATCTGTGATGCAAATAATTTTTATTATTAAATTACAGGGCCACACAAAAGTATTCCATTACATAATGCTATACGGGGAAATATTGTTTGGGGCATGTTTTAATTAAATTCAACTACTTCACATTTTATGAATAAGATATACATTTCTGAGGTGTAATAAAAATTACATCCTGCATATTTACAGAAACACAAAGATTTCGACTACTATACTGTATCCGAAGTACGCTCTACTATATCAGCAAGATCTGAATATTTTTAAAACTTCGTTATCGGACGAACGCAACTCATTTGCTACGTTCACGTGCAATTTCCAACTTGTTTTATCTGCATTCTTTATTAAATGCTCAGAAAACATCATTTTTTCAACATTAAAAAATAACTTAATTACAAGAATGAGTGTAATCTTTGAGAAATTAATCATTTTAAAATGCACTGAAAATTTCTATATTATCACAAATATTGCTTATATTGCAGTGGAACCTGGAGGTTAGTGAAGAGAATAATACGTATCCAAAACACTTAGATTGCTAGAAATCAAATTTAGATAAATGTACAGAATATCTGAATTCCTTTATTCATCAATTTTATTATTGCAATTATAAATTATTCGTTGGGGGCCACCACCCATCATGGATATGCAGAATATAAAATATGAAAATTAAACCTGTAAACTAGTTGTAAAACGCATTCATTGCAGTTCCAAATAAAAATTGAAACGTAAAGTTTGGCGATAGTTTTTTTGGTCAACTGAGTAATATCGAATTTTTGAAAAAGAAACATCCTTATAACTCGAAAAATAATAATCATTTTAACTAACACTTTATTGCGTCGGATTAAGCATTTCATATCCAGTTAAAATATATCTTTAAATTGAAATTTGGATGTAATACAGGGTCATGAAAAATCGAAGAGTGTGTTAAAATAGAATTACAAATATCTCCGCAATTCATAATCCGATCGACTTCATACTATATGCAAATTTATGCTTTTTTCTTGTCTTTTACATCCATTCCTTAAAATAATTTTAAAAAATCGAAAAATTTTATGTAACTCTCATTAGAACGGATATGTCGAAAGTCAGAAAAAAATAGTTTCGGATAATCGAGGTTGCTGATATTCAATAGGCTTCTTCCCATTATTACATACTAAGTACACAACAAAAGCTAGGTCTCTATCTCAATTTGTTCGGGAGATACAGCGTTTACAAAACAAACAGACGGATAGATTTTTTTTTTTTTTTTTTTTCCTCTAAAAATATGATTTTCGGAATCCCCAGTACCTGAAACGTGTAAATCCGTCAAAAAAATTTCGATTTTCAAAATGATTGCATGACTTACTCTATACTTCGTATGATGGGTATGTCTACTGAAATTTACTTCTATTTTATTTTTATTTTTTTTTATTCAGTAGAGGTATGTCTATTGAAATTTATTTTTTACTGAAATTTATTTTTTGTGTTGTTTTTTAACTTACCGAATTCACCTTATTTTCAAATTTTTTAGATATTTTTAAAAAATGTATTTAGCTGTTCATTAGGTTTTATTTGTTTTTTAACAATGTAATTCTCATTAAAAGTATCTGCAAGAATTAAGAAGCAGTCAGTCATTAAATAAGAACTTAAAAGCTATTAAAATGATATCATCATACCCGAATTATTATAATAATATAAATAAATAACTATATAAATAAACAACGTTAAAGAGCACAAATATTATAAAATAAAAGATGTTAAAAGCATACAGCTGTTTCGGGACTTCTAAAGTCCCATCATCAGTGCTAAAAAATGTAAAACGTAAAAGAAAGTCACATCGTTAAAGAAAATAAAATAAACCGTGCATCTAAGCTCGCCGCTAAGGCGAACTGACCATGAAACGTCGCAAAGCAACAGTAAAATAGAGTATCGAAAATCGGTGCTTTGCGACGTTTCATGGTCAGTTAGCCTTAGCGGCGAGATCAGATACACGGTTTATTTTATTTTCTTTAACGATGTGACTTCCTTTTACGTTTTACATTTTTTAGCACTGATGATGGGACTTTAGAAGTCCCGAAACAGCTGTATGCTTTTAACATATTTTATTTTATAATATTTGTGCTCTTTAACGTTGTTTATTTATTTAGTTATATATAAGTACAAAGTACAATCCTCCCCCCCTTCTAATACTAGCAAAAGCCATGCTTTGTTTGGATTCGCGAAGCATTATTTTATAAAACAGATATTTGAAAGTAAAAATATTTTTTAATATTATTTTTGCATCTTTATTAAACAAAAACGTTATTTTATGTTTTGGCGCATTTTTATTTTTTATTTAAGATGTAAGACTGGCATAATAAAATATATTCGAAGCAAACATTTACAAAATATTTTTAAATTTTCAACTAAAAGCTCTTTTAAAGATGTTTTTACAATTTCCTGTTTTTACACTGGTGTTTTTTAAAGTTGTTTGGAATATGCATGTTTCCAATCTTTGTAATTAACATCAAATAATCTTTGATAGCTATTTTAGAATAATATATTTGAAGAGAGCTTGAAGAAAGTTACTTCGTCAAAATCTATTTTCTGGAAAAAACATTTGAAATCTGCTCTCGTTGATACTGTGAATTTTTAACTGTAAAACTTTTTTTTTTCTAATTTCTTCGTTTTTATACATGTTAGCGTATTAGAATTTTTGATATTGTAGAATTTTTCGTAAGGAAAATTTTCTATTGAATGCTTAATTTTGAAGGATTTTCACTCTCGACAACGTTACGTACGTTTTTAAGCCAACTGGTGTCTATATATCCTCAATATCTACAACTGCTTCATCTAATGTTAAACCTTGGGATTTATGAATTGTAACAGCAAAAGCTAACTGCAGAAGAAATTCTTTCCTTGAGCAATTTATGCTTCCATTTTTCCAGAATTTAATTATTGGGGGAATTGGTACGCACCAATTCTTGTAAGTTAAATTACTGTAGTATACAAATTTATCCATGATTAGTCGCGATATCTGGTTTGCTGGCTTGTGATTTTCTTTATTACGTGCAACAAAGTCTAAAGTCCCGTTCACTAAACCTTTTTCGGTCCACAAATAAGAACGTAACATTACTTTAGATCCAAATGATAAAGTAAGAAATTATGGTTAAAGTCAATTTGTCGTTTCTGAATCGGCCAACTTTGCTTTAGTACATTTATAAAGAGCTTGAATCGAGGCAACAACTTCACATTTCAATTCTTTAAATTTTTCATTTATATAACAAATTTAACAATTAATTTTATTTGTTTACAATTCTTTTGTTGCCACTTTACAAAAAAAAAAAAAAAAAAAATCCACAATACAATTTTTTAAAAATGTTTAAGTGTCATACGTGCAAACGATTTTGCTGAATAATGAAAACATATTTTATTTATTAAATTAATCATGATTCTATCTATAATTACTTACTCCATGATTTATATTTTTTTCTGAAAATATACGCGTTTCATTTTTTATTTATTTGCTAAAATGCGGTATTGGAAATGCATGTAAAATAAATTAATTAAAATAATAAATTTTTTAACGTTTTACTGTAAAAAAAATTATATTGTGCAAATCTACAGATCATAATTTATTTTTGTGTTTAATTTGAAGTTAAAATATTGAATAGTTTTTTTGTAAAGTGTACGACAAAGTGTAATTTGAGTGGCCTAGTAGAGGATTCGCTTCGCTCATCCTAATAAATAAATATCTATACGTATGTAATTTAATATTGTAAATGGACTCTAATTCTTGAATAATTCTTTTTAACTTTTTATTTACACTTGAACAGCCCGGACACACACAAACATAAATGAAGATTAGTTTAATGTAGTTAGAATAGTCCTGGAACCGACCGCACAAAACCCTAATTCATTGAGCACAAGAAAAAATCCTTTATTTTATGGAAGAATAGTCATAGGGGAATCTAATCATCCAAGTCTGTCGAAAGCGAAGGGGTGCATAAGCCAAAAATGAATACCATTAGTGGTTGACTCGTTGACTTAGCATTATTTTTTCCTGCACTCAATTTTCCATGTTTTCATACTTTCAATTGTACGTACACAATGTTAAACGTACGAGAAAACCACTAGTGGTATTCATTTTTAGCTTATGCGCCCCTTCGCTTCACCCTATTGATAGCTCCCATAACAGAAATAGTGCAGGAAAGTGACGCTACTTGTGCGCCCCCACCTTAAGGCCCCTGTCCTCGCTCGGAGAAACGCTCACGAGCTAATGCTATTCCTATGGGGAAGCATTTTTCTAATAACTCTTTCGCATTTTGACATTTTTGAATATTTTTTTTTGCATTGGATAGCTGAGGTGCATGCCGAAAGCGCACCTTTTTTACTTTTTCGATTTTGTTTGCAGATATTTTTTACAAAGTTAGTTTCACTTTCAAAACCGGTTTCGAAACTGAAAGTGCTTTTTAAAAAATATATCTGGAACCAAAATCGAAAAAGTAAAAAAGGTGCGCTGTCGGCATGCACCTCAGCTATCCAATGCAAAAAAAAAAAATTCAAAAATGTTAAAATGCGAAAGAGTTATTAGAAAAATGCTTCCCCATAGGAATAGCATTAGCTCGTGAGCGTTTCCTCGGGCGAGGACAGGGGCCTTAAACCCCCTGTCCTTGCCCGCGAAGACACTCGCGAGCTAATGCTATTCCGATGGGAAGGCATTTTTCTAATAACTCTTACGCATTTTGACATTTTTGAATATTTTTTTTTTTTTTTTTTTTTTTTTTTGCATTGGATAGCTGAGGTCCTACTCAAGATCGCTCCCTGACTACTTTTTCGATTTTGCTCACAGATATTTTTTTATAAAGTTACTTTCACTTTCTGAACCCGTTCAGGAAGTGAGAGTAACTTTATAAAAAAATACTTCCGACCCAAATCGAAAATTTAATTAAGGAGCGATCTCGAGATGGACCTCAGCGAGGCTAACGAAAAAGACAGGCTACCGCGGTGCATTTCACGTATCTTTTTTTACAGACCGCTGAAGTCACGTGATGCTTGAATGCATCAATGGAGGCGTACGAAAAGAGTATCACGTCACTACAGCTGACTGTAAAAAAATATACTTGGGATGCACCGCGGTAGCCTGTCTTTTTTATTAGCCTCGACCTCAGCCATCCAATGCAAAAATAAAAAAATTAATGTCAAAATGCGTAAGAGTTATTAGAAAAAGGCCTCCCCATCAGAATTGCATTAGCTCGAGGGTGCCTTCGCGGGCACGGACAGGGATTTTTAAGCCTTTATTATAGCAATGCTCTTCCACTAAGGAGCAACACCTGCTTGATTTTAGATGTCGTTACAAATGAAACATCACTAATATTCAACTAAATAATTTAATATAAATCTACTGTATAATATTTCTGATTTGAAGCTATTTATTTTCGATAGATATTCCTTTAAAATTTTTCCTGCCAAGGAATCCATAATTTCAGTGTTTTATTTCCTACTTCAGTGTTCTCGCTGACATTTAACAAACGTTAGTAATTTGGCTAATTAACAATAAAAAACATTCGTCAAATGAGAAAAGTATTAGCAAAATAGATTCACTGTGTAACACAAAAAAGTATCTTTAATCCTTTAATGTATCCTTTTTTTTTCAATATGTTTTCTAAAATAACCTAAGTTTTTATAACTGCGACAACGATTGTTATTAATCTAATTTCAACTATCCATTACAAATATATTAAAAACATGTATTTATTGAAAATATGTGTATATGCATGCCTATTGAAAACGAAAAAGAAAAAAAAGAAAAAGCAAAATTTGAGCATTAGCAATTTAGCGAATCTAATCGCTTGTTTACTCGCCACTTGAAGAATTTAGTCGCAATTTGGCACAATGGCGAGTGACAGCAAGAACCCTGCTAATTATTAACTATAAGATCTTAATAATATTACAAATGTGTTTTTGAATATTCGAAAGAACTTAGAGGCGTCCAAACGAGTGAATAACTCCATAATCTTGTATAACTTTGCACCTATAACAGAATTTTATCTGTAAATGTGTAATTATAAAACAACCGTTTTTTTACGAAAAGTATAAGCGTTCAAAATTAAGTTTAATATTTTTCCCTTTAAACCATGGGCGTAAGAAGGGGGGGTCCAGGGGGGTCCTGGACCCCCCTAGAATTCTGACTGGACCCCTTATTAAAATTTTACAGTGAAATGGAGACTATTTTTTGAAAGATTATTTAAAAGATTTCAAAAGCAGTAATTCTTTAGATGATAAACAATATAAACAAAACCGAATAAAACGCAGCTTGTTTGCAAATTTTCTATACCACTATTTAAAGGGGCGGAGGGTGCAAACTCAAAGTTTCATAAGCGATAAATATCGACAAACATGTCAGACATGAGATTGATTCTGGTCTGGAACTTGGGAGGTCTTGATATTTACATGCCTAAAGCGAGAAAAGGGATCTTTTATTGTTCGTCCATCATCCTACGATAAGGCAACTGTTTTTCTTTTGTATGAGTTGTCCTTGGAACTCAGGAAAGAAAAGAAGTCTCACTGTACGATCTGTAGAACTCTGACTGAACCCCGTCCACTTAAATTCTGGGAAGTTACTTATAGAAATCGATCGGATCCCCTCTTCTCTCAAAGATATTAATATAACATTTAACTAAACCATTTTGCATTGGTTTTGCACTTTCTCTGTAAATTGCTTGTAGATAGAACTGGGAACTATTATCACCCATCCCATATAATCTATGAAAGAACAGATAATATTCAAGGGAAAAAAAAAAAGAGAAGGAAGAGTAGAAATGACAGATGTATTGTTTTATCCAGTAGTGACCATCCCCCCCCCCCCAAACCTAATGATGCAAATCCCCCTCCCCCAAAAAAACCCTCCATACTTTAACATTCCCCCCCCCCAAACATAATACAAATTGTAAATTATATTCTATTTATAATCTACTACACCTTCAAGAGATAGCGAAATGAGAATAGCAGAATGAGCTATTATTGCCCTTATCTAGAATTTAAAGAAAGAAAACATAGGAACATTTCTGGAATTAAATTTTGAAATATTAAAAAATTAAAAAACTCCCCCCCCAAAAATGTACTTTTTCTCAAATCCCCCCCCCCAAAAAAAAAAAAACTAAATTGTATGACGCATCTTGCGTCACCAAACCCCTCTCTGGGCACCCCTGGTTTTATCTACTATTATTCCTAACTTTTTCTTTCGTTAATTTTGCATTCAAATACGCACTGTAAAACATTTGTGTAACGTTACTCCATAAAATTGGTGGCAGCTACGACTTCCATTTTAAGGAGTAATTTTTTACTTATATAATGGTATAATTTAAACATATATTACTGGTGTAACTTTGCAATGTTACACCGGTTATATCGGTTAAAGTACCCCACAAAATCGGAGGCAGCAAGGCTGCCACCAATTTTATGGAGTAAAGTTACACAAATGTTTTACAGTGCGGGCGGATTCAGTATTTTATTCATAGGAGGAGTGTGGGGTTCATAGATCCTTTTTGAGAGGAAAAGCTCATATCTCTTCAGGGTATTCTTAAACCAAAAAGGGCAACACATGCTTTAATTTATTTTTGTTCGGAAATGCATAAAAATAGCAGGCTTTATTATTCAGAAACTGTCTAGTTGCACTCAAGTTTCTGTTTTTTTTAAAAACACAATAGATTTTTCATAACAAGTCTTCAAATTTGACACTTTTGCATTTCCCGACGAAAGCAGAAAAACCGGTCGAAAAGCAGAAGAAAAACGGATGATCATGTGATCGAAATAGCTTAGAACTAAATAGGTAATTTAACTATCATAAAATGGAAAACTAAGTTCGATTCGAAATCGCTTCCATAGTCAGGCCTTCCAATTTTATATCTTTCCGTTAAAAAATGAATTTGTAAATGTGTGAAAACGTTTTGCGCTTGGTGAGCGGAACAGTTGCGAACACCCTTAAGCTCACATTAAAGGCAGCAAAACAATTCATTTCCTGATATTTTTGAAAAATTATTTTCATTCGTAAATACAAAACGATGGCATTACGAAGAAATTTAATAATTTCATTTTCTTATAAAGACATAAAATTATTTTTAAAAAATGAGCATTTTAAACCAGTTTTTAGGACTTTACAGTTAGAAAAATGTCGTCATAAGGGAGCTCCTTTAAATTCCACATTTTAATGAGATTTCCTGAAAAACACATTGTCTTCATCGAAAAATGGAAAACGCTAATCTATCACATTTATTTTGACTAATTGCACTTGAAAATTTTCTTTTACAACTCAGAAAAAAAAAAAAAGATTTTATGGATATGTCAGAAATTAAGTATTTTAGATTTAAGTAAATATTTAGAGAATCGGAAAGTATCTCGTTGTTGAGAAAGAAGAAACTCCGAAAAAATTTAATATATATTTAATTTTTAAACTATCCTTTAAAAATTTTCTTCGTTCTGGAGGGGAAGAGAGGACTGGGGGTACATCATGATCTTCGTGACTCTACTCCCCCCCCCCCCCGTCCTTGGATTATCAAATAGACTCCTTGTGTGTAGCCTTGAAACAGTTAAATGGGAAACATCTTATGTTGTTTATATTTTACTTTACCCTGCTTTTATACATGCATTAATATTTTACATGATATTTTTATGCATATTCTCAGCTTTTAAATGCTATTGATCTATTTGTGTGTCTGCGGAAGGGTAGGGGAGTAAACACGAAATCCCACTCTTTGTCACACTAGTGTGTCTATATACAAGTATGTGCATCAAATAAGTGTATGTGTATAAAAGTATATGCATTCTATATAGAAGTAATGAATGTCTTTCAAACGCTTAAATAAACTAATTCATATAAATTTTACAGCAACTTTAAATTAATTTAGAATTTAGTTACATCTACTAAAGGTAAAATAATTGTAATTTATTCAAAAACTTCATTGCAATTGACTATTCTTTTTTTATGGTTTTAACAATAATTTTCAAACATGATTTTTATTTTTAAATCTATCTCTATCGTCTGCAGAGAATTAGGAAAAATAAATACCATTTACTTTTAAATTATCCTCTTTTTTAGTCACAGGCTATCGAAGCCTGAGAGCTTATGTGCCCTCCCGTTCTGTATGTATGTATGTACGTTCGTGTGTGCGTACGTGCGTAACGCGATAACTCTTGATAAAAATATCCAATCCACTTGAAATTTTGTATATAGGTATATTCTGATAAGACGCTTCCCTGATTAGTTTTTGGAATGTTCATTCGATATGTATAATAGGGGGAACGAGGGGATCATGCCCCCCCCCCCTTAATTGATATGAATGAGTTTTTCATGCAGAATTTATCAGATTTCATTCAAATTTTAGCATAGGATCATTCTGATGAGGGCACCGCCATGGTTTGTTTTGCGAGTTCATTGGATAAGTCTAAAAGGAGCGAAATGGGAAGTACCCCCCCCTTAATTAAGGCTAATGAGGTTTTCCCGCAGAATTTACCGATTTGCTTCAAATTTGTGATATAGGTTCATTCTGATAAGGCGCTTCCTTGATTGGTTTTCGGAATTCGTTGAATAAGACAAATGGGGATTGGTGGGATTACTCTCTTAATTTATTTAAATATTTTTTCTTGCAGAATTAACCGATTTACTTCAATTTTTGGATACAGATTCATAGTGATAAGATGTTTCACTAATTAGCTGTGGGGTTCTTTCGTTAAGTTCTTGTTTAAGGAGTACTTGCGATTACTCCACACCCCTCTTAAATTTTTATAAATGGGTTTTTATGCAGAATTGTCCAATTTGCTTTTAAGTTTGGATGTAGGTTCTTTCTGATAAGGTGAATCTCTGAATGGTTTTGGACGTTTAAAGGTTAATTATAAAAGAGGGGGAATAACTACTCTTAAATTACATAAATGGATTTTTACAAAAAAATTTCCGATTTACTGTGAATTTTGGATATAGATTTTTTATATGATAAAGCATTTCCCTGATCAGTTTAGGAGTTCAATAATTAAGTATAAAAAGGGGAAAGGGAGGAGTTGTTTCACCTTCTTAATTTGTTTTTCGAACAGAATTAACCCTTGAAAATATAAGACTGTAATGGACAATTAGTATGCGTAGCCTGTGAGCTTCAATGCTATCAGTTTAACTGGGCAATATTATTTTTATTGTTGGTTTGTTTGTGTTTATGACGGCCAATTATCTACACTTCGAATATAGGTTCTAAAGTGGGCAATGCTCTCCGTAGGGGTCTTTCTAAGGAAACCTAACTCGTATTTACGCAAGGAAATCCAAGGTTCTAAGAAAACCTAGGAAAATTCCGAACGGTTAGGCTGACGGCCGTGGTTGGGTTCGAGTCCAGCATCTGCCGTCTGTCAGTTTCGGAAGCAGAACCTCTCGGCCCCTGGTGGGATATATTAACTTGAATTATTGTGCAAAATCGATATAAAATGAAACGTGAGCTCATATAATATTATAAGCATTTGAAAGTTGTATAAGTGAGGTTATTCAAAGTGTCTTTCAAGAATGAATTTTTTTTAGACTTTAAAAATAGGAAAAGTTTCTTTTTGGAATAGAATATTTTGTGCCATTTATACTACACTTTTGGATAATTTCTGTGATACCTTTTTAAGATGCATTTCCGAAGCAAAGATAAATTTAGCAGGGAGATTGTTTTTATTGGAAAATAAAAGGTGGGGGGAACTGCTTTTTTTGAAAAAGTAAAGAGGGGTGGAATTTAACAGCTAAACCATTCAAGATAATATTTGTTTTAGAAAATCAATGACTGTACTTAGCATAAATTTATCAGTTATATTTGGAAATACATTGTTAATGTATCTAAAAATAAAAAAAAAAAAAAAAAAAAAAAAAAAAAAAAAGCTATTATATATGCAGATTTAGATTTAGTTTTATTGTAAAGGTATCGGTTAAAATGACAGTTCGATTATAAGAGTTTGGCGCCACTGTATAGATGGAAAGAATTTCCACCTTTTTTCTCATTTCCCACTTTCATACCTATATAGCTTTGGTGGGAAAAAGTTTAAAAATTGTTTTTCCTTATTTTGAAGTAAACTTTTTCGAATATTTCGATGGGAATTGAACATTATAGAAATACAATTACATGCCCCTGAAAGGTTTAAAAAAAAAACAGTTCATCATTTCATTTCCTGCTTATACGCCATAATGGATCTTCATCATAAAATTATATAAACATAAATTTAACAAACATGTAATTGAACTACGCTCTTAATCCCTTCGCGATGGGAGCCTTTTACGAAATTTTAAATGT
Source organism: Maratus speculifer (assembly GCA_964019185.1). Taxonomy (NCBI): domain Eukaryota; kingdom Metazoa; phylum Arthropoda; class Arachnida; order Araneae; family Salticidae; genus Maratus; species Maratus speculifer. Next base: position 346,080,685 of record OZ025296.1, read on the forward strand.
TTGGTCAATGTTTTTAAAAAAACAAAAATTTATTGAATCGAGAAAATGCTCCGATTAAATACGGCAAATTTTACAATACATTTTTACTGGTGGGGATACACGAGAAATTTTAAGCCTTTTTGTGGCATGTATGCGTGTCCCCAAGGGGTTAAACAACTGAACTGTACAGAATTGAAATGTTGTTGTTTCGAAATTATCAAATGGTACCGCGGCCCCCCCTAGAAAAATTATCTAGTTACGCCCATGCTTTAAACAAATAATTTTCAAATATCTCTTTAGTTGGAACGATTGGTTTAAAGATTAATTTCAATATAGGTGCTAGTTAAAATTAATCATTTTTACAACAATATTTCCATTATGGCTGAGAAGAAAGAACTACATAAAAAAGAAACAAATTTTAATAGTTAATTTAATGCTACATATCATTTTTATTTAAAAAGATATCTTTATTATTGACTTATGGATTCCATAGATCAATAGGTCCTAAATATTCCATAGGTCCTAAAGATTTAGCGAACGAGGCATGGCGAAAAAAAATCAAAATCAAATCATAATGTAAAAGGAAATCACAAAATGATTAGAATTTTGAAAAACGTAAACTTAAACTATAAATGAATTAACAATGAAAAATGTGTAAACATATGTGAAAATATGCTAATTAACATATTCCTGGTCGCTGTTTTTCGTCTAAACTGTAAGCCACGCCTATAGGCTTACTATTGCATATATTGTGTATATCTGTCCCGGCTGTGGGCACGCGCATGTCATGTAAAGTAAATTATTTTTACTGATTGTTCCAAATTAAATGCAATTAAACATCAGGTGGTTTCAATTTTAAATTATACATCAACTTCTTAACCACTACTACGTATCTGCATTTGCCATGAATTCTTCTATTTTAAATATCAGGACGTGTGTACGACGTCCTTATTTTAAGATTAGGCTGCAATGTTCTAAGCATCAGTTTTCGATCTCTTTTTTTTCCTTTTGGCATCACTAATTGCTATTGTAATCGGTGTGTATGATCTTTATAGCATAAATATACGTAGATTATTTTCTTAATTTCAACATTTTCATTTTTGTGCTTTATTGTAATTAACAATCATAGGAAAGGATATTGAAATTAATTAAAAACTTATTAAAAAACATAATTTCTGCTAAAAAAAATCATGAAAAGAAACAATTCCAAATCCTTACAAAATAAAAACTATGTTAAAAGTAAAATTAATTCAATATTAAAAATTAAGGCTGAATTTCTGAAAAGTTTAAAAAATAAACACCTACTTTTCTTTTAATAAACTCACATCATAAATTTTATCTAGAATAAGTAAATTTTAAAAGCTTTCTATTTTTCATGTTTGGATATGAACAAATATAGGATTATCTATATATAAATTCGGTTGCTGCAATATTGCAACCGATCATGAAACATAACAGCACTGTAGTACAATTAACAGGGCTCGACTTAGACAGTGTGAGGCCCTGGGGCAAACATTATTAGGGGAGCCCCCTTCTATCTTAAAATTTTTCGTAAAAGATACTGAAGTGACTAAAACTGAAATTCATAACTATTGTATGTGTACATAAATTTCGTACCAAGTACTCTTCACATCTATGTACATAATAGCAGAAGAAAGACGACTTTAAGAAATTATAGAATACAGGTTTTTTTTTCGATTGCAGGAATATGAGGATAAATGTGAGGCCTTAAAAAGGCATTGGGTATGCAAACAGAGGGGGTAGGAGAAGAGAGATCCTTAAAATTGAAAAAATAAAGAACTTTGCTCACGTTTAATCATTTTTTACTTTCTTCTGTCTTTACAAGAAGAAAGTATTGGATTCATGAAAATTTTTGACTTCCGGTTTTCGACGGATTTATACGTTTTAGAAGGTCCTGAACACGTTTTGACTATTTTTAGAAAATGTCTGTCTGTATGTGACAAAAAATTTGTGGGCGCTCATCTCAAGAACTAATGCTCGAAATTTAATAAAATTTTATATTCAATTAGACCTTGATATGAATTAGTGCCTATTGGTTTTTGGTGAAAATTGGCCCGCAGGTGGCGCTGCTAAACTATGTTTTTCATGATTTTCAAGATTGCTATATCTCAAGAACTAATGCACAGAATTTCACCAAACTTCAGGTTCTGTGACCCCTTGATATACATAGACGCTGATTAAGTTTTGGTGTAAATCGGCCAGCAGGTGGCGCTGCTATGCCGCGTTTTTCATGATAGCTATATCTCAAGAACTAATGCACAGAATTTCACCAAACTTCAGATTCCGCGATACCTTGAGATACATAGCCGCTGATAAGTTTTGGTGTGAACTGCCCTATAGGTGGCGCTGCTATGCTACATTTTGCACGATTTTTGCGATAGCTATATCTCAAGAACTAATGCAGAGAACTTCATCAAATTTTAGATTCTGTTACACTAGAATATATAACATAATTAGACACTGATTACATTTTGGTATTAACCTTGCAACAGGTAATGCAGCTATGCTGCATTTTGCACGATTTTTCCGATAGGTATATCTCAACAACCAACGCACAGAATTTCATCAAAGTTCAGATTTTGTCACAAAATGACATATAATTACACGATGATTACGTTTTGTTATAAATCCTTCAACTGATGGTGCTGCTGTACTATATTTTACACGGTTTTTTTTAAACTAGCTATATCTCAAGAACTAATGCACAGAATTTCATCAAACTTCAAATTCTTTTACAACATAACATAATTAGACGCTTTTTTACGCTTTGGCATAAATTGTCCAAGATATGGTGTTGATGTGCTATGTTTTTGCAATTTTTTTGTTATAACTATATCTCAAGAACGAATGGACGAAATGACATCAAATTTCAGATTCTGTTAGGTCTTGACATAAATAGATGCTTATTAGGTTTTAGTATAAATTACCCAACATGAGGCACTACTAAGCTCATTTTCTCAGAATATTAATTAAATTTTGCGTTTTAGGCTTTTCGGATACCAGAATCTCATTAGGCTAGGTCAAATGTTCGAGGAAATTGGATAGTGGGTAACTTTGGGGTCACCACGTTTTTTTTTTTTTTAAATATTAAAATGTACTTATGAGATAGAAGAAAGTTTTGGGATTGGCATATCCAACTAGTTATCATTTGACACTCCTTTAGCGAAAAACTTATATCTGTCCTTGGGGGTCCCCCTTAAGCCGGGGGCCCGGGGCAATTGCTCCGCATGCCCCTGCCTTAGTCAGGCCCTGATAATTAACATAACACGAGCATAATTATGAGGTGTAACTTTTTAAAACCTCGAAATCAGTTTTGTTTAACTTATTTTATTCCTTCAAGTTAGACATGCAAATGAGCTTTTCTTTTATTTCAAATGAAGAGACTACTTCATTCATATGAAAAGACCCGTTAGCTAATGCTAATCCTATGGGAGAAATTTATAAAGATATCTCCGTTGCATTTCACTACTTTTATACGATGTTGTTTTGCATTGGATAGCTGAGATTGAACTGAATGGAGGTCGTTTTTTAGTTTTTCGATTTTGATTGCAGATATTTTTTATGGGGTTGCTTTCGCTTTCCAAACCGGTTCCGAAAATGAAAGCATCCTCGTAAAAAATATGTGTAAACAAAATTAAAAAAAGTAAAAGACGGCCTACATACAGACCGATCTCAACTATCCAAAGCCAAAAAATCATTTTAAAATATTGAAATGCAAGCGAGATATCTTTATGAATTTCTCCCATAGGATTAGAATTAGCGAACGGGTCTTTTCATTTGAGTGAAGTAGCCTCTTAAGCATCATAAGCAAAGCCGCGAATAACACGAAAAAATAAAAAAATAAACAAAATAAGTTGCGGAATTCGACTAATAAAAAGATTCGATATACTTCAGATTTACCAATTCCCTAACGAGAACAACAACTATCTTCCAAATAGTTAACAAAAAATGTAATTTAACAAATTACAATGACTATTTGAAAAATGATGTTTTAATGACTAAAATTTTAAAGTCTTATAAATAAATTTTATATTTAAATTAATAAACATCACTTTTATGATGATCGTAATGTGTCATGTATTACGTACGCCATGCATTAAACATAAATATTCCTGAACATATCATAAACAAATTTTAAATGAAATTTCAGTTTTACTGTTTTCGGATACTGCCAATTTTTAAACTTCTAAACATCGCACATTTTTAATTTTTACACCGTTGAGTAGAGAGAAAAAAAAAAGCACTTTTGAATGAAATTTGTTTGAAATCTCTATCACAATTTGTTTTCAAATTATTATTATTATTTTAAGATTTTTTTTTTTTTTTTTTTTTGTTATTATGGCAACAGAAGCATTCCATTTTTGGACATTAAATACTGACCAATCAGAAAATGAATAAAATGAAAAAAAAAGTGAAAAAAATGAAAAATTTGTGGAATTCAACCAATAAAAAGAATCAGATGTATTTCAGATTTCTCAATTCTCTATCGAGAACAACAACTATTTTCCGAATATATATATATATATATATATATAAAATCATCCGCAAGAAAAGTGACACATCTGGAAACTATTCATTTGGCATTTTATTCCACCAATATATCTGTCCTGTCGTCTATCGTCTGTCATATCTACACAAGTAGTTCCATAAGTGTAGTTCTACAGAAAATCACTTTATCACTCCACATGTCTGTTTGTGATCACAGAAGAGGAGTGGATTGTGTGGAGGAGGTAACTCTCTAAACTTCATCTCACTCTTCACTCTTAAGGCCCCTGTCCCTGACCGCGGAGACACTCGCAAGCTAATGCTATTCCTATAGGTAGGCATTTTTCTAATAACTCTTTCACATTTTGACTTTTTTTTTTTTTTTTTTTTTTTTTTGCATTGGATAGTTGAGATTCCTCTGCTTGATTACTTTTTCGATTTTGGTCCCAGGTATTTTTTATAAAGTTACTTTCACTTTCAGAATCGGTTTGTGAAGTGAAGATAACTTTATAGAAAATATCTGCGACCCAAATCGAAAAAAGTAATCAAAGAGCGATCTTGAGTAGAACCTCAGCATCCAATGCATTAAAATATATATATATATATATATATATATATATATTCAAAAATATCAAAATGCGAAAGAGTTATTAGAAAATTGCCTCCCCATACGAATAGCATTAGCTAGCGAGAGTCTCCGCGGGCAGGGACAGGGGCTTTAAGGATTTTATGCACGTTTCTACTGCTGCAAACAGAACCAATTATATATTTTCATGCAACAATAAAATTGCACAAATTTTCTTTTGTCGCTATTAACCACCTTCGCTACGAGCATCTTTTAAGGAATTGTTAATCTTTAATAGCCATCATTTTGAAATTCAGACAAAACTAGTCGTTGGGGGCCACCGTAACACTTACCCATCATGAATATGCATAATATAATATAGGAAAATAAAAAATGGGAAAACTATTTATACAATGCTTTGCAATTCCAAAACAAAATTTAAACGTATATTTTAATATTGTTAATATACATAGTAATGCTCTATTTATGAACTGCTGATGAACCCATTTCGACAAATTATATAAAATGCGAGACTACTCAAGTAGTACCGAACTGCGTAAAAGAAACATCCTTATAACTCCAAAAATAATAATCCTATTAACTAACAGTTTACTGCGTCTCATTTCCAATTTAAATATATCTCTGAATTAAAATTTGAATGAAATACAGGGTCACGAAAAATCGAAGAATGTGGAAAACAGGATTACACATATCTCGGCAACTAATAATCCGATCGACTTTGTTCTTTATTCAAAATTTGTGTTATTTTATTGCCTTTAATCTACATTTTTTAAAATACAAAATTTAGAAAATTTTTATATACCTTTCATCAGAACGAATTTTTCGAGAGTCCGAAAAAAATAGTTCCGGATAATCGAGGTTGCTGATATTAAATAGGTTCGTCCCATTCTTACATACTAAGTACATACAAAATTTCAAGTCTCTATCTCAATTTCTTCGTGAGATAGAGCGTTTACAGACAGACGGCAAAAATATTTTTCTAAAAATATGTTTTTCGGAATCTCCACTATCTGAAACGTGTAAATCCGTCAAAAATTTTTTTTCGATTTTCAAAACGATTGCAAGACTTACCCTATACTACGTAAGATGGGTAAGTAAAAGTGATATGCTTTTTAATTGTCTTGATATTTTTTTATGTTCAAGTAAATCATATTTACCAAATATGATTATTAATACATTATTAATAATCATATTTATTTATTAATAATGTGCAATTTTGAAGCCCTGTAAATATTTCCTCTTCCCTATTGAAAATGTCAAAGTTCAAGGTTGTGAGTGCCATTTTTCATGAAAAATGAAATGTATGTTTGGAATGCTATACCTCTGTCAAGAACAAACAACGCAAAATTATTTTGGCATAAACTATTAGTATAATACTACCTGCTTTCCTGCTTATTAAAATTTATTTGTTTTTATAGCACACTGTTACTTTACATTGTTATGTTGCCACAAAGTACAATCAAAATGACGTTTTTATCCGTTTTCCGCATTTAATATCTTATTTAAGCAATAGTACTCCTAACTTTTTCTTATAGAACTAGGGGGGCCCCGCCCCCCTGCTCGCTATGCTCGCCAACCCCCCGCGTAATCGCTTCGCGATTCCAAATTATTGTCTACCCCTGCTTGCTGCGCTCGCCAATAACCCATGGTATGAATAAGCAGTTGCAGACCTTTCAAATGATGTGTCACACAATTGGTATTGTAAAGAAATTACAAAATGCGCCCCCTCTGAGGGCAGAGGGGGGGGTTACACACAAGGTATCCATAATATGAATAAACAGTTGCAGACCTCTCAAATGATGTGTCACACAATTGGTGTTGTAAAGAAATTAAAAATGTGCCCTCCCTGGGGGGGCAGAGTGGGGGATGACACACAACACATCCATAATATGAATAAGCAGTTGCAGACCTTTCAAATGATGTGTCACTCAACTGGTGTTGTAAAGAAATTAAAAATGTGACCGCCCCCCCCCCTGGGGAGAGCAGAGTGTAGGGATGACACACAAGACATCCATAATATGAATAAGCAGTTGCAGACCTTTCAAATCTTGTGTAACACGACTGGTGTTGTAAAGAAAATAAAAATGTGTCCCCCCTGGCGAGCAGAATGGGGGATAACACACAAGACATCCATTATATGAATAAGCAGTTGCAAACCTCTCAAATGATGTATCAAACGACTGGTGTTGTAAAGAAATTAAAAATTTGGCGAAATATTACAGTTATCGCCAAGTTGGCGTCACTTTTGACAACTAATTTTGGTCGCCAAATTTGGCGATATATCGCCAAGTTGGCGACAAACTTGGCGATTGTTGGCGATGGTAACCTTTCCTCTCTTTATGGTAACTCATATGGCGATGCATAGACGGAGCCCTTTCCTGATTGGTCTATTCGACTCATGGAAGGAGTGGACAACCCGGATTCGTTAGTTCCGGAAATCTTCCACATCAGCATCATTCCAGGAGTCATTCCTTTTAAGGCTAGTTTTTTTTTACTATAGAAGGATATGGAAGTCTACGTAAATATGATATATATTAATGAACATAAACGCTATTGTCATTAGTTTTAATCCAAAAAATCAATAGTAAATACAACGTTAAATGCAAAATTACGATGAATGGAGCTTATTACGACTTTTATTTCCACATATGAAAAATCAGAAATAATCAGTAACAGAAAATATAATCGTACAGTTTCAGACATTTTTGACAATACGTTTCAGATTATTTTTCTCCTTGGAAACTTTATTAGAACCACTATTGGACCATGCAGCGGCCGCATCTTCACTACATAGTATAAAACAAAGTCGCTTTTTCTGTCACTATATCCCTATGTGCGCTTAAATCTTTAAAACTACGCAACGGATTTTGATGCGCTTTTTTTAATAGATAGAGTGGTTCAAGAGGAAGGTTTATATGTATAATAACATCCATTAAATAGTGAAGAATTACTGTTATTTTTGAGGTTTTTAATGTAATGTCGTAAATGATTTCATTTTTTCCGCTTATACATTGCAATCGCATGTTGAACCCTACAAGATTTATTGTGTATAAAGACATCCTGTAATTGTTGTAAAAATAATATAAATAGGTAAAAATGTAAAAAGTAAATAAGTAAAAATGTAGTGTATGAATTATAAATAAATAAAAAATAATACTAATATCCGAATTTTCTTTTATAAGTTTACACTTTTTTAATAACTCCACCCACAAAGAAGAGAGTATGAGTATGTGTGTAAAAATTCATAACTTGAATTTTTTTTAATACCTGTACAAAGCCTGGGCGGGCTGCTATAATATATATCCATAAAACAAAGTCGTGTTAGTTACACCATCTATAACTTAAGAACGGATGGATCGGTTTTTATGAAACTTTGTATGGAGTTATCTGGCACCTTAGATTAACATACAGGCTACTTTTTACCCGACTACTTAAAAGGAGAGTAATGGTTTTAGTAGTTGAATTTAATGGGATGAAGTGATAGTAACAATTTGCATTGTCAGTAGTAACACGGGACTACCCGAAGCAAAGCGAGGGCGGGCCGCTAGTATAGTATATGAAAACATCGTTTTACTTACCCATCATACGTAGTATACGGTAAGTCTTGCAATCGTTTTGAAAATCGAAAAAAAATTTTTGACGGATTTACACGTTTTAGATAGTGGAGATTCCGAAAAACATATTTTTAGAAAAAAAAAAATTGCCGTCCGTCTGTCTGTCTGTCTGTAAACGCTCTATCTCCCGAACGAATTGAGATAGAGACTTGAAATTCTGTATGCAGTTAGTATGTAAGAATGGGACGAACCCTATTTAATATCAGCAACCTCGATTATCCGGAACTATTTTTTTCGGACTCTCGAAAAATTCGTTCTGATGAAAGGTATATAAAAATTTTCGATTTTTTTTGTTTTAAGAAATGGACAGTAAAGCAGTAAATGGACATTAATTGGACAGTAAGGCAGTAAAATAACACACATTTTGCATATAGAACGAAGTCAACCGGATTATGAGTTGCCGAGATATTTGTAATCCTGTTTTCCACATTCTTCGATTTTTCATGACCCTGTATTTCATTCAAATTTCAATTCAGAGGTATATTTCAATTGGAAATGACACGCTTAATCCGATGCAGTTAATTGTTAGTTAATAGAGTTATTAACCATTTGAAAAATGGTTGTTGTTTTCGGGAGAATGGACCCGATGATGTTACCACTTTTGAATGATGTTACCACTTTTGAATGATGTTACCACTTTTGAATTTAAATTAAATTCTTTATTTTTAGAAGAATTTTTATTTGAATTTAAATTAAATTCTTTACTTTTAGAAGAATTTTTATTTGAATAGTAAATTAAAATGGTTAAAATCATTGTAATAAAGGAGAAAACTAACAAATTTAAAAATGGGTAGACGGAAATTAACAGATACGGAAAAAGCCGAAGCCAAAGAAATGAATGAACGTGAATATCGCATTCAATGATATTAAACACAGTCAACATGTATAAGTTGCTTATTAGTTTGGCGATTCGTATCATTTGGCGAAATTGGTCGACGGGATAACTGAGTAATACTGTATTTGGTTTGGCGCAAAAACGTCTTTCAATGCAGAAAATGATAAAATCAAAAGATTATTGAGCCGCTGAAAACCAATTACGTGTTGAAAGGCGATCACGAAAAAGGAAGCAATTTAATGCCGAACCGATTAATTGTAAAACATCATGTCGCCAGGGCGACCAATCCACTAGCCATGGCGTTTTACTATCGGTCGGTTCTAACCAGGAAAATTTGAGTGCCAATAGTGATTCTAACAAGCCGGAAAATGTTATAGCTATTACTCTTGATTTTCCACCACCTAAAAAGAAAACTAAAAAGCAATCGGCTTGGGAAAAACTGGGAAAAAACTTTTTTGATTCGATGTCTGATGGACCCATTCACAGATGCATGTGCTGCGATCGATTTTGGTTTAAAACCTCCATCACCAAAATTCTGCTCTGTAAAATCAAACAATATATGCCAAAGTCTTACAAGTATAACAGTATATGCCAAAGCTGTATTTTAATAATGATTACTTTTGCACCAACAATGTTAAATAGTTTGAAATGTTTCTTTCGTCGCCAACTTTTATGCTTGGCGACAATAGAGTGATATAACTTAAACGAACCGTACCTTCAAATTGCAGCATGTATAAAGTCATTTATAGCAGTGGCACGGATAATACACAATAAAACAACTGGTATTTAGCTTAAAATGATAGATGAATGTATCGAGTGAAACATTTTTCAAATGGTTGGGGTAATTTCTTAAATTACAATTATTTTTTTTTATTGTTGGAGTTATACGGATGTTTCTTTTACGCAGTTCGGTACTACTTGAGTAGTTTGGCGTTTTATATAATTTGTCGAAATTGGTACATCAGCAGTTCTTTAATGTAGCATTACTATGTATATTAACAATATTTGTTTTGGAATTGCAATGCATTGTACAAATAGTTTTCACATGTTTTATTTTCATATACATATCCATGATGGCTAAATATTACGGTGGCCCCCAACGACTAGTTTTTAATTTTGGATGAGTTACGGCACAAGTAAACCACAAACCATAATACGGAAACAAGTAGTTTAAGACACTTGTGACTACTTTACATTGACAGTGCCATTGTATGATGCTGCTTCGCTGTTTTTAGGTGCGTTCGTAATTATGTAGCACCTATTGTTGTCGCTCAGTCCGTCCGTCTGTCCGTCTGTCTATCCGCATATAACAACGCAAAAACTACCCAACCGAATCGTTTGAAATTTAAAATACATAATTATAACATGATTGTCAGCCTTACTCATATCCTTAACACTCATATCCATAAGCACATATACATATTGTAAGGGAATAATATGGCATGACTTACGGGTTTTTATTTTATTTCAATACTATTCGATCTTTGTCTTATCTCCAATTCTTTTATTCTGTTTTCCTGGTTCCATAGCATATTCCACCGTTTAAATTGGTTACTTATTTGTTTACTTTCGATTTGATCATCTTACGTGTGCGTTCAGGGTCGTTTTCTTCCGTTTGATCGCGATTTGCGATCTTCGCAAATCGCAACTTACGAGTAGCCGTATCTCCCTTTCGCAAAGCAGGAACGCTTTCGCTCAACTTCTGCAGACGCAAAGGGGCGTTGTCGTCTGGCAATATCTGGAATCGCGAGGGGTATTTAAATCAGTCAGTTTGTTTTAACGGTGGATGGTCTGACGATGTTTTGGCCTAGTAAAAGGCCGTTTGTTGTCATAAATATTAATTATGAAAGTTCAATTGTAGTTTATCTTAAGTGGTGAAAGATGGTGTAGTTTTATGACATAATTTCTATTAGTTGATAGCGGAAATGTGATAATAAATATGTTGCTGTCATGAACTGTGTTAACATCCAAGGGTCTTTTTACTTTCTTTGAATTATTCCTGGACTTTGCTTGTTCGTCATCGTCCGTTTTGAGAGTTGCTTTTTTCCAGTGATGCCATGGTGAGTTGTTTGTTTTTCAAACCTGTACTGGTCTTTTAAACTTTACCTTACGTCATGCCGTTTAAATTAATTAAGTGCTTTTATCATGTTAAAGTATTACTCTAATTCTATGGATAATATAATTTCAGAAATTATTGTTTTTGATTGATTTTACCAGATATAATTTCTCTCTGTTTATTATTTCATATATACATATATTTTTATTTGAATATGTTTTTTTGAAAAATAAACGTTAGCTTAACTTTTAAATAAATGCTTCTTTACTGACTTTATTACACTACCACAGATTGCCAATATTTATTTCAGGTCACCATTTTTTTTATTTTTTTTCAACCTCTGCTTAAATTTTATTTAATTTTAGAACGGTTCTGGCCTCAGAACCGATCACGGGTTATGGGCCAAAGCGACTACGCTTTTTAACCTGTTATGGTGGCCATAACCTTCGTTGGCAATATCTTAAATTATATCTTAAATTTATTCCATTAGACCTCCAAGCGATTTCTAGTGGGGGGGGCCGGAATAGCATTTGTATTTTAATTTATAATCATAACTAATTATTCTAGTATAAAATAGAAAGGTTTTTTTGGTAAAATTTTTTTTTTGTCGAACTATTTGACTGTTTTAGAGTACGTTTTTTTTGAAAAAAAAAAAAAAAAATTTCTTTTCCTTTCTGTTTAAATTTAATTAAGAGCATGGCAATGACCAACGTACAGGTTAGCATAAACAAACTTAACTCTCACAACTATGCAACTTGGGCAGCGGACGTTAAATTCCTGCTACTCGACAAAAATGCTTGGGGCATCGTAAATGGTACTGAAGAAGCTCCGAATACCAGTGATGCAGTAGCAACAAAAGACTATCAGGCACGGCTCAGGTCAGCACTATCCATAGTATACCTAAACGTCGAAAATGAGTTCCGGAGGATAATTGAAAACATCGATGACCCTCATGAAGCGTGGACAAAGCTGAAGACCCACTTTCAACCTGACAACCGTGCACGTCACATGCAGTTGTTTGGCGAGATCCTGTCCTGCAGAATACAGCCTGACGAGCCAGTCGATATGTTTGCTGCACGCCTACAGAGACTTGCTGATCAGCTGGCTGCCATGAATGAGCCGATAAAGGAAATTTATCTGACATTCCAGTTGTTGAGATGGCTCCCTAAAAAGTTTGACAATCTCGTCCAGGGAATCTTGCGATGGCCCGAACAGCAGTTCATATTTAAAGATGTCCTGACCGAGCTGGTGGCCGAGGAATCCCGCATCAAATTACGTGAAGAAGACAGAGGTGACCTGGTCCAATCCCATTTTTCTCGAGCTCGCACACCCAAGAGGTCCGTATATAAGCCTAAGTTCAAGGGAAGGTGCCACAGGTGTGGCCAAGCCGGCCATGTGCTTCGACAGTGTAAATTGCCTCAACAATCTTCCAATCCCGAATCCTGCCTCCATACCACTTCCAGAGACTCCTCAAACTCCTCGTTCCAGAACTCCTCGGTGTCCAGAGGTTCATCAGTGTCCAGTCCAGTTCAAGTCCAACCCTGTAATTCCAGACCTAGCAGAGATGTGCATCGAAAGAGAACCAGAAACCAACGTCAACGTAAGCCAACAGGCCAGGTAAATTACCTCATTCAGTCTAATCTTAGTAATATTCAATGTGGTGGAGACGCCTGGGTCTTTGACACAGGTGCCTCCCACCACTTTTGCAAAGATAAAAACCTGTATGTAAAATTCAAACCTTTGCAAAATGAGGAGTTGGCTGTTGCCGTTGACGGAGCAACTTTTCCTATTGAAGGAACTGGTCTAGTGGACTTAAAAATAAATGGGGAAATGGTTCGCTTCGGCGATGTTATGTATTGCCCAAGTTTAAGGCACAATTTGATATCTGGCCCTAGGCTTGATAAAACTGGTGCCAAGTTCAGAGGAGGTGAGGGCAGGGTTAGAGCATATCGTGACAGTGGTACCCTATTTCGTGCTTTTCTTAAAGATGGCATTTACTGCCTGTACCCAGATCCTAGCCCTAAAAATAAAACTAAAACTCAAAATAGTCAAAGTCCTAAAAAGGTGCGTTTTCAAGCCTCTACTGTCCAGAAGGACGACTTTAAGTTATGGCATAGACGTTTCGGACACATTAGCTCCACTTTAATTGAACACACTGTAAAATGTAATGGTGTAAGGGGCTTACCACCTATTAAAAGTAAAGACTTTGAATGTGAGACATGTAAAATTAACAAACACAGGCGAACTTCTTTCCGTCCTATAAATCAAATAAGATCAAAACGACCCCTTGAATTACTTCATACTGACTTGTGGGGACCGACACAAATAACAGGTAGAAACGGCGAGAAGTACTTTTTAATCATAACTGACGACTTCTCACGAAAAGTATCAGTCTACCCCTTATGTAATAAATCACAAGTATTCAAGGTATTCACTAATCATGTAAAAAGAGCTGAAAGATTTTTAGGTACTAAGGTAAAAGAGGTCCGTAGTGACAATGGGCGGGAGTTTGACAATGAAGCCTTTACAAGGTATTTTGAGGAAAACGGGATACACCATGAGTTTACCAACGTGTATTCTCCGGAACAAAATGGGGTCTCGGAACGTTTAAATCAAACTATAATGGACGGGGCACGCTCAATTCTTAATGAAAGCAAACTCAGTTTAAAATTCTGGCCGGAAGCAGTTCTATACATCGCGTACACACTAAACAGGGTATGTCACAAAACGCAGAAAAAGACACCCTTTGAGTATTACTGTGGCAACAAACCCTCAATAAGACATTTACGCCCTTTTGGTACCGTGGCATACGTAGGAGTACCTAGGCAGTTAAGAAATTCAAAATTTGATCCTAAGGCCAAAAAGGGGGTTTTAGTGGGTTACGCAATGTCAACTAAAGGCTACAGAGTATGGATTCCCGACACAAACAAAATAATAGAAACTATAAATGTTAGATTTGGGGATGAATCCGTACCAAGAAATGTTCACAGGCATAGCGAGCAAGGCCCAAGTTATTCAATAGGCACAAACCCTTTTACAACTTCAGAGCAGCACAACGGAAGCGACCTGGGACCTACATATATTTTAAGTTCAGAACAACCAGAAATTGACCCTTTGACTGACCTTCAACCTGACAGATTTCCTTTAGAAAGATCACCATCTCCAACACCTAAGCCAGGCACCTCAAAGCTGTTGAACCCGCCTCCGTTCACTCATCTGACGATGAAAGTGACGAGGAGGGCGAGGAATTCCAGAGAACATTGAAGGATGCTGTATGGTTCCGAAAGGCCGTAACTAGGCCTGATAAGTCGAGAACCGACATCTATTACTATGAGATGGGTGAAACGCAACGTTTAAGATCACTCAGAGAAGTGCGGGAATACTGTCAGTCTAATGGTATAAAATTTGATCCAACCATGTTCAGTTTCAAAGGGGAAAATAAATACCAGGGTATTGTAAAATCTACTTCCAGTGCTAGTTCAAGTCCTAGTTACACACCTCCACACACATCCTTATCAGAAACACGTAAAAATAACATATGACTAGAAGACTCCATACCAAACACATATAAACAAGCCTTAAAATCCCCTCAGTGGGAACTCTGGAGACAGGCAATGCAGGAGGAAATAGACGTAATAAATAAAAGACATGTATGGGAATTAACATCACTACCACCCAACACTGAACCTCTAGGCTGCAGATGGGTCTTCACCATCAAACGAGACGATAAAGGGCAGGTGGCAAGATACAAAGCAAGACTAGTAGCCCAAGGCTACAAACAGGTCAGGAGTGAAACCTATGACGAGACGTTTTCACCAGTCGTAAATTTTAGTTTAATCCGCTTTTTCTTTGCCGCCCTTGTCTCATGTCTCGGATGGATTCACACGCAATGCGATGTGAAAGGAGCCTATCTGTATGCCCCTCTCTCAGAGAACATCTACATGAAACAGCCTCCTGGATTCGAAATAAAAGGGAAAGAAAATTTGGTCTGTAAACTCCAGAGGGCACTTTATGGCCTCCATCAGAGTGGCCGGGTGTGGTTTTATGAATTACATAAAGTTTTAATTTCTCTTGGTTTTAACAAACTGGATTGGTGTAATTGCATCTATACATTTTCTAACTACGCTGTTTTATTATTATATGTGGATGACTTTGTTGTTTTAAGTAATCATCAGAAACACATAAATGAAATTTTAAAATTATTAGCTGAACATTTTGACATCAAAATCCTGGGGAAAACACGTAAACTCCTTGGAGTTGAGTTTGAGGAGGATAGGGAAGGTGTAGTGTCAATCCATCAAAGGCAATATATTGATGATATCTGCACACGTTTTAAGGAATATAACTTTCCCATCACATCACTTCCCATAAGTAAAGGAGTAGTGTACTCCAAAGCACAGTGCCCTCAAACAGATACTGAAATCCAGGAGATGTCAAAATATCCGTACCGAAGTGTTTTGGGTTGCTTATCTTTCCTTACAAGCAGGACTCGCCCCGACATATCCTATGCAGTAAATATCTTCAGTCAATTCCAGAGTAATCCAGGAATAATCCACTGGAATGGTCTTTTAAAGTTACTAGGATATGTACAAAGCACCAAACACTACAAATTGAAACTACCTTGTCATAACATAAATCTAATAACATATACTGATGCCGATTTCGCCGCCAATCGTGATGACAGGACGTCAATGGGGGGACAACTTTTAATGTTAGACAAATCTCCTATCATGTGGAGGGCTTTTAAACAAAAATCTGTCTGCTTGTCTACCATGGAATCAGAGTTTGTGGCTTTAACAGAAGCAACTAAAGAGCTTCTTTGGTTCAGTAGAATCATAACTGAATGTTATGAGAAACACATTTTTACAGGCCCACAAACTAAACCAACCTTGTTAGTAGACAATATGGCCTCCATTGATTTCCTTAAGTCTCCCATAGAAAACTACAGAACAAAACACATTGATGTTAAATTATTTTTTGTTAGAGACCTTTTAAACCAAGAGATATTTAATGTAAAACACGTAACTAGTAAAGCTAATCTCTCAGACATCTTTACAAAACCCTTAACGAAGTTTGATCTTAAAAGATTCATTGAAGTGATCTTTAGTTATAGGTAATATATATTGTTTTAAATATGTTTTATTTAAATGTAAAAAAAGTAAAATGTATAAAGATGTTAGAGGTATAAGGTGAAAAAAAACTCCCCCTCCTCTGGGCTTGGGTCAAGCATTAAGATGCTTGTTTAGTTTTTTTTTAAGTTAAACCTTGAAGTTTAACACATTTCATTTTTTTTCAATCTGAAATTTTTGTATATTTCAGTATTTCCTCTTTATAATGTTTGAATATGTGATTATACACTTGTTTTTCTTGTTATCTCATAGTTTTGTCTCATATGCATATGTTCTATTTTTCATACATAAGCTTTTCAATACCCTCATTTCCAACATCGCGGACAATTTAACTCCCGCTGGAATGTGATCAGACCTCAGGATGGTTCATCCGGGTCTATGTCATTTCGCCGACAACCAAATCACCGACAAGACATTTAGCATACAGAAAAGGGTACTACGAAAAAATGTTACATCGTGTGGGTCTGGAATTTACAATTAATCGCGACCAATAAGGAAAAAAAAAATTAAAAGTGTGTGTCCATGTGGCCTAAGTCAGTTCTATGGTTCTCCATCTCCGAACCTTGTTTAACAAACTTTATTTAAAAATATAACACATATAAAACTTTATTTAAACACATAATACAATGTACATAGAATTAAAAGGCAGGCAGCAGGCTGGCTAATGACGACTCCCGGAATCTTGAGGACCATCAGTCATCCGGGTGTGTTCAAAATAGACGTCCTGAGAGTAACTTATGGTCTCAGAAACAATAATTTTCCTCATCATTTTTGCATAATTTTCTGAGCATAATCTCCGGATGACTCTGTCATTTTTAGGGTCCCAAGATCCAAGGGCACCGACCACGATCGCTTCAACTCGTACTCTTTTGTTATTTACTGTAAGTTCATGAGCTAAATTAGCGTATTTGTCTTCCTTCCTTTTTCTGGCAATCGAAAAGGCTTCCGCTCCATTCTCGAATGGGCACGTCACATCAATAATTAAAATGTCATTATCTTTTTGGAGAATAAGATCGGGTCGGCAGTTTTGAGTCCCAATTACTTGATCCTCACCAAGGATGGTCCATCTACCAGAGGCAGCTTTTTTGATACGACTGACCACTGCATTGTGGCGCTTTTTATATAGAGTACTATGTACCATACAGTGGTTTAACACATGAGGTAAAGTCTCCGGCAGTGGACATTTTCTACATTTAATGTTAGTGTGGCCACGGGCTTTCTTGATGGCATTCAGTTGATAGAGCAAGCCCAGCCGTGCCTTATGTATAAAACGCCAGTTTTTGAATGTTGTATATTTGCCATCTCTGAAAAAGTGACAGCTGGACTTGGCCGCAGCCACACATATATTCGTTTTGCCTTGGTGAGGGTGAGCCCTCAGTGACAGGGTACGTTTATTTCTAAGGAATTTTCTAATAGATTTAAAAATAAACTTCCTGTTACGTTGAGCATCGTCACCAAATTCAAGCTCGATGTTATGAGCATCCTCAATCGACCACCTCACCCCCAGTCTCCTGGTAGCTTGGCGTGCTCTTGACCAAGGCGACCTATATTTATCAGAGGTCCGGGTAGCAGGCGCAGAATTAAGGTAGTCTTGCATATTACGATGGCTGGTGGAGTCTTGTCGATAATTTGCAGTTTCCACAAGCTCATCCCAGGCTAACTTTTGGACAACTTTATCAGTAGATGTTAAGAGTTTGAACCCCCCGTCAATAAGGGCGATGTCACTGTCCTCAGCCGCCAACGGAATACCAAATAAGCCATCTTCTCTATCACCATACAGGTATTCGTTGGCGGCGTTTGACGGGAGGCCAAGAGTTTTCTTTAATAAGGGTCTGAGGGAATCATCAATATAGGTCCAATCAGTTTTAGATATTTGTTCGGTTCTCTGGAGGAATTGCAACGAGGGATAAAAGAAGGATTTAATGCAGTCGATCCTCTGCCAGGGGGTAAGCTGAGAGGTTAAGATTTTAATACCCCTCTGCCGGATGTCCTCAACAGTGACCGAGTCACGCGGAAGGAATACTCCAATGGGTTTGCCTAAAAACTTCGTCGCATCCCCACTCTCCATATGGGGGATATGTGACCCGGCCAAGTTAAACTTAGTGTTCCTACATCCAGCAGGGGGTTTGCTGCTATAATGGAGGGTTACACATTTTTTGGCATTAAATATTAAACCTATTTTTGTAGCAAGAAGATTGATAAGATTGAGAAGGGCCTGTAGGTCCCCCGCCGATCTAGCAATTAGGAGTATGTCATCGGCGTAAGCTAAAATATAGTGAAACATACTCCTTAAAGTAGGGTCCCTAGCAGAGCCCTCTCGCTGAACTTTCAAAATAATAAAGTTAATGGCCAGGATAAAGAGTACCCCGCTCAAGGGATCCCCTTGCCTGACCCCGGTGGTGGCCTCACGAGGGGTTGAATGGCCTTTGGTAGTTTTATAAGTGGTCTTCGCCCCCCCATAAACATCTTTGATAATAGAAATAAAATCATCCCCTGCCCCAACTAATTTTAACGTTTCAAAGATCACCCAGTGGGGCAGGGACCCAAAAGCATTAGAAATATCAAGGGAGGCGAAGAACAGATCCTTTTTACTAATTTTAGACTTCCTCATAATCATGTCAAGAATATAGTTATTTTCAAAAACCCCATCGTGAGGTAAAAAACCCTTTTGGCATGGAGAAAGGATATTATTATTCTCCAGCCAGAGGTAAAGTCGCTTAGTAAGGCAGCTGGCGTAGAGTTTGTAAATGGTATTCCCAAGAGCAATCGGCCGCCAGTTACCAGGATCGCTTTTGGGACCTTTCTTATAAATTAAGATTGTAGTGGTGTTTTTCCAGGAGGATGGGACAGCGTGGAACTTAAGACAACAGTTATATAGTGGAGTAAGAGCATTAGCTTTGGGATCAACTATTTTAAGGTGGTTATAAGTTAGACCGTCTGGGCCCGGGGAGGTGCTTTCGCAGGCACGTAACTTTTTGGAAATCTCTTTTTTAGTGAATGGGCTAGTGTCCATTTTATCATTCACAGTATCATATTCATTCATAAACTCAGTATTGTTTGGTTTCTCATACTCATTACTATTGTAGTGATTAGCAACCTCCTCCGGGTCCAGATCGCAAAATTCAGAATCGTCATTGTTAATAAGGCGGAGTGCTTTTTTTCTATTTTTCCTGTACAATTTTTGGATATCAGAGTGATTATTTGGGTTAATAACTTTAGGAGGGCGGACTGCCCCATCCTCAGGTTTAGATTTAAAATTAAGATGTTTTTTAATAGAAGTTATGAAATCATCAGCAATAGATTGAAATTCATCAAAGTTAGCGGAAGGATCATTATAAATTTCTAAAAACCTGTTTGCGTACCTTTCTATGAATTGAGGGTCTGACGGGATTGCCCCGGGAATAGCATCGCCAGCGCCACTACCACCGGGGTCGTCATCGTCATCCCCACCGTCATCACCAGGGTCCTCCCCCATATCGTCACCAGTACCCAAATTCGGGTCTGCTTCAATGGTGACAAGAGAATCAGTTGAACTGGATTGGTCAGCAGGGCAATTCTCACTGACAGGGTGATCAACAGAAATAGGGTGATCATTAATTTCCTTCGGGACAGTATTGACATCAACTGCATTATCAATTAACCCTACATTACACCCAATATCAGGAGGGTCATCAACAGTTTTGGGAACAGTACTAATATTACAAACAACGGGGCACTCCTTTATACCCGTACTGCCACCTCGGGAGAAAAGGCCCCACGAATGTCTAGGGACATCATGAGAAGGGTTAAAAGAATTAAAAATGACAGATTCATTGAAAATCTGGTTTTCAGCAGCCTGTAAAAGGGGCTGGGAGCTAAAATCATTTGTATAGGTTAAAATATTAGAGTTAGAAGCCTTAGGCGGAACGATCACTGGGTAATAAGAATCATCACCTTTAGAATCACTAATATCACTAAGCTTAGTAAAAACCTGACCCGAGGCAGCATCATCCTGGCCATTAAAGGGACAGCTCTGGTCAGAGTCCGACTGCTGCGAGGCCCGGGATGAGCAGGGAACAAAGTCAGGGTCAGAGTCATTTTTATCGCATATAGTATCATCAGATAACCTAGTATTTTCGTTAAAATTACTTCTGGTAGAGGAAAGCACAGGATCACTAATTCCGCTACCAGTCACTATAGTTAAAAACTCATCAACATCTTTGTCCGTTATAACGATTGAACTATCACCACCGGGCAAATTATCACTGGCATTGCAAGAAGGATTAGATTTATTAACTTCCATGAATTTTTTAGTGTCCTCAATAAACCTATCAATCTCATTAGTATCAATAAGAGGTTTTTTAGTTCTAACTCTTAATTCTCTAACGCTAGGAGTTACATTATCACTAACCTTCTTCTTAGGATTAGAAATCAACGAACTATTAGATACAGTGGAGATCGACAAACTCTTCCTGACGCTAGACGAGGATGCAACAACCCCACCAGTCCCTTTCCTTTTACTGGTGATCGGGAGGGCATTTTTCAGATTATATTTGTCTTGAATATCGCTTTTAATATGAATTTTCTTGTGATTACTGAGTCCCCTCCAGTTAGGAAAAGCAATACTACACTGATCGCACCGGAAGGGACACCCATCGTTAGTCTGGACTAACATACTTCTATTTCTAAAACAGGCATGGTTGGACAGGCACCTCCCAATCACCGTATGACAGATGGAGCACCAGTTGGTTTTCCCCGAGACCTCTACTTTATGTATTTGTTTCATGTGGCGAACTAAACCGTTCACCACAGAGTACTTGTCATTTTTCCCTGTGTCATTTAGCATACAGAAAATAGTCGACAGGACGTTTGGCCGACAAGTACATTTAGCAGACACGTACATTTAGCCGACAGGACATTTGGCCGAAACGTACATTTAGCCGACAAGACATTTGGCCGAAACGTACATTTAGCCGACAGGACATTTGGCCGAAACGTACATTTAGCCGACAGGACATTTGGCCGAAATGTACATTTAGCCGACAGGACATTTAGCCGACAGGTCAATTAGCCGACAGGACATTTAACCGACAGGTCAATTAGCCGACAAGACGATTAGCCGACAGGACATTTAGCCGACAAGACGATTAGCCGAAAGGTCATATAGCCGACAAGACGATTAGCCGACAGGTCAATGGGCCGACAAAACGATTAGCCGACAAGTCAATTTGCCGACAAGCCGATTAACCGACAGGTCAATTAGCCAACAAGCCCATTAAATGATTTGTATTTGCAAAATTCTGTATGTACTTAGTAAGTAAGAATAGGACGAAGCCTATTTAATATCAGTAACCTCGATTATCCGGAACTATTTTTTTCGGACTCTCGAAAATTTTTTTTTAATGGATTTACACGTTTCAGATACTGGAGATTCCGAAAAACATATCCTTCTATAGTAAAAATAAAGCTAGCCTTAAAAGGAATGACTCCTGGAATGCTGCTGATGTGTAAGATATCCGTTATGCGTCGCGAAGCGATTCCATAGGGTATCGGCAAGCGCAGCAAGCAGGGGTAACCTACAACTTGGAATCGCGAAGCAATCACGCGGGGAGGTTGGCGAGCGTAGCGAGCGGGGGGCGAGCCCCCGTAGTTTTCAGAAAAAAATTGCCGTCCGTCTGTCTGTATGTAAACGCTCTATCTCACGAACAAATGGAGATAGAGACTTAAAATTTTGTATGTACTTAGTAAGTAAGAATAGGGCGAAGCCTATTTCCTCGATTATCCGGATAACCTCGATTATCCGGAACAATTTTTTCGGACTCTCGAAAAAAAAAAGTTGCCGGATTTACACGTTTCAGATACTCTCCTCCCCCAAAGGGGAACTTTTTAAATTTTTATCCACAGCACTCGTGTTGCATGTCTTTAGAAAGGTCTGAAACTGCCTTTTCCTATTATGGATGTCTTGTGTGTCCCCCTCCGCTCTGCCCCCAGGGGGGGGGCACATTTTTAATTTCTTTACAATACCAGTCGTGTGACACATCATTTGAAAGGTCTACAACTGCTTATTCATATTATGAATGTCTTGTGTGTCACCCCGCACTCTGCCCCCCCCAAGGGGGGGCACATTTTTAATTTATTTACAGCACCAGTCGTGTGACACATCATTTGAAAGGTCTGCAACTGCTTATTCATATTATGGATGTCTTGTGTGTTATCTCCCACTCTGCCCCCCGCAGGGGGGGCACATTTTTAATTTTTTTACAACACCAGTCTTGTGACACATCATTTGAAAGGACTGCAACTGCTTATTCATACCATGGGGTATTGGCGAGCTCAACAAGCAGGGATACCCTACAACTTCGAATCGCAAAGCGATTACGCGGGGAGTTGGCGAGGGTAGCGAGCAGTGGGGCGGAGCCTCCAAATTTGCAGAAAAAAAATTGCCGTCCGTCTGTCTGTCTGTCTGTAAACTTTCTATCTCACGAACAAATGGAGATAGAGACTTAAAATTTTGTACGTACTTAGTAAGTAAGAATAGGGCGAAGCCTATTTAATATCAATAACCTCGATTATCCGGAACTATTTTTTTCGGACTCTAGAAAAAAGAATTTGACGGATTTACACATTTCAGATACTGGAGATTCCGAAAAACATATTTTTAGAAAAAAAAATTGCCGTCCGTCTGTTTGTCTGTAAACGCTCAATCTCACGAACAAATTGAGATACAGACTTCAAATTTTATATGTACTTAGTAAGTTAGAATAAAACGAAGCCTATTTAATATTACTAACATTTGTCTGAAAATGGTAGGAACAGTTTTAAAAGTTCCGTCCATTATCCAGAATTTTTACAATTGTAGTTGCTTTAAATTTTATTTTGTGGTGAAAAGGAAAATTCTTTAACATCTTTAAAAAATAGCTGACCACTTAAAGCCACTGCGTACTGAACGGGTAAAGTAAAGTTCCCTAATTGTTTTGGGTCTACTGGAGTATTAGTATGCTTTACTCTGTTAATTTGTCGTCTAAGTACATCGGCACCGGGAAAGCACGGCTGTATATCTTGAGCTACGGATGATTTTACAGAATTTATAATTTGAACTGGTCGATCATTAGACTGCTTTGAAAGAGCTTTCATTTCATTTTTTCCTTTTAAAATGAAAGACTTACTTGCCTCTGGAGCATGGTTATGAGAATGGGTATCAAACTTATTAACTATATGGTGGCCATTTAAGAAAGGTTTAACAGCTGTTCCAGTGCATCTGGATTTCTTCAAATTCTTTCTTTCGCAAATCCAATAAAAGTATTCTTCACGATTTTTATCTTTTAAGAAAAGAAATCCATTAATGTAGATTTTAGGTTGTGTCTCTTTGTGAGATGATAATTTCTGCTGGTTAAGAATCATTATCGGAATCATCTAAATTATTGGACATCGTGGAGAAATCCGTAAAATGGTCCGGACTATCAATATGAGTATCAGAAAACCAAATGAAACCTTCAGTGAATGTTTACAGGGTGATATAACCAAAGAACATCATTGCTTAGTGCATGTAACTGTGGCACCAGTTTATTCCCGTCTTTTGTTACAACCATTAGGAAATAATTTTTTAAAAAAAAAATCTTGTGTTTAAAAGATTGTAGGAAGTAGCTGAAATTAAAATCTTTATATATAAAAATCTTCTGTGCGTGTGTATGTAATTGAACTCCTCCTAAACAACTGGACCGATTTTGATGAAATTTTGTGTGTGCGTTCCAGTAGATTCGAGAATGGTTTAGATTCACATTTCGTCGAAATTGATTCAGTACTTTTTTAGTAATTAGGCAAAAACTAATAGTTAGTGATTTTTCGTTAATTAAAAGTGCTATATATATTAAAGAAAGTCAGGATTTCGTATTAATCATAGCACAATAAAATCTACCGATCCAAAAATCTTGAAAATTGGGGTAAAAATACTTCTTATAACATTGAGTTCCGCTAAAAAGGGATTTTCGAAAATTCCACCCCAAAGATGAATAGAAAAGAGAACGAACTTTTAAAAAATTCCATAAAAATCGGCTTTTGTAGTTATTTTTCAACTGATAACATATTTTAGTGCATTTTTTCATTCTGAATCGAATGGTACTAAGCAAATTCGTTTAAATCCAGCAGTTCGTGAGATAATTCACATTTTCCTAGTTTGGCGATGTCTTAGGCGCAAAAGCCTGAAATTTTCAATGCTCATCTTTATATATATAAATCTTCTGTGCGTGTGTATGTAATTGAACTCCTAAACAACCGGACCAATTTATATGAAATTTTGTGTGTGCGTTCCAGTAGATTCGAGAATGGTTTAGATTCACATTTCGTCGAAATTGATTCAGTACTTTTTTAGTAATTAGGCAAAAACTAATAGTTAGTGATTTTTCGTTAATTAAAAGTGCTATATACACTGGCGGAAAAAAAAATCCCAACACCAATAAAGACTTGTGTTAGCTAAACGAAATTTTGTAGGCGTGTTTATACATCTGAAAGACGACATTGATTTAAATTTCATGCTTCGCGCATACGTGTGGTGCTAGTATCGCCACTCACAACTTTAAAACCAGGTTTGCTTTAAATGCGTGCTGTAAAGTTTGTGAGCATTATTTGATCTACAAAATTTGATGGATTGAGTTGAGATTGATCATGAATGCCTTTAAGAAGACGAAGAAGCTATTATCATCAACTCCCAGAGTTGGAAAGAGGTCGTAAAGTAGGGCTACGAGAAAGTGGATTTTCTTTCCGCGATTTTTCAGAAAGACTTGGACGGAATGCATCGACTGTGTATGATTGTTGGGAGTAGGGGTCAAGGGATGGTACTGCCTCAAGAAGACCAGGCTCCAGGTGAGCATGTGGTACTACTGAGAGGGAAGTCCGTCGTATTCGGCGTACGGCTGTGGTGCATCGTATTGCGTCTGCGACAGAAATTCGAGCTGCAGTTGGCACCAAAGTGACGCAACGAACTGTTATAAATCGGTTACTTCAAGGGCAGCTCGATGCAAGGCATGCATTCCACTGACTCGAAGTCATTGCAGTTTGCGACGCCAATGATGTCAAGCCAGAGCTCACTGGAGGATGAAGTGGAGATCTGTTTTGTTTTCTGATGAAAGCATGTTCTAGCTTGGTGCCAATAATGGTCGTGTGCTGGTCAGAAGGAGGCCAGGGGAACGCCAGCAACCAAACTGTCTGCAGCCTAAACACACTGGATCTACAATCTGGAGTCATGGTCTAGGGAGCAATTCCCTATGACAGCAGAAGCACTCTCGTGGGTCTCTCAAACACACTGACTGTAAATGTATACGTCAGTCTGGTAATTCAACCTGTAAGAGGAGATTTCAACAGGATAACGCTCGCCCTCATGCCGCTGTTGTAACGCAATGTGTTCTACAGAGTGTCGACATGTTACTTTGGCCAGCCAGATCACCAGATCTGTCTCCCATTGATCATGTATAGGATATCATTGGATGAGAGCTTCGGTGTCATCCCCAGCCAGCACTGACCATCACAGTATTGACACAACAAATACAACAAGCATGTAACTCCATATTACAAAGTGACATTCGGCACCTGTATGACACAATGCATGCACGTGTGCAGGCTTGCATTCAAAATTCGGGCGGTTATAGCAACTATTAATGTAACAGCATTTCACATTTGAAATGCATTTTATTGACCTTAAATTAACCTGTGATCTCGAAAATCTAATCAATTAAACATGTTAACTAGACAAATGCACTGTCCAAATTTCATTACTCTACAATAAGTTTTTCTTGGTGTTGGGATTTTTTTTCCCGTCAGTGTATATTAAAGAAAGTCAGGATTTCGTATTAATCATAGCACAATAAAATCTACCGATCCAAAAATCTTGAAAATTGAGGTAAAAATACTTCTTATAACATTGAGTTCCGCTAAAAAGAGATTTTCGAAAATTCCACCCCAAAGATGAATAGAAAAGAGAACGAACTTTTAAAAAATTCCATAAAAATCGGCTTTTGTAGTTATTTTTCAACTGATAACATATTTTAGTGTATTTTTTCATTCTGAATCGAATGGTACTAAGCAAATTCGTTTAAATCCAGTAGTTCGTGAGATAATTCACATTTTCCTAATTTGGCGATGTCTTCGGCGCAAAAACCTGAAATTTTCAATGCTTATCTTTATATATAAAAATCTTCTGTGCGTGTGTATGTCACTGAACTCCTCCTAAACAACTGGACCGATTTTAATGAAATTTTGTGTGTGTGTTCAAGTGGATTTGAGAATGGTTTAGATTCACATTTTATCGAATTTGATTCAGTACTTTTTTTGTAATTAGGCAAAAACTAATAGTTAGTGATTTTTCGCTAATTAAAAGTGTTGAATAAGTTCGATGAATGGAGTGCGGACGGAATGTCGGAGCGGTCTATGGCGCCAGATTTAAGCTCAGCTTCTTGAAGAAAGAGATCGCGTGTTCGAACCCCACTGCTGACAAACGTGTATGCTTTACAATAATATTTACTGTATTATAATTTTGATTAACCGACTTCAGACAATCGTTAACTTTTAACTAAAAAGAGAAAAATAAACTTTTCTATCAAATCTTGAACCGACTTCAAAAACTAATGAAGAGTAAAAAATAATTTCCTTACATAATTGTAATAAGAAATTAAATTAAGAGCGTAGTGTTTATTCTGCGTTATTACCATATTTACCTACATTTATTTGATTTTCTGGAGTCGGTGCCAAGAAGGATAACGTCTGTCGGTGACAGGACAACGTCTGTCGGGTGCGCTAGTCTGTCTATACTAATAAAATAACAAATCGCTCTGTGTGTGTGCCGGGCTTGGCCCGTGGCCCGTAGCCGGCCCGGCGGAATTGTTTCAAATCTTCTAACGGGCCGGGCCGGGCCGGCAGAATCAGAATAGTTTTCTCAACGGGCCGGGCCGGGCCGACAAACAAAATAAACGGGCCGGAAAAAAAATTGAACGGGCCATACGGGCCGATAAAAAAATTTTCGGGCCTACCGGCCTGTTCTGAAGATTTCAGCATATCTTGAAAAGATATCTTAAGCATGCGTTGAAAATATGACCTATTTTCAACGCAAATGGTTTTAACGAGAACAAATATAAATGTGCGTCACGAGCCATACTAGTTTGACAGCATCAATATAAAAATGTAACTTGTACAGTGTGAGATCGGCATCGGACAGTTAACTCATACCGGGCCGAGATCAAGCTTGCATTATTTTTCTACATATAGACTTGCCGGACCGGAAAAAGACTTAATTGTTCTCAAAATCTGTAGGGCAGACAACATGATTTATAAAATTATTAACAGCGATAAGGAACTTATGTTAGATTAATCTTTGGATATATACTTCTTGATGGTTTTTAAATTAATTTCTCAATAACGCGAAAGTTTGGCACATTTTCAGATTAATTTTAAATTGTAAAAATATAAAAGTGATAAGCCTGACTATTGATGGCATTTGGAATCGAATAGCATTTTTTATTTTTGATGAATAAAATACTTGCATAAATTTGTTCAGATACAATAGTTTCTCAAATGGTTGCAGGTTTTTCTCCCTTCCCATGCTATCGCTTCCGGAAATTCTATTGAAAATGCTAACTATAGCAATAATTTATTTCCTTTCAGTATTCTTAAATTGCTTGTATCAAAAAACGGATAATGCCACTTGATTATATAGTTTATATAGTTTCTGAATAAAGATACCTGCTGTGCGTTTCTGAGAAAAAATTAATTTAGAAATGTATCAGAAAGGCGCATATTTGAGTTAACGAATGAATTTGGATTTAAAATCTTTAATTAAATGATATAGAAATATTTTTATAAATCTTCTTTTATTAAACAGCTTCAAAAGTTACGATGTTTTTAACTTTTTTCTTTTATTCTAAGCCATAATAATTTTTTGATGAATCTTTATTTGATTGTTGAAAGCCTAAGAATTTTAGTAATCACTAATGTTGCTAATGTGTATTTCCTGTAAAATATACTGTTAAATCATTCCATAGATGTGTATGCAGTATTCTTAAAAAAATCTTAATTATATGAAAAAAAATCTGAATTTTTTAGAAATCGTAGAAATTGTAACGGGCCAAAACGGGCCGGGCCTGTTTTCACTGATTTCTGTACGGACCGGGCCCGGCCTAAAATATAAAAATTTAAACGGGCCGGGCCCGGGCCGAACTTTTGAGTTTTATAACGGGCCGGGTCGGGCCGAAAAATTTTCCTATGGGCCGGGCCGGGCCCGGGCCTGGAAATTCCGGCCCGTGCAGACCTCTAGTGTGTGCGTTTGTGTGTATGCGATAGTTAGAGAAAACTACGTCACGTACCAGGTTCAAGTTTTTTGTGAAGATTGTCCAAGATCTTTCCTACTGTACCTGACCCTCAGAATTTTAAAATCTTATACTATAATGCGAGCAAAAATTGTGTGTGTGTGGGTAAATTTTATCTCAAAAACGGCTCTAACGATTTTCGCAAAAATTTGGATTTTACCATTTTTGGGCACGAGAAGACCATTGGGCTAGGTCCCATGTTCGGGAAAATTCGATTACTGGGTCATTTTGGATCACAATGGGTCAGGATCAAGCTATTTATATCTATAGAACGGCTGGATCGATTTTAAGGAAATTTTGTACCCAATCGTTTTTTGGCACGAGACAACTATTGGGCTGGGTCACATAAATTGACCACATAAATCGAAAAATTTCGATTAGTGGGTCATTATGGGGTCATTATGGGTCAAGCCATTTTTATCTAAAAAACGGCTCTAACGATTTCGACCAAATTTTATATTGTATCGCTTTGGATTACAAGAAGACCATTGGGTTAGGTAACATGTTCGAGAAAATTCGGTTAGTGGGTCATTTTTGGGGTCATTGTGGGTCATGCTATTTTTATCTAGAGATCTTCTGACGCAATTTTGACTAAAAATTGCATTCTATGGTTTTCGGGTACAAGAAAAACATTGGGCTAGGTTACATGTTCGAGAAAAAAATTTAATGGGTCAAGCTATTTATATTTAAAGAAAAGCGTGATCGATTATAACGAAATTTTGTATGTAGCAGTTTTTTGACATGAGAAAACTAATAGGTTAAATCAAATGTTTGAGAGATTTCGATTATAAGAGTCATTTGTGGGTCATGATGGGTCATAATGGGTCATGGTCAAGCTATAGCTAAAGAACAGGTGGATCGATTTTAACGAAATTTTGTATACAACATTTTTTTGGCACGAGAAAACTATTGGGGTAGGTCTCATGTTCGAGAAATTTCGATTACTGGGTCATTTTGGGTCATAAAGGATCTGGGTCGAACTATTTATATTTAAAGAACGGCAGGATCGATTTTCACGAAATTTTGTACGTAACAGTTTTTAGACACGAGAAAACTAATGGGCTAAGTGACATGTTTGAGAAATTTAGATTATAAGGATAATTTGTGGGTCATGATGGGTAATAATGGGTCATGATCAAGCTATATCTAAAGGACGGGTGGGTCAATTTTAAGAAAATTTTGAATAGAACATTTTTGGGCACAAGAAAACTATTGGGCTAGGTCACATGTTCGAGAAATTCCGGTTAGTGGGTCACTTTTGGGTCATTTTGTCAAAATAAGGGTTCCTATGACTTTGACCAAGTTTCGTACTCTATTGTTTTGGATTACTAAAATTTTATTGGGTAAAATAACATGTTAGACACTATTCAATTAATGGGTCAAGCTAATTTTATCCAGAAAATTAGCTTGCGCAATTTTGACTAAATTTTGAATTCTATCGTTTTCGGGCTCTAGAAAATCATTGGTTTCAGTCAGATGTTCGAGAAAATTCGATTAACGGGTCATTTGGGGTCATAATGGGTTAAGATTAAACTAATCATATCTAAAAAACGGCTTTGTCGATTTTATTTAAATTTTGTATCCAACCGTTTATCGGCACGCAAAAACGAACGGGCTAGGTCACGTGTTCGAAAGATTTCGATTAGAAGGGTCATTTGTGGGTTATTATGGGTCATGCTAATTTCATCTGGAAAATGGCTCTCACCATTTTGAATATAATTTGTTTTATATAGTTTTCCTGCAACAGAAAACCATTGGGCTAGAACACATGCTCGCAAAAATTCGATTAGTGGGTCATTTGGGGTTATGATGGCTCAGGGTCATTCTAATTATATGTAACAACGACATAATCAATTTTATCTAAATTTTGTAAAGAATCTTTTTTTTTTTTTTTTTTTTTTTTTTGTCACGAGAAGACTATTGGGCTGAGTTGCATATTAAAAAAATATATTAATGGATCATTTCGGCTTCATTGAGGAATGTTGTCAAGCTGATTTTGCCTAAGAAATGGCTTAAACGATTTTCATTCAATTTTATATTTTACTGTTTTTGATTACCTAAAGACAATTGAGCTAAGTCACGTTTGATCAAATTTCATTAGTGGGTCATTTTTTGCAATATGGGTCAGGACCACAAGAGTCATACAGCCAATAAGTTGGCGGCTTTTGACAAAATATTGGCGACATTTGGCTGAAAAACCGACATTAAGATTACGAAAGCCAAAACACGTATTTGGCATTAGGTGTAAGAATGTCGCCAAATTTGGCTATATCTGGCAAACAATATTGTCTTTCAGAATGTGAAGAAATTTTTATACATTCTTAATAGGATTCAAAATGGTTAAACCAATCAAAGTCGAGCTAAAAAAAGTAATTTGGATCGATGTCCTTTCGTTGTAAATTTTAAAATAATGTAAAAATGTGCATACATACATAGTTGTCTTATTGATTGTTTTCGTAAATAATACTATTATAAACAACATGTTTTATAGTAATAATACAGAGAAACTGATAAAGTGAAAATACTATATCGCATTGAACACAAAGTTAATTTTGACCGAGTTAAGCTCGGTCATTCCTGCTAGTTTTAATAATTAGTTGAGAAATTAATTAAAATCCTTAAATTAGAAGAAAGGGAAAATACTCATAATCCAATAAGAGCATAGATTTTTATCAAACCACAGAATATTTCTTCGAAAACGCAAAGAAAAGGAAAAGGGTTAATGTAAATACAGGGTTGCCATGGCGATGAATACTAGGCTTTTTAATAAAGGACTGTATTTTAAATTCTTCTGGGCCTAAAAACTCAAAAATTAGACAGTTACATGCAGAAAAAATTCCCCTTTCAGAAATTCTAAAAATTATTTTCATACTCCTGTAAATAGTTGAAAAATCCGTAAAAATCCATTTATAAAAACTCATTTTATTTCCATTCAAAGAAACAGTATTTCCATAAATATTTCTGGAATTAGAGCAGGTATTTTGGAATGCAGACAGCTGGGCGTCCGATACCCTAATAGCATGCATGGTCACAGTGACGTCATTGTGAGTCACTTTGGTCACATTACATCTGTGACCAAAAAGCCACCTCTCAATGACGTCACATTGTGACTGAGACGTGACTTTCTTAAAAATCTTTAGAAATGTATAAATATCCTTCAAAACATGTTATTTACTTTAAAAAACATGTTTCTGGCAATTTAAATATCGTCGCTTTTGTCACAGTTTCGTCACAATGTTAATGTCAAATTAGTCACAAATGACACATTTTTCACAAATTTGTCACATTGTGAGCACTTTGTGAAACGTCACAAAAGAGCTCTAAAATGGCCATAACGACTTCACATTTTAGTCACTGTGACTTCACATCGACGTCACGTGACGTCACATCGACAATCGATGGTCACAAAGTCACAATGTGACTTCACAACGACGTTGCAGTGACGTCACCATGCTTTACGAGTAGTAGAGGCATTTTTAGACGATCTGTAAATATTTTCGAATTTTAAATTTATAAATTTAATTTTTATCAATTTAGATGACAAATTTTTCGCTGATTTCAAATGTGTAAATTTCTTCACATCCTCTTAATTACAACCTTAGATTTTAATTTTTAATTCGTTACTTGGATGACTTGCTTTATTTAAAAGCGAGTTTTTCGAAACGATAAATAGTTTTTATATCAGATTCTTTTGCATGTTATCTTTTTTTTTTAATACACCATTTGGATATTTTAAAGCTATGCATCGGAAAATATCTTTAAACGCTGTTTTACGCTAACATCTAATTTTATAAAAATACAAGTTTTTTTTAAATAAAAAAATAGATTTTTAAAAAAGGAAAAAGAATTCTAAAACACAAATTAATTAGAATTCTAAAAAAAAAAAAGAAAAAAAAAGAAAAAACTTCACAAAAAGATAGTTTTCGAGCTTTCAAATAAAATATAACACATAGTACATATTTTAAAGAGTAGTGAGAATCAAATAAGGGGCGGGAAGATTTTTTAGGGGTAGCGGTCAAATACTTAAAATTGTACCGTTTCCTGCCATTTCAATTGCTGACTTTTCACTAAGCTCTGGGATAAATATTACTTATTTAATATAAAAATTTAGATAGTTTATAACACATAACATAGATTTTAAAGAGTAAGGGACGTCAAATCAGTGTTGAATTCCTGAGAGGAATGTCCCGGGGGGACATTCCCCTCACGGAGCAATAAAATGTCCCCCCCCCCGGAAAATTTGAAATTTTGCGTATTTAATGGTCAAAAAGTACAATTCACCCCGCCGGAACTCTATAATCCCCCCGGAGCCATTGAAGTCCCTCCCAGAGAAAAATGTCTGAATTCTGCGTCAAATTATGGGTAGGAGGCAGGCAATAATCATTTTAGGGAGGGCGTGATCAAATATTTAAAACCGTACCGTTTTAGATGCGGATTTTTCATAGCCCTGGGATAAACAATACTTATTTAATATGAAATTTAGAAAGTGTATCCCCTTATATGTTGATGTATATTAATTCATAATTGTTACCCCAATTTTCGAATTATTAATTCATCAAATATCTTTCTTAAGTTTACAAAAAGTTTTTTTTTTTTAAGAAAAGAGTTCGCCCCTTGGTTCTGGAATACAAAACTAAAAGATTCTAGACACCCCCCCCCCCCCTCCTTTTTCTGCCTTGTATGCGCAGCATTTCTGCTAAACAGTACCGTAGGCAACGGGATTCGTTTAGAGAAAGTTTTTTTTTTTTTTTAAGATTTTGCAGTGCATGATTTAGGTTTAATGAAGAATATTTTTACGGGCCCGGGGAACGCCGAGCGGCTCATCTAATATAGGATAATATTTTATCTTCACACATTTTGTTAATTTAGTCACGTAATAATTTTACTCTTTTTTCTTTCATAAAACGAATAAAATAGGGGGGAGGCAGAGTGGGGGGTGACACACAAGACATCCATAATATGAATAAGCAGTTGCAGACCTTTCAAATGATGTGTCACACGATTGATGTTGTAAAGAAATTAAAAATGTGCCCACCTGGGGGGCAGAGCGGAGGGGGGTGACACACAAGACATCCATAATGTGAATAAGCAGTTGCAGACCTTTCAAATGATGTGTCAAACGACTGGTGTTGTAAAGAAATTAAAAATGTGTCCCCCCCCTTCTGGGGAGGCAGAGTGCGGGGTGGCACACAAGACATCCATAATATGAATAAGCAGTTGCAGACCTTTCAAATAAAGTGTCACACGACTGGTGCTGTAAAGAAATTAAAAATGTGCCCCCCTGGGGGGCAGAGCGGAGGGGGTGACACACAAGACATCCATAATATGAATAAGCAGTTGTAGACCTTTCAAATGATGTGTCACACGACTGGTATTGTAAAGAAATTAAAAATGTGCCCCCCCTGGGGGCAGAGCGGAGGGGGACACACAAGACATCCATAATAGGAAAAGGCAGTTTCAGACCTTTCTAAAGATATGCAGCACGTGTGCTGTGGATAAAAATTTTAAAAGTTCCCCTTTCGGGGAGGACAATATCTAAAACGTGTAAATCCGACAACCTTTTTTTTTCGAGAATCCGAAAAAAATAGTTCCGGATAATCGAGGTTACTGATATTAAATAGGCTTTGTCCTATTCTTCCTTACTAAGTACATACACAATTTTAAGTCTCTATCTCCATTTGTTCGTGAGATAGAGCGTTTACAGACAGACAGACAGACGGCAATTTTTTTTTCTAAAAATATGTTTTTCGGAATCTCCAGTATCTGAAACGTGTAAATCCATTAAAAAAAAATTTCTAGAGTCCGAAAAAGATAGTTCCGGATAATCGAGGTTACTGATATTTAATAGGCTTCATCCTATTCTTACTTACTAAGTACATACAAAATTTTGCAAATACAAATCGTCTAATCGGCTTGTTGGCTAATTGACCTGTCGGCTAATCGGCTTGTCGGTAAATTGACTTGTCGGCTAATCGTCTTGTCGGCTAATTGACCTGTCGGTTAAATGTTCTGTCGGCTAATCGTCTTGTCGGCTAATTGACCTGTCGGCTAAATGTCCCGTCGGCTAAATGTACGTTTCGGCCAAATGTCCTGTCGGCTAAATATACATTTCGGCCAAATGTCCTGTCGGCTAAATGTACGTTTCGGCCAAATGTCCTGTCGGCTAAATGTACGTTTCGGCCAAATGTCCTGTCGGCTAAATGTACGTGTCTGCTAAATGTACTTGTCGGCTAAACGTCCTGTCGACTATTTTCTGTATGCTAATTGTCTTGTCGGTGATTTGGTTGTCGGCTAAATGTCTGCGACCGGGTTCATCCTCCGGGACCCGAGCAGCCCCAGGAAGCGTCTCGCAGGGGTGCCATTGTAAATAGCCAGAGTGGTCTGCAGGGGGTAGTGGCCTTCTTGAGTGTTCTGATCACAGGAAGGCCTGTCGCGGGCATCGTTTTTTTTTTAGTTTTGTAAGTCCCTATTTTGAAAAATGGAAATGTCACATAGGTCCCGTCCGTGGTATTGAAAATTGAGCTGTATTTTTTTTTGCATATATAAATATGAAAAAGGGTTGTTGTATAAATATGAAAAAGGGTTGTCCCACACGATGTAACATTTTTTCTCTTTGTTTATCTCTTGATTTAAGCAAAATAAAATAAATTATTGCATGAGAAATTTTTAATTTTACAGTGTTTATTTTTAGCACGCAAACTTTAAAGCTTAAAGACAAATATTTTTAAAATTCGGATGTCTTACATCCGGAAAGTGAATGTTTTACCCTTATTTAATTGTCCAGTTCTTTACTTGTAAGTGGTTCTTGTCTCAGACTTCTGTCATACTTTAATTTTTATCTGGTTTGCTTAATGTACCCAAACCTAACGAACGTCGGTTGATGTGTACTTGCTTAATGCGACCATAGACTTTCTGTTTATGTATATAGCACAAAAACATTCTGAGAGCAAACTTCTGTTTTTAACCTTTAAACTTTTAACGTTTTATCTTTTTTTTAACTTTTATATGTTATCTCTTTGCTCATATATTTCTCGACCAACCTTTAACACGGAAGGTTGTAAAATACGACCGTGATTCCTCGACCAACCTTTAACATGGAAGGTTGTAAAATACGACCGTGATTTTCTTTCATTTTTCCGTTATCGATGTGTCCCATTGTATGGGAATTTTATTCATTTTTGTTTCTTGTATATAGTATTCATTCATCTGTAAATATTCATTTTCATTTGTACATATTCATGTTCATGGTTTTAGCGTTTACAAGTGCTCATTTACAAGCACGGTTTTAATGTTTTATTGTTTACATGTATGTTTGACAAGTACCGTTTTAAAATGGTGTAATATTCTTCAGTAAATAATTATTGTATTGATTTTTCTCTTTATAGCATGGCTGGTGTGTCCCAAAATAATAACGGTGCGGGCCCCAGTGGCAGTGGTACTGAAGATAATGATGCTGAGGATGAAGCTGAGAAAATTAATTTAGTCCCCCCTCGCTTAAATGGCTCCCACCTCACCGTTTCTTGGCCAATAAAATGCCCAGTTAAATGTTTGATTGGCCTTTGCCAAACCCGGATCAAGAGTGATACTGGTAAAAACGACAAGTATTCTGTGGTGCACGGACTCGTTCGCCACATGAAGCAAATCCATAAGGTCGAGGTTTCCGGGAAAACTAATTGGTGCAGTGTGTGCCATACGGTGATCGGTAGGTACCCTTCGAATCATGAGTGCTTTAAACACAGAAATATGCTTGTTCAAACTAACGACGGTTGTCCCTTCCAGTGTGACCAATGCGACATAGCTTTCCCAAACTGGAGGGGGCTTAGTAACCATAAGAAATTGCACACTAAAGAAGAAATTCAAAACAAATACAATGTTAGAAATGCCCTACCAGTCACCGGTAAAAGGAAAGTGGCTGGTGGTGGTGCCACTAGTACTAAAGTTACTAAGGGTAATCTTTCTTTATGTAGGAATACCAGTAATATTTCTATGATCAGTAGTAAGTCGATTAAAAAAGCTGCTAATAATGTCTCCCCCACTGACAGAACTCTTAGAAATAAGGTTAAAAAGCCTATAATTGATGGGGGTCAGATTGATAGTTTCATTAGTGAAACTAAGAAGTTTATTAATAAAGAGAAGCCTGTTACCTCTAGAAACACGAATAATGACAACCTGCCTATTAACATTACTGATGAGGATGTCGAGGAGTTTTTGACTATTGTCACGGGGAGTGGTTTGAATGACTCAACGTTCACGTCTTGTAGACGTAATCTTCCAGACATTAAAACTCCTAGCGACTCCAACTGTGCTCTTAGCTGTGATGCTACTAATGTTGGTAATGACCCAGTTCACGACTCATCCCAGGTCCCGTTGCAGTCGTTCTCTGTCCAGGCCTGTAACAATGGTCAGGTTGCAACTGCCTCGGGTCCGGTTATTAGCGATAATGGCGAGATAAGTGTTTTAAATTCTGTTGACGAGGAAAAATGCCCGGTGAATATACCCACTTCTAAAGATTTTAATGTTTTAACCTCTACTCCCGATTTTAATTTGCAGCCCCCTATACAGGTTGCGTCTGATCAGATTTTTAATGAATCGGTGATTTTTAACTCTTTTAATCCTACGTGTGATATCCCTAAGCATTCTTGGGGTTTGTTTACCCGAGGTAGTAAGGATATCAGTTCTGAGTGCCCTGCTGGTAGGAAGGATAGTCTGGACCCCATTAATATTAATGTTATTAATCCTTGTACTCCATCTGAAGTTGGGACTACCATCCCCAAAGTGCTAGATGTTCCTAACGATCAGGATACTATTCCTAAGACTATCGAAGTGATCCAAGGTACCCATGAGCCTAGTGATTTGAATAACTCTAATGATGATGTTAGTTCTAATGGCTCTGAGTCTACTATTAATGCTGACCAGTACGTTAATGATGGTAATGATATGAATGGTGACCCCGGTGATGACGATGATGGTGACGACGATGACCCCGGTGGTAGTGGCGCTGGCGACATTATTCCCGAGGCAATCCCGTCAGACCCTCAATTTATTGAAAGGTATGCTAAGAGATTTATGGATATTTATAATGATCCGAGTGCTGAGTTTTCTGAGTTTGAAAGTATTGCTGAGGATTTTGTCTCGGCTGTTAAAAAGCATTTAAATTTTAAGTCGAAACCTGAGGATGGGACAGTCCGTCCACCTAAAGTAATTGACCCCAATAGCCCTATCGACATTCAAAAACTCTACCGAAAAAACCGAAAAAAGGCCTTACGTTTGATCTATAATGATGACTCCGAATTCTGTGATCTGGACCCGGAGGAGGTTGCTGACCATTATAATTGCACTGCTTTTGACAAACCTACTAATGTGGATTTCCTGAACGAGTATACTCCTGCTAAGGAAAGAATGAATACTAGTCCTTTCACTAGGAATGAAGTCTCTAGAAAACTCCGGGCTTGTGAAAGCACTTCCCCGGGCCCAGATGGCCTGTCTTATAACCATTGGAAAATAGTTGACCTTAAAGCAATAGCCCTCACCCCCCTTTACAACTGTTGCATCAAGTTCCAAGCTGTCCCGTCCTCTTGGAAAAATACAACTACAATTTTGATATACAAAAAAGGAGAAAAATCTGATCCGGGCAACTGGCGGCCGATTGCTCTTGGGAATACCATCTACAAGCTCTACGCCAGCTGCCTTTCTAAGAGACTTTACCTCTGGCTGGAAAAAAATGACATCCTTTCTCCATGCCAGAAGGGCTTTTTGCCTCACGATGGGGTTTTTGAAAATAATTACGTCTTGGATAGGATAATGAGGAATTCTAAAATTAAGAGAAAGGACCTTTTTTTTGCATCGCTTGACGTATCTAATGCGTTTGGCTCCCTGCCCCATTGGGTAATTTTTGAAGCCTTAAGGCTTGCTGGGGCAGGAGAGGATTTTATTTCTATTATACAGGACGTCTATAAAGGTGCTAAAACAAGTTATAAAACTACGAAAGGTCATTCTACCCCTCGTGAGGCAACCACCGGGGTCAGGCAAGGGGATCCACTTAGCGGGGTACTCTTCATCCTGGCCATTAACTTCATTCTTATTAGGATTCAAAGAGAGGGGTCTGGTAGGGACCCGGAACTGAGAAATTTCTTCCACTTTATACTTGCATATGCCGATGACGTTTTGCTTATCGCTAGATCGGCGGGGGACCTCCAGGCTCTTCTTCACCTTATTTATAATCTTGCTTCTAAAATAGGACTTAAATTCAACCCTAGAAAATGTGTAACTCTTCATCATAGTAATAAACCCCCTGCTGGATGTCGTGATACTATCTTCAACTTGGCCGGGTCACAAATCCCTCATTTGGAGAATGGTGATGCGACTAAGTTTTTAGGTAAACCGATTGGGGTGTTTCTCCCTCGTGACTCGGTCACTGTTGACAATATCCGGCAGAGGGGCATTAAAATAATGACCTCCCAGTTAACCCCCTGGCAGAGAATCGACTGCCTTAAGTCTTTCTTTTTCCCATCTTTACAGTTTTTGCAAAGAACTGAACAGCTTTCTAAAACAGATTGGACATTAATTGATGATACCCTTCGACCTTTAATTAAGAAGACTCTTGGCCTCCCGTCCAATGCCGCCAACGAATATCTTTACGGCGATAGAGAAAATGGTTTATTTGGAATTCCGTTGGCGGCAGAAGACAGTGATATCGCTCTTATTGACGGGGGGTACAAGCTGCTTACTTCCACTGACACTACTATCCAAAAGTTGGCCTGGGATGAGTTAGTTGAAACTGCGAATTGGCGCCACGACTCCACCGGCCACTTAAACATGCAAAATTATTTAAATTCTGAACCTGCCACCCGGACCTCAGACAAATATAAATCACCTTGGTCCAGGGCTCGACAAGCTTCGAAGAGATTGGGTGTGAGGTGGTCCATTGAAGATGCAAATAATATCGATTTAGTTAT
Organism: Maratus speculifer; assembly: GCA_964019185.1. Lineage (NCBI taxonomy): Eukaryota > Metazoa > Arthropoda > Arachnida > Araneae > Salticidae > Maratus > Maratus speculifer. Next base: position 346,120,674 of record OZ025296.1, read on the forward strand.
TGGGGAGGAGAACCTCAGCAATAGGAAGTTTGTTTTCAAGTCAATGCGGAAATATTTGAGGAATAAACGTACCCTGTCGCTGAGAGCTCATCCTCACCAAGGGAAAACTAATATATGTGTGGCTGCGGCCAAGTCCAGCTGCCACTTTTTCCGTGATGGAAAGTATACAACGTTCAAAGACTGGAGATTTATTCATAAGGCGCGGCTGGGCTTGTTATACCAACTCAATGCTATCAAGAAAGTCCGTGGTCACACAAACACTAAATGTAGAAGATGTCCCCTACCAGAGACTTTACCTCACGTACTTGACCACTGCATGACGCACAGTACTCTGTATAAGAAACGACATAACGCAGTGGTCAGTAGAATAAAAAATGCTGCTTCTGGTAGGTGGAGAGTCCTTGGTGAGGACCAAGTCATTGGGACACAGAATTGCCGACCCGATCTTGTGCTTCAAAAAAATAATGATATACTTATAATTGATGTTACCTGCCCGTTTGAAAGCGGTGCAGAAGCCTTTGCTGTAGCAAGAAAAACCAAAGAGAATAAATATGCTAATCTTGCACAAGAGCTCGCTACTGATAATAAGAGGGTGAGAGTTGAAGCGATCGTGGTCGGTGCCCTTGGGTCTTGGGACCCCAAGAACGACAGAGTAGTCCGGAGATTGTGCTCGGACAGTTATGCCAAACTTATGAGGAAGATAATCGTATCTGAGACGATTAGTTACTCGCAAGATGTTTATTTTGAGCACACCCGGATGGCAGATGGTCCCCAAGATTCAGGGGGTCGAAGATATCCAGCATGCTAATTTCTTTTTATTGTTGCTTTTCTGTGTATTTCATTATTAAGTGCTTTTAATATATATATGTTTTTAAATAAAGTCTGTTTAAACAAGGTTCTGAGATAGGGAACCACAGACCTGACTTAGGCCACATGGACACACACTTTTTATTTTTTCCTATTGGTCGTGTTTTATGTAAATTCCAGACCCACACGAAGTAACATTTTCCGTAGTAACCTTTTCTGTATGCTAATTGTCTTGTCGGTGATTTGGTTGTCGGCTAAATGTCTGCGACCGGGTTCATCCTCCGGGACCCGAGCAGCCCCAGGAAGCGTCTCGCAGGGGTGCCATTGTAAATAGCCAGAGTGGTCTGCAGGGGGTAGTGGCCTTCTTGAGTGTTCTGATCACAGGAAGGCCTGTCGCGGGCATCGTTTTTTTTTTAGTTTTGTAAGTCCCTATTTTGAAAAATGGAAATGTCACATAGGTCCCGTCCGTGGTATTGAAAATTGAGCTGTATTTTTTTTTGCATATATAAATATGAAAAAGGGTTGTTGTATAAATATGAAAAAGGGTTGTCCCACACGATGTAACATTTTTTCTCTTTGTTTATCTCTTGATTTAAGCAAAATAAAATAAATTATTGCATGAGAAATTTTTAATTTTACAGTGTTTATTTTTAGCACGCAAACTTTAAAGCTTAAAGACAAATATTTTTAAAATTCGGATGTCTTACATCCGGAAAGTGAAAACCATCTTTCTATAATTATGTACGTTGTTCTTCTTCATCGCCATCTTGTGTTCAAGGTTACTGTGTCCTTGACACGCGTCTGATTGAGCAGCCGTTTTGAACTTTTTGTGATGTCTTGGATTTTCTTGGACTTTTAAATGCTTTAATGGACTTTTATGGCTGTTTTTAGACTGGATTTTATGATACTATCCTTCAATTTAATCTGTTTTACGATGATAAGTAGTTTTAATTTGCTTTTAATTACTTTTTCTGTTTTCTTAGTGAATTTTATGTACGTGTCAGTTTTGTAAACAATTTGTGCTTTGTAAATCTTAAATGTCATTAATAGCTGTAATAAATTTTATGTTTTCGATAACAGATGGGTACTACGCGGGTCTGGAATATGTTTAAGTTTATTTTTATTTTATTTTAATTAATATATATGCTTGCTTTTGTCCCATGTGGCTTGCATCTGTTTTTAATAGTTCTTATTCCTTATAATAGTTTTAATTGTACAGTTCTTTTGTAAATGGTTCTTTTCTCAGACTGCTGTCTGTTTTTATTATCTATTTTAATATTTCACCTTAATATATTACTTTAACACCTTCGTATTCAGTGTTACCTGTCTCATCCGTCGTTAGATGATAATGGGAACTACCTTTCAGCATTAGTATAGTGAATCAGTTACTGGTTTTGGGGTGTTTTTGACTTGAGCTCTGTATTGACTGTTTCGATAAGTGTTGAGACTGTTTTTTCTCTAATTTGATATTGACTTACCTTGTGCACAGAAGGTGATTAAATACGACTGTGTTTTTATTTCTTTGACTAACCTTGCGCACAGAAGGTTATTAAATACGACTGTGCTTTTTATCGTTTAATTTAATTATATTTCTTTCTTACCTTTTTAGTTTGTGCCCATTGAATGGGATTCAATTATATCATTGTATATACTCCATTACTTCATATGTAAATATTCATCTCATATGTGTATATTTCATCATCATGTTTTTTTATCCTTTACATGTGCTCTTTTACAAGCACGTTTTTAACTTTTTATCCTTTACATGTACTATTGACAAGTACGGTTTTATTGACTTAATTAATTAATTAATTAATTAATAGTTATTTCTGTATATTTTCTGCAGCATGGCTGGCTCCGGTCCCAGCGGCAGTGGTACAGAAAATGGTAATGACGCTAAGGATGATGATGAAGACATAACTTTAGTTCCTCCGAGATTGAACGGAACCCACCTTACGATCTCCTGGCCGATAAAATGTCCAGTAAAATGCTTGATTGGTATGTGCCAGACAATGATCAAGAGCGACACTGGCAAGAATGATAAGTATTCTGTGGTGCACAATTTAGTTCGCCACATGAAGCAGATTCATAAGGTCGAGGTCACGGGTAGAACTAACTGGTGCTGTATCTGTCACACGGTGATCGGAAGGTGCCCGTCTAATCACACTTGCTTAAAGAATAGGAATATGTTAATACAGACGAATGATGGTTGTCCCTTCCGGTGCAACGAATGTGATGTTGCTTTTCCTAGCTGGAGGGGACTGAGTAACCATAAGAAGATACATGTTAAAAATAATATCCAGGATAATTATAATTTGAAGAATGCCCTGCCGATCACTAGTAGAGGGAAAGGTGCTGGTGGGGTCGTCGCCTCTTCTTCTGGTGGTGGGAGCAAATTATCTGTTTCGAAAATGTCTAATAGTTCCTTCATTCCTAGTACCAAGACTAGGAAAAAGATTGAAAGAAATGTCCCTGCTACTAATAGAGATTTGAGAGCTAGGAAAGAGAAACCTAGTGTTGATACTGATGATATCGATAAATTTATTGAGGAAACTAAGAGATTCGTTGAGAAAAGTAGCTCTGATCCTCCTAGTCAAACTTCTATAATTCATACGGAAACTAGTAATTCTATTGAAATTACGGACGATGACGTCAACGAATTTTTGACCTTAGTTACTGGCAGTGGAATTGATAATCCAATTTTATCATCCACTAGGTGCAGTAGTAATAAGAGTTGTGCTTCCAATAACTCCACCTTATGTGACCCTAATGACCCTGATTTTGATCCCTGCTCATCCCAGGTCCCGCAGCAGTCGGACTCTGTCCAGGTTTGTTCTTTCGATGGCCGGGATGATGTAGCCTCGGGTCATGGTAATGTTAACTGTAGTGGTATTAGTGATTTTATCCCTGATATGAATAAGTACCCGGTGATTGCTCCTTCTAATGTTTTTAACCATCAGGTTTTAACATCTACAAATGATTTTAACTTTCAGCCCCCTATACAGGCCCCCAATAATCAAATATTTAATGAATCTGTTGTTTTTAATTCGTTTAACCCTCATAATGACATTCCTAGGCGTTCCTGGGGATTATTTGCCCGAGGTGCATCAAATGAGTGCCCCGCTGTTGATAGTGATAGTAATGTTGGTTTATCTGAAGTTACTGAAAATGGTAACACTGTTCCTAAGGAAATGCTTACGCAACCTGATAATTCTATCCAACCTGATAATGTGTCTGAACCGTCTAATTTTACCGATTCCAACACCACTTTAAATATTGACCCCCATGTGGGTATTAATGATGATAACGGGGGGGATCCTAGTGATGATGATGGTGGTGACGACGACGACCCCGGTGGTAGTGGCGCTGGCGACGCTATTCCCGAGGCAATCCCGTCAGAGCCTCCGTTTATTGATAGATTTTCCCAAAGATTTCTTGAAATATATAACGATCCTACCTCTAATTTCGATGAATTTCAGAGTATCGCTGATGATTTTATTCTCGCAATTAAAAAACACCTAAAATTTAAAACTAAAACTGAGGATGGGGCAGCCCGCCCCCCTAAAACAATAAATCCGAATAACCACACCGAAATCCAGAAGCTTTATAGGAAGAATAGGAAAAAGGCCCTCAGATTGATCAATAACGATGATTCCGAATTTTGTGATCTGGACCCGGAGGAGGTTGCTGATCATTATAATAGTAACACTTATGAAAAACCTAATAATACTGAATTCATGAATGAGTATGTTCCTGCTGCTGATAAAATGAATACTAGTCCTTTTACTAAGTTTGAAATTTCTAAAAAACTCAGAGCTTGTGAAAGCACCTCCCCGGGCCCAGATGGTCTGACCTATAATCACTTAAAAATAGTTGATCCTAAAGCCATTGCCTTAACACCTCTGTATAACTGTTGCCTTAAATTTCAAGCTGTCCCATCCTCCTGGAAGAATACTACTACTATTCTTATTTATAAAAAAGGTCCCAAATCCGATCCTGGCAACTGGCGCCCGATTGCTCTCGGGAATACTATCTACAAACTTTACGCCAGCTGTCTCACTAAGCGTCTCTACCTCTGGCTGGAGAATAACAACATCCTCTCTCCATGCCAGAAGGGCTTTCTACCTCACGATGGGGTTTTCGAGAATAATTATATACTCGACATGATAATGCGCAAGACGAAGATCAAGAGAAAGGATTTGTTTTTCGCCTCCCTAGATATATCGAATGCTTTTGGTTCCCTGCCCCATTGGGTGATATTTGAAGCTCTGAAATTTACTGGGGCGGGGGACGATTTTCTAGCTATTATTAGGGATGTGTATGGGGGGGCGAAAACGACCTATAAAACTACTAGAGGTTACTCGACCCCTCGTGAGGCCACCACCGGGGTCAGGCAAGGAGATCCTCTGAGCGGGGTACTCTTTATCCTGGCCATCAATTTTATCATAGTGAAGATTCAGCGTGAGGGCTCTGATAAGGACCCTGAACTTAGAAGTATGTTTCATTACATTCTTGCTTACGCCGACGACATACTTCTCATCGCTAGGTCGGCGGGGGACCTACAGGCCCGTCTCAACTTTATCAACCTACTGGCTACCAAAATTGGACTTAAGTTTAATGCTAAAAAATGTATTACTCTCCACTATAGCAGTAAACCCCCTGCTGGATGTAGAAATACCAAATTCAACTTGGCCGGGTCACACATTCCTCATCTTGAGAACGGTGACGCAACAAGATTTTTGGGTAAACCCATCGGCGTCTTTCTCCCTCGTGACTCGGTCACTGTTGAGGATATCCGGCAGAGGGGTATTAAAATCTTGACCTCCAAGCTTACCCCCTGGAAGAGGATCGACTGCATAAAATCCTTTTTCTACCCGTCTTTGCAATTCCTACAACGTACTGAGCAACTATCGAAAACTGATTGGTCATATATTGATGACTCTTTAAGACCTCTTATTAAGAAAACCCTTGGCCTCCCGTCAAATGCCGCCAACGAATACCTATATGGAAATAGAGATGATGGTTTGTTTGGTATTCCGTTGGCGGCTGAAGACAGTGACATCGCCTTGATTGACGGGGGGTTTAAATTATTAACTTCAACTGATGCTACTGTGCAGAAACTGGCCTGGGATGAGTTAGTGGAAACTGCTAATTGGCGATATGACTCCACCGGCCATTCGAATGTACAAGATTATCTGAATTCTGCACCTGCTACCCGGACTTCCGATAAATACAAGTCGCCTTGGTCTAGGGCACGTCAAGCCACCAGGAGATTAGGGGCCAAATGGCGAATTGAAGATGCTAGCAACCTCGAAATAGTTATTGGTGAGGAAGTTCTTAGAAACAGAAAGCTCATTTCTAAACAAATGCGGAAATACCTTAGAAGTGAGCGTACCCTGTCGCTGAGGGCCCATCCTCATCAAGGTAAAACTAACATATGTGTGGCCGCGGCCAAGTCCAGCTGCCACTTTTTTAGAGATGGAAAATACACGACTTTTAAAGACTGGCGTTTTATCCACAAAGCGCGGCTGGGATTGCTTTACCAACTTAACGCCATCAAAAAAGCCCGTGGTCACACGAATTTCAAATGTCGCAAATGTCCCCTACCGGAAACTTTACCACACGTATTGGACCACTGCATGGTGCATAGCACTCTTTATAAAAAGAGACATAATGCTGTGGTCAACCGAATTAAAAAGGCTGCTTCTGGTAGGTGGACTATCCTTGGTGAGGATCAAGTGATTGGTACTCAAAATTGCCGGCCCGATCTAGTTCTACAGAAAGGCAATGATATATTAATACTGGATATTACATGCCCATTTGAAAATGGTGCAAATGCTTTTGATATAGCCAGAAAAAGAAAGGAAGATAAATATGCGAGTCTGGCTACTGAACTTGCTACTAACAATAAAAGAGTTCGTATAGAAGCGATCGTGGTCGGGGCCCTTGGATCTTGGGACCCCAAGAATGATAGAGTCATCCGGAAGCTATGCTCTGACAATTATGCAAAGTTAATGAGAAAGATCATAGTATCAGAAACAATTAGCTATTCTCAAGATGTGTACTTTGAACATACCCGGATGGCTGATGGTCCTCAAGATTCCGGGGGTCGTCACTAGCCTGCCTGCTGCTTATATTCTTTTAGTGTTTTTTTAATATGTTTTTATGTATGTTTTTAAATAAAGTTTTAGTATGTGTTTTTACATAAAGTTTTGTACAAACAAGGTTCTGAGATAAAGAACCATAGAACTGACTTAGGCCACATGGACACACACTTTATTTTTTTTTTCTCAAATGGTCGCGACTAATTGTAAATTCCAGACCCACACGTAGTAACATTTCTCGTAGTAACCCTTTTCTGTATGCTAATTGTCTTGTCGGTGATTTGGTTGTCGGCTAAATGTCTGCGACCGGGTTCATCCTCCGGGACCCGAGCAGCCCCAGGAAGCGTCTCGCAGGGGTGCCATTGTAAATAGCCAGAGTGGTCTGCAGGGGGTAGTGGCCTTCTTGAGTGTTCTGATCACAGGAAGGCCTGTCGCGGGCATCGTTTTTTTATTAGTTTTGTAAGTCCCTATTTTGAAAAATGGAAATGTCACATAGGTCCCGTCCGTGGTATTGAAAATTGAGCTGTATTTTTTTTTGCATATATAAATATGAAAAAGGGTTGTTTTACTTTTAAGAAATTGCATAACAAGTGTTCTTCACATTTTAAATTTTTCTTAAAACATTTGCAAATGTGTATTATTTCAAAAGTTTAAGCATGCATGTTGTTGTTGTTATTTTTTGTTTTTATGTGAGCGCTCACCGTCCTTATCATTATCATATTTTTCAGTCATTATCATGATCATGATCATTAGTGTTATTATCATTAAATGTGTCTATTTTGCATATCATGAATTTCCCATACATTATCAAAGTGTTTTTGCATAGTAATTCATGTTTTGCTATTCTTTATATTTGTAATGTTTATGAATCTGTCGTATGATAATCATTTACTCTAGTGTAATTATGCAAATGTTTGTAAATGTAACCGTGTATTGTCAAGGCAAGGATCAAGAATCGACATACTAAAGAATGTTATAGTATGTAACGGTAATCGTAGTCACTTGTACGTGACGAGGTAAAACGGTAACAAATTTTCATGAACTCTTTTGAAATGTTTATGTACCTGAAAGACTTTGAAATTTTTAAGTTACTATGGTAACTAAAGACTCTTGTGTTATGAAAGAAAGTTGTTAATCTCATTGTTATATTGTTATTAATTGTTAATGTTGTTGAGTTGTTCATTTTTGGAAATTAACCTTGTTATATGATATTGTGAATTTGTTGCATTGATGCACGTTAATGTTGAGTTGTTTTTCACTAGTAACTGTCAAGGTATGATAGTAGATATACTGATATATTATGTTGTTCAATATGAACTTTGATGTTATTTATATTATTTGATAATACTTGGTAATTACTTAGTTTTTTTTTAGTATGAGTGTTAAGGGGGGGGGGGCGATTGTCAGCCTTACTCATATCCTTAACACTCATATCCATAAGCACATATACATATTGTAAGGGAATAATATGGCATGACTTACGGGTTTTTATTTTATTTCAATACTATTCGATCTTTGTCTTATCTCCAATTCTTTTATTCTGTTTTCCTGGTTCCATAGCATATTCCACCGTTTAAATTGGTTACTTATTTGTTTACTTTCGATTTGATCATCTTACGTGTGCGTTCAGGGTCGTTTTCTTCCGTTTGATCGCGATTTGCGATCTTCGCAAATCGCAACTTACGAGTAGCCGTATCTCCCTTTCGCAAAGCAGGAACGCTTTCGCTCAACTTCTGCAGACGCAAAGGGGCGTTGTCGTCTGGCAATATCTGGAATCGCGAGGGGTATTTAAATCAGTCAGTTTGTTTTGACGGTGGATGGTCTGACGATGTTTTGGCCTAGTAAAAGGCCGTTTGTTGTCATAAATATTAATTATGAAAGTTCAATTGTAGTTTATCTTAAGTGGTGAAAGATGGTGTAGTTTTATGACATAATTTCTATTAGTTGATAGCGGAAATGTGATAATAAATATGTTGCTGTCATGAACTGTGTTAACATCCAAGGGTCTTTTTACTTTCTTTGAATTATTCCTGGACTTTGCTTGTTCGTCATCGTCCGTTTTGAGAGTTGCTTTTTTCCAGTGATGCCATGGTGAGTTGTTTGTTTTTCAAACCTGTACTGGTCTTTTAAACTTTACCTTACGTCATGCCGTTTAAATTAATTAAGTGCTTTTATCATGTTAAAGTATTACTCTAATTCTATGGATAATATAATTTCAGAAATTATTGTTTTTGATTGATTTTACCAGATATAATTTCTCTCTGTTTATTATTTCATATATACATATATTTTTATTTGAATATGTTTTTTTTGAAAAATAAACGTTAGCTTAACTTTTAAATAAATGCTTCTTTACTGACTTTATTACACTACCACAGATTGCCAATATTTATTTCAGGTCACCATTTTTTTTATTTTTTTTCAACCTCTGCTTAAATTTTATTTAATTTTAGAACGGTTCTGGCCTCAGAACCGATCAATAATTTTGTCGAGTCATTTCAAATTTTATGAAAATCGGATGGATAGATCAATTACAGGGACATTCAAAAGGATTCCGTTACATTACGGTCAATGGGGAAAAAAGTTTCAAATTCATTTTAATCGTTTGAAATTTAAAATACCTAATTATTGCATAATTTTGTCCCGTTATTTCAAATTTTTTGATAATCGGCTGCATAGATCATTTACAGGGGCAATCAAAAGTATTCCATTACATTACGGTCAATGGGGGAAAAAGTTTCAAATTCATTTTAATCGTATGAAATTTAAAATACATAATTATTACATAATTTTGTCGCGTTATTTCAAATTTTTTGCTAATTCGGTGCATGGATCAATTACAGGGGCAATCAAAAGTATTCAATTACATTATGGTCAATGGGGAAAAAGTTTCAAGTGAATTTTACACGTTTGAAATTTAAAAGACACAATTATTACATAATTTTGTCGAGCTATTTCAAATTTTATGGAAATCGGATGCATAGATCAATTACAGGGACAATCAAAAGTATTCCGTTACATTACGGTCAATGGGGAAAAATGTTTCAAATGCATTTTAATGGTGTTACACTCATTCGAACTTAATAAAATTTATATGCAACTATAAAGTACATATTATAATCTACATTTTACATAATTTGTGGTGCAAAGAACATTTTGTTATTGATTTACAAGGCCACACAAAAGTATTCCATTACATAATGGTATAGAGAGAACATTGTTTGATGAGCGTTTTAATTGTAATTCACTATTTACAATTTTTTGAGATTGATATATGAGAGTAATGTTTTTAAAACTTCGTTATCGTACGAACGCATCTATTTGCTACGCTTCACGTGCAATTTCCAACTTGTTTTAATTTTGGTTGAGTTACGGCACAAGTAAACCACAAACCATAATACGGAAACAACATACGTCTAGTAGTTTAAGACACTTGTGACTACTTTACATTGACAGTGCCATTGTATGATGCTGCTTCGCTGATTTTAGGTGCGTTCGTAATTATGTAAATACGTAGCACCTATTGTTGTCGCTCAGTCAGTCCGTCCGTCTGTCTGTCCGCATATAACAACGCAAAAACTACCCAACTGAATCGTTTGAAATTTAAAATGCATAATTATTACATAATTTTGTCGAGTCATTTCAAATTTTATGAAAATCGGATGGACAGATCAATTACAAGGACATTCAAAAGGATTCAGTTACATTACGGTCAATAGGGAAAAAAGTTTTAAATGCATTTTAATCGTTTGAAATTTAAAACATATAATTATTGCGTAATTTAGTCGAGTCATTTCAAATGTTATGAAAATCGGGTGCATAGATCAATTACAGGGACAATCAAAAGGATTCCGTTACATTACGGTCAACGGGGAAAAAGTTTCAAATGCATTTTAATGAGGTTACACTCATTCGAACATAATAGAATTGGCATGAATCCATGAAATATATACTAAAATATGCATTCTGTACAATCTGTGATGCAAAGAATTTTTATTATTAAATTACAGGGCCACACAAAAGTATTCCACTATATAATGCTATACGGGGAAACATGGTTTGGTACGTGTTTTAATTATATTCAACTATTTCACATTTTATGAATAAGATATACGTTGCTGAGGTGTAATAAAAATTACTTCCTGCATATTTACAGAAACGTAAAGATTTCGACTACTATTACTGTATCCGGAGTACGCTCTACTATATCAGCAAGATCTGAATATTTTTAAAACTTCGTTATCGTACGAACACACCTCATTTGCTACGTTCACGTGCAATTTCCAACTTGTTTATCCAAGTATTATAAATATAGTTTTTAATACTTTTGAATCGAAGAATCAAACTTTGGTCACGAGAGATCTCCTTTAGTATTCTCTGTTGAAAACTATTGCCACTTATTTAGGAATTTTGACGTGTCATGTTCGATATTTAAAATTCTTTCTTGCAAAAGTTTCAAACAATCACGTAAAAATCTATCAATTCTCCCAACCTTATTTATCTTCAGCAACTCTCTGATATTGTGTGAATCTTTTTTTAATATACAGGGTGATTATAATTAAAGTCAGAGTTTCAAAACGCTCTAAAAAGCGAACCACTCGATAGAATGGCGTCAAAATTTAACAGCGTATTATTGAAGAAGGGGGAAAGAACATGAACCCCCCCCCAAAAAAAAGTTCCAAATATGAGTGACAGATGGCACTGTAAGCGTCAGTATATGGCCTCAGGACAATTAAAAACCGGTTAGATGGATGCTTTTTATGCGGTTTTAGGCCTCAGGACAATTAAAAACCGATTTTTCCCATCCGATGTGGTACGACCTTGCCGTGGTGGACAGGCTTACGTAACTAACAGTATCACACGCGTACAGTCATGCACACTGAACAATACAGTTGGTTTATATCGTGTAACTTACGCCTTAGCCGTTGTTTTATGATTTGTCCTTTGTAGTCGAAATTCTGACGCTTACAGCGCCATCTGTCGCTAAAATTTGGAACCTTTTTTTGGTTCATGTTCTTTCCCCCTTCGTCAATAATACGCTGTTAAATTTTGACGCCATTCTAACGAGTGGTTCGCTTTTTAGAGCGTTTTGAAACTCGGACTTTAATTATAATCACCCTGTACTATTGGGGCTCCGCCTCCCTGCTCGCCAACCCCCAGCGTAATCACTTCGCGATTCCGTTCGGTATTGCTCTGCAATCCTGGTTGGAATCACTTCGCGATACCTTATTTTCCATACACTGTAAAAAATCTGCTGCATTTTGTTGCAACGCACTCCCTTGCTTGCATAGAAAACGGTTACTTGGCCGTGAAATGGAGCTTTCTCATTGGTTGGAATAGAGATATTATATATAAGCGGTGGAGTGCGTTGCAACAAAATGCAGCAGATTTTTAACAGTGTACTCAATTTTGGAATTCATCCCTCTCCTCATTGCTCAAAGCATAGACGGAGCCCTTTCCTGATTGGTCTATTCGACTCATGGAAGGTGTGGTCCACCCGGACGCCCGGAAACCTTACACATCAGCATCATTCCAGGAGATTTAAAGCTAGTTTTTTTTTTTTTTTTTTTTTTTTTTTTTTTTTACTATAGAAGGACATGTAAATATGTTAGCGTAATTGTTCTTTGAATCCGCGAAGTAAGGGCCGAAGATATCCAAAATATAATTTGAAGTAGTGACGAATACCATACGCTTAACGAAAGGTCTTCCTTTGTATAACCAAAATGAATTTCTCTGAAAGGATTAGTTCGCACTTTTCTGGATATAAATGTACGTGCCATCGAAAATAATCATTACAATATCGTTATCGTAGTCCGGAAGAATTAATCTTCCTTCTAAAGGTTCGCATATTTTTCAATAACCTGTGTTCTGGTGGATGTGTTCCATTCCAAGGTGTTGTGGGACAAAGTTCTTATATAATGTCAAGTTTGGCTATTTTACAGAAAATATTATTATTTTTCTTATATTGAATAATGTGTACAGAACCCATTAGAGACCAGTTCTAAGTTTTACAAGTAAAACTGTAAAGCAAGTACGAGATGACCTCTTTTTTTGAGGAACGTATTTTGAACTTTACTAGTTTAAAAATATAGCCAAAATGATACATATATTATATCCATGAGAGTATAATAAACGATTTTGGAAAAGTTTTCAGGTGTATCAAAATCGAGGCCTTCTGCTTTGCACGTTTCTGATATTGTTTTAAATACTTTCAATACATATTCCATACATCGATGTATTCTCACTTACAGAATGTAAATCTTCTAGAACCAATTTACTGAAGACCGATCAAGAAATATGAATTTTACAGTATCGTTATAAATTCTAGTTTCTATAAAGCCTTGAATTTCAATAGCTTTTGCTACAATAACAAGGCAGTTCTTACATTTACGTATTATATAATAAGTGTTAGAGTACTTACAATGAGGTATTAATAAATGTATATTAGGTTTCTTATTTGTGATCTCATCGGTTGTAATCGTTGATGAATAATCTCTAATTGCTACTTCAGAAGAAGAAATAGAAGTATTTCGAGACTGAAGATCATGAAATACATACTATCTACATTTAGAGCACTACTTAGAAGAATTCTGTAGATTGCAGTTTTTCGAACATCTAAATATCGATATAACTTTTTTGTAAGAACAGATACGAAAATTTTCTGCCAGGCTTTACAACAATGACATTGACATCCAAGCATTATTTATTAGTAATTTCTTTAATTGATATTTACAAAAATAGTTCCAGAAAATAACATTGACCTCTCAAAAATGTAAATATATTTTTTAGTACAGCAAAACAAATCTAAACGCGCTCTGATAACAGTGCATTTGATTCTCTTGCAAGATACATTTTTTTTTTCTTTATAAGGTAGAAACACACACTGAACCAAAATAAAATAATGTTCCCTTGAAAGCTCATAAAGAGTAGTATCATTGCATGTCAAAATTAATTTGGTTCATCGAGCGCGTCTTTAAAAAAAAAAAAAAAAAAAAAAAAAAAAAAAATATTACTCAAAGACACGAAAAACGACAAAAATGTAGAAAAAAGCCAAAACACTCTATTTTCGGGCTGTAATTTCCATGACTGACTATTTTATTTATCATGTAGAGCTTATACATACTTAAAGTTTATTATACTAAACAAAAATACATCTTTAATTATGCAAAGCCACTGAACAATTATCGGAATTCAAAACTTTTTTCTTCGGGTATATGATGGGTGAAAAATAGCCCTTATCAGCCCACCTCCTTTCATTTTTCATATAATATTGAGTGGAATTGGCGACTCAGAAAATATTCAGTTTCCTCGCAATGACAAATTTGGTTGTGAAAGAAATGCTATTTGCTCAAAATGAACACATGATATACCTTTTGTGGATATGAAGTACTCTCTGGTAGTAGAGATACACCTTAGAGGTCTGCACGGGCCGGAATTTCCAGGCCCGGCCCGTAGGAAAAAATTTTCGGCCCGACCCGGCCCGTTGTAAAACTTAAAAGTTCGGCCCGGGCCCGGCCCGCCCCGTACAAAAATCAGTGAAAACAGGCCCGGCCCGGCCCGTTACAATTTCTACGATTTCTAAAAAATTCAGATTTTTTTCATATAATTAAGATTTCTTTAAAGAATACTGCATACATATCTATGGAATGATTTTACAGTATATTTTAGAGGAAATACACATTAGCAACATTAGTGATTACTAAGATTCTTAGGCTTTCAACAATCAAATAAAGATTCATCAAAAAATTAATATGGCTTAGAATAAAAGAAAAAAGAAAGAAAGTTAAAAACATCGTAACTTTTTGAGCTGTTTAATAAAAGAAGATTTATAAAAATATTTCTATAATATTTTATTAAAAATTTTAAATCCAAATTCATTCGTTGACTCAAATATACACCTTTCTGATACATTTCTAAATTCATTTTTTTCTCAGAAACGCACTGCAGGTATCTTTATTCAGAAACTATATAATCAAGTGGCATTAACCGTTTTTTGATACAAGCAATTTAAGAATACTGAAAGGAAATAAATTATTGTTATAGTCAGCATTTTCAATACAATTTCCGGAAGCGATAGCATGGGAAGGGAGAAAAACCTGCAACCATTTGAGAAATTATTGTATCTGAACAAATTTATACAAGTATTCATCATTCGTTTCATCATTCATCATATTCAGCATTCATTTTATTCATCAAAAATGAAAAATGCTATTCGATTCCAAATGCCTTCAATAGTCAGGCTCATCACTTTTATGTTTTTACAATTAAAAATTAATCTGAAAATGTGTCAAACTTTCGCGTTATTGAGAAATTAATTTTAAAACCATCAAGAAGTATATATCCAAAGATTAATCTAACATAAGTTCTTTATCGCTGTTAATAATTTTACAAATCATGTTGTCTGCCCTACAGATCTTTAGAACAATTAAGTCTTGTTCCGGTCCGGCAAGTCTATATGTAGAAAAATGATGCAAGCTTGATCTCGGCCCGGTATGAGTCAGCTAAAAAAATATTAAAACGGGTTACACACAATTTAACTGTCCAATGCCGATCTCACACTGTACAAGATACATTTTTATATTGATGCTGTCAAACTAGTATGGCTCGTGATGCACATTTATATTTATTCTCGTTAAAACCATTTGCGTTGAAAATAGATCATATTTTATCGTTTCTGCTGAAATCTTCAGAACAGGCCGGCAGGCCCGAAAATTTTTTATCGGCCCGGCCCGGCCCGTATGGCCCGTTCAACTTTTTTGCCAGCCTGGCCCGTTGAGAAAACTATTCTGATTCTGCCGGCCCGGCCCGTTAGAAAATTTGAAACGATTCCGCCGGCCCGGCCCGGGCCCGTGCAGACCTCTAATACACCTTCTGAAACACATAATTTTATCTTCATCTATTTTGTTTTGGATGTGTATTTTTTTCCTACTTTAATTTTAACAAAACATGAACAATTTCATACAATTTATCAGCAAATATCTCTTACAAGAACACTCAGATTTTTTGTTTATTTCTCTATTACATAAAATTTATTATCAGTACTGATAAATATCTCCCTCTTTGAGGAATTCAAATACATCTTACTGAGGTCATAGTACAAAAAGAAGTTAAATTTCCCCATCAATATACAGGATGATTCAAAACTAGAGGAATAAACTTCTAGGAGATAGCTTCTAATGAGATAGGGTTGTTGGGTTGTTAGAGGCTGAATCATCATAATAGAAAATTAACATTTAAGGACCATAAGCTTAAAATAAGTCTGAACTTTGTTGCAGTGCTAATGTTTTGTAACATTAGCACTGCTTTGAATCTCGGATGTTCTGAAATAGACAGTTCATCCGTCAGACATCCACTTTGATAATAAGATGCGCAATTTCAAAATATCTCTCGTATTAACTCAAACGTGCAAAAGTGTAGATGGTAAAAATCAAGCATGTAGATAGAAAAGTTCGGAGAAGAGGAAAGTCATCATTTATTTTAACCTTATGAACTTTAAATGTCAATTGTAATAATGAAGATTCAGCCCTTAACAACCTCGCTAACTCGTTAGGACTGAATTTCGACTCTACATTGCTATTTGATTCTGATTCGTTTAGGTGTACCCGCATCCTTCTAGAAGTTTGTTCCTCCAATTTTGAATCACTTGTGTAGGATACCTATTTATATGAAAAGAAGTCTGAGTTCTAGATGCACCACAGTGACAAGTTTGTATTTCTCCATTGAATTGGTATGCATAATTTTCTGGAAAATCAATGTGCAAAATAAATAAAATAAAATAAAATAAAAATATTCAACTTTTGCACTTTTTTTGGGTTGGAAGGTACCAATATTTTAAAACTGCATTTTAATGCACATTAAAGTTGTTTCTATCTTTTCGATTAACATAGTTATCTATATAAATGAGGACTGATTTATTTGTGCAAACAACATTCAACATTCTTTTTATGCCAATACATTTTATACCTGATAGTTCGTCAATAAATTATTAAAATAATTATTTTTTCAAAAAAATTTTCAATAAAAAATAAAATACTTTTAATAACTTGCATACAAAATAAATAAGAATTTAACTCATTAAGTTATTTTGATTTTTCGTAAGCGATTATGAATATCATTGATTGTAATTATCCTAATTCAGAGTCATTTATTTTTATGTATGTTTTAAACTTGTATGTATTTTTCGATGCTTTATTTCAGTCTTTCCTTATAAATAATTGCACCTTTGTATTTCTACAGCTGTTAAAACCATTCTTGATGCTTAAAAAAAAAAAAAAAAAAAAAAAAAAAAAAAAAAAAAAAATCTTTATAAACTATAACTTACAAAAAATGTCAAGTCTGTTACCTTGAGTCAATTCTGTTACAGTTTGTATAATTTATAACTTAGATAAGAATGCACATACCTTCTAAAACTATTTAGCAAAAAATATTTAAATACAAAAGTAGAAAAATTATTGTTTTAATATTAAAATTTATGGTAACAGACTTGACAATGAAAAAAAAAAAAAAAAATACTAACTTTGAAGAAAGCCGATTCTTGCCACTACTGCATTGCTTCACAATTGAAGAGTAAAATATGGCAAGTAATAGTTGCATGAATAGTTTAACTATGTCACTGAATATTTGCTGCTAATTTTAGGCAGAATTGGAAACCTATTTCGACTAAAATAATCACAAGGTAACGGACTTGACACAAAGAGAGAGAGAAAAAATTCTGTTAATTTTATAAGAATAAATATCTTTTGTAATAACTTTTTTCATTAATATAGAACACTAACAGTCCATATTTAAAATAACTAAACCTTTCTATTTAAAAAAGTTAAATTAGATTTTAAAAAATTGAAGTTAATTGCATAAAACTTGGAATGGTCAGGCATTTTTGCTTAGAATCAGAACTTTAAGGATTTATATCTAAAAAATTTTTATTGATTTTGTTTAATTTTTAATCTTAGAAATATTCAATATAATCTTCTTTAGTCAATGCATAGCTCAAATCAGACTTTAAATATTAATTTACATTTGAATTTCCGGTACTTCTAGGTTATCCCATCGACCAAAAAATTATTGCCAAACTATAAGATTAAATGCCAATAATGGATGATCGTGAATGTCACATTCAATGACATTAAATGCGATTCACAATGTTTAAAATGTCATTAAGTGATTTTTATTTCGACTTTTTATTAATATTTTTATTAATATTCTACTAATTATTTGTTTTTTGGTTATTTAAAATAAAAATTATGTCAACATGTATAATTTGGCTATTAGTTTGGCGATTTGTATAATTTGGCGAAATTGGTCGACGGGATACCTAGAAGTATCGAATTTCCTTCTTTTTACTCTTGGACAGCATACATGTAAGCGAAATTTAAAAATGACCCATTTTGTTAAATGTTTAAAAAAAGATGAAAAATCCCTAGTGATGGGCAATTCTGGAAATTTTGAAATCGATATTTCAATTTTACACAGCTCAAAATTAGTAATTTAAAAATTTACACAATTAGTACTTTTGTTTACATTAGCAAAAGATACCTACTGATGTAAAAATTGTAACAAAGTACCGGAATAAAACTTGAAGAGTGTGAAAGAAAAATAATTTAATTGAGTACTAATTGGTTGTCCTGTCGACCAATTTTGCTAAGTTTAACAAATTAACGTAATTTTTATTTCAAATGATAGAAAAACAAATGCATAAATGAAACAATAAGAATACAAATAAAATTTTACATTTAAAATCACTTGGTAGCATAACAAACATGTGATATGACATGAATGTGACATTTTTGATCATCATTATTGGCATTTAATCTTTTAGTTTGGTGGTAAGTGTTTGCTTGATGGGATAATCAAGTAGTTCCTTCTAATTGTTTGGTTTCTTTTCCATATGCAATATGAAAATCCCCCAACATATATCTATATATATAAAAGAATTTTGTTGTTATTAGGACTTGAAAGAAATGTTCTTAGTCAAAATTTGGTGAATTTCTTTTAAATAATATTTTTACTTTTTATCTTTTCTGGATCATAGGAACATGTACGTAGCATCTGCAATGCAAAAAAGAAGATGCCATGTAAAAAAAAAATAAATAAATAAATAAAGAAGGAAACCATGTAAAAGAATTTGGGAAATTTTTTTTAACGATAACATTCTTACCATTTTTTTTCAATAAATCTCAGGAACATGTGCAGTAAAAATTGCTTATTAAACAGACCACAAAAATGCATGTTTTATGCATTTGAAGCATTAGTGCATGCATGTCCTTCATCATCTGCTAAAAATAAAATATAATAGGATTCTACATGCCTGACCAATGAAAACACACAATGAAAATCGCCATTTATTTCCAGAATCTTTTGACAAAATTAGCGATTTTTTTTCTAAAATCACTCTTTGAATTTGGATATTTTTTTTTTTTTTTGACAAATTTTGGGATTGTTTGATAGATATTGCATATTTTCCATTTCCTACCTCATATTTTTTAGAAAATATATGGGAACGCCCTAACTTTTCCTACACATTTTTAAATTCCACTGACTGTTTTGAAACTCCATTCTGCTGGGAATCCTGCATATAATGAATCTGTCATCATTTTTTGTAGAGATAAAATAAATTGTTTTTTAAGTAATCAAATTAATCAAACCTGAATTTTTACATGCAATCTAATGTTACATTACACTTTAATGTAAATTTGAAAAAAAAATACCCCCCCCCCCCCCCTCCATCTAAAAAAAAAAAAAAAGTAAGAAAATTTTTGATATTTTCAAACTTTTTATGATAACCTCGAATAATTGTAATACACTGGTACTGCAAATAAAGACAATTTTTTTTTTCTCCAAAACAATACATTTATTTTATTTCAAAATACATAATAATAAAAAGCACGCATTGACAAAAATAAAAAATATTTTTCAATGTCTCATAAATCCATGCAAATTTTGCATAAACAAAAAATCATTAAATAATTAAAATTGTATAAAGGGATTCAGTTATTACAATTTTGTACATTAGAAGTGACAGAATATCTTATGCTAAGAAATAAGGCATTTTTTTAGAGTTTATTTAAATAAAGTATTTAGTGATTGATATCAGGGTTAGAAATTAGGAATTTTAAGAAAGGCAAGGGGGGAGGTGGGTATTGCATATTAAGGGGAGACTTCACTTACTTGAAAATTCCCGCTGTGTAATGTTAAACCAATGGACAGGTTAATTTTGAATTACTCATTTAAATTTGAATATTAATATTAAAAAATAATTAATATTAATATTAAAATAAACATTTTTTTTCTTTCCCATAGGATAACTGAGCTGAATCTTTAGTACGACTATTTTTTACTTTTTTGATTTTGGCCGCAGATTTCTTTTAAAAAAAGGTACTTTCAGTTTCAAAACCGATTCTAAAAGTGAAAGTACCTTTAAAAAAAAAAATCTGTAACCAAAACTGAAAAAGTAAAAAATAGTGATACCAAAAATCAAGCTCAGCTATCCTACACAAAAAACAAATAATTAAAATTAAAATATTCAAATTTAAACGAGTGATTCAAAATTAACCTGCATGTAATTTAACATTACAGAGCAGGAATTTTCAAATGAGTGAAAATTCCCCTTAATCACTTTATGGCTTTGTTAATCACTACACTAAATAAAAACTAGCTTTCTATAAAACTGTAAGACTCAAATATTTGGACTTATAATAATTAGAAAAATGTTTCAAAACATATAAAGAAGAAGAAATTTTATCTAATAAAAAAAATTGCACAATTAAATAAAAATTAAAATGAAAGAAAGCTAGGCATCAAATTTGACGTTGTAAAATGCAATAATTTAATTGCACTTGACGACTAACGATCACTGATTTCTCCCCATGACTGATGTATTCCATGAAAAACAAAATACAGTAGACTCCCTCAAATCCGCACAGCTTGGGACCAGAGGCTGAGCAGATTTTAGAATTTTGTGAATTTCTGGTTATTGCTTTGTTTACATTGTTTAAACAGTAATTCGAAAGTAATTAATAATGCAATCTAAATTATAATGAATACTTACATTATAGTAAAGTATTAAAATAAGTAATAAACTAAAATAATAAAAATTTAGATAATTTTTAAAATGATTAAAATATTAAAAACAAAGGTCTAATTAATAATGTATGATTAAATGTTCATTATAAAGATGAAATATATTTTTCCTAAATTATTCGATAAAACTCGCCTCATAAATAATGTAGTACACTACTAACTTACATCAAAATAATAAAATAAGGAAGTTTAATTTCAGGTTTAGCCAGACTTAATAACAAAAAAGCTTGATTAATATTAATATATAAATATATTTGGTAAGAAGATTATGATTACCATTGCTATCAGCAATATCTTGAATTTTTTTAGAAATAAATTTATTCTTCCTTCAAGAAAAAAGTCATAATAATAACAAAAACTAGAAATTAAAATATATTTGGTATTGATATAAAATTTAAAAAGGTCAATTTTCGTCCCTATATCTAAACTGAATATTTCATTGTTTACATCCGTAAATTATGTGCAAATTTTAGAGAGTTGCAGATTCGAGGGAGTCCACTGTGATGAAGTTATTTTAGCTAGATTAGTAGCTTCATGATTTAATGATTTGACAGTTAATGTAATGATATGATTGATCTAATGATATTGCCTTACTTGACAAGGAACTGATTTGTAAAAGAAATTTAAAAGTGCAGTGTTTAAAAATGCATAAAATGATAATACATACAGAACACACACTACCTACAAAAATACATACATGCATTGTAGTGAAATATTCATAAAAGGTATGATGCATTTAAATAAAGAGTTTTTTTC
This sequence comes from Maratus speculifer, assembly GCA_964019185.1. Classification (NCBI taxonomy): domain Eukaryota; kingdom Metazoa; phylum Arthropoda; class Arachnida; order Araneae; family Salticidae; genus Maratus; species Maratus speculifer. The sequence continues at coordinate 346,142,417 of OZ025296.1, forward strand.
TTACCACACCCTATGTTAATCTCAATTCATTAAGTAAGGTAGATGAGCCAGCAATGGACCCCTTAAGGAATTTCTTTAAAAAATAATTTTTTATTTAATAGTTGTAATTATTATGTTCCAGTTTTTTTTTTTTTTTTTTTTCATATTATATTAATCATTTAACAATATTTAACTAATCCCATAGTTACATTTCTCAATATAAATAAAAATTTAATTTTAAATAATAGAAATATGCCAAAACATACAAAAGCCTTAAACCCTGTTTGCACTGAGAAAGTTAAGTCACTTAATTTGAAGTTTTTCGAAGTGGTCATATCCGGAATCAAGATTCTCACTCGAGCAAGTTTCTGAAACTCACAAACTTTTGATAGTCTCTTAACTATAAGTTGAGCGGAAATCTGCCTTCTGAATATTTAATTATTATTTCTGAATTTTAGAATACTTAAGTCTGATTATTAAATTACTGGAGTTGAGACCTACAAATAATTATAAACTATTTTAAGTTCTTATTTGTTTACCCCAGTTGCTTATCATGTGAGTTTGTGTGTGTATGTGTGGGGCAGGGGGTTGTAATCAAAGGCCGGAAATGGAAAATGTTGAACCTGTTATTTCCTCCCACAAAAGAAATTGGGAGCATGACAAAATTAATTTTTTAATTGAAATATGGCAGAATAATTGCTGTGTAAACAAAAAAGAAGTTAGAAATTGCAGTTACAAATTTCAGAACTTATGCGCATGCCCAGATGTCAGTTTGGCCAAGTTAAATTACTTACAATGTTTAATTTAAATCACTTACAATGCGAACAGGTGAAGCTTAATTCTGGGGATCCTGCTTCAAAAAATTTAAGTGACTCAAATATCTCAGTGCGAACAGGGTATAATAATGGATACCCCTCGTAAAATCTCAAAAAACAATAAAATTTTGTAAATGACCATTGGTATATGAAATTCAAAGTTTTTATGATTCTGTCCAAACAAAAATATTCAATTTTTACAAGAAAATAAAGATTAAATAAGTAAAGTCAACTCTTAGCTTGCTATTAAGATTTTCAATGAAAGACAGTGAAACTTTATTTTCTGCTTCCTAATTGCTTAGATCAAAAGTTCAGAAAAGTAATCCAGATTATAAAGCATGCATGAAGAAGTTAACAAAAAAATAAATAAAAACTTAACTATTATTTCTTTTATAAACCAAAAACTGTAAGGCGGATCATTACTGGCACATCTGTTCTATATCCACAAAGTATGATATACGAAGAGTATAACATGTATTTTAAATAACAATTCATTATCACTTACTGCTAAGATAAATATTAAAATTTAATAAAATGTATAGTTTTTACCACAATTGACAGAGGAAACAAAGAAAAAAAAAAGTGTGGATACGAAGGAGGGGGAGGCAATAAAATTTCTAGAGTAAAATGATTAAAAACAGTAGTCTAGTAAATAAAATTCATCGAAAGGATGTTTCTAGATTAAAGAAATATTAACTAATAAGTCCCATCATGATTTGATTTTAAACGACAATTTTATGAAAAGAAAATGCAATCACATATATAATCTTTAAAATGCAAATGCATGCATTATATAAATTTATAATGATACAATAATCAATAAAAAACATACCTATGCATCATGGTTACCGAATATATAAACATATAAATAAAATATACGTAAAAATCTGCTTATAAGCCATACCTTATAAACTGAAATCAACTGACTACGTACACACATTAACAGTATCTACATAATAGTTTATGTATTTAAATAAGAATTCATTTGAATATATCACAGATCACTCATCACAGAATAAATCACAAAATATCCGGTTACTTTAACCAGGCAGATATTGAATTTTTTTGTCACCGTAAAAGTCATACTGAGCCTTTTCGGCCATGATTTCTTCACGTATCTTCGACCACACATCACCACATTCAGAACTGTTACTTGATTGGCTGCAAGTGTCAGATGATTCATTAGCATCGATGCTTGTACTAGACACATCCTTGGATGATTCTAAATCGATGTTCGAGCTAGGTGAAACAGCAAATCTAGAGACAGAACAGACTGAAGGTTTTGCACTGACACAAGTCTCTGATTGGTCTGGATATTTCCTATTGGCTAATTTATGGTAAATTTCATCCATTTGCCTGAGACTGGGTCTTCCGGATAAGTAGTCACTCTTAAATTCAGAAGAAAAACTTTCACTAGGATCATTTAAGGATTTTGAATCGCCATAAGTAAGTGTGGTATTTTTGTTGGGTTTCACTGTTGTTTGACATTCGCTTACCACATTCTTTTCAGCCATGGCTGATTTCTTTTTCTCTTCATTTTTACGAATAGAATCTTTCAGTGCCTCCAATGAGCCTAAATAAGGTTTAATGGGGGCTTTCGAAACACCATTAATGAGCAAAGGATTTTTTTCCTGTCTTGATGTTTCATCATTCACAGTCTGGTTTTCAGCCAACATTTTCTTTTTTTGTTCATTTTGAAGAAGAACATTTTTCGCTGCAGCAGGTATGCCTAAATAAGGCCTAATAACTTTACCAGTTTGCGGCTGAATAAACGTACACCTCAGAGACAAATTTTCCAATTTACGAGGCTTTTGAAAACGGGCTGTTTGAATGCCATTCATGAGTAAAGTTTGAGGTATTCTGTCAGGTCTGAAAAGATCTTCACCGAGCAAATCAATCAATGGCTGGTCAGAATCTGATAGAACAGTGCGGTAGAAACCAACAGCTCTATGGAATGGCGATAACAGTTCTTGGCACAGTTTTTCTTGGAGTAATTTCAAATACAGCACACTTTTTAAGAGATCGTACAAATAGGCATTGGTAATAGGCCTTTTTGCCTCGTTGGACTGGCATGTTTCTCGCTGAAAGATGAACTTTTGAGGCACCTGTAGATAAGTCCTCAAACAACTGTCCAAAGAAGTGTAGGAGTGAAACTTATACTTTTCACTGTACCGTTGCATGCTTATCACAAAATCAGCAACTCGTGTATCAAACACGTTGTTCAAAATGGTGGAATACTGATGTGCTAAACAATCGGATGGAAAGCTACAGTCATGAATAACTTTCTGGATAAATTTGCTTTCAAACATGGCTTTCAATCCATTCTCGAAGGCTTCTATTCCCATCTGCTGAATGTCAAACAGAAACAAACAAACGTCGGTGGATACACATATCCAAGTGAATTTACCAAAACGCGATATTTTCGAGCCATGGAATGAAACTCCGATAACTTCTTGACTAGCTATGCATTCCATAGCTCGCTGAAAAGTTTCGCTAACTGTATCTATTACAACATAATCTTGGGCTAACCGATGTTCAAGATGTTCGGGCAGATCTAAGACAAACTTCTCTTCGATGTTTTCGTCTGCGTTTTCATCATCAGACACATCTGATTGATTGTCACCATACAATGTTTTAGCGATGACGTCACTTCGTACAGGCTTCCTATTTCTCAAAATATTTAATAAATATTCGTTTCGTGGATATTTATTTACAGATTCCGAAGACTCGACGACTTTGAAAGAGGTTAGATGACTAAATCGAAATCGGAGATTACCCATATAATGGTCTCCATCGACGATTTTTGTATGACGCAACTTCACTTGCCGGATATCAGGTAAAATCGCATCAATAATTCCTTGATATGTTACTTGATCACAAAAGAACTGAATTCTGGCTCCTTGATTCTTATACAAGGCTTCATAAGCTTGTAACTCACTTGCAGATAAGTTCATCATAATGATGCTAAATTAAATGTTTAAAAACAAACAAAATAGCACGAACTAATGTAGAAAAAGTTATTTCTAAACCTTTGATGAAGATTAAAATAGATAATCCGAATCCGAGTGCTAACTCAAACAGAACGTTATATTAACACGATATGCACAAACTCACCACCAACACAACGCAGAGTGTTTACCAAACAACTACAACATAAACGTGGGTTATCGTTATGGTTACAGCGGTTATAATTAAATAAGCCCCGTTAACTGACAGTTAAGAATTTATAATTTTTTTCAATTTCAAATACAGCCTTTATAAATTTGAAATTGAAGAATAAACTTATTTAAAGTATAAAACTGAAGTTAAAAATTCAAAAATTAATAAAAATTGTTATTTGATTTCCTAAAGTGAATCGCAAACTCTGATTTCATGTTTGATAGTTTCTGAAAGCTTTCTTGATGTAAAAGCGTCAACCAGTCAACCACCCTATCCCATCTTCTGAAAATAAATTATTATTTACATCTTCTTGAATTTAATCGAAATAAATGTTTAATTAACCAAACTATAGTTATTAAGTCATACAAAATACAGCAATAGAAAATATAGGTATGTAACTAAATATCTTTAATTTTTCTGTAATGTGTGGAATATGTGTTTTATACAGTAAACAATGTAAGATGCTTAGTGCTTTTACATGAATCTCGTATCCTGCATTAGATAACAGTAAAAACGCTTCTTAAATTTAAACAGAAAATATAATACTAATTATTTAAAATTATTGAAGGTAAAAATTTGTTAAATACACCTGAAACAGAGTCATTATTTATTTATTTATTTTATTAGATAAAAAAAAAAAAGACAGATTTTGACTAAATCAGATATTTAAAAAAAATTAAGTCAAATGTTTCACGCATTTTTAAAAGAGACTTTAAGAATTGCAATTATTACTAAGTTTACTTTATAAATATAATTCAAATTATATTTAAAAAGATATATATATATCAGTTTGAACATTATATTTCAAGCCGATACTAAATCTCGAAGAATTTTATAAAAGAAAAAAAAGATCCAATTTTAATGCAAATGGACGTAATTCAAGTAAAATTTAATGGTAATACAAATGGTATAAAAGTACTTATTGTGTTTAATTAAACAATTTTAATTACATAACAAATTAAAATTACATGCTATAATTAGTTTTAAGGGTGTTCTTATATCAAAAAGGGCAGTTTTATACATAAGTTTTAATTTACTTTTGTTCGGAAGTGCATGAAACTAGCAGGTGTTGTTCTTCAGAAAATTTCTAATTGCACTCATATACCTGTTTTATTTGAAATTCAATAAATCCTTCAGAAAATAGTGTCAAAACGGGAGTTTGTAACTTAATTTCACAACAGAAGCAGAAAAATTAGTCAAGGAAGAAGATTGCCTTGTCATGTGGTCAAATATGCTTGTTATAACTCAATGGGCAATTTGTTGATCAAAAAATCAAAAACCTAATTTGATTCCAAATTGCTTCCATAGTCAGATCTTCCGTTTAAATGCATTTGTAAATGTGCTTTACAACTATCCGTATCTTTCCGTTAAAAATGCATTTGTAAATGTGTCAAAATATTTTGTGCTTGTAGAGCAGAGCAGTTGAGAACAGCCTTAACAGAATCAAAATTAAAACTTAGTAAAATATTGTTGGCACTGTAAAATCTCCAAATGGCAGAATGCCAACTCGATTCCATTCACATTATAGGAGGCTGATTATTTGCGGCTGAGATATTATCTACGTAGAGGTCTGCACAGGCCGAAATTTCCAGACTCAAGCCCGGCCCAGTCCATAGAAAAAAATAAATAAATAAATTCAGCCCAGCCTGTCCCAGATGAAAAAAATATTGGCCCGCCTTAGCCTGAGTGAATTTCCACAGAGCATTGATCTTTACTCTTACAGAAGAGTTCAGACTAATAAAACTTATCTTAGTCTTTTTTTTTTTTCCATGTTTATAACAATTTTCCTTGTTGTCATTTTCCATGACAACAAGGAGCTGACTTTTTAATGATTTGGTCCTCTCTTTGCTTTAATGCTCAAGTATCTCTGGAGATATTCAATGGTTGCCAAGCAACACAAGACTACATACGTATACGTTGGAGAACAATTTTTAATCATTTGGGGAACTTTTAGCTGGTCCAAAGTATGGATTTTAGCAAGATACTGCATCGATTCCTGTTACATACTAAACAAAAACTTCGTTTAACTCTGAAAATATTACTGATCTCAACTGACTGGCGTGTAGCCCTGATCTGAACCCAATAGAAAACCTTTGTGACATCATATTGCGTAAGGTTTATGCAAATTTTTGCTATAGTTTTCTGTTAATAAGCTTCGATCTGCTATTTAATGTGTGTAGTACAAAATAGATCCCCAAGTGACGCAGAATTTAGTTTCTTTGACGGAAAGTCACATTCTTGTACTAATTGCAGACAATGTCCGTGCCGCTCAATTTTAATTTGTAGTTATTTTTCTGTAAATATACAGATTGTCTATACTTTTGCCACAATGTTAATTTCATTTTTTTGTCATTATATATTATGTAAAAGGTAAAATTTTAAATTTATTGTTTGTGAATAAAAGATAAGTAACAAGTAATGCATGGCAGATGATTTACAAAAATTCGCTACATACTTCTGAATATAGAAGTGTAACAGATCATTGTCTAAACTTTTGCTGAGCACTGTATTATGATAGTTTCATTTCAGAACCGGTTTTGAAAGTTAAAGTAATTTTTTTAAAAAAAATCTGAAATCAAAACTGAAAAAGCAAAAACAAGGCCGGTTGTAGATTGTCCTTGGCTATCTTGTGCAAAAAAAATCATGTCAAAATATTAAAATTTGGACGAAATATTTTAAAAGAATGCCCCCATACACTTTACATTATCATCCGGGTCTTTTTCTGTGCCTAGTTTTGTGCCTTAAGAGACAAATAATTTTGTGAATGGTCCTGTTTTTGGATAAAATGTTTTGTTAAGGGTCCTGTTTAGAGATTTAAAAAAAAAAAAAAAAAAAAAAAAAAAAAAAAAAAAGTGAAGGGTTTTGTTTTAAGAAAAATTATTTTGTAAATGTTCCTTTAAAGGACCTAAAATTTTCCCAAACATATCCCTGATTAGGGATGCACCGAATAGTGATTTTGGCCGAATATTCGGCCGACAGGTGAACCGAATACCGAATATTCGGCTAGCCGAATAGTAATTGTTGGGCCGAATACCGAATATTCGGCCAGCCGAATAGTTAACTATTCGGCCGAATACCGAATATTCGGCTTTCCAAATACTTTTTATATTTCAAAATTTAAAGGTATTAAAATGTTACTTTTTAAAACAGTTGTACATAAGATTTAATAAAAGAAACTTACATTTTCATAAACATGTGCTTTTTATAAGAACATTTAGTACTGAAAAAAATCTGCCTTGAGTTATTTAAGAAGCACAATTATGAAAGTTTAATAAAATTTTCTACGAATCAAAACAAACATTTTAAAATCAAATAATGAAAAAATTGCTGAAGAAAAATTTTACAGTCTGATAATTGTCTTTTTAAAATAACTCAAGGCAGATTTTTTTCAATATAAAGTACAAATACTTTCAACTTAATTCTGGATAAAAGTATGTTTGGCTCATAATTCTTTTCTTATGAATGGTGGTATTTTCCACCCTTCCCATCATATCATATTTTACAGAAATCAAAGCATACGAGTTGAAAATATGTTATTTATTGTTAATGTAATAAATGAACACACAAGTTATGACCTAGAGTGAAATGAAATACAATGTACTTATGACTCAATAAGTTGATTATGATTATGGTTTCATGAACAAAAATTGTCTGCCTTGATAGCTATTACTATCTCAAAAGGTTTTTTTTTTTTTTTTTTTTTTTTTTTTTTCTTATAAAGGACTTTTATTTGGGAAAAAGCAAAAAACAGATTATTTATTAAACAAAATTTAGGAACTTGTATCAGCACATAATTTTTTCCTTAGGAGAATCCTAATAAATCACCATTTTAATCCTTCTCATAGTTAATTTTCTTTAGTTATACTTTACAGACAGCAAATAAATAATGTAAAAACATTCTATTTTATTTAAAAATGATTTTGTTTCTAATGATTTTAAATATAAATTAAAAAATTGACAGTTAAAAGTAGAAATAGCGAAAAGATTTTATTAAGTATTGGATTCGGCCAAATACTTTGATATTTGGCCATACCAAATATTCGGCAAGCCGAATAGTTTCATATTCGGCCAAGCCGAATGTTCGGCTCAACCGAATAGTTTAATATTCGGCCTAACCGAATATTCGGTAACATGGCCGAATAGGCCGAATAGATACCGAATATTCGGTACATCCCTATCCCTGATCATAAAACATTTCAAGCAAGCAGTTCTACTATATCTTTTAATCATACATTCTATTACACCTAAAATATAAAAATAAAAAAGAATTGCCTTTTCCACAGTTGTTGAATAAGTTTACAGCTTACAGCTCACAAATAGTAATTAAAGTATTTTATCAGATTTGTAGCCCAAATACTGCTGCTGTTGAAGGAACATTTAAAATTTAATTTTTAATTTTATTCATTCTGATATCAGTAAAAAAAAAAAAAAAAAAAAAAAAATTCTTTGGAAAATTCTACAAAACTCTTATTTTGCTATGCAATATCAAAAATAAATAAATAAAAGAAAAGACTGATGCAGTAATTCTGTGCTGTGTTTAACTTTGAAATATGTTTTTAAACTAGTTTACTTTTAGTCATTTTGATATATATAAAAAAAAAAAAAATTCTGGAAAATTCCACAAAACTTTTATTGTCTATGCAATATTAAAAAAAGAAAAGATTAATGTGGTAATTTTGTGCTGTGTTTAACTTTGAAATATGTTTTACTTATATTCATTTTGATATCAGAAAAAAAAAAAAATGTCTGGAAAATTCCACAAAACTTTTATTTTGCTATGTAATGTTAAAAAAAGAAGAGACTAATGTAGTCTTAATTGTGCTCTGTGTTTAACTGTAAAAATATCTTTTTCAGATGTTTTATTGTAAAAAAAAAAAAAAAAAAATTAAATGTATAGTTTTTTTTTTAGTTATGTCATGTATTACTAATTGTTTATTTATAAATATTTTTTAAGTTAGCTTTTATTTCATTAAGGTGATGTTTTTAATGGGTAATGGGTGGAAATTGAAATATACAGTGCCATTTCTAATTTTCTTTTTCCATTTATGCCATTTTTTTTCTGCCTTTGCCTGTTTTCACTTTTTGACACTGTCTGGGCAAAAGTGCATTTTTGGTAGCAAAAAGCCAACCCTGGTTATATAATATATTTATCAATTCAATCCCATCCCAGAAAAACTTTGAGATCTTTCCAGTGCAGTACAAGGGTACACAAGAGACTTATTTTATTTGAAAAACATACAACATTTATTCTTATTATCTACACATTAATTGTGAGAGGAAAGTATAATTGTAACAACCCTGCAAAATTCCTTTTGAATTTCCTTTGTGAAATCTTGCAAATCATTATCTCCTAGCTATGAAATTTTTTTTGGGAAACAAGGCATTTAATCTCTTGTAATCAACTGAGAACTGATGCATTGTAATCCCCCAGTGTGCATCTATGTATAAATTTCAAGCTTTCAGAAAAGTATTATAATCCGGGATTAAGCTTTTTGGTTGCAACAATTGAATACAGATAAAGTTAACAATAGGTGAACTGTATAAATAGTCAGATTCAGCCAGATTTCCATTTCATTCCAATTCTTCATTTTTATCTTTCTTTTAGAAACCAGATGGTTAATCTGTTGTAATCAACTGATGCATTGTAATCCCCTAGTATATAGGTTTATGTGTAAATTTCAAGCTTTCAGAAAAGTATTTATAATCTGTTGTTAAGCCTTTTGTTGCAACAATTGAATGGATAAAGTTAACAATTGATGAATTATATAAATATTCAGAGTCAGGTTCCCATACTATTCCAGTCCTTCATTCTTATCTCTTCAGTGGAGAATGTAGCTTAGGTTGTCAATTCAAGTGTTGACATGTTGATTAGTCAAAATTAAATTTGTCAAGGAAATGGTTGAAACCAGGGTTGGGTTTTTGCCATCAAAAAGTGGTTTTTGACTAGGCATATCAAAAAAGTGTTGAAAACTGTAAAAAATAAATTAAAACTGTGTAATATATATATATATATAATTTATATAGAATTTCACATAACATCACTACACTTCATAAACACCAATTTCATCATTTCCATTTAAAAAAAAACTGAAATATTTAATAGTTTGATTGGTTTATATATTTAATGTAAAGGTACTTTTAACTTTTTAAAAAAAATTCTATATTTATGGCTTACTAGTATTTTCTATTTTCTAAAGCAACTTGTTGAACCAAAATCATATTTTGAGTTAGGATATGTGGTTTTTCATGTCTAAAACAAGGGCTGATCTGGAGAGTCCTCAAGGGGGGGGGGGGGCGATTTTTGAAATTTGGAAACTCCAATCTGCTGCACGGGTCGGGACTCATTTTTTCAATGTGGGCCGTCTTACGTCTACTTTTTTGCTGTGGGTCTGGTTTGGGTCCGGTTGGCTTCTACTTTTTGCTACTGGTCAGGCTAATTTCTAGTTTTTGCTGTGGGTCGTGTTTGGGTGTGGTTGACTTCTACTCTTTGATATGGTTCAAGTTAATTTCTGCTTTTTTTTCTCTCGGTCCAGTCGACCACTGCATTTTGTTTTGTCTGGTTGACTTTTAATTTTTAGCTGCATTTAGCACATTTGGGGCAGCTCAACATACATTTCTGATATAGGTGTAAATTAACGGTCCCCACTCGTCATGTGGCGATTAAAGTTGTAAAAGTGATGATTAAAAATCGGCGATCGATCGCCACCCTAGTCGCCACTCGGCAATTAAAAAATCTTATTTATTTGCTTTGTGAAATACAGCTTTTTTCATGGATATATCCATCATTACTTTGTTTACATCTAATTAGTGAATTGGTTAATTCTTTCTTTCTATTGGGTGCAAGCACATTTAGCAACTTTGTTGCATTTTCCATATTTTGGCTTTTTACCATGAACTCTTTATTTAGATTATTTTCAAGAAATAGTATTTTTCCTACAAAATATAGTCATCATTTTTAATTTCACATGCATTTCAAATAAATTATACCATTTTTACCTCTGGATGCAAGGAGATATTAAGGAAATTGCTGTATCTTTCACGCTTGCCTAGAGATGTAAATTTTCTGGAAAAATATAAGTGTCAGAAAAAAACTGGGTTTTTTCGGAAAAAAACGGAAAAATTGGAAAAATTGATTTTTCATGACTGTTTCTCCCAAATAAATTATATTTTCTTAGAGAATATTAAATAATAAACATTTTTTCCCATTTATATGTATTAAATGAAAATTATTTTCACTTTATATTACAAAATAAAAAGAAAGTAGCTTTTAAAAGTTTAATTTTTTTTTCCACAGCCTAAGAATTTTTATTAAATGCTAATGTTTGTTATATCATATCTCTGTTGAAATGTTTTTTCAGTTACATGTTTAACTACCAATTGACCTAATGTAAAAACCTGAGCCAATATGTCTGCAGTTTGGAATGAAATAAATTATGCATTCCATTTACATAAGTATAGTTTTTAAATAAATGATACTAGTTTAAAGAAATTATGGCAGTTTTGTCATTATGAATATCAGTATTCAAAAATTCCATTGTTTGTTTAAAAAATGTATATTTTTACATTATTACTTTTTTTTCTTAGAATTATAATTTTATTGCTTTTATAAAATATGTTTAGTTTTGGTATAGCTTTCCAATCTCAACTCAAAAAAGTTTTGATTTAGTTTTATAATTTAAATTCAAACAAAACTAAGTTTTAATTTGGCTTACTCAGGTCTGCAACTAAAAAATAGCGTAGGATTTATTGACTGTTAGATTTTTACTCACTGAAACCAGAATTAAGTTTAATTAAATATAATTTTTTTCATTTTACCCTGAAATCTGGTATTCTGTTCTTGAGTAAGAAACCATATTCAATAATGTTTCCACATGGTAATTTTATATTTCTAAGAGTGGAACTCAAAAGTTATGAAAACAGAACACTACAATTAGAAAATGCTCACTATTTGAGGAATTAACAAAAACAGTTACATACAGAAATAAACTTCTACTGTGCTTTAGAAAACTACAAAAATTCAAAGTTTAATCAAGAGGGAAAGTATAATTTGGAACATAGTTACTTGTAATAATTTTTTTTTTTTTTTCATCGCAGTTGTACTTTTCTAATGCAAACTGCCCATGTTTTTGCAACATTACTGTACATTATGGAGGTAAAATGGAGGTCAATTTTAGATTCAACACCTTGAAAAAACATTCAATTAATCAGCTATAACAAAATCTTGAAAAATGCAGCTAGTGCCACCTATAGGGGATTTACACAAAAAACTAAACAACATTAATATATATCAGAAACTGTAGTTTGATTTTTTTTTTTTAAATCGTCCTTGAGGTTAAGCTATTGCGATAATGATGAATAATGCAGCATAGCAGCGTCATCTGTTGAGCAATTTACACCAAAAAGCACGAAGTTATGTCAAAGATTAACTTAATCTGAAATTTTATAAAAATACATACATTAGTTTGAGATAGAACTATTGTGGAAATTATGAATAATGCAGCATAGCAGCGCCATCGGTTTGGCGATATATATTAATAACTAAACATCTCGAGTTTATATCAAGGTGTAACTGAATCTAAAGTTTTGTGAAATTATGTACATCAGTTCTTGAGATAGAGTGCCCATAAAATTTGTCACATAGAGACTCACAGAGTGACAGATATTTTCCAAAAACCATCAAAACGTGTTTAGGACCTTCTAAAAGTTTTAAATACACCAAAAACTGGAAGTCAAATTTTTCACGAATTCAATACTTACTTCTTGAAAAGATAGATTAAAGTAATAAATGCATACTTCAAAATTTTATGTTGAATTTTTAATTTTATCATTTCCATTAATTGGCATAGTATTGCAATAATTTTACTCGTGAATTAATTTTTAAAAAGAGAAGTTGCATTTAATTACATATCTAGATTTATTTTATGTAATCAAGTTTTTGTGAAATTGCGAACTTTTTGTATATACTTGTACAAAATATATTCAGAATTTTTGAATAAGAAATTATTACTATATTTAGATTCCTATTGCGTAAAAAAAGTAAAAGGACACTAGACTTTTTACTAATAAAAGCACAACTGATTAAGTTACCACAAATATCTTTATTTGCCTAACAATTTATAACTAAATGAGTATAAATTCATAATAATCCAAAATAAATTAAGAAGATAATTTGTTTTTCATAATTTAGTTTCTGTTGCTTACATGAAACTCTGTAAAAAAAGTAAAAGGACACATAAGTATTTTATATGAAAATTAAAATATTAATAAGAAGTTTTCTTTCCATTTGCCTTTATCACTTGAAAGACTCTGTTTGGCATTGAATCGTACAGTGCTTGTATTTCACTTTGGCAAAAATTGTCCCAAACATCGTTAAGTGCATTCTGAAGCTCGACAACAGATTCGTATTGTTTTCCTCCACTGTATACGCAACGAACTAATGTCGCCCATATATTTTCAACAATGTTAAGGTCAGGGCTTTTAGCTGGCCATGGCAAATCGCGGATATTATTGGTGTGGAACTAATTTTTAACGCCAGTAGCGGTGTGAATCGCTGCTCCATCTTGTTGAAAAATCCAATCTTCTCCACCTAATTCTGAACCATAAGGAAGAAGTTCAGATTCCAACAACTGGATGTAATCTTCATGGTTCTGTTTACCATGCAAAATGACTAGACTCGTTCTTCCACCATATCCAACTGCTAGCCAGACCATCAAACTCCCCCCTCCCATATGTCGAGTGGAATACAATTCTTCCTCATTCTTGATACAATGCCAATAGTATTGATATCCATCAGGACCATCCAAATTGAACTTTTTCTCATCTGAGAAAATGACAGAAGTCCATTCCATGGTCCAAGACATGTAGTTTCTCGCCCAAGATAAGTGATTGGCTATATGCATTTTTGTCCATTTTGGATGATGTCTCTTCTTGAAAATAAAGACTTTAGACTTTTTTATATAGCTATATACAGTTTGGTGTGACACATGCGCTAGATTTGCTCGTATTCGGACCTTCGAAATTGTGGAATCTTTTTTTTTTCAACTCTCGGATAATGTTTCCTTCATCACGAGGCGTCAGTGTTTTAGGTCTTCCTGTCTTTTTTTTAGTACCGTGATGCTCTGGATTTCTAAGATAGTTGGATATTGCAGTTTTACTAACATTAAGCAACTTAGCAATCTCTCTGATGCTTTTACCCTCTTTTTTAAATGCTATGGCTTGGCCTTTTTGAAAATTATTTAAAGGTATTCCTTTCGGCATTCTAAAAAAACAAACAAACAAAAAAATCAACCTAAAAATGGAGATATATTTTTTTCTTTGATGAAAACAATAAAATAATAATGCTTACTTACATTATCTATAGCAGAAGGGTTCAAAAAATTCAATTTTCCACAGCTGTCCTTCTACTTTTTTTACAGTGAAATTTTTAGATAAGTTCATTTTTCTATAAATTAATTGTGGTAGCAATTAATTTTTCATTTCACAACAAAAGAATGCATATAAAATTATGCCCTTAAAAAAATCAGACCGTAAATATAAATCACAATTAAGTTAATTAAAAAATTCGAGTGTCCTTCTACTTTTTTTACAGAGTGTAGACATTTTTAATAAGGTTATTTACATACATATATGCAACTTAATAAGATTCAGCTGCTGTATGACATGAGATTTTTTTTTTTCTTCAATCACTGTACTTGCGAAAGATTCAATTTGTTGATTAAACTTTTTCTGAAAAGTCTATTTTCAAGAGAAATTTTGCAAAGGGTCTTGTGTTTCAAACAAGAAAAAAATGTGAAGAATCCTTTCAAGTCTTCTCAAACAGATTTCTGCTCAGAGATCAGATTACCCACATTAAAATTTTCATATGAGACACTCAACATAAAAAAAAAAATAAAATAAAAAGTATGAGAATGTAGCTATTACAAAATTTTCACTTTATTATTTCATAAATGAAATTTCAATTTTTCCAGTTCGGAAAAATTGAAAAAATAAGCCTTCGGAAAAAAACCGGTTTTTTTCCCAATTTTTCCGGGTTTTTTCCGAGCATTCCCATATCTATGCTTGCCATATGCTCAGTAATTGTACCAGTAAGTAATAGTTTGTGCAATTTTTTTTTTTTTTTTTTTTTTTTTTTATGATTAAAGTTTATGTAGGTGTCAAGAAAGATTGAAACACTATCACCAATTACTTTAAAAAATATAGGACAAAATTAGCACTCACCACTAGGCGAGTAATGTTGCAAATTTAGTATCTGACGTTACTGTCACCAAGCAGACTTCCTCCATCTCACCAACAGATTGGCACTCTCTGGTTGCCTTAATAAGACACCAGAATTTTGAAATTTCAGCCAAAGCAAAGAATATTTATATTTATTTGTACACTCGCCAAACTTAATAATTACCACTTGCCAAACTTAATGATATTAGATCCTCCTAAGTTTTAAGTAAAAATGAAATATCCAAGAAAGATGTGAAATTATTTTTAAATTTAAAATTTAAAAATACAATTTTTTTTGTTTGTTTTATACAATACATTAATATATATTTAAATATAGTTTATCACTTATAATTTTATCTGCAGTATTAATTACTAATTCATATTTTTCCATTCAGTGGAATGCCAGTTTTATTTTTAACCAAATATTTGTAACTTTGTTACTAGACACTAAACAAATAAATTAAAAAAAAAAAAAAAAAAAAAAAAAAAAAAAAAAACATTTTGACCTGTACTTAAAAAGTGGCTACTAACTTATAAAAAGTGGCCACTAATGAAACTGGATCAACAGTTTTAGAGACCCTTTATTGGGCTCAAGAGAGGGGTGGTCGTCTCATCGCCTCCCCCCCCCCCCCCCTAGATCTGCCATTGGCCTAAAAATAGTCAAAATGTTTACTCAAATCTATAAAACTAAAAATTATGAAAAGTTGTAAATTTAATGTTGCTGTAAAAATAATTTTAAATAGTTTTTAGACACAATTTTAGGTTTTTGACGGTTGTTTGTCAAAAACTATGCGAAAAAGGGTTTTTGACCTGACGGTTAAAACCAGATAAAACCATCACACTGTCAAAAACTTGCTAACACTAGTTGAAACTGTTAAATAACTTCAACATATGTAAATTGTTCAAGATGTAAAAAATGTCATATTATATATATTTAATAATTAAAACAGAGAAGAAATTTCTTGCCTTAATAGTATATCAAACAAAAATAAATATTTCAGATTTTTTTAAAGTGTAATTAATACATTTTACCAATCAAAGGGTGTGCAAATTCTTCATCATTTAAAAGAGAGTTATTCTATTGTAACTTATGTTAAAATTTAGAATAATTTATTTCAGTTAATTTTCACAATATAACACACGTATACAACATGTAGATATGATTTCTTAACATTTTAGATGAAAATTAAATAATTTATATTAATATAAATATTGAAGCAATTGCTTGAGCATATGAACCAGTGCATAGATTGCTAGAAAAATGCATTGCCAAAAGTTCCATTTTGTCAAAGGCACCTATACTGGAAAAGTAACCAATATTATTTTAATTGCATGATAATTTTAATAATGCCATTAAATGTACAAAATGACTTTGGACCCAATGACAGAAGTTTCTGCATTAAAACAATTGCAGAAAGTAATTTTTCTCATTTGTATCAAGTGAAGCTGAGTTAATTAAGGGCAAAACTGGGAAATTTCATTTGTGGCCAGAACAGTGACTAGTAATACTAGTTTTAAAAGTGGCCACTTTTTCTCTTAAAAATATTAAACAGTAAACTTTTCTAAGAATTTCTTTCAGTATTAATCTAAATTTGTGTAGCCCAAATAAATAAAATATTTTGTCTGGTAAGGTAAGTACTTCTGGTCCTCTGTGTTAATTTTCCTGTAAGTTGTGATGGTCCAGGGAGTGGGTGCTCATTACCATAAAATCCTGTTAATCTGCCCTTCCCGATCAAACACCCCCTTCCCACTTTATAAAGAATTTTAAATTTTAAAAAAATCCCGAGAAAGCCCCCTCCCTCCCCATTCTCAAAGGCGATTGAGAATGGATGATTCATTAAGAAATGAATGAATCATGAATCTTTGATGAAATGTGCGTTTTTTCGAGATTTTTTAATTGATTTCATGCTTGTTTTAGCTTTTTTTTTTTTTACAAATTTCTCCTTTTTTTCGACAAAATTTACATTTTTTTTTTTTTTTTAAACCCAAATTTTTTCAAGTATCAAAATTCAAGATTCATTCAATGATTCATTAATTTCATCATGATTTATTCCTGTAAGTTTTTTTGAACGATCGTGGAAAAAATCTCGTGTAAGTACCCCCCACTAACTATTGTACGATTTTTCGTCACGTTTGTGGGGGGGCGGATTAATGGTATTTTACAGTAGTGGGCCAGGAAATTATTGTATTACTTCTTTAAAGGAACACACTTTATTGCTGCAAATACAACAAATAATGTACACTAACACAAAATCAACAAACATAAAAACAATATTATCCTTCTTTAAGGTTTCACATTACTTTTGATTACAGTACTTTTGATCCAGGTCGCCCTTTTCCCTACACCTTCACAGGTGGAAATTCTTCCACATTCTGCCTAGTATCTTCTCTTTTCCCAAGAGGGCTACTAGGGCAACAAAAGGTATGCGTGGACATCACATAAATAGGAACTTTTATGTTTTTTTTTCTTTTCTAATATCCTTTCAGTTTTACTACAAAGATAATTCTTTTTTCAGTTGTTGAGGATGTTTCACAAGGGTGGTGATGGGAAGCCTAGAGGTTTTGGGTTTGGAGGTTTTTCGTTGGGTGGCAAGAAATCCCAGGAGCCACCCACTGCCCATTCCTTGTCTGCTATGCCACCTCCGACCATGGTCAATAAGCACGGTTACACAGGACTTCAAGCTATAACTCAAACTGCCCTCGATGCAACCTATGGGATTCCCCGTAAAAGACCTAAGACAGAAGAAGAGTAAGTATTTTTCTCATAGATCTTTTTTTTTTTACACACAGCTTAATTTAGGTCTACAATTTTTGATTTTATTTACACATTCATCAATTTAAGCAGATGGATAGGTAATGCTCAATTTTGACCCAAAATTGTTCTTGTGTAAAATATACAGGGTGTACACTCTCAACGGTGGTCAATGGCTAATTTCTAAACCATTAGTCATAGATGTATAGTTTCAGTTGCAAAAATGCCTTAAAAAATGTAAAGTGTTTTTCAAGCGATTTAGGTCAAAAAAAAAAATTTATTAAAAAATTACAAAACTTAAAGTTTTATACGGTCTCCCAGTCCTATAAGTGATATTTAGTAATTTTTTACCACTACTCTAATAAGCAGGGGTGGGGAAATGCATCATTTCGCTCGCCAGTGGCGAGTGGATTTTCTGACAAGGCGAGTACATTTTTAGTTTTTGAAAAAATGAATAGAGACATTATCAGAGACACTTTTTTTAATCTAGATATTTTAAATTTCCAAATTATTACAATGTAAATTCGATACTAAGCTCTATCTTATATTAAGCTAACCTCTGTTGTATATATTTCTTAATGTTACAGAAAAAAAGATTTATGAAAATGCATTCTAGTAATAGTAATTTCATTTGTAATTGCATGTGATTTTGAAATAACTACTTTCAACTCATGTGTGTTGCATCTTCCAGGCTGGTGAAATAAATCCTTGGCTGGTAAGATTTTTGAAAAATTCCCCACCTCTGCTAATAAGTAATTTAAAAAAAAGTCCCATTCCTCTGTGATTAAAACTAACTGAGTAATAGCTATTTAAAGTTGAAGCAGCTTTTTTTGCTGCAAATTAGGGGTCAGTCATAAATTTACTGGAAATAAAAATAAACTCAAGATGTAAAATTTAACATTAAACATTGAGAGTAAAATAATTTTTACAATATTATTTCTAAATTTATGTTCATGATTACATATTAAAGCAAAATATTTACTAGAAATATTAGTAAAAAAAATAACAGGAAGTTTGTTCATTTAAATTATGAAAAGAAACAGTCACAATTTGTTACAAAATGACATGTACCGTATTTTCGGGAATACCCGCCGCACCCACCGTAAGCGCCGCACCAATGACAATCTGTTAAAAAAAAAAGTACATCGACGTAAGCGCCGCACCATCGTAAGCGCCGCACCCAAGCTGCTGATATTTATACAGTATAAATCTCTAAATTCCGAAATCGTTCGTAGACGCGGCTTTTAGTTATTTCCGAATTTTAGTGATCTTCAAAAAACAACTTTAAAATGTAAGTAAAAATTATTGAAAATCATCATTAAAAAAGAAAAAAAATCACATATTTATAAAAAAAAATCATAAATGGCACATTAAGTTATTTAACAGCAAAGCCAAGCATTTAATCTTATTAAAATTAAATATACACAGAGCATTTTCACGATTACGATTTTATTTATATGTTAGTATTTAGTTGCTTTAATTTAGGCCTACTGGTCATTACTTTTTCCCCAATTACAATGATATTAGCTCAATCTCTGTAATAAAATTCCTTTGTTCCAGGCCTAATATTTTATATAAACTGTTTATGAATTTTTCTGTTGATATTTCTTTGTTTTCTTATTTTACTATATCAAGATAAATAAACTTGGAAATGAATTAGAAGAAATGATTGGTACGGCCATCTGTCGGCAAAATGCAGAATATAATCTAGATTATACTAAAAAGTTAAATACATTTTTGGTGCTGCCATCTGTCGATAAGATAGGATAACTGAACTATATAAATATAAAACATTTGATGATCATTTATGCTATCTGTATTTGAGGTTTCCAGATTTTAGAGACTGTTACAGTATATAAAATATTTTCACTTGAACAGTTAAAAAAAAAATTTTTTTTCACTTAAGTGCCTAAAAAATATATTTAAAATGTAAAGAAATATCGTATAGAGACACTGACGAAAAAAATAAAATAAATAAAATAAGCTGTTGAAGAAAAAAATCATTGGACGAAAGACACTTAGATTTAATGTATGCAAATGCCTTAAAAACTGTAGTAAAAATATTACTGAAAAATGTGATGTAATAAAGCGTATTGCTATAAGAAAATATTTTTTAAATGCATACTAGTTTATGTTAACTCCTCAGATTACTGCAAAAAAGCAACATTTTGTCACTGGATCAATAACAAACAGAGAAAAATATAATAAATATCAGAAACTTATTTATAATATTATAATCTTACCTGTAAATATTGCAGAATCATTTTTCCCTTGACTGTTGATTTATTATTATTATGTATTTGTTTTTCAATTTAATAACGTTTCCTATCACTGATCCGTTATAAATAGCAGGTATGTAATTTTAATATTAAGATTTCAATTTTTTGTAATATTTATAAAATTTTCTAAAAAAATATTGGATTACATATAATAAGAGAACACTACTTCAAAATATCTTTAAAATATGAAAAATTATTATTGGAATGAAGTGAAAATATAGAAAAAAATATATACAAGATTTTATCAACATGTTTAAAAATCTTCAAATCCATCAAAATCGGAATTTTCACTGTCGGAATTAAATAGTTCTAAAAATTGTTTATCAGTTAATACGTCACAATTTTCATCTTCACTATCATCAGATTCAGATGAATCATCACTAACTGTATTTTCCATGATATTGGCTGCTTTGAAGCCCGACATAATAGTTTTAGCACTAATGTCTTTCCATGCCGATGAAACCCACGACGCTACTTCTTCGTAAGTGGCTTTGCGCATTTTTCCAGAATTTGTAAATGAATGTAGCCCTTCCATCATCCATTTTTCCCACAGTTTTCTTACTTTGGACTTGAAAGATTTATTCACAGCCAAGTCAAGAGGCTGTAAAACTTTAGTTAATCCGCCAGGGATTATTGCTGGCTCGGCTGAGACTTTTTTCAAAGCAGTTTTTACGGAATCACCTTTGTGGGCACTCATTGAGTCCATAATAAGAAGCCCACTAGGCTGAAAAAAAGAATTTTTTCTTTTCCTCCACACTTCCGCCAGCCACTCATACATGATTTCCTCCGACATCCATCCCTTTTCGTTACACCGTATTACGACGTCGGAAGGAAAATTTGCCTTAGGCATAGTTTTGCGCTTGAAAATAATTAGTGGTTTTAATTTGTCTCCATTCGCAGCGCAAGCTAAAACACAGGTAAATGAGGTTCGCTCATTACCAGTTGTTACGATGCCGATTGTTTTTTCCCCAATGGTGTTAACAGTTCTACTGGGGGGGCAATCAAAAGTTAATGGAACTTCATCCATATTAATAATCTGTGCTGTTGAAAAGTTGTTTTCCTTGATTTTTTCAGCGACATACTTTAAAAAAGATGCTTTTGTCTTTTCCCAATCTGCAGGCAGTTCTTGTCCCACAGTTGTCCTGGTTCTTACAGACAAATTATTTCTCGACATGAACCTAAAGCACCAGTTGGGACTACCTTTAAAATTTGTAAATCCCATGTTCGATGCCATAATCCTCGCTTGAAACCGTATCTGAACAGTTGAAACGGGCATTCCTTTTTCCCTTTGCTCCTTTACCCACTTGGCTAAATTTCTCTCCAGATTTGGCCAAACAACAACGCCACTTCTTCGTGCCCTCTTAGATTTTGGCATTTCCTTCAAAATAGATTTTTCAGCTCTCCATCTCCTTACGCAACGCTCATCAACTCCATATTCTCGTCCTGCAGCACGATTACCTATTAGCTCTGCCTTATCAACCACAGCAAGCTTGAAAGCGGCGGTGTAACTTTTTAACTTTTTGGGAGCCATTTTCACTTGAGAAAAAAAAAAATAAATTGCTTAAATAAGAGCGTCAGACAAAAAGAGCAGAACAGTACCGTAAAATAATTCTCAGCTAAAAAGAAAAAAAAAACGTGTTTGTAGTACGCAATTAAAATCCAATCGGAAATAGGCGCAATTACTTGCGCCAATGAGAGGAGCGCAGCAGGATGCTAGCTTCCTCCCTAGCATCTTTTCCTAGTAGCGTTCAATTCTAAGTGCTCTTTCCACAGACTTCTAGTTCTTTCCACAAAGTTCTAAACTTTTCTTCGAATCTTGGTCATCCTTGTGTAAATGCGGTTTAGGTTCCCTTAGAAAGACCCCCCACGGAGGGCACTTATCCTAGGGCCTATATCCCTCCTGCAGATAATCGGCCGTCATAAATAACACTATTAACACCACAAAGTTCTAGTTCTTTCCAGCAAAAATCCGTCAGATTTTCGATCAAAGACTTTTTCAAATTAATTTTAGTGTAGGATTTTTTTTTTTTTTTTTTTTTTTTTTTTTTTTTTTTTTTTTAAGTTAAGATATTATTTCAGTCACACACAAAGACCTCCTTAATGCTAATCCTATGGATGAAATTTATAAAGATATCGTGTTTGCATTTCAATATTTTTAAATGATTTTTGGGCATTGGATAGTTCAAGTCCATCTATATGCAGATCGTTTTATACTTTTTCGATTTTGAAGATTGTTTTCACTTTCGAAACCGACTCCCAAAATGAAAGTGCCCTCATTGAAAAATACCTGTAAGCAAAAAGCGAAAAATGTTCTTTCTACAAATCTATCAGAGTTAATCAATGCAAAAATCATTTAAAAATATTTAAATTCAAACGAAATATCTTTATAAATGTTTCCCATAGGATTAGCATTAACGAGCGGGTCGCTTGACTGAAGTAGCCTCTTAACGAAAATATGATACAGTTGAACCTCAACATTTTAGAATCAGCGGGATCACGGCGATACCGTATTTTCGAGATCTGTTAAAAAATAATTTTAAAACAATATCATGCCCCCCCCCCCCAAAAAAAAAAGCAACTTTTTCCTCAGTGTAAAGAAATGACGATCAAGTAAATTGGTGAAGTAAATAATAAAATACGAATTACATTGAAACACAGCACATATGCTAAAATTAAATTACACATGTTAAACCACAATTGATTAATAAATATATATATAACCATTGTATAATACTACAAATCATTATCCACAGCGAATACAATCCACAATTGTTTATCATGCCTGCGGCAAAAAATCGATTCTTAAATAGCTTACAGCACTACAAATTCCTTTATATAAATATATACCTGCATATCTTTATTTAATATTTTAACTATTGATAATTGATTTAATGATTCCTTTTGTGGTAGATTAGTTTATTTTTTATTTGGTACATACGCATCTATCCTTGTTCATTTACAAAAATTTTGTAAGTTTAAATATTTCTTGCTCAAATTTAGACTTTATATTCATCTTAAGTTATTTCGATGATTATATTATGAAGATATAAATTAAGAAAAGAAAAAAAAATCCACAAATCCACTTAGCGTAAAAAAAAACTATTTTCGTTCTTTTTTTTTCTACTGTATTCAAAGAAACAAAACAGAAGCAATGCGATATTAGCCGACTTACGCATCAAGGTCAAAGGGCAACATGTCCGCACATTGAGTCATGAAGAGGATGAGGAGAAAAGGTGACTTTAAATAACCAGTGTCTCTCTCTCTTTTTTTTTTTATTAGCAGAAACAAGAGATAACAAAATTGCACGTTTGCTTTATAGTTATAAATACTTACTTGAGTGCTTTTATTAGGCACTTCTTTAAAAATAAACATAGTAAAAGGAAAAAAAAAGGATAAAATAAGTAGTTTTGTTCAGAACTTTTCGTACGAAACAATTTTTAACCATATCATAGTAAAAATTAATCTATTGAAAAAATTCACTTGGATGATGCGGATATTTTAAATTTTCCGGGTGCCGGATTGTTATTTTTATTTATTAATTATTATTATTATTTTATATGGGCCGGACCGAGCTGATCCCCCCCCCCCCCCTATAGATCGGACTGCTTCACTCAAGTAAAAACATCTACTCGCTAATGTTAATCCTATGGATTTTTTTTTTTTTTTTTTTTTTTTTTTTTCAAATGCGTTTGCATTTCAATATGCTTAAATGATTTCTTTGTATTTTATATCTGAGATGTTGATCCCTAAGAAGACACCTTTTCGATTTCGTTTACAGATGTTTTTAGTGGTATACTTTGACTTTTAGAACCAGTTTCGAAAGTGAAAGTATACTAATAAAAAAACCTGTAAACAAAATCGAAAAAGTAAAGACTCTTTGTGGAGATTGACTTCCGTTATCCAAAGCAAAAAATATCATTTAAAAATAATGGAATGAGAATGACACTTTTTTTTTCTTTGAGATTAACATTAGTTAGCCGATGTTTGCACGTGGGTGAAATAGCCCTTAAAGTTGCCAAGTTAACATCGACTCGTGTAGCACATTTAAACTTATTCTTGCAAAGTCATATGCATTGAAAATTGTTTATATTCTATTGGCTTCTTTTAAATGTTTATCACGGAAGTCGGCCTTTTATTATTTTTTTATTATTCGCAAGGCCCGTTTTTGTTGTTTATCACCTGAATTAACTCATTTGGGGGAAAAAAAACTTGCTGATTCGACCGGTTTCAAAGTTTGGATTATTTTTGCCGGATAAAAAAAGAGTGAGTTATTGAAAAAAATAAAGAAAAATCTTGCTCTCTAAAGTTTTTACTATGTATAGGAAGTCTATTTCAAAAGAGTTCTATACCGGGATTTGAGCTCTCTTTGGGCAGTTTTATTTTCTAACTGGAAGGAGGATCATTAGAAGAAAAAAATGTGACAGCTGTACATTCCAATATCCTACAGGTAAAATCATTAATAGATGAGGGGAAAATATAATAATTTTTAACATGAGAACCGGTGAGACCAACATTATTTTTGAATAATGTTGATTGTTTAAAAATAAACAACTAACGCATCACGGACACCTGCGGTTGAGAGACGTTTTCAAATGTTTTGATACCAATTTGAGAGCATATAATTGTTGATTAAACGAAAAAAAAGTGTCAAAATCATTTGACAAAATAAAAAAAAAAAAAAAAAAAAAAAAAAAATCATCGTACCCGCCGCCCTGGCGTAAGAGCCGCACCTACAATATTTTATACTTTTAAACTCGTATGCGCCGCGGCTCATACGCCCGAAAATACGGTATTTAAAATTCTATTAGATTACTTAACCTAACAGAATTCGTTTTAGTCTTATAAAATAAATAAATGGTACACACCTAAAATTGTATTAATATTACATTGTCATTGGATAAGTGTGCAAATTGAACCTCGATCTGATATTTGGAAGTGTTAAAATTTGAATAGAAATTTTGAACTAGGGAAACATACATATAAACATTTTAAGGAAAATAAATGCTTATAAAAAAAACACACTTTTAAAAATAAAATGGCGATTCCCCAAAATTTGATTTTCTTGAAAAAAAGAATTTTAAAACTGATGTCTTCAACTATTTTAACCAATCTAGATGTTAATTAATAATCGTAAAACTTATATGGTACTATCATAAAACATATACAGTGGTAGCACCTTCAGTTAAATTGCTTTAAAAATATTTCTGTATCTCATTTAAAAGATTTTTGTAATTGGAACTATATGTCTGTGACAAATGGTTTAGGAATCAGCTATTGGACAGCATTAGAAACAGATGCCCTTTATACTAATTTAAGCACTTAGTATAGGTTCCCTGAAAACTTAGTCCAACTCATTCACTTTCAGCTACAGAAAAGTGGTTTAAGTCATGAAATTTAAAGTTTCATAACTTGGACAATTTTGATGTTAGATGAATGGGACCTTTTTTGTATTTCTTGATAGGGTGATGGAAAATTTTTACTAAGTATTACTAATAGTACCGGGGGACCGTATAAAAGGTTAATTTTCGTAATTTTTTAATACATTTTTTTTTTTTAACCTAAATTGCTTTAGAAACAATTCTTTACCTTTTTTAAAGCATTTTTGCAACTGGAACTGTATGTCTATGACTAACAGTTTAGAAATTAGCCATTGGCCATTGTTGAGAGTGGACACCCTTTATACAATACTAGTATAGATGCTTGTCCAAGGAAAGTTGGTAAAAATTGTATTTTTCACATAAATTTCAAAAAAACTGATAAAAAGAATTGACAATATGGAAGTGTTTAGATAAACAAAGTTTGTCTAATTTATGTTCTGATAAACATACTATTAGCATTTGCAATTTGCAATACTTCTGTATAAATCAGGTTTTGTAGCTAATATACCTTAATAATATTAAGATTTCTTAATAAAACAAAATTTTAACAAATATGCAATAAAACTTGCGTGAATAAAAAAGTCTGCTGCAACTATTGAAATAATACTTAATAATTAAAATACTATTTTTTTTTTATAGCATTTTGAGATTGTATTTTTTACATCCCTTGCCCCCTCTCCCTTGAAAAAAAAGAAAGATTGTCATTTTTCTCTTTTGTTTCAGCTGTCAAACTTCGGTTGCGCACAGACAACATACAACATGGGAGCATCAATTCTAATTACAGTTTTTGGAGGGAAAAACTGATTTGGCACGCTATGCATTAAAATTTTTATTATATAGAGATGAACTTCAAAAAACTCGCTGGTTTTAGCTATTTAAATGATTGAAGAAATGTTACAAGTTAAAATATATTTTATTTATTTAAAATTTCTTAGTACTTTTGAGCTTTCCCAGTCCTTAATCAGAGAATGTTTTAATAATTAATTGTTGTTTATTTATACAAATATGTTACTTCATTTTTGAAATGAGGGAACCATTAATTATTAGCACCAGCCTATGCTTCAGCAAGTAATATGTGAGCAAAGTATTGGTACAAAAAGTCAAGTGGAATTAAAAATTGGTTGTATAAACATACAAAAGCACAGAGTGCACACTATAAGCAGAGGATATACGCTTTAGCTGCAGAGGGTACACCTACACATAGTTATCTAGTGCATATAATGTATATCACCTTGTGCTCTCCACCACATCAGTTAAAAAAGGCAGTTAAAGTGCAAATACAATCTCATAATTCAGTTACATCTAGAAGAAAAAAAAATACTTATAATGCAAACAACAAAAAAAAAATAAAATAAAATAAAATAAAATAAAATAAAAAAATAAGCAGATAACTGTTAAGCTCTTAAACATTAATAAAATAAAATTTAAATTATAATATTAAATTTATTTATATTGAACAAAATTTTAAAATTATATAATGGAAATTTGAAAAATAGATATAGAATTATATTGTATGTATATTTTTTAAAAACTATTAGTTATTTTATTTATATCAGCTGTTAATAGATGGCGCCAAAATAGTGTTGATTTATTTATATACCTGATAATCCATTGGAATTCTTTGTCTATTTTCTAACATATTTATATGCCTTTCAGGTATTTTGAGCAAGAAGATGACGAAGACAATGCCAATAGTTCCTCCTCCAATACCCTCGCCTATATTCCTGCTCCAGGCAGTCCGAGTTGGGATTTAGCAAATAAAAAGAATGACTCGGACAGTGAGGAAGACCCTCTGGATGCATTTATGGCTGGTTTAGAAGTGAGTATTCACTAGCAATGGTTGTTCACTCATGGTTGTTACTATTACAAAAATATTTCAGCTACTGTGCAGTTTCTATTATATTGAATACTCCATTTTGACTAAATAATATGCTATTTGGTATTTTGTTTTCAAGGTTGGAAAAAAATCATGATTTTAAAAAAAGAATGCTGAAAATTTAAACACCTAGGCTTTAATCTAGGGATGGGACGAATAGTGATTTGGCCGAATAGCCGAATACCGAATATTCGGCCAAATTTTAGGCCGAATACCGAATATTCGGCCGGCCGAATAGTAAAAAATTTTTTCCAATAAAGAAAATAAATTTTGATTATATATAATTTAAAAAATAGGAGCTCATTAATAATTATTACTCTTAAATGTGCTTTTAAATGTATTTTTAAATTTGAAAAACTTATTTTAATACAAATAAATTATGAAATCGCATTATATCCTTTATTCTAATGTACATCAAATTGATTTTCAGTAAGTCAAGATGGGAAAATAATTCCATTAAAATATGAAGCATGTACTTCACTTATACTATCAATTGATACTTCTTGCATCCAAAATCAATAATATTTTATCTCTCTCTCTCTCTCTCTCTCTCACAGAACTCCCAAGGACATATTTTCTGAAATAACCTTTAATGAAGTAAATTTGATCATTTAGAGTTTGTGTCCCTAGTGATAAGCAAATTTGTAAGAATGAGACTGTTTTGAAATCAGATGCCAAGCTTTAAATTACAAATTACGTTAAAGCAAAAGCTTATGCTTAAACTAGAATGCATATGTTAACAAAATCTTTGACATTTGAATCGGCACATACAATATTCCACTTATTCAACAAGCATTAAAAGGATTAACAGAAATTGATAACAACATGAAGGAAGGAAGATTAAATTAAAAATATATACATAATTGTTACATATTTAAGTCAGTAATTATGCAAATAATTATTTAAATGTAAAAATTATAGAATGAAAAAATTATTTTGTTGAGTATTTAGAATTTACATTAAAATATTTATAAAACCATCTTCATCAAGCAAGTTGTGTCATCTAATGTGTATAGAGTTTGACACCAGTTCTGCTTTCAGATGTACCACTGTATTTGGAATAGTGATATTTGATATTTAATTTTGAAAATGAATCTTCATTAATACACCTAGTGAATGAATTTTTTCATTTCTTACTTCATAGAAAATAAGTTATGAATTTCGTAAGAGCTTTTTTATATGTGCATGGAATTTGCAGACGTTAATAAATATTCGAGCGTTTTAGAGTAAGGCAGTGTTTTTATATCTTGAATTGTAATATATCATTCTCTAATGATGACATTTCCCGTACAATTAAATCTCCAACTTGGGCAGCATTTTCTAGAATATCACTAACTTTTATAGAAAATACAGAAAGGCTGTATATTTTTTAGTATCTGAATAACTCTATGTTTTATAAGTAAGAGTGAGAATGACTTCATAAATGAAGTAGCCAATTTGGATTAAAGAAAAAAAAATGCAAGAATGAAATTCTTTAAATCCGAAATTTATTTGGCAAGATATCTTTCACTATTCGGTGAGATTTTAGCAGTATTCGGCAAGATATCTCTAAATATTCGGCTACAGGTATTCGGTCAACAAGCCTTCAATATTCGGCCAACCGAATATTCGGCAAAAGGGCCGAATAGGCCGAATACCGAATAGTGGCCGAATATTCGTCCCATCCCTACTTTAATCTAAAGCCATTCTATTATTTTGTAATTGAATTGTGCACACAAAATAATAAATAAACTTAAATATGTTGTAAATGAATAGAAAATGATAAAATTAAAAAAAAATTAAATATTCATTTAACAACTAAGTTATCGACTACAGTAAACAAACTCGTGTTTTAAAACTTGTTCCTTGCATGTAGTATCCAATGTTTTGGTGAACATTAATGAATATGTTTAATTATTAATTTGTGAAATAAAAAAGATTACAATCATTTAGTTGACAAGATTGGTAAACGAAATATGATTTATAAAGTGATTCTGTGTTTCGCCTCATCACCTAAAGCAGGTATGTCAAACCCGTGCCCGCCAGTAACTTCCCTGTGGCCCGTCAAGCCTTTGGCATTTTCGTATGTTTGATTCAGTTCTTAATTGATGCAGAAAATACTCTTTGCATTGCTAATATTGCAGCGTTGCAAAATTGGAGAATGATTTTATTCAAAATATCTACCAATATTTCAGATTATTAATCTTCATTACATTTAATAAAATATATTGACATACATTAAAATTAATGATCTGAAATTAAATAAAAAAAAGTTCAAATTTTTAAATTAATGGTTGTTATTTTGGATGAAATTTTTTTACAGTTTGGCACAGGAGATGCAAACAACACCAATTCAACAACACTCTGGTATAAAAAAGATGCAAACATACTGTCTTAAATATGATCAAATCTAATTTATTTTAAAATTTCGTTTCCAGGAGATAGGGTATGCAAAAGTTATCATTAAGAAAGTTAAGAAGAGCATATCTTAATCTAATTTAAAAAAGTTTTCTGTTTTTTTTTTTAATACTTTATTATGTGTTTTATGTTGAAACGAATACATTATTTTACTGTTCTCTTTGATTCACTATGATATTACAAAGTAACGCGTGGTATTTGTTAGGTATTTAAAATGTATTGAAATTCAATTAGAATATGAAGCTAATTTCTAATTAAAAGTTTCTAAAAAAAACAAGAGAAATAAATAGCTTTGAAAGGGAAAGTGACATGTCTTGTAAAATAATAATAATAATAATAAATTACTTTGTTTTTATAATTTGGCTGCAAGCATTTGGCAGAAAGTGAGCATTTTGGACATAAGCTCATTAATTAATTTCATTTTTAAAGATTAGTAAACTTATCATTGTAAATTATCCTTTCTTGATGATGATATAGCATCACAGAATGATAAAAATCAGTTTGAAATTACTTTTTATACTCAAACAAAAACTGAAAAAATGCATTTGATATGATAAACTTCATTGAAGTTTGCTAAGAATTTACTCACAAACATTTCAAAAAACCCACAAATATCTAGAAATAATTTCAAAAAATAAATAGATTTTAAAATGAAACTTTTTTGAAAAAAGTGTGTTTGTAAAACATATTAAAAGTAATCCATCTGCTTTTAAAAACAATGATTGGATGCAATTGCACACAACTTGAAATCGTTCAAGGTAGAATAAAGGATGTACAGAATAGCTAAATAAATTAAAAAATATGCTGGGGCATATATTAATGATGTAACCAGAAATTTTAGTAATCGCATGAAATCCATAATTTCAATATGTGTTGCTATAACTAAAAATTTTCAATAAATTAACAAATTTTCATTGGTAGACAGTATTCATCCAAAAACAAATATCTATATTATAAAGGCCAAACGTATCTGTGCGTAACGCATACGTCATTTTGTGAATGGCAACACTTTGAAATTTGAAATGAAATTTCGGTTTTGCAATTTTTGCTACGACAAATTTTTAAGCTTCAAGCCATCCCACATTTTCAATTTTTATACCATTGTATAGGGAAAAGATGTACTTTTAAATGCAATTTGATTGAAAACTTTATCTTAATTTATTTTTGAAATATTAATTTTTATAGTTTTTAATACCGTTTATCTAATTGTGGCAACAAAAGTACTCCATTTTTATTAAAATCAAAAGGGAAAAGACAGATTACTATATCTTTATGTTGCCATTTTCTCAATAAAAGTGGGAAAAAATTAAAGTATGTACTATACAAGAATATCGCCTGTTTTAAAACCCGGTGATTTTTAGTTTCATTTACAAAATATCATTTATACTTAAAAGAATATAAATAGTTTAGCATTTGCTTCAGCTAATAGCATCCAGACAGCAAGTTTTGAATTAAATTGTTTTCAAAATGATCAAATTAAAATACCAGTTTTTTTAAGAAGGTGAATACAGATATGAAAGGTATTATGTAACCAATGATATAAGGTATTAAAAAATATAAATTTTCATATGGTGAAAATAATGTCGAGTTTAGATTTCACGGGAAAATATTCTATGATTAAGTCAAAGAGGAATAAATTGTGCTTTTTTCATTTTGGAATACTAACATAAGAGCCTTAATTGATAAATTTATAATAATAACTGATGTTTTAATGTTTTTTATTGCTTACATGTACGATTAAAGTTTAATTGTATCAATTTCTACAACTGAGTTTTATAGAAATAGTATTTTGTTAACTTTCAGTTAAATAACATGTATTTAAGAGTTAGACTTACCAATAAAAAGTGCATTTTTTATTGTAACTAATTTTGTAGATTTATTATAAATGAATGAAATAGTTCTTTCTGAAACATTTTCTTTCGTCGAAACTTGACGGGCTCTACCTTGTTTTTTTAATAGCCACTTTTTCTCATTTAGCGGCCCCGTGGCCAGTGGCTAACGTTAATTTTGCCCTTTAACTTTATATTTCTTGAAAATATAGATGCAAGAAATTTTACTTTGGGGGCAGTTTTTTTTTCGCAGACACGATATGCATTTAAAAAAAAGTGAAGAGAAACAGGAAATTACTCCTATGCCGGATCAATAACCATAGCTAATATAGTTTAATCAATTATGAATTTTTTTTTTTTAATTTCATAATATTATATTGTAAATAATTGTGTTCTATCAATGATTGATTTTATAAAAAGTAGCAATTATAACATAAAAAATTACAGATATTAGGATTACAAAATTAATAACACATTTTTGTATAATTTTTATTGCGATTTAAATTTTAAAATATTCAAAATGCATTTAAGCGTGTTTGTATTTTTATTTTAACTTTTTTTTCATCGCATTTGACATTCTTTTGCTTTTAAGCATTGTCTGGTGCGTGTTTTTAATTTTTCCAATAAATAGTTTTAAAATTTCTGTATGTATTTTTGTTTGCTTGCTTGTTTGTTTTTTAAAATAATGTTTTATTTTTAATGTACAGTTTTCATTTTGTACGATAGTCATCAAATTAATTTGCTTCATTTTTTTTTTTTTTTCGATAATATGGCCCGCAGCTTTGTGTACAATACTAAATCTGGCCCGCGGTGGTAGATGAGTTTGACATGCCTGACCTAAAGTTACAAAAGAAAAAAGAATTAAAGGATTAGGAGGGGAACACCTGGACTTAACAAGCACCTACCACTATTTTTCTTATAGGTATCCTGGAAATATCAAAAAAACACCTGCTACTTATTTACACCTATCTCTTATTTCTCTACTGACTAATTTCCAAGATTAAAAAGAAAAAGAAAAATTGATTAAAATCAAATGAATTTAAAAAAAATCAGCTGATTTAAATCTTGATTTAAACCAGTTGATTTAAATTATGTCAACCCCTGTAAATCTGGTCTATTAATCCATTTTGATGTAAATCTACATCTGCCCATTTTGTTAAGATACGAACATTTAGTTGCTTTTAATGCCAAAAAAATATAGCCTCTGTATGGCAAAAAGTGACTTGTGTTTTCCAGTATATTTGAAAGGATTAGAATTCATATTTTTAAAAACCAATTGCATCATTTATAAAAAAAAAATAATAATAATAAAGTTTCAGCTTTAAGAGTACTAGTACACCGAACCCGGGGTTCCCGAGTCACAAAGTAAAGCTGAAAAACTTTTTTTAAATTTAAAATTGGAAAGCCCAATAAATTTTTTCTGCGTAATAGGCTTTTTAAACTGCCAACTAATTTCAAATAGTAATTTTATATTAAACATATTTATGTAATCATATACAGCTTTAAAAATTATCGGTACTTCCGTATTAGCGGGGCCGTAGCTAAGGGGGCGCTCCCCCCCTCCCCTAAAATATTTTGAGCTCCCCCCTGGAAAAGATTCCAAGCTCACTCAATGAATTTCTGTTCCGAAAATTCAAATGAAGTATTGTTTAAAAATCTAATTTAGTTTTGAAACCTTTTCACAGTTTTGCAGAGTTACTAAATTGTATCTAAAATAAGTGTTTCAACACTCCCTCATCCTATTTGTACATATGAAGCTAACATGATGGGCTATTTTGCACCAGTTATACACTCAAAACTTCATCATCATATACTTTTCTAAGCATAAAATGATGTTATTTTAACAATTTAATAAATAACAGAGTACTTACAATATGAATATGCACTAATTTATCTTTCTGCGTCAGAGAGAGAGAAAAAAAAAATTATGAGCCCCCCTACATTCTCTTGAGCCCTCCCTATTGTTCATTACGGCCCTGCGTATTAGACGCAAGATAGCAGTTATTAGCCAAAGATTTCGCTAAAGAATAAAATTGCATTCTCCGTTTTTAAAAACAACTAAGAAAATATGACACCCAGATATTCTTTAAAATACATTTTTGTAAAGGTTAATTGATGTATCTTTTGTAAAGTAAGTTTACAACGAACTAAAAGTCACTAAATTCATAGATAAAAACGAAATAAAACCAACAACATTCACCGGGTTTTATAGCCAACGATATAGCCAACTATTTTTTTCAGTTGCTATGAAAAAATGACAACTAAAATATACAATGATCTGTTATTTTCCATGGAGAAAAGAGATAGATGGGGGCGCAGTATGCGATTAAAACGGTTTGATGGGCGTTATTCTTCCAATATAAGTCTCTCATTCGACCCAAACAAAACAATCACATGGAACAGAGACCGAATTTTTCAACATAATTTTTTCTCTAAATGATAAAGATCTGAATATATTTTAGCATTATAAAATAGCATTTCACTGTATTATGAATTAAAATTGCATCGCTAAAAGTTTTTCTTTTTTGTGAAAGCACGTCGTTGTGTTTGATGCAATGCAGCGAATTTTAGAGTTATATTTTTGGCGTCACCTCCAGCCACTAAACTGCATCTCTATTTTTTTTTTTCGTTTTTACTCTATGGCTATTTTTTCTCTTTTTCTCACATAAATGCGATACTCAAGTTGCCACCATTAGAGAAATTGAACCAAAAACTACAAAAAAATTAATATCTCAAAAACAAATTGAGATACAGTTTTCTAACAAACGGCATTTAAAAGTGCATTTTTTTCTCTAAACGATGGTATAAAGATTGAAAACGTGCTATGTCTAGAAGTTTAAAAATTTACAATAGCGAAAATTGCAAAACCGAAATTTCATCGGAAAGTGTTGCCATTCAAAACATGACGTATGCGTTACACACAGATACGTTTGGCGTTTATTATATAGATATATTTTGTTTGTTGAGACTTTTGAAATTGCATCCTGGAGGCAAGGGCAGATCCAGCCTTCCATTTAGCGGATCAGGTCATGGCTCCCTCCCTTCCCCCCCCTTTTTTTGGAAGGAGGGGGGGGTCATATTCCTTAATGAGCAATTTTTAAACTGAATTCTGCTCCCATATCCAAAATAACTACTTTTCTGATACTTTTGAGAAGTTGTTTTTATTTGTAAATTCAAAAAAAAAAAAAAAAAAAAAAAAAAAAATGCATTAATATTTATAAAAAATATAAAATTTATCCATTTTATTAGATACAAAAAAATTGACAAATTTCCCATTTTCTTATAAAATTAAACAATCATTCACAAATTGAGCATTTTAAGCCAATTTTTTTGTTTTCACAGTTACTGAAATGACATCATGAGGGAGCAATTGTAAATTGCATGACAATCTGAATTTTGCTGTGACCTGAAATTCAGTTTAAAACCGAATAGCTCATGTAGATTTTCTGAAAGATTCTTTTCCTTTATCGAGAAACTGAAAATTCTAATTAATCACATTTGTTCCGGCACTTGCAAATGCCTTGCATTTAAGACTGAAAATGACTTCCTGGATGTGTCAGCCTGCTTTAAGTTTAAGTAGAGCTTTAAGGAGTTGGAAAGATTCTCATTGTTGAGTAAGGGCTAAATTTGAAGGAATTTAATACAGTAAACTCCCTCAAATGACCAAACCAGAAATCCACAACTCTCTAAAATCTGCACATATTTTATGGATGTAAACAATGAAACTTTCAGTTCGGATATTGGGACAAAATTTGATATTTTTAGTTTTGTATCAATTCCATATATTTTTTAATTTGTAATTTGTTTAATAATACTCTATTCATGTTTTTTCATGAAGGAAAAATAAATTTTTTTGGAAAAAATTCAAGATATTACTGATATCACTGGTAATCAGAATCTTCTTACCAAAT
Organism: Maratus speculifer; assembly: GCA_964019185.1. Classification (NCBI taxonomy): domain Eukaryota; kingdom Metazoa; phylum Arthropoda; class Arachnida; order Araneae; family Salticidae; genus Maratus; species Maratus speculifer. The sequence continues at coordinate 346,178,006 of OZ025296.1, forward strand.
ATATTGTTGCTTTAATCAAGATTTTTTGGTTATTAAGCCAGTCTAAACTTGAAAAAAAAATTGTGGTGATCATTTTGATGTGAATTAGTAATGCACTTTTATGAGGCAAATTTTGTTGAATAATTTTGGAAAAATACATTTAATCTTTATAATGAATATTTAATCATACACTATTGATTATTAACTTGACCTTTGCTATTAGTACTTTAATCATTTAAAAAATTATCTAAATTTTTATTATTTTAGTTTAATATTTTATTATTTTAATATTACTTACTTTAATATTTTATTATATTGTAAGCATTCATTATAGTTCCGATTGCACTATTAATTGTACTGAAATTACTGTTTAAAAAATGTAAATAAAGCAACAACCAGAAATCCACAAAATTCTAAAATCTGCACAACCTCTGGTCTCAAGCTGTGTGGATTTGAGGGAGTCTACTGTATATATTTCATTTTTAAATTATGCTTAGAAAATTTCTTTATCCATTGTTGGGGGAGGGGGGGGGCAGGGGGGTTCATGACTCCTTTGATCTGTCATTTCTTGGAGGAGCATAAGTTTTATTTTTTTTTGAAGTGTTAACTGTGATATTTAAAAAAAAAAAAAAAAAAAAAAAATGATTGAGGCATTTAAGGACATAAGAGTATGAATGATCTTTCAGAATATGTCTTAGAATTTTAACTGTATCATAGCAGTTTGGTTAATTTGGCTTAAGGCTCTTGTCCCTACTGGCGAAAATACTTGCAAGCTAATGCTCTTCCTATGGGAACGTTATTTTCTAATTCTCGTTTGCATTTCGACATTTTTAGTTTTTTTTTTTTTTTTTTTTTTTGCATTGAATGACTAAGGCAGAGGTTCCCAAAGTGTGCTCCGCGGAGCCCTTGGGGCTCTGCCTGAACTTTCCAGAGGCTCCGCGGCGTTCCAGAAAAATGAACAGATCATGAAAGAAATTAGCATATTGCAAGTGAAAGATTTTCAAAAGTATGTAGGAATTAGTATGTGTGTGTATGCGTCAAAGATAAATATATCTGTAACTGAGTTAAAAAATAGAATGTGCACTTCTTAGCTTTTTAAGTATTTGCATTAAACTTGTATCTGTTTTCTATATAATATTTCTGGTTTGAATTGTTTTATTTTATGTTTCAATATTAATATTCAATTCAATTCAACATTCAATAATGTTTCTGCATTCATTCATTATGTTTCAACATTAATATTCAATTCAATTCAACATTCAATAATGTTTCTGCATTAATGTGTTTTAAAAATTCGATTTAAAATAAGCTACAAGAAATAGCATTCTGAATAGAATACACGACGTGAATCGAAACAGAAAAGACCCGCTAGTGTTATTAAATCTTCTTTTTGAATAAAAGGGAGAACAATTTTGTTTTTTGGAGCTCCGCCTATTCATATATTTATACTTAATTATTTTTTGCTATCTCTGGTTTTGATAGCGTTTGAGTTTATGACAGTTCTGAATGATGCCATAAAATTAAAAAAACTTTCTAAAATCAAGACCACTTAAAAGTAGGCTTTTCAAACAAATTTGCGAAAATATGTGAAGCCTCTTGTATATTACTTACGTAATATACAAACTATTTAAAGATTTGCAGAGCAGCTTTTACAGCAGAAACGCTCATGCTGGTTCCCGAACCACAATGACACGAAAAAGAAATTTAAATTTTTAACACAAGTTAAACAGCAAAAGAAAAATTAAATTAATGTGTGGTGATATAAAAGATAACAAACAAATTTAAAATCTAACAAAAATATTTATTGAAGTCTTAAAATATAACAAAATAAAAAGATAAAATTAAAAATTAAAAAGATTTATCAATTAACTTTATAATAATAACAATATAACTTATCTGCATCTTCAATATATATCAGGGACTTCATAACATGAAAATAAAAAAAACCAAAATGTCCAGGAGCTCATAGTATAACACATCTTCAAAAGAAAAACTGCTACTGTCAAAAGCATTCTCGTCGATTCATTTACTACACTCCGTGACACTCCAACATCAAGGTCAACGACCCTTGCCGATACGGAAAAACTCATCTGATTAAAAAGAAACGATGACTTGTTTTTCTCTTTAATCGACTTTACACCAAACACGTCGGAGAAAGATGTAAACTTCAAGACGAAATGCAAGCCGTTAATATCAAAAATTCGTAGAAAAACTATAATGCAAACTTAACATAAACTATTCGGCTGCCTCATAATATCAGTCGTAATTTATCACATCAACATGTTGTAAAATCAGACACGGTGGCCAAGCCTACCGGCACATCTTAAAGGGGTAATCGAAACTGATTAAATCATCAATTCGCGATCTTTAAATATGCGTGTCATTAACATGGGTAACAGTTAAGTACTAAAACAGCGATTCGAAATCCATTCACCTCAAGAATCTCATTAAGAAAAAGAATGACGTAAAAGTATCAGAATGATGCAACTTCTGATAGATGACGTCAAAGATCGGACACTTCGTTATCTCGTAACGGTCGTGTGAATTTCGATGAGATAATGAAAGGAAGTGAAACTAGATTTTGAAAGGACTTGTAAACAGAGTAGCGTGGATAAAATACGGCAGCTGTAAAGTAATACATTCTAGAGAACTATTTAAGAAATTTAGAAGAATAAAGATTAAAGTTAAAGGTATAATTTATTTCTAATTAAAGATAAACTATTTTAATAAAAACTGCATTTTAATTTAACTTTAATTTCAGTAAAAGAAACTTTATTTTTATTTAATAAATTTTAGGGAACTTTAGTACTTTAGATTTAAAAAGGAAATTATGGAAGTGTTGACAGTTTCATTTGCACAGTGACAAGAACTAAAACTGAGGAAATAGACAACAAAGCCTGCATCAGTTTCATCTGATACATACTGAACTAAGATGGTTATTCCGAGGAAAAGTGTAAATGAGTTTGATGGAGCTGCGTGCAGAGTTGAAACATTTTTGACATATTACAACCCTCAATTAACAACAATTTTAAATAATGAAGATTGGTAATGTAAATTGTCATGTTTGGCGGCCATTTTTAGTAAAATTAACGAAATGAATTTATCGTTGCAAGAAGAACGTGTTATTATTTTTGGTTCAAACTACAAAGTGTCAACATTTAAGAGGAAACTTACCTTCTTGTCTGAATGTGTAGAAAAGGTATATAAGTAGCTTTCCTCTTACTAAAATGTTCCTAAATAACCATAACATCAACTTTGAAAAAAAAAAATCAGAAAAGTATTCAAGATCATTTCGAAGCTCTCATAGATTCGTTTGAGCATTACTTTCCAGCTGCTTAAAATAAGATGATGGGCGATTTTAAATTTTGTACAAAATAAATTCAGTGTAAAAACAAAACCACACAGCCTAAGATCTGAGGAATACGAAACTCTCATTGATTGAAAACCTGAAATTAATCTCATAATCTCTTTTTTAAAAAAAGCGTATCATTGAATTTTAGTGTGAGTAGATTTATTTGACAGATTAATACAAAATCTTGTCAGAAAGAGCAAAATTAATTTTACTCAATTTTAAACGACAAATCTGTGTAAAGCTGGATTCTTCATTTACACAAGTATCAAAATAAAATACAGATACTAATAAATGTAGAACCAGATATTGGCTTAGAATTGTCGAAAATTGCACCAGATATAAAAAAACTATACAAAACAATTAAAGCACATTTTTCACATTAAACTTTTATATAATATTGTTCGTCTAACTTTATGTACAAAAAAAAAAGAATAAAGAAACTATCGGAATTTAATTTTTGTATATATTGCATATTGTATTACTTTTATTTTTGTAAGTTTAATTTAATCTGTTTATTTTAATTTTATTAAATTTTACATATTTAAATCGTCTATCCTTGTTTTTACAATTTTAATCATTTTTTAAAACAATTTCTGTCGCTTAAAATGTCTGTTCTAAAAGATCTTGTAGCCTTTAAAAAATCTCGCTAGATTTATTTATGTGTAATGTGTGTACATATTTCTTTTTATTTTTATATATTTGTTCTTTTTAATCTGTTTATGTTATTTATGATAATTTTTAGTTATTTAATTTTTTATACTGTTTTTCATTGCAATATAATGTATGTCGCTGAAAAAGTAGCTTTTATTGCTTCTTCAGACGTTTAAAGCTCCTCGTCAGAGACATTTGTGTATATTGTATATATATATTTCTTTGTACATACATATAGATTTAAAGTCTTTAATCTGTTTATGTTATTTGTATATTTAAATTTTCTACATTATTTTTCATTGTACAACAATATTTGTTGATTAAAACGCCCCATATGTGTAATATCTTGTATCATTTAATAAACCCCTTATTAGATTCATTTAATATTTATATACGTTGTGTATATAGTTTCCTTTTCGTTTCGTAACTATAATTGCTTTAATCTGTTTATTTTATTTTTATAATTTCTTAATTGTTTTAATTTTGTACTTAATTTTGTAAGCAGTGTACATTGCTATAAACGCATTTTTTTCAGCATCTTGTATCACTTTACAACCCCTGTTTAAAATTTTCTTTTAAATGGTCTCCGTCACGTTTTCCAACCAGATATAAGTTGATAGCAATTTACAAATATATACTGGTTCTTTGCATTTTTCATCACACTAAGAATATAAATTTTGTTCATTTCCACCCCTTGCCTACAATTTTTGTCAATGGGTATCTACCCAGATTTAAATTTAATCCCACTTTGTTTGTAAAGTTTTCTATTAGTTGCAGTTCGTTTATCAAGTGCAGTTTTTAACTGCATATCTGTTTTGAGGGAAAAATAATGACGATAGACAGTTTCATTCAAAACTATAATTAATAAACAAATACTTTAAATAAAATTTCCTAAAAAGTAAACAATGATGCACCTAACAATACAGCTTATAGATTTTGCCCCGCCCACTTAAACACTAAAACGATGACCTGCTTCAAAATATATTTCATCAAAAACTGTTAAAAAAAATTAAAGCTGAGAGGCGATTTATTTTAAATGTGTGTCTAGAAGTACTAGAAACTTAATTAAGACCGAAAAAATATAGTATAATCGCATGATTCTGTTACGGGTAGGCGGGACTAGCGGAAAAGTGTTACATAATTACTCATGGGTGACTGGAACTAAATTTTTTTTTTTCGCGAGGAGCCCCTATTGGAATTACACAAAAATATCTCGCTGCAAACGAAAACTGTACAACTTAATTTTTTTCCATTGTGTGTATGTGTGGTTTTTGCCTTAAATAATAGTACTAGTTTTATGTAAGCGCCAATGCAATGAATGCATAATCCAAACATGATTATCATTTTGATTTTTAATTCTGAGTTCATACCGGAAATACCAAAAGAATGCTTTTTTGTTTTAATGGATGTCATTAACCCCTTAACAATATTGGTTGAACATCGCTCCGTTAAAAAAAGTGTTTGTTTTCCTTATTACTAAAAGCTTTCAGAAATCACAAATCTTTAATTACAATTTTTGATGTATTTGAAGGAAATATCTCGATTATATAACGTAGATATTTTCATATAAAAAAGAAGGTTTCAATCATTATTTTTATTTTAATGTATTCAATAATAGTAATATTAAATAAAAATGTTAAGTGGTTATGAAATAGAAAATTTGATTTTTAAAATTTCTAGTATGAACTATTCCTATTCCTATCTAGTATGAACTATTTCTACATCAGAAAAGTGCCAAATTGAGAACTTGGTCCAATGTTGGAAATTATTGGCTGAGACTTTTATCCAGCAGATTTTTTTCGGCTCCATGGGTATAAATCATTAATTTGTAAACCACAGATTACCGTTGGGTTCAGGGGCTCCGCCTTCGAAATTCTTCCCAAAAAGGGCTCCGCGAGCCCAAAAGTTTGGGAACCGCTGGACTAAGGACATCACTCACTCTTTTTCCACATGCAACATCACTCTTTTTTTTTTTTTTTACTTTTTCTATTTTGGTCACAGGTATTTTTTATAAAGTTACTTTCACTTTCGCAATATGGTTTTGAAAATAAAAGTAACTTTATAAAAAATATCTGCAACCAGAATCGAAAAAGTAGGAGTTATGTAGCGAAAAACCTCAGCTATCCAATACAAAAAAAAAAAATAAATAAATAAATAAAATAAAATAAAAATAAATAAAAAAAAAGCAAACAAGGTATAAGAAAATAAAAACAGAAAAAATATAACAGAAAAGACATAAATTACATTTTAAAATTGAAATTTACTAAATGCATATCATGTTAGATAATTATTTGTTTAAAGTTTATACTTATTATTATTAATGCTAATTCATGTTTGGTATTTTGAAGCACTACATATATTTTCTTTTATATAGACACAAGTTCAACGTGAAAATGAACACTTAGAAAAGATGCAAAGGAAAAAGGAAGATATTAAGTAATTGTTTTTCTGTTTTTGCATATTTTATATTAAATCCATCATTTTAAATATTTCTTGTTTTTTTTTTTTTTTTTTTTTTTTTTTTTTTTTTTTCCTGCAATTTATGCAATGAAATCTTTTGTGTTTTGCAAATTTCTTGTTTTAAGTTATTTTGATCTGTTCCATAGAATGTTGTTACAAAGAAATTATTGTTCTTTCTTAACAACATTTTATTGACTTAATTTATAGACTTAAAGGAAAAAGCACACATAAATAAAGAAAAATTTCAACTGCATTTGAATTTTGAGTAGGATAAAATTTTAACATACAGTAAACTCTCGATTATCCGCAGAGTTGAGTGGCGTGACTATCATGGATAATCCACAAAATTTTGAAAAAAGGAAACAAATCAACTCAAGTATGTACTTGAACAATTTATACACATAATAAATAACATAAACATACATTTGCACAATTTCTATGCACAATAGGTAACATAAAGATGCTTATTACTTCAGGAATAATAAAATTATTCATTACTTACAAACTTGCAAGTTTATTTACTTTAGAAAAATCCGTCAAAAGTTTCTGTTCTTTTGTCTGAAACACTTCTTGAAGTTTTTAAGCACTATTTTATTACAAAGTGAAGCGTCAACCTCTTCCTCTAGCTATTGGATAAGGCCTTCAACATGAGCTAAAGCTGCGTTGTGGCTCATTTTCTTTTGTACCTTATCATCCTCGTCATTCTTTTCCAAATTCATATCTAATGCTTGTTCTATAATTCGTTCATCAGTTGCATACATACTCCAAGCCTGGATCGTTAGCATCACAATTAATCCACTCAATGATATTATCTTCATCAAAATTTTCTCCACCAGCAACATATTTCGCTAGATCATTAACAGAAACTTCTTCCTTTTCAGATTCTACTAGAGATTTTTCTATATTTTGCAAAATCTTCCTCCAGGACTTTATTAATGTGGATTTCTGTACCCACTCTCAAGCACTGTTTACATCATAAATGCTATCAAGAATCATGTAATCTTTGAAAAAGCTTTTAAGATCATCTCCCTTTTCAGTTATTTTTGTCAGTAATTTCGTTCTGTATTTTTTCTTAATTGAAGCGATTTTGCCCTGGTCCATAGGCTGGATAAGAGTTTTCAAATGGAATTTATATTTACTAAAAAATGATTGAAAACTTGTCCTACATCGCAGAAATAAGTTTCTTCTGAAGGATAAAAAAGGAAAAAGAAAAAAAAAGAAATTTAGACTCATGGATAATTGGGAGTTTACTGTATAATTATATATTGCTTCATCATCGCGACAACAACAGTTGTCATGGTGACAAACAAAATCAAACAAAAAACTTATAATAGTGCTATATTTGTACTTTGAGGAAAAAAAAAAGAATAAAAAAAAATGTATAAATTGTGAATGAATATTAAAAATATTACTCTAACACCTTCTTCCCCCCCCCCCCCCTTTGCCTCGCTCTTCATAATTTATAAAGATTTAGTTTTATTTTTTAAAATTAAAAATTGAGATCTAGGGTTTTTATTTATTTATTTATTTATTTATTTATTTATTTATTATGTGATATAGTGTTTCAGGTTGTGGAACTAGAGATCAATGAGTTTTCATGTGGACCTATTTTTAGCATTTTACTACCAAATTATATGTCTTAAAAAAAAGTATGTATGTATGAATGTATATATATATATATATAAAAAAAATTAAGATTTTTCAAATGTTGCATCAACTGCTGGTTTTCTGTAACTGTTAGTGCAGCAGCAGCAAATTCAGACTCTGTTAAACCCAATCACAGCCATTGATCTACTCATTCGGAGTTTTCTGTGGTTTTCTTCAAACCTTGGATTTCCTTGTGTAAATACAGGCGAGGTTCCTTTAGAACAGGGATGAGATTCTTCAGACTTTTCTTCAATTGTTAAAAAAATTTCACCAATTAAATTTTTGGGAAAATTTTATATTTTTTCCTTAGTTTTGTACTTTGATATAACAGTCTATTTTTTATGAATTCCTTTTAATGTTCTGAATTTGTAATAAATTTTCCATAGTATTCAGGCATGATATTCTTCCGTGGATCCGCGGTTTTCCGCTTTTTTGTCATTTTCTGCTTTTCCGATTTTTTTATCGGCAAAGGATCGCGGAAAAACACAAATTTCATCAAAAGATCACATGAAAAAAGTATGATTTTCGTTAAAAAAGATGTGAAAACAAATGCTATTTGTGTCTCAAAAAATTGCGAAAAATACTAATTTCATCAAAAGATCGTGGAAAAACACAATTTTCGTCAAAAGATCCCAAGAAAAATGCGATTTTCCTCCAAAGATCAAGAGAAAAACGTGTTGTTCGTCCGAAGATAACACGTTTTTCGTCCAAAGATCGCAAAAAAAATGTGTTTTTCGACCAAAGATCGCAAAAAGAACTCGTTTTTCGTCCAAAGATCGCGAGAAAAATGTAAATTTTGTGAAAGAAACTCAGAAAAAAAACATTCTGTCAAAAGATTGCAGAAAAATGCAAATTTCATCAAAGAATCTCAAAAAATTAGCTGCAATTTTGATGTTTTTTTTTTTTTTCCCAGATTTGCAAATTTAACTTTTCATGTTTAAATGATATTTTAAGTAAAAATATGTTAAAATTGGAATCGGATGACTAGCTAAGATTGCTGTGCAAAACATTGCATTAGAAGTACAAACTTTTTTTGCAATTGAGTGGCAAATTAAACATTAGCTTACTATGTTTGTTGAATAATTTTTTCAGTGAAAATAGAAACTTTCATTTCAGAATTACTTAGAGTAGTATTTGCACAAATTGATTCACTCTGACCCCCCCCCCCTTTTTTTTTATTATGGCAAATAAAAAAACTTTCTTAATTGCCTTTAACGTGTGCTATTTTAAAATAATTTCTCATTTTCCGGCTCACGCGCTTTTCCTCTTTTTTTAACTTATTATTGCAATCTCATGCCTGAGTATTGCTAATTTGTCTTTTAAATAACACTTTAAATTTTCTTATTTTTCTTTAAATCTTCATTCTTAGTGGTTGGCTTGCTGTACCTTTAACAATCATTTATGATCAATTTAATTCCTTAAAAACTTACTTTTGTTATAAAAAAAAGAGTAGGAACTTTGTTCTATTATATATTTAATGTGGTTGCAATTATTTGGATTTGCTGTTTCAAGAAAAGTATCTACTACTTTTAAAATTACAGTTAAAAAATAATAGCTATTATAATATTTATTCCACTTGAAATTCATAAGTATTATTACTCAAATGTCGTTCCCGCAGTTTTCAGACTTTTTACTTCTTTGTCAATCTCATCCCTGCTTAGAAAGACACCCAAGGAGGGCATCCCCTCCTCTTATGCCCCATATCCCATGTGTTGATAATTGGTCATCATAAACACAACCAACGAACCAGACTCCAGTGTTGTATTCAGACACTTTTCTCTGGGAGGAACTTCAGTAGCTCCAGGGGAGGGGAGACATTATAGAGTTCCTGGGGGGGAAATTGTGTTTTTTTACCATTGAAAATGCAAAATTTCAAATTTTCTGGGGAGATATTTCATTGCTCCGGGGTGGATGTGTCCCCTGGGCCACCCCCTGAATTCAACACTGCCAGACTCTATTGATCTCAAGGCAATACAGTTCTGTCTCTCAAGGATGTAATGGAGGGTGTACCAGGTTATACACTACATGTGTGTATGTTCTTCTTATGTGATTCAACAGATTTTTGGTCAAAAACTTAAAGACAATTTTCAATTTTATGGAAACAATTAATGAAAAATTAAATAACTAATTAAATAACTTTTTTTTTTTTTTTTTTTTTTTTTTTTTTTTTTTTTGTATGATGTATAACTTTACTTTTGAGGTTGCCTTTTTTTTTCAGGGGATGGGAGGGAAATAATACTAATTTTTAAAATGTCATTAATTGTTAATATAAAAAATTATTCATCTTAAAATATAACTCAATGGATTTTTTTTCTTTCAAAAATGAGTACAAACATTAAAAAAAAAAAAAAAAAAAAAATGTATGATATGAACTTTAAAATGTTCAGTTTTACTTGAAAGACAATTAAAATAATCAAATAGAGGCGTTAATTGTTAATTTTATTTAAAACATCTTAGTACTTTCAAGCCTTAATCATGCTCTTTCTCAGATAATTTTTTTTTTGTTTATTTATACAAATACATGATTAAGGCTTGAAAGTACTAAGATGTTTTAAATAAAATTAACACCTCCATTTGATTATTTAAATTGCCTTTTAAGTAAATCATTAAGTGAGCATTTTAAAATTCATATTATATATTTTGTGTTAAAAACAATGTGAAAATTGCATTCCATCATATGTTTATATTTTTAGTTACAATGTAGCCAAAAAAAGATTTTGAAAATTCCGTTTTTGCTGCCAAATTCAGTAGTGTTCAGGTGTCTGCTCAAGGTCCTGTTTTTGTGAAATTGTGAATTTTTTTTCTTATATTTGTGAAAAGTCGGGTCAGAATTTTGTGAATTTTAAATTTTTGATGTCTTCAGGTTCTATTTTTCAAATGTAAAAAGCTAAGTAATATGCTCTTTGGCGAGTTCAACTGCTTATTTACAAGCCAGATTTTATTATTAAATGATTAAATTTGTGAAAAAGTTCAATTTGAAGGTGACGAAATCCTGTGAGAGGTCTATTTAAGAGACAAATAATTTTGTGAAGGGTCGTGTTTTGGGATAAAATGTTTTGTGAAGGGTCCTGTTTGGGGATAAAAAAATCTGTGAAGGGTCCTGTTTTAAGATAAATTATTTTGTGACGGGTCCTTTAAATAGGGTAGCTACAGATTCTGGAAATCATAAAATCAGGGAAGTTTATCAGTCTGGAAAAATCAGGGAACTTTATAAAAGATACTCAAAAATCAGGGAAATTTTTCTCTCTGCGAAAATATTTCTATTTTCACCTTACCAACAACATTTATTCGTTGCCAAACAGGCTACATTTTAACAAATAATAAGATGTGATAGACATAAAGCCGTACTGCTGCCAAGCAATATCTGTCTGCATGAAAGTTAAATTGTCCAATAAACCCAACTTTTCAAAAGTTAGTTCATTCGTGATCTTTTGACGAAATTCGTAATTTTAACAACCTTTTGACGAAATTTGCACATTTTTCACGATTTCTTGGCGAAATGTACACTTTTTCGCAAGTTCTTGACAAAATTTGCAAGTTTTTCATGATTTTTTGACAAAATCTGCATTTTTTTTTTTTTTTTTTTTTTTCACAAAATTTGTGCATTTTTGAGATTTCTTTACAAAATTCGAACACTTTTCACAATTTTTTTGATGAAATTTGCATGTTTTTTGCTGTTTCTTACGCATTTAGTATAGTTTTTGCGATTATTAGATGAGATTTGCACGTTATTGTGATATTAAGATGAAATTTGCAAGTTTTTCGCAAACTTTGGAATCATTTCTTGCTTTTGCATGAACCTTTCGCAAAATTCACATTTTTTTATGCAAGCCTTGAATGAATTTTTCATTTTTTATGCGATCTTTAGGACTAATTTTGTGCTTTTCTGCAATCTTTTAACTAAATTTGTGCTTTTTTTTTTTGCAAAACTTTGAAGAAATAAGCATTTTTTTTATACGATCTATTGACAATATTTCGTGTTTCCGCGATCCTATGTTGAAATTCACATTATTTCAAGTGATCCTTTGGTCAAATTAGCAATTTTTTTATTCAATGCCCGTAGAGCCGTAGCTTTTGTTGCGTATCCATAGAAATTACGGATAAATCGTAATACTTGGCACCTCTGCTAACTAAATACTGTGTAATTTTTGTTTTCTTCTCTCAAAAGACATGTTTGTAAGCTGGATAAGTGTGTTATATGTGAAAGCAGCATACTTACTGCAAAAAAAAAAAAAAAAAAAAAAAATGCTGTATATGCTCTTTAAAAATAAAAATCAGGGAAATCCGATATAGATAATCAGGGAATAATCATGGAACTTTTTTTCATCATTTCTTTAGCCACCCTGTTAAAGAACCTAAAATTTTCCTAAACATATCCCTGGTGTTTGAAATATTTCTTCCTCTTATTTGCGTGTGCAGGGGCATTCGTGATGACATTGAAAATGAAGATGACGAAGAGTCCTATTACCGGTATATGGAAGAGAATCCGACGGCTGGACAAGAGAAAGAACCGAGCGACGATGAGCTGGAATACGATGAAGACGGAAACCCCATTGCTCCAGCCAAGTCAAAAGTACTATTTCTTTATTTAAATGGAATTAAAATTAGAGTGTAAAAAATCATGATTGTTTTATTTATTTATTTTTAAATTTAAATCAGATTTTTTGGTACTACTTGGTTATTCCGTAAACCAATTTCGACAAATTATACAAATCGCCAAACTCATAACTAAATTATGCATATTGACATAATTTTCATTTCAAATAACGAAAAAACAAATAATTAGTAGAATATTAATAAAAATACAAATAAAAAGTCAAAATAAAAATCACTTAATGGCGTTTTAAACACGTGTATCGTATTTAATGTCATTGAATGCAACATTTGCAATCGTCCATTATTGGCATTTAGTCTTATTGTTTGGCGATGGTTTTTTGGTCAATGGGATAACCAAGTAGTACCAATTTTTTTTATTTAAATCAGATTTTTTATATTTTTTCCAGCATTAAAATACTGAATAGATACCAAGAGTTTTATGTTCCTCAAACAATTAGACCTCTAATTACTAACATAATCTATGTTTTTACACTTTAATTAATAGAATTTAAATATTAGTAATTGCAGAAATTATAAAATATGCAAATTAGTAGTTTAATTAGTTAGTTGAATGTAATAAAGTTATGCACATTAACTTTTTGTAATAATTATGAAAGACTGTTTAAAATACTAGTGATATTTATATTTATCAAAATGATCAGTAACTGCATTTAATTTTAAATAGTTAGCAATACTTAAAATTAATAATTATTAAACAAATAATCTTTAATTAGGTATGTAATTTACATTTTTATTCTTTAATTACTAAAATAATAATTTATACTTTAGTATTCATTTTAAGAGGGAAAAAGGCAGGATGTTAGCTAAAAGAAATGCCTCTATTTCATAAGAAAACATAGTAGATTCCCTCAATTGTGCACAGCTCGGGACGAGACGCTGTGCCAATTTTAGAATTTTATGGATTTCTGGTCATTGCTTTGTTTGCATTTTTAAACAGTAATTTGAATGTAATTAATAATGCATTCGAAACTATAATAAATGCTTATACTGTAATAAAATATTAAAATAAGTAATAAAATTAAAATTAAAATTTAGATATTTTTTTAAATGATTAAAATATTAAAATCAAAGGTCAAGTTAATATTCAATAATGTATGATTAAATATTCATTATAAAGATGAAATGTATTTTTCCTAAATTATTCATTGAAACTTGCCTCATAAAGGCACATTACTAATTCACATGAAAATCATAAAATAAGGGAGTTTTATTTCAGACTTTGCCAGACTTAAAAGGCAAAAAAGCTTAATTAATACAAAATTGTATTTGGTAAAAAGATGATGATTACCAGTGAAATCAGCAATATCTTGAATTTTTTCAGAAATAAATTTATTCTGTCTTCATGAAAATAACATAAATTCAGTAATATTAACAAAAAATACAAATTAAAATATATATGAAATTGATATAAGACTAAAAAAAAAGGTCAAATTTTGTCTTTATGTCTGAACTGAATGTTTCATTGTTGACATCCATAAATTATGTGCAAATTTTAGAGAGTTGGAGATTTGAGGGAGTCTACTGTATAGCTTTGAAAATCACGTATGATCATGATTGAGACTAAGCCAGATTTTTGAAAATTCCAAATTTCTGGAAGAATATTAGAAGTACTTCTGATAAGATTAGATTCTGATTAGAAGTACTTCTCAATGCCACAAATTGATATACCCATTCACTAACCTGCAGGTTTTACTGCAATAAATAGCATTATAGTAAACTCCCTCAAATTTGCACAGTTTAAGACCAGAGGTTTTGCAGATTTTAAAATTTTGCAGATTTCTGGTCATTGCTTTGTTTACATTTTTAAAACAGTAATTTGAATGTAATTAACAATGCAAGCGGAACTATAATGAATGCTTAACACTATAATAAATATTAAAATATGTAATAAACTAAAATAATAAAAAAATAGATAAATTTTTAAATGATTAAAATATTAGTGGCTAGGGTCAAGTTAGTATTCAATAATATATGATTAAACATACTGTATAAAAGATGAAATGTATTTTTTCAAAATTATTCAACAAAACTTGCTTCATAAAAGTACATTACTAATTCCCATCAAAATCATATAATAAGGTTTTTTTTTTTTTTTTTTCAGGTTTCTAGACTTAATAACCAAAAAAGCTTGATTAGTACATAAATATATTTGGTAAGAAGATTGTTATCAGTAATATCAGCAATATTTTGATTAAAAAAAAAAAAAATACATATATTATTTTTTCTAGAAAACACATGAATACAGTAGTATTAACAAAATTACAAATTAAAAAATACATGAAATTAATATAAAACTAAAAAAGTCAAATTTAGTCCTAATATCTGTTCTGAAGGTTTCATTGTATACATCTGTAAAATATGTGCAGATTTTAGAGAATTGTGGATTTTAGGTTTGCGGATTTGAGGGAGTCTACTGTATTTGAATTAATATAATTCTACACATATAAAATAGTTTTAAGAAATGATTCATACTCTGGAAGCTTATATACATAATGAAAAAAAACATACCATGTTGTAAAAAAATCTTTTTTTAGCATTTAAAAAAAAATTACATAGAAAACAACATTAAAATTTTGTCCTTTTGCTTGGTAATCAAGTCTTAGTTTAGTCAAAATTAATTTCATAAACAAGTGATAATTATCTTATTAAAAAAACTAACTATAAAAAAAGCATTTTAATTAAAAATTTTTATGCTTAAAAAAATTAGAAACAAAGAAATTTTTCCTTTAATGATTGCTTTTTCTCTTTTACCCATCAGAACGTCATTTTTTGTTTAAAGTCTCAGCATTTGTAGCTTCTGTTTTTTAATGTCATAAACAGTCAACGATTTGTTTCCATGCTGAACATGCAACATTTTCACAAAACCTAACTTTCTTATCAAGTTCTATATTTTTGCATTACAGTAGACTTTCTCAAATCTGCAAATCTCTAAAATCCACACATAATTTATGAATGTAAACAACAATGAAACATTCAGTTCAGATATAGGCACAAAATTTGACTTTTTTTAGTTTCATATCAATTCCAAATATATTTTAATTTGTAATTTTTGTTAATATTACTGACTTTGTTTTTTCTTGAAGGAAGAATAAATTCATTTCTGAAAAAAAGTCAAGATATTGCTGATATCAATGATAATCATAATCTTCTTACTGAATACATTTATCTATTAATCAAGCTTTTTGGGTTATTTAGATCTGTCTAAACCTAAAATAAAACTTCCTTATTTTATAATTTTGATGTGAATTAGTAGTGTACCTTCATGAGACAAGTTTCACTGAATAATTTAGGAAAAAAAAAAATAATTAAATATAATGAATATTTAATCATACATTATTGATTATTAACTTGACCTTTGATTTTAATAATTATGTGTTAAAAATTATGTAAATTTTTATTTTTATTACTGCTTAGTTTAATATGTTATCATATTGTAAGCATTCCCATTTCATTATTAATTACATTCAAATCACTGTTTAAAAAATGTAAACAAAGCAATGACCAGAAATCCACAAAATTCTAAAATCTGCATAACCTCTGGTCCCAAGCTATGTGGATTTGAGGGAGTCTACTGTAATTTTATCCTTTTGCTCAGTGGTCAGGGGTCTTATAGTCAAAACTTATATCATAAACAAGTGATAATTATCTAATTAAAACAAACTAACTATATAAAAAGTATTTTAATTAAAATTTTTTATGCTTAAAAAAAATTATAAACAAAGAAACCATTATAAATTTTTTTTAATGGTCTCTTTTTCTCTTTAGCCCTTCATAATGTCACTTTTTAGGTGCATTCGTAATTATGTAAATACATAGCACCTATTGTTGTCGTTCAGTCTGTCCGTTTATCCACATTTAACAACGCAAAAACTACCCAACCGAATCGTTTGAAATTTAAAATATATTATTATTACATAATTTTGTCGAGTCATTTCAAATTTTATGAAAATCAGATGCATAGATCAATTACTGGGACAATCAAAAGGATTCCGTTACATTACGGTCAATGGGGAAAAAAGTTTCAAATGCATTTTAACCGTTTGAAATTTTTAATACATAATTATTACATAATTTTGTCGAGTTATTTCAAATTTTATCAAAATTGGATGCATAGTTCAATTACATGGACAATCAAAAGTATTCCGTTACATTACGGTTAATGGGGGAAAATGTTTCAAATGCATTTTAATGGTGTTACACTCATTTGAACATAATAAAATTGATATTATAATATACAGGGGGTGGACAAAAATATGGAAACACCTTTTGAAATGCATGTTTGAAAAGAAAGATTGATTTTAATGAACTATGTAGATGGCGCTGGCGTTTTCGTCTACTGACGCCACCTATACAACTTCGTAAAATCGCTGCACCATTCAGTCGTTGTTGGAGCACTGTTACGTGAAGTTGTCATTGCATTACGACAGAGTTAACAGACTTCGAATGTGGCCAAATAGTTGCTGTGCGTATGGTGGGTGCTTCTGTAAGCAAGGTAGTCGAGGTTTTTAGTGTTTCAAGAGGTACTGTGTCGAAGATTTATTCCGCATATTTGAAATGCGGAAAAACATCATCTGCTAAATCACAGCGCGGACGAAAGTGTGTGCTGATTGATCGTGACAGACGATCATTACGGAGGATTATCGCGAAAAATAAGAAGACCACAGCTGCAAAAGTTGCTGCTGAAATGAATGTCGTGTTACCAAACAATGCGAATACCAAAATAATTATAAGGGAGCTTCATAAACAGAAAATTGCTGGCCGTGCTCCAATTGAAAAGCCATTCATCAGTGATGCTAATGCCCGTAACAGGAAAAAATGGTGTTTAAGTCATAAAGCCTCGAATATAGAGCCGTGGAAGAGAGTAATATGGTCTGATGAGTCTTCTTTCACATTGTTTTCCACTTCTGGCCAAGTTTACGTCTGAAGAACGTCATCTCAAGCCTATAATACAGACTGCTTGTTGCCAAGAGTGAAACATGGCCGGGGGTTCGGTGATGGTTTGGGCAGCCCTATCTTGGTTTTCTTCAGGCTGCATGATAAATGTGTCAGGGCGTATGATTGCTCAGACTTATGTGAACATTTTGGCCAATCAAGTCCATCCAATGGTACAAACTTTGTTCCCCAATGATGATGGTATCTTCCAAGACGACAACGCCCCCGTTCACACAGCTCACATTAACCAGGCTAGTTTTCTGAGCACGAGCATGAATTGTCGCATCTCCCCTGGACACCACAGTCACCAGTCCTGAATATTATCGAACCTTTGTGGTCTACATTGGAGCAGAAAGTGGCGTTCTCGCTATCCACCGCCAACATCGTTATCTGAACTTTCCACCGTTTTGCAGGAAGAATGGTACAATATTCCCTTAGAAAACATACTGGAACTGTATTTATCCATTTCGAGAAGATTGCAAGCTATATTGAATAACAACCGGTACCCTGCACCATATTAGGCAAGGAAACGTGTTTTTTAAAGGTGTTTCCATATTTTTGTCCAACCCCTGTACATTCTGCATAATCTGTAGTGCAAAGAATATTTGATATGGATTTACAAGGCCATACAAAAGTATTCCATCGCATAATGGTATAGAGAGAACATTGTTTGGTGCGCATTTTAATTGTAATTATTTACAGTTTTATGAGATTGATATATGAGAGTGATATTTTTAAAACTTAGTTATCGTACGAACGCACCTCATTTGCCACGCTTCACGTGCAATTTCCAACTTGTTCTTTAAAGTCACAGTATTTGTAGCTTCAGTTTTTTAATGTCATAAACTGTCAACAATTTGATTCCATGCTGAACACACAACAGTTTTGCAAAACCTAACTTTCCTATCAAGTTCTCTTTTTATGCAATAGAGCATTTGCAATCATGGTCTATTTGAGAAGCAATTTTCCCTGATTTTGAAAAAGACATCATACTAGCTCTAATAAAATAATTTCCAAAACTATTTTTTGTTGTGTTTTTTATGAAAACTATGTAAAATTTTCATGCACATAGCCAGTAACTAAAAAGAAATGTATACATATTATAGTCATATTCATAATTCTAAATAATTTGCACATTTTGAATTGTATTCTGTTTTAAACTTTGTAAATTGGTTAAAAAGCTATTGAGAAAAAAAATCTTCTTGAATTGAGTATAGTTCATCCTGTACATTATATGATTCGCATAATCCTTAAATTGTGGCACATAAAAGTGTAATTTTTTGTGTTTCACTTATTTCTTTATGCAATTTTATTGTGAAATCTACATGAAATTTTCTGAAACAGGGTTCAATTTCTCCAAACCTGGAAAAACTTGCCAAAATGACAGTCTATTCTGGGAAATTGGGGGCAATCGTTATTGTTTGTGTACTTCATTATCATATGTAATATCAAAATGTCGTTAATTGTTGATATGGAGAAATTGTACATCCCGGAAAACACATCAGGGGATTTTTTCTTGGAAAATGAGTTTGGAAAACCCTGTGAAATCATTAGTGATTTCAAACAGCCTGTTGGAAATATTTTGTGTATACTGTTTAATGTTTTGAAAAGAATATGCTTATTTTTTACAGGCAAGTTCATAAATGTAGTTACTAATAAATTGTATTTTTCTTTTCTAATTTATAAACTAAATAAATTTACATCTGCAAGAACCAAGAAGTATACTTTTTAACAATCCTTGCATAAATATTCAAGAGTTATAAACCGATTGCAGTTTAGTTTCTTCTAAATATCTTTTTATCAGGATTTGTTGATTTAAATCAACTTGATTTTAATCAGGATTTAAATCATTTTTTCTTTTAAGTTAATTTTAAGTAAGTTTAAGATGTAAACAAACATAATAATGTACTTGAATTTAATTAAGTTACACATAATACAAATAATCAAATAACTTTTAGAAAAATAAAGCTTAATCTTTGTCAAAAAGTAAAATACATTGTAAAGTTTAGAAAAAAAATGCTCTCAAATTTCATTTGAATCAAATTATAAAATAATTTTGCAACAGTAAAGAAATCTAAGCAGGAATATTTTAAATATTTTAATATTTACTCATCAGTATTTAGAAAAACTTGTGCAAGTGTAAGTAAAATAAAATTGTATGACTGTGTGCTCTACTTGGGTGATGCCTATTAATATTAAAATTTAAGTAAAATCTGAACCAGTCAATGAATTTTCTTTAGAATTTAATGTAGTTAGGAACAGTGGAAAGTATTTATTGTTATCAAAAATGCTGATACTAAAAAATTTAGGGAATTAAGGATCAACTAGTTTTTACTGTAATAGCTCCATCTGCTTCAGTAGAACAAATGTCTATACCTTTGGTTTTGTACATTTAGAAATTAAAAATCGAGTTTTAATGCTTTCGGGTCTGAATTTTTTTTTTCAATTTTTAGAAAAAAATTACTTTTATGCTAACATTAATCCTAGCTATACAAGTAGATTAATTAGTATTTAATGAATATTTCACTGTCTGAACGATAACGAATGTTATTGTTTTGTGTACTATTCAATTCATATTTATGTGACAATACGCTAAGGAAAAATTTTTGGAGACAATTAGAAAATATGGTATTACAATAAGATTTAACTTATATTACAAATTTCTAACACCTTTAGTGCTTTATTACACACAATTCTTTCAGGAAAATAATTTTAATTTTAAATTTAAAGAGTGAAATACAGTAAAACCTCCATAACGGACACTCCCGAATAGCGAACACCTCTATTTAACAGACAGTTTTCAAATCCCCACTCCCAAAACTTTAACTTTTGTATGTTTAACCTCTGAATAACGGACATTCCGAATAGCGGACAGTAATTTTGGTAAAAAAGAATACAAAATTATTTCTAACGAGAAAAAAAAAATTAAAATCCTCTAAATTTATCAGTTCATTGTATCACAAATTTTGTGATCACAGATAAATGTGGGGATGAGCTGAAGAAAATCTCCCTCCCCCCCCCCTACATTTATCCCCTACATACTCTACCCCTACCCTCGGATGATTGGAGATTGTATGCTTTTAAGAAGCTGAAAAATACAATAAACAATTATACATTTTTTAAAGATGATTTAAAAGGATTAAAACTACTGACAGAGTTAAAACTTCACATTGAAAAACAAATTGCATATAATCACAAGTAAAAACATACTTTTGTAACAATTTTTTTTGTAAGAATGTAATAAGCACAGGATAAAAGTATGCACAATTTTATTTCAGGTTTATTGCTTTAAAAATTATTTTAATTTCTGGTTTAATCATATAATAGATGTTTTAGGACATTTTTAAATCGACTAATGAAACATTATGCATTCATTAGCAATTTTTCGATCGCTGAGGTTTTCCCAATAGCGGACACCTCCGAATAGCGGACAATTTCTGCGCTCCCAAGGTGTCCGTTATTTAGAGGTTTTACTGTATATGTTTAAAATCAAAGAATCGCAAACGGTGCGAAGAAAAATAAAGAAATAATTATTATTTTTGTCATTATTAAATACCTAAACATAAATTGAAGTCTTGTAGTAAATGCATAGACATAATACTAACATTATTATTTTTAAATAGTAGCAAAAGTATTTCTTAAAACAAAATAATATTCCATTAAAATACATGTACTATTAATAGTACACCAAACTCGAAAGGGTTAAATATACCAAACGGCTGCCATCGAAATACTCAAGGACACAAATTATGACATCATCATTAATCTACCGACTTCTCACTAGTGTTGGATTTCACATCGGATAATTTTCAATAGCAATTTTCTTTTATTTTATTTGTGAAACATCTATCATCTTTAAGACAGTGATAATTGTTTAAACTTACTGGTGAGAATTTGGAATTTCCCAGTAAAAAATCAGCCATATGCTGCAACACTATAGCATTCCTTTTCTGGTTGAGTTTTTATTTAGAGTTTCAGAATTCTCACCAGTAAGTTTCAATACTTATTGTTTTATAAGATGATATATATTTCACAAATAGAATAAAATAAAATTGCTATTGAAAATTTTCAATTTTTTGGTGTGAATTTCAATTTTAAAGAGAAGTTGATTGATTAGTGATGGCGTCACAATTTGTGGCCTCTGGTCTTAAGTATTTTGATGGCAGCCACCAAACTCATTTTTCTGAACCAGCACTTTAAAAAACAAAAGTTAACAGCTTAGTTTACTACCAAATTTATTTGAAATTTTTATGTGCTGCAGAGATTTCTATTTTAATTAAAATACTGAAGGTTGAATTAATTTTCAACATCTGATTAATAGTTTCTCGTGCATTTTGTATTGTAAAGATTTTTTCATAACCTAAAATTTTATATTGAAAACAATATGAATCATTTATGTAATTTGTGTAATATTATTAATTGATAATATTTATAACATGCATGTCTGTTAAATGTATAATTTATATTTTATAAATAAAACAAAATGATAGAAAACAATAGTAATGCACGAGATTAAAAAAAATATATATATATATATATATACAGTGAGTGATTTTTATTAAAAAAACCAAAAAATTTATGAACCTTGCTTTTTATCTTTTGCCCGACCAGTGGTTGAGAAGTTATGCTCTTGAAGCTGGTAGATGGCAAGTGCTGGGCTCGAACCCAATTGCGTACGCCAGCCTTGCTGTTCAGTTTTCCATGGTTTTCTGTCCAAACCTTGGGTAGCATTATATAAATACGGGTTAGGATCCCTTAGAAAGAACCCTCTTGAGCCTATACAGTGTGTGTCAAAAGTTTAAGCATAACAGAAAATTTCAAAATATAACTTTATTAAAGAGTGAAAATTACTTTTCTTTTCACATAACCTACAAATTGTAATTTTAAAAAGATAGTTAACAGATTTATCTTATAAAATTTATCTTAAATAATAAAATTTATTAAAACAACAAAAATCAGTGTGTCAAAAGTTTAAGCACAGTAGTTTTTTAGTCTTTAGCAAAACAAGAATAAAAAAATTCATTCTTTATTATTGCTCCTTTCTTCTGAATTACTTTAAATAAACGGTCTTCCATCGATAAAAATAGATCCTGTATTGTTTCTGGTTGAATTTTAAACCAAGCGTTCTCAATGACATATTTCAAATCTTTAACTGAAGAATACTGCTTTCCATTTGGATAAACTGCATGAGTGAGAATACCCCACATATTTTCTATAGGGTTTAAATCAGGACTGATTGCCGGTCACTTCAAAACAGACACTTTTTTCGACTTAAGCAACGATGAAGTTGAGTTTGAGGTATGGATCGAAGCATTATCATGTTGAAACAACCATTTTTCTCCCCCCAAAACCTCGGCAACAGAAAGCAAATGATTGGAGAGTGTCTCATGGTAGTTTTCAGAGTTTTCAAACCACTGATGAATGCTAGAGATGTCTGACCATTGAAAGAAACAGCCCCCCCCCCATACTATTACAGAACCACTATTATGCTGTCGGCTAAATACATTTTGAGGTTCTTTGCGCAGATCATGCCAATAGTACTTAAATCCATCAGGACCATCCAGCTTCCATTTTTTTTCATCACTGAATATCACATTCAGCCCCTTTTCACCAAATGATTTATGCTCTTAGGCCCATTGAAATCTAGCTCCTTTATGGTGTCGTTTGAAACACGGTAATCGAGCCATTTTACTGTATTTGATGTATTTGAATTACAAAAATCTTCTATGAACAGTTTTTTCGATATTTGTCCTCCAACTGCATTTATGAAAATTAATTAATTTACATTATTTATTTACGAAAGGAAGTAATTACCAGTTGAAGCAAAATTGCGGCAATGATGCAGTGATGTGGCTATCTTTGCGCAAACTAGTCACTCGCAGCCTTCCTTAACGAAATTTTCTTTTGAAATCATTACCATGAGCCACAATTTGATGAATACCTCGTTTTGATCTTTTTAATGCATTTGCAATTTCTGAAACAGACTTATATTTTGCTCTCATACTCCAGATTTATATCACCTCCTCCTTTGAAAATTCTTTCAACTTAGGCATTTTGTACTAACTCAAAAACAACAACTGACTACTTCTTATACACCCAGAAATTGTTTGCGTGCGGGACCGCTTACATCAAATAGTCAAATTTGCATTAAAACGATTTTGTGCTTAAACTTTTGACACGGTCATTTTTCCTCTATTCTTAAACTCCATGGTTTGAAATAAAATTTAAAAGTTAATTTCAATGAATATGGTGAATATGAAATATCTGTCTTGTATATATAATGATAATAGATATCATTAACATATACAAGACAGATATTGAAATGAAGTGAATATTTAAAGTTTTATTTTAAAATTGCTATTGTGCTTAAACGTTTGACATGCACTGTATTAACTTTCTTATATTGTATTGTTAGACTACTTATGTTATTTTTAAAAATCTTTTTATAAGTCTATTGCGGACTACCTAAAATCAGAATCTTCTGTTTGCGGCGTTGAGTATGGCTGATTTAAATGAACAAAAGCAAGCAAATATTTGATGTTCATTTTGGCACTTAAAACGTTCCAGTGCTATTGTCGAAGAAAAACGCAATAAAATCGATATTTTAAGAGATCGAATAATAAAAGTGTTAATGTGTTGACTGGCACTCAGAGAGCTACAAAACCAATGAAAATCTAAACAATGCGTGATATCTCAGCACATTAAAAAATGTTCATACAAAAACTTTCGCATTACTGATCACGAATTTAGAATAGAGTTTTTTTAGATGCGCTTTTTTGATATAAAATAAAAACTAAAAGAGCAGAATTACAGTCGTTGTACCAACCAGCTTTTTTTTCTTTAACTTCGATTTGAATTTAGTCCATTATTACTGTTTGAACAAACTCCAATTTAATTTTAAAATTTAATTTAATTTTGAAAAAAATTAAATTACAATATAAGAGATATCTTAATAGCATTAAGCTAAATATTAGAAAGTTTAGAAAAAGTTTGAGTTCTTTGTCTATTGAAGACAATATTGCTTTATCCTCTTCCACCGTCCCCTCCTCCCACACACTCATTTTTATAAACTGCCTATTTTGATGTTATTTATTTATTTATTTTTGTGAATGGATTTATTTTAAAGTGTTTATATTGGTAGTGGCCTAAGTATCAGTATGTATTAAAAAAAGGAGAGGAAAAAAATTGAAAATTAAAACCAAACAAATTTAAAAGCCATAATCTTTAAAATAAAGATGTCAGAAAGCAAACGGATTGGGCTCAGCATTCTGAAGCCATTGGATGACCAGCAGCTTCAAGCTTAATTATTTTAATTGATTTATTATCTTAAATATTTACAACTATTTTTTCAGTATAAGTACATGGAAAATACACTACATAAAGGCTTCACCATACAAAATATTTTACTATGTAGGAGTGTTAAAAATACAAATGTTTAAAAATATTAGGAATTAAAATCATAAAATGCTTCAATCACTTTTAGCTTGACAAAAAGCAAATGGTTCAAGAATTTAAAAATATTAGATGTCAAAATAATAAAACACTCCAAGTGCTTACGGCTTGAGCATCTTTTCTCATGGAGCTTCCTAGTGCTTCAGCACTTGGAAAGTTTTATTATCTTAACATGTAAAGTTTTAAATTTTTAAAACATTTGTATTTTTATCATACTTACTTAGTAAAGTATTTTGTATGGTGAAACATTTTTGTAGTGTTTTTTCCATGTTCCATATTGAAAATAAAGTGAATCTAACATTCTAAACATAGACTGTTCGTAATGTCAAGTTATTAACTTTTTTCATTTAAAAACTTGTTGTTAAGTAATAATCAATAATTTTATCTTTTCAAAAAAGTGTTCACTTCATTTTCTTATTAAAACTCTTTTTTTACTGTACAATTGTGTCGAGTTGATATTTTGTGTGAATTTCAGAAGATTACATTAATGTAAAACAAGCTATTTCCTAACTGAATACTCTTTTGATATCTATAATCGATTTCTCATATTAAAATATTTGTCATTTATGTTTAGCTTTTTTTGTTGTGGGTTTTATTAGATCAATGTTTAAGAATATCTTTGTTTTAATTACTTTAGATTTGAAACTTCTTGACTCGTGTAATTCTTTATTTAAAAATTTTTAAAAATTAATTTTGGCTGCTTCTTTTGAAAATCAAATTTTATTTAATGAAGTTAAAATTTTATTTTTTAAAGCTTTATATACTGTTCTAAAGATTTATTATTATTATCATTTTTATGTTTAAAGTATTTTTTAATTAGTTACATCAAGATTGAAATTTTAGTATTTGATTTTCTGGGCATCATTAAGAAAGAATAAAAAAGCATTTTTAATAATTTTGAGAGTTTAAATAACCTTTTTTCATTTCTTTAGTTAAAATCTTTGTCTGGATGATAATATTATTAGCACATCTAATCTAGATTTCCCAGGTTACAGAATATAGATAAAAACTGCACAATATAGAGAACAATTTAAAAAATAAAGTCATGCTGGAAAATTACTAATAAAATAATTATAAATTATGTACTATTATTTGCTATTTTTGTTACTTATAATTATTTGCAAAATTCATGCTTGAAAATCACTTATAAAATGATATTTACTTATATATTACTATAGCCATAAGAAATGAGTAAATTGCAATAGTTTTCAAACAAATTGCAATAGAGTTTTGAAGCAAATTACATTTTTTCTCTTTTTTCATCAGTGTAAAAATTAAAAATGTGCTATGTTTAGAAGTTTTATTAAAAATAAAATTTAAGCATCTGTTATTGCTAGCATTGAAATGATATCAACATTACTGATGTACATGTTTGTCCTTTAGAATATAGATAGTTATTACTGTATCTAGTGTTCACTCTAGAAATAAAAAGGGCTATTTACTAAAAAGGGCACTACTACAGCAGAAAAGGGCACTTTTGCAAGAAAAAATTGTTATTGCCTTTAGCAGGGGAATAAAGAAAGCGGAAAAATACATAATTTTTAAATATAATAAATCAAATAACATTAATTTTGAATGATTTTATGATATAAAAATTAAAAATACAATTAAATTAAAACATGGTTGAATAGTTTCATGTTCTTTTTCTTAAAGAAATGAAAAAATTCTATCATTTTTGGGCACACAAATTTAGAAATACTACAAAATAAAAAAATATTTATTAAAAATCTCTGATTAAAACCAGCGGTGCATTTTGCTACTTTTAAAAAGGGCAGGGTGCTGCACCCTTCAAAAATGCCCTAGAATGAACACTAACTGTATCAGTCATACTATAAAATTTTCAAGTTATAATTTGATTAAGATTTAATGTTATTTTTTGTTCTGCATTTTAAGTTTTAACAAGTATAAACTTCAATTGAAACTCATGTATATATCTTTTTCCAGTACATAGATCCATTGCCCAAGATTGACCACACTGAAATTGATTATGCAGATTTTGAGAAAAACTTTTATGAAGAGCATGAAGAGATTTCCAAATTAGATCCGATCGAAGTGGAACAGTTAAGACACAAGATGGGTATAAAAGTGTCTGGTGCAATGCCTCCCAAGCTGGTGACAAGCTTTGCCCATTTTGGATTTGATGAGAAGTTGATGAAAGCCATCCGGAAATCAGAATATACACAACCTACTCCTATACAGG
Source organism: Maratus speculifer (assembly GCA_964019185.1). NCBI lineage: Eukaryota > Metazoa > Arthropoda > Arachnida > Araneae > Salticidae > Maratus > Maratus speculifer. Next base: position 346,205,296 of record OZ025296.1, read on the forward strand.
CACAGGTAAATTTCTTCACAAAATTCAAAGTAATATATATTACAAATTTTAAATTTTTTTTCACCAAAACTAACCTTTATACTATCTTAATTTTTTTATAATAATGTCCCGTACTTCAAATTATTAAATTAAAATCTTGTTTCTAGATCTAATCTGTTAATCTTTATGCAGACGATATAAATTCTTAATTTGCCTTAAAAAACATTATTCCAGTATGCGTAAATTTAAAAAGATGGCTCTAAATTAAAAATATTCTTAATTAAACTTTATTTCTTAATATTCCAAATAAAACTCATTTCTTCTATGTTTTTATCAACCCTTTTTAAGAAAGTCTTATTAAATTTATTCCAAAACCATACCTTTCAAAAAATATCATTATTTTATTTTATCTATTTATTTATTTTCCCTCCGTCAACCTTTGGTAGTGTGCATATCAATAAATTCATTTCTTTTCTTTTTCTCTTAAAATTAATAGTCTATAAAAATCATCTGCCTAAGAAATTCTGAGTCGATTATAAATTGGTTAAATAATATATTTTTTTAAATAAAATTATTGTCTGTGGAAAATAGTCTCGTAGCTGGACAAGAATTCTGTTTACATAAAAGAATGATGGTTTGAGGTTAGAGAATGTTCTAGAATTTTCTTTTGAGATTTAAAAGAGGAAGCTCGAGAGGTGGTAAGGGGGATGAGAAGAAGGATTCTTGGGTGCGCTCTTGCATGAATATGACTTGATGCAGTAAAGCATGGAATATTTTTTGGATGATTCGGTAAAATATCGTCTGCAACAGGGGCTTTTCTCTCTATTATAGCTACAGTTTAATAAAATGAACTTGCAGCAGCCAAGGAGTGATTATTTTGACCTTCTACATTTATTTATTTTGTTTTTTTTCTCGTTGGCCATGACTTCTGTGCAGAGAAAGGGAAACCTGATGATGATGTTTCTGCCCTCCTAACTTCAAAATGTCACGTATATTTCTCAATTTAAACGGATAATTGTAATTTTTCAAATCTAAGTTAAAGAAATTTTTTAATACATAGAGGTTATCAACTAAAATAGTTAATTATTTCTGTTTTAAGCAGTTGTCTTAACTTTTTAAACTATAAATGCCAAAAAGGAAGCCATGTTCATGCCAAGACAAATTTTTGAATAACTTTTTTAAGGCTCCTTCAATTAAAAAATACTTAACCTATTTGTGCCCGAATTTTTTGTTTTTGCAAATTTGTTGGTAAAACTACTTTAAAATGTTGCAAAATGAACTGGAAAAAGAAAAAAAAATTAGCAAAAATTTTTTTGTATATTGTAAACTCTTAGTATATTTATGAATTATTAAAAATACATATGTATTTCTGTGTAGCAACTAAAAATATTATAAGTATTAGTAATAATCAATTATAAATAATCATATTTGAGGCTTAAAAGCAATTTGACTCATAATCAGATAAACAGTTGTCTCCCAAACGGCTAATAAAAATAAGTATCCATTCATGCCAGCACCCTATATTTTGCATGTTACAAAAATGCATAAAGAATAGGCTTGAACATATAATTTCACAATTTAAAAAATGTGTATTTTAAAGAAGTCTACAAGCTAAAACTATAACTTATTTATTTGGATCCTGAATAGAAAAATATGACTTTTTTTTTACATTTTGTTGTTTTGAAAAATAAAAAAAGCCTCCAAAAAAAACCTCTCATTTTAAGCAAATAAATATCAATATTATGTCTCAAGAGATCCATCTCTTGATAACAGACACTATAACTAGACAACTATAACTAGACATTTATAGATAATTATTTCATGAAATTTTCATGCAATAAAAAAGAAGATAGTTACATAAATTTATTAAAATTCAAAACATCCCAAAAATGAGATGCTAGACAACTCAACTGGAATGCTTGGTATAATTAGGTTAATGTGACCTAATATAAAAGTGCAAAAACTGGCATGAAAAATAGAAATTTTTTCATTTTTCTCCATACAAATACAGAACCTCCTTCATAATTCCTAAGCTCCTTGAACAAATAGCTTCCCACTTTCATATACTAAGGGGCCGTCCATAAATGTTTTTACACCATAAATCACACATTTTTCCAGTATTTTTTACCTTTGTCACAAAGTGACACACTTTATCATACTCCCTCCCCAACTCTTTGTCACATGTCATGCTATACTATGTAAACATATACTTACAGATCAGCGACAAAGCACTATGTTATAGATCATATTTCAAATTTTATTTTTAAACTTTAACTATCTGTTTTAATGACATTTGTGAGAATTACAATAATAAAGAATACTGATGGCATTGAGCTCACAGGCTACAAATACTAATTGTACATTAAAGCCTTATATTTTCAAGGGTTAATTCCATTCGAAAAAAAAATTAAGAAGGGGAAACATCTCTCCTCTTTCCTCTTTTTTTATACTTAATCATTGAACCTCCTATACTATCAAAGACATACTTTATCATATAAAAAATCTATTTCCAAAATTCAGAGCAAATGAGATAATTCTTAATAAAAACCCATTTAGCATTTATATAATTTAAAAGGAGTTATCCCCCTCTTTTATACTTAACCATTAAACTTCCAAAACTATTCAGAGATTTGAACGAAATCTGAAAATTCTGCTTGAAAAAACCATTTATATAAATTAACGGGGGGGGGGGGGGGGGCATTAGAACCCCTGTTCCCCCCAATTATACTTATTCAATGAACACCTAATAACAGTCATGGAATCGCCTCATCAGAATGATCCTAATCTAAATTTTAGACGAAAACTTAATTCTGCATGAAAATCCCGTTTATATCAATTAAGGGGAGGGGCATGAGCCCCCCGTTCCCCCTCTTATACATATCGAATGAACTCCAAAAACTAATCAGGGAAGTGCCTTGTCAGGATATACCTACATACAAAATTTCAAGTGGATCGGATATTTTTATCATGAGTTATTGCATTATGCACGAACGAACATACAGAACGGACGGGCACATAAGCTCTCAGGCTATGATAGCCTGTGAGCTAAAAATGATTTGTGTATTTATTTTGTATGAAATAAGATTAAGGTTTACAACAAAAAACATAGTTAGCATGCAATAATAATAAAATATTAATGTGAAAAAAAAAATTGAAAACAGTGGTACATTCGAAATTAAAAAGGAATTTAATATATATATTTTTAAGTCTTATCTCTATTTTATGAATACAAGTTTCATAATTTAATCTGCTGACATTTAATGTGTTTTATTTTAATCAAAATGTGTAATGTCATACTTCTTTTTATCCCCTCCCACCCCCTTGTCACAATATCACGAACCTCCTCCCCAATCCCATCTAAGCATGACATCATTTATGGATGGCCCCTAATGTGAAATTTAATCAAAGAGCCTAATATAATGCAAGGTATAGTTTCAGTTTGAAATTAACACCCTTAGCTTATTTATTATTATTATTATTATTATTATTTTTAAAAAACTTAAATCGAAGGAAGACATAATTTCATGTCAAATGGCTGTTTCTGTGTTTTTTACTTTCTTCTATCTTCAATAGAAGAAAGTATTGTAATCGAAATTTTTTTCGACTTCCGGTTTTCGACGAAATTACACGTTTTAGGGGTCAGAGATTCAAAAAAACATGTTTTTACAAAATGTCTGTCTGTCCGTGTATCTGTATGTCGCCCTTCTACCATCAAAAAGTGTATGAAGTTATGCATAGAATTGAACCAAATTTTTTGTGAATGTTTTTGGCTGTGGCAAGCAGGTCCTCCTTTAGTTTTGAAATACTCTGCTGGAAGGGGGCGCTGCAATCGCGATTTTTGTGCCATTTTCAATATTGTACCGACCAAAAGTACATGAAGTTATGCATCGAATTGAACGAAATTTTTTGTGTAAAGGTATGGCTATGGCTAATTGCATCGCCCTGAATCTGAAAAAAATCCGCCAGAAGGGGGCGCTGCAATAGCGAATTTTATACCATTTTCAATATTGCACTGCATAAAAGTGTATGAAGTTAGTTCTAGAACTGAACTAATATTTTTGTATATGAGTATTTTTTGGTAAGGCAAGTAGGTCCTCCCTGAATTTGAAAAAAACAAAATCTGCCTATCATTCTATTGTCCATCGGCTCGTGCAGAGACGGAAATTCATTTTTACTCCGATTAATTGATTGAAGCAGAAATTTAACATGAAAATCAAAGTTAGTATGGTATTGAATTAAAATTAATAAAGCATTAAAATGAGTAACTATTTTTTTTTAAATATTAAAATGTACGTATGAGATAGAAGAAAGTTTTGGGATTGGCATATCCAACTAGTTGTTTTTTTTTTTTTTTTTTTCCCTCTTAGAGACAATTTAGGGATAAAAATATGTAAGGTATTCCTTTTTTTGCTGACTATAATATTTCTGGTAAGTCTGTAATATTTCTATATAATATAATATTTCTGCCGACTAATATTTCTGCCAAATCTTACCTTTTCAAAAACAATGTAGGATCTTTCAACAATTAGTCTATAAAGAAATGATATTTGATTTCTTTCAAATAATCTTATTTTATTCCTTTTTAACGCTTAGTTGAAAGGTAAATGTAGTTAAATTGAAATTTGATTTTTCTATTCATCTGTCTGTCAGTCCATGCTTTAAATCGCATATCTGCTCTAATTGTATATATCTAATTGCTATGTTGTTGTTTATTGTAGCATGTTCAGCATTAACAATGATGTGTAAAGCATTCATAGTTTGTTTACAGATACACTGAAAAGTATTCTGTTACATTATATAGACAAGGAGGAAAAATTGTTTGCAATGTATTTTATTAATGTTATACTATTTCAGACATGAATTGTGTATATATAATATATCACTGAAGTATACAACAAGATGCTTATTGTTTCTTAAATTGGATGCACATAACATTTAGCATGGGCATGGGCATTATACAGGGGCATGCAAAAGTGTTCAGCTATGATACTGACTATGAGTAATAATTGCTGGAAGTGTATTTTCGGTGCTTTTAAATTTAACGCATTTTCTGTCTGTTACATAGTGTGTGTATAAATTATATAAATCATATACAGGGCTGTACAAAAGAATTCAAATACATTTCTGTTCACTCATAGATGTGGAAATTAAAGATGATAAAATAAATAAATAAATAAATAAACATTCAACATTTCAGTTTAATCTTCAAAATCATCACTAAGCATTACTATGTTGATTTTTTTTTTTTTTTTTTTTTTTTTTTTTTTTTTTTTTTTGCTGTTTTGTAATTTAGAAATTTTTACTTCTCATGATGGTTTAAAAGATTAAGTCGAAACATTGAATTTCATATTATTTATGCATTTTTATTTTACATCATCTTTAATAATTATTACTTGATTCTCTCATCAATCAATTTTGCCAAATTGGCACATATATATATATATATATATATATATATTAAATAACAAAAAGGTAAATAAATTAGTAAAGCATTAATAAAAATAATCTGATATCCATATCTGCTCAGCAGAATAAATCATAAGTTTTTTATGAAACTGCAGTAATTATCTACATATTTAAAAAACAGGCTGTTTTTTAGTCATCAGCCTTGAGATTTCTACTGAACTGATTTCGAAAATTATTTTTTAAAGTGAAATCACTTTATTTGTAGTTGTGCTTTATTACTGTATTCCCCCTGCATTAACTGATATGCTGGAAAAAACCAAGGTACATCGGTATGCCGGAAAAACCCGTATTTACTGACATGCTGAAAAATAATGAAGTTTATGGGCGGCTGATTTATTTAAATTTTTCTATTATTTTTCATTTTAAAGAAAAATATATCAATATTTATTTCTCTCTCTCTCTGTATATATATGTATTAATTTATATTTCAGTTGTTAATAGGTTTTATTTATCTTATTATGCAAAATTTTCATGTATGACGTTTCTACTCTAGAATGATGACATAAAGTTAATTAAATTATCATAAAAAATTGCTTTTTTTATATAAGGCAAGCACATATTTCTGTCTTTATATGTTTAAATAATTATTAAATTTTTCTTATTTTATATATACAGTAGACTCCCTCAAATCCGCACTCCTAAAATTCGCAAATCTCTAAAATCCGCACATAATTTGTGGATGTAAACAATGAAAAATTCAGTTCAGATGTAGGTGCAAAACTTGACTTTTTTAGTTTTATATAATTTCCATATATTTTTTCATTTGTAATTTTTGTTAAGGTTATTGAATTCATGTTTTTTCATGGTGAAAGAATAATTTATTTCTGAAAAAAATCAAGATATTGCTGATATCATTGGTGATCACAATCTCACCAAATATACTTATGTATTAAACAAACTTTTTTAGTTCTTAATTCTGGCTAAACCTGAAATAAAGCTTCGTTATTTAATGATCCTGGTGTGAATTAGTAGCATACCTTTATGAGGCAAGTTTCATTGAATAATTTAGGAAAAACACATTTCATCTTTATAATGAATATTTAATTGTACATTATTGATGATTAACTTGACATTTGCTGTTAATATTATAATCATTTTAAAAATAATCTAAATTTTTATTATTTTAGTTTGTTACTTATTTTAATATTTTAGTATATTGTAAGCATTCATTACACTTTTGATTTCATTATTAATTACATACAAATTACTTTTTAAAAAATATAAACAAAGCAATAACTAGAAATCTGCAAAATTCTAAAATCCGCACAACCTCTGGTCTCAAGCTGTGCGGATTTGAGGGAGTCTACTGTATTAAGAATATTTCTTTTTATGTAATAATTTATGAAATACTATATTTCTACATTGTAAATATTAGATGAGTGCTGGGGAGAGAGTTTTGTGTGAAATGGTATAAGACACACATAACACATTTTCTCTTTGTGTGAAAAAAAATGAAACTAAACAATCAGAAAAGTGAAGACAAAACTCTATATTGCACTTCTCCTCCCCAACATAAGTCGCTACTACTGAATACAGCTCCTTTCCATTTTCAAAGACCAGGAGAAAATTTGGTCTCTCTCTTATTTTTGCGGCTTGCCAGCTAATGCAGGGGAATACGGTTATTATTATTTTTAAATAATCCTACTTTTATAATTTAATTTAATTTTAATCATTGTTTTATGAAATATCTTTATACAGTAGACTCCCTCAAATCCGCAAAATAGAAAACTGCAACTCTCTAAAATCCGCACATATTTTATGGATGTAAAAAATGAAACTTTCAGTTCGGATATTGAGACAAAATTTGATTTTTTTTAGTTTTGTATCAATTCTATATATTTTTTAATTTGTAATTTTCTTAATACTCTATTCATGTTTTTTTCACGAAGGTAGAATAATTTTTTTTTTTGAAAAAATTCAAGATATTTCTGATATCACTGGTAATCACAATCTTCTTACCAAATATATTTCTGCATTAATCAAGATTTTTTGGTTATTAAATCTGAATAAACTTGAAAAAAAATCCTTATTTTATGATTTAGATGTAAATTAGTAATGTACTTTTATGAGGCAAGTTTTGTTGAATAATTTTGGAAAAATACATTTAATCTTTATAATGTATATTTAATCATACACTGTTGATTATTAACTTGACCTTTGTTATTAGTACTTTAATCATTTTAAAAACTATCTATATTTTTATTATTTTAGTTTATTACTTATTTTAATATTTTATAATATTGTAAGCACTCATTATAGTTCCGATTGCATTATTAGTTGCACTCAAATTAGTGTTTAAAAAATGTAAACAAAGCAATGACCAAAAATCTGCAAAATTCTAAAATCCGCGCAACCTCTGGTCCCAAGCTGTGCGGATTTGAAGGAGTCTACTGTATTTATTGGGACAATAAGGTTACTTTCATTATTGAAGAGAGATGAGAAATTACCTTACCATTATGGATGCTTTTTTCTGTTTACAATTAAAAATAACAATTTAAAAATTTTTTGAACAAAAAACAATGCCAAAAATTAAAATAATGCATTTTTACTCATAAAACTGTTACATTTATGTAATACTTTCATTCAGTTTGAGACGCTCATCTCAAAGGACTTGAAAAAAGGGTGAAAATGATGTCATAGTAAAAATAAAATGTGTTTGACATTAAAAATTATAACTGGAAATCATGATATTAAGTTTGAGAATATATTTATCACTAATCTATTGAACATTAAAATATTTTTTAAAATAATGAATATGAATATTAAATGTGTGTATGTAAATTTTGCAACAGGAAAAAGATGTTACTTTTAGATCTTATTGAAAACAAAAATTATAATTTTGTGACAGTGGCAGAATACTTTTTTTTTATATTACATAATACCAAAGATCAAAGCTTTAATTAATTACTCCATACTTTCATTATTTTAAATGCATATCATAGATAATGTATAAAAATTAAGGGTTTTTTTTCTTTTTTCAATAATTTGAGAAGTTAAAATTAAACTTTAGTTAAAAATAATATTTGTTTTAAGAGTAAGGCTAGCCAATATAATATTGATTAATTACTGTAATTTTTGTGATTATTTTTATAAATTCAAGCAATCAGTTTTTTAAACATTTTCATTCCTCGATATCAATGGTTACAACTTGTATTAGATTAATTTTTAACATAATTATTCTGTTGGAAAATAAATCATATCAGTAGATAATTACTAAATCATATTATTGATATGATTTATTTATCACTTAAATAAATGTGTTAAAAATTAATCAAATTTAGAACTTGTTTAGAGTCCAATTTATAATTTGTATAACCTTAAGATGTTGTAATGGCAACTTTCTTTGGTCAGTAAGTAAACAAAATCTTTTCTTTTTAGGGTATTCCTGCTGCTCTTCTTGGAAGGGACATAATCGGAATCGCTAAAACTGGTTCGGGAAAAACAGCTGCATTTTTGTGGCCTTTGCTAATCCATATAATGGATCAAGTAAGTTATAAATAACTACTGAAATAGGGTAACATTCCCAGTAATTGGCAGGTACCAGTGATTGGCACATCTTACAAAAATGCTCTAAAATAAGATTTATTTCCAGTCTTTTAAAAATGCAAGACCATATACCAGTTATATGCTCATTTACTTTACAGATTATAACTTTGATTTATGCTACTAAATGACAATAGTGCCTAGGAAAGAGAAACAATTATGGCTTGCATCAAATTAGCTATTTTTGTTGCAAATGCTTCTTCTCTGGCTTAAGAAAGGCATGCATTTCAATTTATTATTATCTGATTTATAGTATATTTTAAATTTTAATTTACATCAGTTTTGTTTATTTGAAAAGGGTTACTTTAATTGTGTAAAAGTCTAAGTGCCAATTACTGGTGATTACAGCAACTTTTTATAAATATATTTTTATAAAAATACTTTTTCAAATATTTTTAACTTTTAGTGGACAAAATAGATGCACAGATATGCACTCTTTGATTTAAAAATATTTGCAAGTAAATATTTTATTTCTTGGTAATGAAAATAGTAGTAAGTTTAAAGACAAATCCTTAATGTGACAATTACTGGAGATGTTACCCTACTCTCTAGCTTTTTTTTTTTTTTTTTTTTTTTTTTTTTTCACTTGAGAAACTAAATTTGTTGTGTTGCAAATGTTATTCATAGTAGCTTGATGTCTGAGATGTTTAATTTTTAATAAATTCATTTATCTTTTAAAACTTTTTTTAATCTTTAATGTTTGGCATTGTAAATTTCCACATTAAAAAATATGCTATTTATTTAAAAAATATTATATACCTTTTGATCTTTAATAATGCTAGCTATTGGATGACATAAAAAATGTTAAATGTAATGCTTTTAAAATTTTCTTATAATTTTTTTGCCCCATTTTTTCTGTTCAATATTTTTTTGCAATTGGCTTGTAAATAAGCAGTTGAATTCCCCAAAGAGCATATTACTTAGCTTTTTTTTATATATGAAAAATAAAACCTAAAGACATCAATAATATAAAAATAAAAAAAAATCTGACTAGAATTTTCACAAATATAAGAAAAAAAATTCACAATTTCTCAAAAACAGGACCCTGTGAGAAAAGTCTGGACAGACCCCTGTTAATAGAAAACCTTTCTACTTATTTTTAAATTTATCAAACATTGCAATGATAGATAGCGATTTGCTTTATCATTTTCACTTTTTACTTTGTAATTCAATCTTGAAGTCTTTTAAAAATCTGGATTTCTTGATCAATAACAAAAGTTTGTTTTTTGAAAAAAACTAAAACATTTATCCACCAGAGATAATGTCTCTTCAAAAGCAATTTTATCTTTTATGTAACCAACAAATGCATTCAGAATGTAACAGTTTAGTAGTTGCTTGCAAGGAACATAAAACACCTCCTTTTTCTGAATGCAGAATCCATTAAAAATTTCTTAATAAATTCATCCGATCTTTTTTTTAAACAGTTAAAGTGTACACTATCTTGCTTAAAAAAACATTTCAACTGCTGTTTACATCTGAAATATAGTGCAGCTTGTAGGTGTTTGTGGATTATAGAGTTACGGATCAGGGAAAATATACAGCATATTAAAATTTTATGACAAACATTCAGTCATATGCATATATATCCTCTTCAGACCTGACTCTACAAATATATATTTACTGCTTTTACGTAATTGAAATGAGGCCATAGATGACAAAAAGTCATTTTTATGAAATCAGTACATTAGGAGACTGGTAATTTAGGTTTACAAATATGGATATAAAAGTACTAATCCCCTTAAAACATCAGTTTAACTACCAGTAATATAAATTTACGTGATAACAAAGTTAAGGTCTTTAAACAAGTAAATGATCAGCAAATTATAAATTTTTTTTTTATTGTAGAGCATATAAGTTAAATAATAATGAATATTTCTTATTTTCTTGGTCAGAATGTCTTGAAGGTATTTCCGAAACTCAGATGAAAATAATATTTATTTTATAAGGTAATATCTGTCGGTGCTGACATTTATTGGTTTTGTTTTAAAGCAATAAACATTCAGCTGTATATAAGTAAAGTAAAAATGTAAAAAATTCGAACAGTTTAGTTCTTATAAGGAAAAGAATGGAGGTACACATTTGTGTACCTCAGGTCTAAAGAGGATATGCAGGATTTTTACCTTTCTCAAAAACCTGGATAATGTGAAAAGTTAAGGAAATTTTAAAACTCTGGGAAAAAATTACAAAAATTTGGAACTTTCAAGAAAATTCTTATTACAAAACTAAAGATTTGAAATTGCAGCCCCAGGAAAATATAATTAATCTCGTTATAATTACTGTAAAGAGTATTTAAACCTGTTGTACAACTAATTTTGTGTATTCCTTTTCAAACCTGCCTTATAACTCTTAAATTTTCAACTCAAGTTTCACTTAAACTTTATACTTAATGTTGTAAAATTGATTATTCATTCTGTTTACTTATAATCTTTGTTTTAGAACTTTGTTAGCATAATTTATTGAATATTTATTATTTAAAATATGTCAAAGGAATCTGTATTTAATTGTGACTCATGTGATAAGAATTTCATCCTGATCAAGCAAAATAAATTGAACGTGATGCCAAAAGTGTGTCTGTCCAGCATGTAAAATGTTCAATAATTTTGCTAACTTGTAAATTTTGATAGAATTTATCTATTTAATAGTTGTTACTTTAAAATAAAATGTAAAAAAAAATTATGATTTCCTTTTTTCAAAAATAAATAAATAAAATCAGATTTTATTTTAAATTTAAGTCAGACTTTTTTTTTATTTAAATCAGATTTTTGAAAATTTTTTTTTCTCAACTTTCAAACACTGAATAGTTAACAAAAGTTTTAGGTTACCAAAATAATTAAACCTCTAATTGCTGATGAAATCCTTCTTTATGTTATGTTATGTTACATAAAAACTAGGCTTTTTACTAACTCACAGTACTTAAACTTTAAGCAACAGTTGGGAATTAAGCTTAAAAACAATTATTTAGAGGGTTTTTTTTTTTTTTTTTTTTTTTTTTTTTTTTTTTTTTTTCAATTTATAAATAGAATACTTGTAGAAATTAACCATATTATGTTCATATTAGATTTTAGTACTTTTTATATCATTTTAAGCATTTAGGAAATTTATGATTTTAATCATTGATTTAAAAAAAAACAGTTGATTTAAATCACAATTTAAATTAACTGATTAAAATCATTGACACCTAACTTTAAAATCATTTGTGAAAGTTCTACTTTTAAATTTACAACTTTTAAAAGATTTTGTGTGTAACATCACAAAATCTTGATACCTGGAAACTATTTCCCATATAAAAATTGTATCTTGATCAATGGATTGACCAGTAGCGAGTGAAATGCTTTTTTTTCTATTTTAGAAGTTAAAAAAAAAAAAAAAAAAAGTATGTGAGTCATTAATTTTCATAATCTGCAGATTTATAGAGCCAATTCTCAAGATGCTTGGTGATTCATATATAGTAACAGGTAGAGTCGTTAATAACTCAGACATTTTCAAACATTCAGCACATTTTGTGCTATTTTGCTACAAAGAGTGTTTATCCCCATGTCCTTGAAAGTACCTCTCAACTGGATTTCTTTTCACAAACTGACCCAATTTCTCATTCATTTTCCTCCCTCTGAGTTATTTAGTTTAAAGTTACTTACCGTGAGGTTTTTGTAGTTGCCTATAGGAAAACTAAAAAGTGATATCAGCCTCAAAGATCCTTTTTATTGGCTTACTAACAAACAAGGTTATTCCTAGGCATTAAAACTAACATTGAAATCTGTCCTTGTCAGCTTAGAGCAGCAATTCCTCAGCTTTTTTTAAAAATCTGCTATGAGGTTGGGCTCTTTTTTTCAACTACAAGATGGATTACCACTTTCAGTGTCTGAAGCGTGAGAAAATATTCTCTCGTTAGTATATATCCCCAACTCCAAAATGTGGAACAGTTAGGGAAATTAGTTGCTGATCTGTAATAGACACCCTGTCTATGTTCAGTATAGCATAAAGCATTTATCATATTACAGTAAGTTCCTGATTATCTGCGAGTGGTGGACTATCTGTGAATCTAAATCTCTTTTTGAAAAATGTCACAAAAAAGGAAAAGAGTTTTATTAGCAATTCAGAATAAATTAAAATTGATTTATCCAAGATTAGAACCAGGCTTCGAGCATGTAACTGATGAAGAAATTGTAGAAGAAGCGCTGGTTATGAATTTTGAAAGGAGCGATGAAGAAAATGGTAAGAAATAAAAGAAATTAAGCCATGATGTCGTTTTAGCTTATGTTGAAGGTCTTATACAGTATTTAGAGGAAGAAGATGACATGTCACTTTGTGATAAAATAGTGCTAAAAGACTTCGATCCCAAATAAAAAAGAAGTGTTTCAATACTAGAAGAAGAAGAAAAAGAAAAGAAAAAAAATTTTTTTAATTGATTTCTTAAAGAAGCAAATCTACAAATATTTAAGAAGATAATAATTTTATTATTCCTTAAATAAGTATGTTTATGGTACTTATTGTGTGTATAAATTGTTCAAATGTATGTTTATGTTACCTATTGTACATATAAACTGTTTAAGTGCATATTTACATTGATTTGTTCCTTTTTTTTCATAATTTTGTGGATTATCTGTGAAATTGGCTTTTCTGCGATAGCCCTGCCAATCAATTCCGCAGATAATCTGGAGTTTCCTATATATGCTATTTGATTAGTGATGATACATCTTTATACAACTTAATTGTTTTACTTTATTACTATATCATTTATTATTATTTTAGAAAGAACTCGAAACAGGTGATGGTCCCATTGGACTGATATTAGCTCCAACAAGAGAATTAGCTCAACAGGTAACTGTGATTTCATTTCAATCTCTGATAATTTACTTATATTTCCATAGCTGCATTTAATCTGCAAAATTTCTATAGTTTGCAATATATATATAGGTGGCACCAGTTATAACATACTTTTGTTCATAACTTGTTTGGAGCCTTAGTTCTGACTAAAATCTTATAAATACCAGATTACAGCTGAGCCCATTTATCTAAATTAATACTGAACAAGCTCAACTTGGATAGACTGAACTATATAATAAGCTGATAATTTACACACAATTTATTATGATGGTATACTTAAAAGTTTTTATGTTGTATAATTCCAATGTTTTTATAAAACAAGTCGAAAATTGCATGTCAAGTGTAGCAAATGAGGTGTGTTTGCACTATGAGGAAGTTTTTAAAATATTCAGATTTCGGTGTAATAGTATACAGTATTTTGGATGCAGTAAAATATCTGAAATATTTTGTGTATTCCTATAAATACTTCCTGTTTTCTATTATATAATATAGGAAGTAATTTGTTGTAAACCTAAGCAATATATATCAATTTCATAAAATGTGAAATAGTTTAATATCATTAAAATGCGCCACAAACAATTTTCCTCCCTATACCATTATGTAATGATATATTTTGTGTAGCCCTGTAAATGAATAACAAATATTCTTTGTACCACAGATTGTACAGAATGTATATTTTAGTATGTACTTCTTAGATGCATTTCCATTTTATTGTGTTTGAAAGAGTGTAATACCATTAAAGTGCAATTTGAGACTATTTTTTACCATTGGCTATAATGTAAAAAATACTTTTGATTGTCCTGGTCACTAAACTATGCATCCAATTTTCATAAAATTTGAAATGACTCTACAAAATTATGCTGCAATTATGTATTTAAAATTTCAAATGATTCGGCTTGGTAGTTTTTGCTCTGTTATATGCAGACAGACGAACAGACTGAATGATGACTATAGGTGCTACGTATTTACATAATTATGAATGCACCGAAAAATATAGAATAAAACTGTTCTTTTGAAGATTTCTTTGATAAACTTTTCCTTGTTGGATAATAAACTTTTCCTTGCTGCAATAATATGTATTTGTATTAGTGTCATCAGAATTGCAGGTGTATAACCTCTTTTTGCTACTCAATAAATTCTGTAAAGCTACTGAATTTACTGTTTCATTGAAAAAAACTTTCAATGAAACTTGTACATTTGGAATGTGTCATTTTCTTCTACTTTCTACTCCTTTTTATTAGGTGTGTTCATAATTATATAAATATGTAGTTGTTGTTCATTCTGTCACGAAACATTGTTCGGTATGCATTTTGATTATATTAAATTACAGTCGTGTCTCTATATAACGAAATCCACCGTTCCAGTAAAAAATTCGTTATAGAGAGAAATTCGATGGATAGAGAATGACGTTAAAAATCGTATTCAGTGTGTGAAATTTGAACACATATTATTTTTGATCTTTTGAATCAAGAATTTGAAATGTTTAAAAGTAAATATTAACCTAATATTTTATTTCTCAATTATTTAAGCTGTTTCAAAAAAAAAAAAAAAAACAGACATTTATTTGAAAGCTTAATGAAAATCAAATAAGGAAGACTTGCATTAATTTCAGACGAAGAAATCTGTAATTTTTTGTTGTTTTGATTTTAAAATTGTTACGCTCTCAAAAAAATACTCAAATTTTAGCAAGGAATGAAAAATTGTAGTTAACATTTTCCTCCACTTGAAGGCCTCTGTTCCATGCCTCTCATTGATTCCTCTCTTACATGTGTATCAATCCAATTGACACTGTTTTGAGAAGGATGTGGAAAGGTGTGTGGGAGGTGGGATGAATTTGTTGGATTCAAAGAACAAGGAGAGAAATAATAATAATAATAATAAAAAACCCTCAGCACTGACGATAAATCAAAAATAAGTGATGGAAAATTGTTTCCATATGATTTCGAAGCTTTTTAAAACTCTTTCTTATGACCAATTTATGAAAAAATTCGTTGTATGGAGATAGATATTTCGCTATATAGAGACTGTTTTTAATGTAATCATGCGAAAATGGAACCGTTCCTACTAAAAATTCGTTATATAGAGAAATTCGATGTATGGAGTTTCGATGTAGAGAGACTTGACTGTATTTCCCATTTTATGAAATTGATATATGTTGATGAGGTTTACTACAAGCATATATTATTTGCAGTGACACACAAAATATTTCAGCTACAATGCTGTACTGTAACTATTACTCCAAGATCTGAATATTTTTAAAACTTCATTACAGTACAACTGCAATTTATTTAAAGCGTTTGATGTGCATGTATACACAATACATTTATTCACACTGTTTTTGTAAGACTTGGGACAACAACAGCATTTTTTTTTTTTAGTTAATTTGTTATTTTACAAAAATAGCTTTTATAAACTTAGTATATTCTTAAAATCCTGAAGAAATTCAACTAATCTTAGTTTTACATTGATTAATGAGGCAGCACAGAATAATTATTTTAAATTAATGAAGGCAATGACATATCTCCACATCAGGTTCAAATTACCAGACTTGGAACAAAGGTATGCAAGTATCTTGAAAGACAATTAAAAGGCCAAATGCAACTTAAAAGAAAACTACATCCACTACACATCAAACTTAATTCTGAATTTAAAATTACCAAATTTTAGTATTGTAAGTAAATCCCTCTAAGTGTTTGTAATGCAATATTCCGTTCACTAAGCTTTCGATTTCACTGCAATATAAGTAATATTTAAGATAATGTAATTCTGTAGAATGAATTTATTGAATGAATTTTCAATACATTTTCGAATTATTAATATTCTCAAGGATTACATTCATATTTGTAATGAAGCTTTTTTTTTTTTACAATGTTGAAAGAATCCTATTTTCTGAGCATTTAAAACAAAATGCTTAGAAAACCACATTACAATTTTACCCATTTGCAAGACACTTAGAAGGTCGAATGAGAACTATAAGGTTAACAAAGTAATAAAACATATTATGTTAAAACTGATTAGAGAATTAAAATTTTCATGAATATTTTACATGACAAATCCAAAAAGTACATTTAAAAGAATTACTTCTATTTTACTTCTTTTAACTACACCCCAATAGGCATGTCACGACATATGTCACGGGGAGGGGCTAGCGCACGTGACATCATCACAATGCAAGCTGACTTCAGAGGTTGGCAAATAACACTCTGAAACTATGCAAGAGAAATGAAATTAATTTCTAATAAAAGCATTAGACAGAACTACAGTCGAGTCTCTCTATAACAAAACTCCATACATCGAATTTCTCTATGTAACGAAATTGTAGTAGGAACGGTTCCCTTTTTGCATGATTACTTTAAAAACAGTCTCTATATAGCGAAATAACTATCTCCATATAACGAATTTGTTCATAAATTGGTCTTCATTTATTCAGTTTTAAAAAAGCTTCAAAATCATATGGAATCAATTTTCCATCACTTATTTTTGATTTATCGTTCAGTGCTGAGTTTTTTTAATATTACTTTTCTCCTTGTTCTTTAAATCCAACGAATTCATCCCACCTAACACACACCTTTCCACATCCTTCTCAAAACAGAGTCAATTAGATTGTTACACATGTAAGAGAGGAATCAATGAGAGGCACATAAGAGAGGCCTTCAAATGGAGGAAAGTGTTAACTACAATTTTTCATTCCTTGCTAACATTTTTTTTTTGTTTTTGTTTTTAGAGCATGTCAATTTTAAAATCAAAACAACAAAAAATTACAGATATCTTCGTCTGAAATGAATGCAAGTCTTCCTTATTTGATTTTCATTAAGCTTTCAAATAAATGTCTGTTCTCTTTTTTGAAACAGCTTAAATAATTAAGAAATAAAATGTTAGGTTAATATTTAATTTTAAACATTACAAATTCTTAATTAAAAAGATCAAAAATAATATTTGTTAAAAATTTACACATTAAATATGATTTTAAACATTAATCTCTATACATCGAATTTCTCTATATAATGAATTTTTTACTGGAACGATGGATTTCGTTATATAGAGACTCGGCTGTATTTCCATAATACAATAGACTCCTTTAAATCCACACATATTTTACAGCTGTAAAGAATGATATTTTCATTTCAGATATGTTGGGACAAAATTTGGCTTTTTTATTTTTATATCAAATCTATGTATATTTTAATCTGTGATTTTCGTTAATTTTACTGAATCCATGCCTTTTTCATGATGGAAGAATAAATGTATTTCTGAAACAGTCCAAGATATTGCTGATGTCACTGGTCATCACAATCTTTTTGCCCAATGTATTTACATATTAGTCAAGCTGTTTTTCTGATTAGCTCTGATTAAACCTAAAATAAAACCTCCTTATTTTATGATTTTGATGTGAATTAATAATGCACCTTTCTGGGACATGTCTCATTAAATAATTTAGGAAAAATGCATCTCATCTTTATCATGAATATTTAAATATGTTATTGAGTATTTATTTGACCTTTGCTTTTAATATATTTTAATCATTTTAAAAAATTATCTAAATTTATATTATTTCGGTTTATTATTTTAATCATTTTAATATTACTTACCCATCATACGTAGTATAGGGTAAGTCTTGCAATCGTTTTGAAAATCGAAAAAAAAATTTTGACGGATTTACATGTTTCCAGTACTGAAGATTTTGAAAAACATATTTTTTTTAAAAAAAAATTTGCCGTCTGTCTGTAAACGCTCTATCTCCCGAACAAATTGAGATAAAGACTTGAAATTTTGTATGTACTTAGTATGTGAGAATGGGACAAAACCTATTTAATATCAGTAACCTCAATTATCCAGAACTATTTTTTTCGGACTCTCGAAAAATTCATTCTGGTAAAAGGTATATAAAAATTTTCGAATTTTTTTATTTTAAAGAGTAGATGTAAAAGGCAATAAAATAACACAAATTTTGCATAAAGAACGAAGTCGTTCTAATTATCAGTTGCCGAGATATGTGTAATTCTGTTTTCCGCATTCTTTGATTTTTCATGACCCTGTGTTTGAATCAAATTTCAATTCAAAGATATATTTTAATTGGAAATGAGAGGCTTATCCAGTACTACTTGAGTATTTTGGCGTTTTATATAATTTGTCGAATTTGGCTCATCAGCAATTGATTAATAAAGCATGACTATGTACATTAAAACTATTTAAATTTGCGTTTAAATTTTATTTTGGAATTGCAGTACATTTTATAAATATTTTACACATGTTTTATTTTCATATTTTATATTATGCATATCCATGATGGGTAAATATTACGGTGGCCCCCAACGACTAGTTTTTCTATATTGTAACCATTCATTATAATCTCAATTGTGTTATTAATTACATTGAAATTACTGTTTTAAAAATGTAAACATAACAATGACCAGAAATCTGCAAAAATATAAAATCAGCACAATGTCTGGTTCCAAGCTGTGCGGATTTGAGGGAGTGTACTGTAATAATTATGGAATTAAATTTAAACAATATTGATGTTTACTGCTGAAAGGAATAGACAAATAAGATAATTAAAAAACTGTGAGATTTCATCTCACAGCCTTAATGAGCTAGTTTGTTGAAATTTTGAATTTTAAAGCATACAAGGTAAAACCCGTCAAATTTTGACGAAATAAAATGTTTAAGGAAGAACTATTTCATTAATTTATAATAAACCTACAAAATTAGTTATAGTAAAAAATGCATTTTATATTGGCACGTCTAACTCTTAAACAAACGATATTTATCGTCAAATTAACAAAATACTATTTCTATAAAACGTAGTTGTTAAAATTGTTAAAATTAAACTTTAATCATATATGTAAGCAGTAAAAAATAATAAAGCTATGTTATTATGATAAAGTTATCAATTAAGGTTCTTATGCTAATATACCAAAATGATAAAAGCAAAATCTACTCAACTTTGGCTCAAGAATTTTTTTCCCCGTGAAATCTAAACCTGGCATCATTTTCACCATATCAAAATTTACAAATGTACAGTTCACATCTGTATTCACATTTTAAAAAAATTGGCATTTTAATTTGATAATTTTAATTAAAAACTTGAAGTCTTAATGCTATTAGCTGAAATAGGTATTAAACTGCTGATATTCCTTTACGTGTAAATCAAATTTTATAAATGAAGTCAAAATTCACTGGGTTTTTTAACAGAAGATATTTAAATTTCAATGTTTTCCCTTTTAATGAGAAAATGGTAACATAAAGATACAGCACTCAATTTTTTTCCTTTTTTCCTTTGCTTTAAATAGAAATGGAGTACTCCTGTTGCCACGATTAGAAAAAAGGTATTAAAAGCTACAAAAAAATTAATATTTCAAAAACAAATTAAGATACAGCTTTCAAACAAATTTCATTTAAAAGTACATTTTTTTCCCCTATACGATGGTGTAAAAATTGAAAATGTGCGACATTAAGAAGTTTAAAAACTTTTAGTATCAAAAATTGCAATGCTGAAATTTATTTAAAATTTGAAAGTGTTGACATGCGCAAAATGACGTATGTGTTATGCACAGATATGTTTGGCCTTTATAATATAGATTTCTGCATTATATATAAAAAAAAAAAAAAAAAAGTTAATTATAGTTTGATAGTTTTATGTGTTATTTTCTTTCTTATTTCAGATCTATTTAGAAGCAAAAAAGTTTGGTAAAGTGTACGGCATTAACTCTGTCTGCTGTTTTGGTGGTGGCAGTAAATGGGAACAGACAAAAGCTCTTCAGGAAGGAGCTGAAATAGTTGTTGCAACTCCTGTGAGTATTTCTCTTATCAAACTTCAACTATTTAAGAGATTACTTCATTCAAATAAAAACACCCCATTTGCTAATACTAATCCTATGGAAGAAATTTATCAAAATATCTCGGTTGCATTTTTAAATTATTTATTTATTTATTTGAGATTGGTCTGCATGCAGACCGTTTTTTACTTATTTGAATTTGTTTACAGATATTTTTTATGAGGACGTTTTAATTTTCAGAACCAGTTGGAAAGAAAAAGCACCCTCATAAAAAAAAAATATCTGCAACCAAAATCGAAAAATCCAAAAACAACCTGCATTCAGATTAATCTTATCTATCCAATTCAAAAAGAATCGTATAAAAACATTGAAATGCAACCGTTATATCTTTATAAACTTCTTCCATAGGATTAGCATAAGCGAACGGGTCTTTTCATTTGACTGAAGTAGCCTCTTAAGGTATCCGCACACCTTTGGAAATAATTTTTGTAAATTTTTTTATTTTTTTCTTGTTATCCATGTTTAAAAATTTTAAAAAAAGGTAAAACTTTTATCAATTACCCAGAAATATATATTTTTTTTTAAAGAGAAAAATAGTGAAAATTATGTCAAAAATTTACATTTTTCAAAACATGATAACTCAAAAAAAAAAAAAAAAAAACAATGTATTGACATTTTGTAAATTGCATAATGAACTGAATAATCTTCTCTAGGACTTGGACTATACACATTATAATCACATCTTTGTCTCAGATGATATGGCAGTTAAAGTGCTGATGAAATGAAATATTTGGAAAATTTGTCTTTATACCAATATAAATATAAATCTTTTTAATATATTATCATGAGTGTAGTCTATTCCCTCAAAAGACATTTGTACAAGAAGTACAGAAAATTTTGTGGCATTTCATGCAAAATTTTTTGTGTTAGGATGTTTTGCATACACATATATACGTTTGTATAGTGAAAAACTTCATTTTGTGTATAAGCTAAAAATAACTTTCACAATTCAAAAGCTATAATAAATGTAATTTTAAACAACTATAGCTCAGCATCTATTTTAGATACAGACAAAAAAAAATTATGCAGATTTCTATAGATAAAAAAAATCAATTTTAAGATTGTTAAAAAAAATGAAAAATCGATATTTTGATTGAAAATTATGTTTTAAAGGTGTTTGGATACCTTAAATAAGTTACAAAAAAATTGAGTCCTTCCCCATTAGCTTGTTAGATCGCTTTTCTTAAAATAAATTATCACCAAGCTGTAGGATTTAACACCAAAAATACCTGATCATATTTACTTGACATCATATTTGTTACACATGTTTATTATGCCATCAGGTGATTCTTAATTCTAATTTTATTTGTATATTTAATGATTTTTTTTACTGATTTATGAATTATTTTTTTAATTAAAATAACAATTATGTCATTATATTAAAAGAAAAAAAAAGTATTGAAATAATGTTGTGATTCATAATTACTTACAATAGCTCAATATCAACTGATGTCACAAACTTTTTTCCAACAGATGAGAGGAACAAAAATAATAAATAAAGAATGTAAATATCAGAAATAAATATCCACAATGTTTTTGTTAATTTTTATTAATAGATTGTAAATTTTCTTGTTTTGTTTTGTGTTATTGACAGTTGACACTTTGGTGAGTAGGCTTTTCCAAATTTCTTGCATTTTTTTATGATTCCAGTGACAGCGTTCTTCCATTTGGTATCACATTTTTCCAAGAGGTTTTTTTTTTTTTTTTTTTTCCTTTTATGGAAAGTAGTTTGTGATATAATAAAGAAGCACAGAAAATTGGAACAATTTGTATCATTATCTGATTTGTTCCCGATAATTTACTGATATTGTCGCTGTCAATATATTACTGTGCAATTTAAACCTTCACTGCACGAGTTTTTCTATTTTTATGTAAAAATTATTTGAAATCTATAAGTTGGTCTAATAAAGGGAAAAATTGTAAAAAAAAAAATAATAATAAGTTTCAATTTTCAGTTAAAATTTGATATTTTATGGTGCATACCCTATATACACAACTAGAGTTTTTAAATATTGTATTGATATATTTTGCAAATTAAATGAGATTAAATTAATTTTATCTGCTTGACACTCCCCAACTTTCTTTATATATTAATATTTTGAATTATTCAGTAAAAATAATAAATTTAAATTTAACCTTAATTGCTTGATTTTTTTTTCCCCCAAAGAACAAATTCTAACTTTTTGTCAAATGTAGCTATCTGACATAGACAAAATAATTGTTATACCACTCTTTAAACTGTTTTTGATCAATTACAGTGATAATATTGGCCGAAAAATGGCACATAATAAGAATTATAGTATTTTTAGGTATGTGCCATCTGTGGCACACAATGCAATGAAGGGTTAAATATCAAAATTATGAATATCTGCTTCATTAATGAAATCAATTTAATCTTTTCGAATAAGTCTAATCTGCCACAAAACAGTTGAAGTTGCCAAAGAACTTATCTAGATCTGTAAAATGTCTTGTAATTTTGATAATTCAGCTTGTATCTTTCGTATAAATAGAATCATGATATTGATTTATTTTATTTTAATATACAGTAGACTCCCTCAAATCTGCACAGCTTGGGACCAGAGGTTGTGCGGATTTTAGAATTTAGCAGATTTCTGGTGATTGCTTTGTTTACATTTTTTAAAGAGTTATTTGAGTGCAATTAATAGTGCAATCAGAACTATAATGAATGCTTACAATATAATAAAATATTGAAATAGATAATAAATTAAAATAATAAAAATTTAGATAATTTTTAAAATGTTTAAAGTATTAATAGCAAAGGTCAAGTTATTAATCAATTGTGTATGTTTAAATATTCGTTATAAAGATTAAATGTATTTTTCTGAAATTATTCAACGAAACTTGCCTCATAAAAGTACAGTACTTATTCACATCAAAATCATAAAAAAAGGATTTTTTTTTTTCAAGTTTATCCAGACTTAATAACCAAAAAATCTTGATTAATGCATAAATATATTTGATAAATGATTTATGATTTTGATTACCAGTGATATCAGCAATAGCTTGAATTTTTTGCAAAAAACTTTATACTTCCTTCATGAAAAAAAAACATGAATAGAGTATTATTAAGAAAATTACAAATAAAAAAATATATGGAATTGATACAAAACTAAAAAAATCAAATTTTGTCCCAATATCTGAACTGAAAATTTCATTGTTTACATCCATAAAATATGTGCAGATTTTAGAGAGTTGTGGATTTCTGGTTTGCGGATTTGAGGGAGTCTACTGTATTTATTTTATTTTTTAATATTAAAATTGACAAAATTGACTTTTTTTTATCAAAACTATTAAAAACTGGTCACAATTTAAGAAAACAGGACCATGTGTAAAATGTGTGTATAGGAAAATAACTTAACTATTCTTGAGCGCTTTGACATTTTAATATGCACTTTCTTGTAGATCAGGTATGTCAAACTCATTTACTGACGTGGGTCAAATTAAGCATTGCATACAAAGACATGGGCCTTATTACCAAAAATCAATAAGTATGTTAATTTTATTACTAATTCACAAAATAAATCTGTGCATTAAAAATATAACTTTGTTAAAAAAAAAAAAAAAAAAAAAAAAAAAAGTTTAAAGTATTGGAAAAATTTAAAATACACACCAGATTTTAAAAAAATATTTATGAAGTAAAATTACATAAATTTTCACATTTCCAAACATTTTTTATTCTATGGAAATAAATTTAGGAAAGATTTTATAAAGAATGCGCTATCAAACATGTAAAGAAAAATATATTAAACTAAAAATACAAACATACTTAAATTCATATTGCCATTTAAAAATCAAAATCTCAATGGAAGTTATAAAAAAATGTATTATGCTTATAATTCTGATATTTCAATGTCCATAAGGGCCCTGGAATAACTTGCAACTTTTTATAAAACTAACTGTCAGTATTAGGTTCAGTGTTAAGGGCAGACATTTCCCCCCCCCCCCCTCCCTGGATCAACAAGTTATCCACCCTGGGAGATCTGAGATTTTGTGTTTTCTATGATCAAAATTTGCAATTTCTCCCCTGGAACTTTATGTGTTCCCACCCGCTTCCCGGCTGTTACAAAAACTCTTCTTGAAGAAAAGTGTCTAGATTCAACACTGCTAACCATTGCTTTGCAAGAACGCAATTATTTGCATATAATTTTATGAGCTGTTAAAATTTCCATAATTGAGTAAAACAAAATACATCAATTATGGTGATAGTATGGTGGAATAGGAATATTTTTCCGACATTCTATACTTGTTTTTAAGTACACATCATGTCTATGAATAAAAACTGCTCACAGAGTGGAATTTCATGCATCTATATTTCAAGAATTACTAAATGATAAGCTTCACATATTGCAATTATAGATTTCATGTGATTGTTGAAATTTCTGGCTGTACCACAGATATTTTGTAGCAATGGCAACTATATAAATATCAATTTCGTTCAAGCTATTCTGAACACCCTTTATTCAATTTAATGATTTTGATTTATGTGCAATTGGATATTTTTTTTTTTTTCAGTAGATGCATTACTTTTAATAAAATTCATGAACACACTGTTTCCAATAAAGTTCAGTTTAAAATCTAACAATTTATCTTTGTGAATTGTTTTTTCTTAGCAAACTTCAACAAAATTTCTGTGTATGAAATATGAAGTTTGATATTTTATTTGAATATGAAAAGGATTGTAAATTTATCTTTTATGAATTGTTGATAATCATCAAGAAATATAAATTCTCACATAGTTCATTACTAACAAAACATTTATTAACATGAGTAATGAAATTTATTAATGAGTTTATGTTCAAAATGTTCCTATTCAATTATGCATGCATCCAAATAATGAAAACAGATTTTTTTTTCCCAAGATGAAAAGTTGTGTCATTTTTCACTTTCATAGCTGTTTAATTATTTTGATTTTTTTAAAAAAAACTTTTTCTGTTTAATTAGCACTATATTTTAACAGCTTTTTGATACATTTTTATTACCAAACAAACACTGCAGATTATTCTGTAATGTCATGTAAATAAAAAAGAACAGTAAAATAACATATCAGGTTTCAACATTAGTACAAGACTTTTATAAATCTTTAAATTTTCAGATTACAAATTTATTCTTTTTAATTTTCGTAATTAGTTATTTTTGTATTCACAACCTTTTGGAGCTGAAATTTTAAATTTAATTATATTTTACCTTTTTCATTTGTGATGTTTGCATTGCCTAAACCAGGACAGTGTTATCAGATTATGGAATTTATTTCACCAAAATTGTTATTAATAATTATTTAATCATGGAATTTTTGTCATTATAGCGAAGATAAATATTCTGAAAGAGTGGTAAATATTTTGAAAAAAATATTCTCCAACTTGGTAATGCTGCAATGTTTACAAGGGTGGTCTTGTGTGTTTTCCAAACAAGAACTAAATGAAATGTAGAGAAAATGCAAAAGACTAGACATACATGCCACAGAAAAGTTGCTGGCAGGCTAAGTGTTTGACATGCTTGTTATAGACTCTGGCTTTCTCATTATGATATCTATATTGAATGGTGTCTGTAAACTAATTATATTTTGTTAAATTTATTTCTTGTTAATGTATTTTTTCATCATTTTATATTTATCTTATTTAACATTATTATAAAGATATTTAAGCATAAAATGTATAATATAAACTTTAAAATGTTCAGGCTTACTTAAAAGGCGATTAAATAATCAACTATAGATATTAAAAGTTAATTTTATTTTTAAAAAAAAACTTTTAAACAGTTTTTTTGCAGATAATATTTTCTTTTATAAATACAAATATAAGATTTCGTTTTGAAAAATGAACGAAACTCGGGGCTTGAAGATTGAGTTAGTAATATTTTTTAGGTGAATAGTAAAAAGAAATATTTGATTGTTGTACAGAAATTTTAATACATCTTTTTCTCAAATTGTCAGGTTTTTATTTTTAGGGTGTTAAACCATAAATTTGGTATATTATAAGACAGGGCATCATTGCACACTTTATTGCTTTTATATAGGATTTCTATGGATTCTCTTATAATGGATAAGTAATAATTGGATGTTGGGAATATGATTTTCGTATGATCATGATCTGTTTGAGATATAAACTTGAGAGAGCAGTAGATTGGCGACAAAATTTTATATATGCTTTATGTTCTTTTTTTTTTTTTGAGTATTCTATTGGTTTTCACGATGTATTCTATTAATTTATTGCAATCAGTTTTAAAAGGGATGGTATATACACCAGCTAATTCAACTTCTGGTATTGGATCGATTTTTGTACAAATAACTTCTTTCAATTTCCTTGGTGGACAGGCTATTAAATTTATATTGTGTAGAGCATATCTTAATTTTTCCTGTAGACCAGGGAAATAGTTAAATTTTTTGTATATCATTTCTTTATGGTTTATTTTTTTGATATTTTCTTGAAAATTAAATTCATGAATGAGTTTATTAATGAGAATTGTTGAAAATCTGTTTTCGTCAGCGATATTTGTGATGGTATTAAGCTTTTTTCCTATTTATCTGAACCTGAACATACCTTAAAAACACGTCTAATGTAAAATTTGTAGGCTGCAGTTTTATATAAAAATGGTGATGTACTATTATATGGAATTGTATTATTTGATCTGATTGGTTTCCTATAAACGTCTCTGTTAATGTCTGAAGTTTTCTTTGTTTTTAACTAAATTAACATCAAGAAAAGGTAAGCTTCCATCTGTCTCAATCTCAAGAGTAAATTTTATATTATCATCAAGCTCATTTATCTTATTAAGGAAAAGGTGTAAATCATGTAAACTATTTTCCCAAATAATAAAAATATCGTCTATGAATCTATACCATATTGTAGGTTTTATGTCAAATTCAGCTAATATTCTTTCTTCTAATGGTTGTAATTTAATTTCGGCAAATAATCCAGAAATAGGCGAACCAATTGGAGCTCCTTCTAATTGGTTGTAATATTTTCCGTTAAAAACAAAATCACTATTATTTGTAATAAGGTTTAATCCTGCTTTCAAAGGGTTTTTTTTATGTGAATATCAGATAGGTCCTGTTTCAATGGAGTTTTCTATGAATGATTTAATTTCTTCCACATTAATTGACGGGTATAGTGAGATGATATCTAAGGTTCCAAGTATGCTATTCTCGGTAATTGTTATATCTTTTATCTTATCAATAAAGTTGCTTGTAGAGGTTAAAACATATTTAGAGTGTGATAAAATGGTTTTCAAAAATCTGACCTAAGCTTTTTCTAGAAAATATTTCATTCCGTCATATATTTTATATTTATATAAATTTAAGCATTAAGTTAATGACAAAGTTAAAGACTTCATTTGTATAAATGAAATGTTTAATTTTGTTTTAACCCTTTTGGGTCTGGTGTACTATTAATAGTACATGTCTTTTTCAATAAAAACAGTTACATTATTTAGGATAATATTTGTTTTGGAAAATTAATGATTGTACTTTACATAAGTTGATCAGTTATATTTGAATTTATACCTTTAGCATTGTTAACATTTTCTAAGTAAAAAAAAAAAAAATAGCAATCATACATGCAGTTACGTTTAATTTTATTGTATAGCCATCTGTTAAAATGACACTTAAATTATAAGAGTTTGGCACCGCTGTATAGATAAAAAAAAAAAAAAAAAAATCATTTTTTCTCATTTTTCACTTTTATACCTGCTTGTAACATTCTTCTTTTGATTTTTTTTTTCCCTGCTTTTATTTTTCAGGGCCGAATGATTGATCTGATCAAAGCCAAAGCCACCAATTTAAAGAGGGTCACCTTTTTAGTTTTAGATGAAGCCGATCGAATGTTTGACATGGGATTTGGTAAATAGCATTTCATTACAGTCTATTTTTTTGTTCAGATAATTAAATCAACCATTTTTCTATCCTTGCACTACAGATATTGTTCTTCTTTAGGATAAAATATAATAAACAAATACAAGGAACTACTGAGATTAGAACATGATTGCAGAACCAACTTTTATTATTTATTTTGCATTGAAATTTTATGTGAAATTTGATTTGTAATTTTTGAAAAACTGTGTCAAATTTTATTCTTAATTAAGACAATCTACCGGGTGATCCGAAAGTGAGGTTGAACTTCAAAGACGAATCAAGATACAGTTGAACCTCGAAAATCCGGAACCATCGGGACCGCGGCAATTCCGGATTTTTGAGGTTTATTAAAAAACCTTTTTTATGGCTATACAATACCATAAAATTCCATTAATCCACTCTTCTCGATCAAACGCCCCCTCCCCACTTTATAAAGAATTTGAAATTTTCAAAAAATCCCGCGAAAGCGCCCTCCCTCCTGATTCTCAAAAGCAATTGATAGTGAGACGAATCATTATGAAGTGAATGAATCATGAATCTTTGATGAAATGTGCGTTTTTTCAAGATTTTTTAATTGATTTCATGCTTGTTTTGACTTTCTTTTTTTTTTTTTTACAAATTTCTCCGTTTTTTCTGAATTTTTTCGACAGAATTTACGTTTTTTTTTTTTTTTTAACCCAAATTTTTTCAAGTATCAAAATTCATGATTAATTCAACGATTCATTCATTTCATCATGATTCATTACTGTAAATTTTGTTGAACGCTTTTTAACTTTTTAATTTTTGTAATAATAAAGTCTTTAATTAACGGCAAGTCATTACAATATTAACCAGAATATATCTATACTGTGGGTAAAGTTTAACGTGGTTTCCCCACTTTTTGCCAATGTTCCAAAAGAGAGAAAAAAAAAAAAAAAAAAAAAAGTTTCATATTTAAGTTTTCTCTCCCCCCCCCCCCCTTTTTAAACGTAAGTTTATCTTATTTTAAAAGTAACCAATTTATTTCTTTTCACTTACGTTTATCTATTTTCATTTAAGCTATTTAATTCAGCTGCATCGTATATGTTTACGTTTTTCTAGCACCAATTTGAGCGCATGCATGGTTGGTTGTCGCATGGAGTCGCTTCAGGTAATCGTCAGTTACGCTGACGCAAAACGCAACGCAATCTCCCTGCGCGGAGAGTAAGTTTTCGTAAGTGCCGGTGAACTTCACAAATTGTGAAGTTTATCGGCGTATTTTTTTTTCAGCCAATCAGAGATCAGTTCTTGAGTCCTTTGGTTTTTCGTTTGAATTTTAGTACTAAATCTGGCAATGCTTTTAAGACCGGCTAGAAAAATAAATACCGGTGGTTTTAAAAGTCTATTCGTTCTACGTTCTGCTTCGTTCTGCGGTATCGCTGCATAGCATTGGAATATGAAGTGAAAATTATTCTTTACCGGAATGACCATTAGAAGTCTTCAAAGTTTTTTTTTAGCATTCTTTTATGAAGATGCTATTAAGTTACGCCGGATTTTTTTCCGAAGATACTACGTTAAAGGCAAGGCAAAGGAGAAAGAAGCTATCTCTGATTGGAAGAGATGAGTATAAAAATATATTTATTGTTAATTTCGTTATTTTTACTGACAAATAGTCAGTTTATTTTAAGTTTTTTTTTTCCAAGTTACGTTATGCCATTTTGTCTATTGAATAAAAAGTAGTGTTTTAAATCCATGTTTTTTCATTTAGAAAATCACTTTGCATGAATTTTTACAGATTGATAGTGAATTTAGCAACTGACTTTTCATTAAGAAAATATATTTACTTGATTTAATGATATGACAAGATATTTTCAAGGTTATAACAATGCATTATCAACACTTCATACTGGTTATTTTTCCTGTATTGCTAGGCTAACTAAGTTTAATTTGTTAAATTTTAAATGTCACTAACCCACCAGGGGTGTCGACCTGTACATCGCCATAACGACATAAGATTAAAACCCCGACCAGCCCCTCATCTCAACTACTTTTTAAAGCTCTTTTTCAGAAGTTTAAATCTAATTTATTAAAATATTTTTCTAAGTTATCAGTAGGAGTTGAGGCGCACCCACAGATTGGTAGCAGAGCGTGGTTAAGATCTACAGCTACCTAGTATACAGGAAATATTTTGGATTAAGTTTAAATGTATTTATGAAAGCGAATTACTCATAGCA
Organism: Maratus speculifer; assembly: GCA_964019185.1. Taxonomy (NCBI): domain Eukaryota; kingdom Metazoa; phylum Arthropoda; class Arachnida; order Araneae; family Salticidae; genus Maratus; species Maratus speculifer. The sequence goes on from OZ025296.1 coordinate 346,236,003, forward strand.
ATGAAGTTTAAAGTTAATATTTTTGTATTGTTGTTTTATTACTAGTTTGAAGTATATATTTAATGAAAATTTTGAAGTTTAAAATTTTTATATAGTAAGAAGAAATAGTGAAAAGAAATGGCTTCTTTTAATGATAATGCAATTTTAACTCGAGATAATTATCAAGCCTGGTCTTTAGAAATACAAAAAGTTTTAGATACAGAGGGACTTACTCTTTGGTTAAATAGAACCCAATGGCCAGAAGAAAGTAAACTTACCCCTATTGAAAAACTTCGATGTGATCAATGGAAGCTACGTGCTTCCGGTATACTTAAAACTTACATTTCTAGTGACATTAGTCCTTTAGTCGCAAGGTTGAGTGATCCTGCAGAAATATGGGACACTTTAAAAGAGCATTATGAAGTTACAGGGATAACTTCCAAAATAAATAGTTTTAATGATTTCTACGATATTCATATGCACTCAGACGAGGATATATCAGGTTTTCTATGTAGATTTGAGGAATCCTATAAGCGGGCAACTAATGCCGGGGTTACAATATCAGATTTAGATAAATGCTACAGGCTAATAGGTCATCTCCCAGATCAGTATCAGTACTTAGTTCGAGAATTTAAAAAGTTACCGGAGGATAAATTTACTTATAAAAATATTAAAGAAGAACTTTTAAGCGAAGTATCAGCTCGGGAAAGTCGTGAAAAGCGTAAAAATGAATCTTTGGAAACATTTCAAAGTGTAAGCAGTATTGATAAAAACGAAGAAGTTACACGTTGTAGATACTGTGGTAAACGAGGTCATAAATCAGAATTTTGTAGAAATAAAAATTTAAGTTTAAAATCTAAAAGTGACAAGCCTAATAACACATTTTTTACTGAATTAGAAACAAATGATTGTTATTCTTCAGAACTGTTACCCCCATGTTGGGAATGGACACTTGATTCTGCAAGTACGGCACATGTTTGCCAAAATAAAAACTTTTTTGTTTCTCTTAAGTCACCCCCTCCCGGAGCTATTGTCCGTATGGGAACAACTCCCCATCTAGTAAGAGGTGTAGGAAGAGTTTCTTTTCAAATTAAAGATAAAGATAAAATTCATACTCTTGAGCTTACTGACGTCATGTATGTGCCAAATATACACCGAAACCTCATAAGTATGAGTAAAATGGACAAGGCTGGTTTACATGCCAAACTCGATAATGGTTTCAAAATTTATGACAGTAAGTGGAAATATTTATACACCGCTCAACGTAAAAATAACTTTTATGTTCTTAAAGCTCTAAAAACAAAATCCAGAGAAACGGAACTTCAACATGAAAAGTTAACCCGAGTTAAATCGGATAGTGGGGAAGCGGAGAAAGAAACTAAAGTAAAATTTCGGTCAAATTCTTCAACCGAAGCTAAATCGGAAAATAAAGTTTCTAATATTCCAACTCCACCCAGTCAAAATCATATCTCATATGCGAGTAAAGTTAAAACTTCTTCCAGGCCAGAATTGAAATCTAAATCAAGTTTAAGTTCCGAATCTAATTCAGCCCAGGAAGATAAACCAAAAGTTGAACGTAATTCCAAAATAGTTAACTCGGGATGTAATGAAGTTTCTGACAAAATTGAAACGCAAACTTATAATAGTAGCAGATTACCTATTCATAACCGACTTAACTTTAATCAAGCTTATGCAGCAGATAGAAATAACATCATGCTGTGGCACGAGAGACTCGGCCATAGTAACATTAAAGTCATTAGGCAGATGGTCAATAATAAACTTATTGAGGGTTGCGATAAACTTCAGGGTTCCGAGCAAAAATGTGAGCCATGCATATTAAGTAAGAGCACAAGAGCTACTCATCCAAGGCTTTCACATGTTCGTTCTAAAGCAATTTTAGACCTCATTCATTCTGACATCTGGGGTCCTGCGCCAGTAGGCTCTAGAAACGGACATAGGTATCTTCTGACCTTCATTGACGACTACAGTCGCCGAGCTTTTTGTTACCCCCTACGAACGAAAGATGAGGTTCCTTCGAAAGTAAATAATTTTATAAAGTTTATTGAAAGACAATCCGAAAGAAAAGTAAAGGTCATTCGTACCGACAACGGCCTCGAATTCTGCAATAAGCAAATAAATGATTTAGTCACCAAATTAGGAATTAAACATGAGACAACTTCGGCATACAGCCCCCAGCAAAATGGGGTTGCTGAGCGTTACAATAGAGTACTTTTTGAAGGGGTTCGCACCTTTAGTCAAGCAGCCAACCTCCCTCCCAAACTCTGGGTTGAAGCCGTAATGGCAGTGAACTATATTCGTAATAGAATCCTACATACAGGAATTAATGCAATCCCGTTCTCAAGGTGGTATGGACAAAAGCCATCAGTTCGCCATTTCCGCCGTTATGGCTGTGTAGCATATGTCCACCAGCCAAAGCAACAACGTAACAAGTTACAGCCCAGGGCTAAACGTGGTGTGTTTATTGGATATGGACTCGGAACAGCCGGTTATAGAGTCTGGTTTCCTCGTGAAAACCGAATTATTGAATCAAAACACGTCACATTTGATGAAGCTCAGTTAGGAAATCCGAAGCAACAACCACAATTGTCTCATAACAGTATTCACGATTTTGAAGAACCGTTTACCGTAGGTTCATCCTCTAGTCATGTTTTGCCTGACGTACATCCCGAAGAACCTTCTACTTCTAGCCTTCCAACATTAGCAGAAATAACCAAAGAAAAGAAGCCAGATGATGAAAACAAGGAACTAAGTGCCGGTAAATCACACGACAACTCTTCAGATAAAGAAAGTTCAGAAGATGAGTATGATTTTGTTAAAAAGATTGAATATGACATTACTGGCAATGGCGATGAAGAGGAGGATAGTAAACTCATTTTCACAAGAATCGTCACTACAAGAAAAAAGGGGGCGTCAGCAGGTAGGCATGACATTTATATAATTGCACCCACTGGTGAACGTTTACGAAGTACTAAAGACCTTGATGAATACTGTAAGCAAAACAATCTTTCATATGACTCTGACGTAGCCAATTTTTCAACAAGTAATGATTATCAAGGACCCATTACCTTTTCTAAAATTCATGAAGCTAACTTAACAGAAATTGTCATTCCAAAGTCTGCAAAACATGCTGCGACTCTCCCACAAGCGGAACAGTGGAAAGATGCCATGAATAAAGAAATCTCAACCATGTTAGCAAGGAAAGTCTGGACTCCAGTACCATTCGACCCCACTAAGAAAGTCATCGGTACGAGATGGGTTTACACGGTAAAACGAGATGCATCTGGGGAAGTTCAAACTTACAAAGCCAGATTGGTTGCGCTTGGAAACAACCAACGAGAGGGGTTAGACTACAATGAAACTTTTTCTCCAGTAGTCAACTTTTCTTTGATACGTCTTTTTATTGTCTTATTCTCAATGATATTCAAATGGAAAAACTGCCTACTTGACGTAAAGTGTGCCTACTTGTATGGAAACATCGATAAGGAAACGTATATTCGACAACCATGTGGATACGTAATACCAGGTCAGGAAACTTACATTCTTAAACTTAATAAAGCAATTTATGGCCTGCACCAGGCAGGAAGGTGTTGGTTCCACGACCTCCATACAAAACTCATCGCAAATAATTTTTCTGAAGTACCGGGGGTAAATTGCGTCTATGCATATAAAAGTATCGCAATAGTTTTGGTCTATGTTGACGACCTCCCCATTTTTGCAAAAGATGAGGATGCTTTACGGGAAGTTATTAGTGTAATAGAAAACATTTATGAAGTTAAGAATTTGGGAGCCATTCACACATTACTAGGAATACAGTTCAACAAAGAAGATAATAAGTTTAAAAATATAACCTGCTCTCAATATATTGAAAAGTGTATGCAACAGTTTAATGTTCAATGTCTTTCTAGGATAACATTACCAGCTTCTCCTGGCTTTATCCCAGTTTCAGCTCAAGAGGGTGAAGAACTGCCCGAAAACCTCCCATTCCGAAGTTTGCTGGGTTGCTTGCAATACATAAGCCACAGATGTAGACCCGATATAGCATGGTACGTATCTTCAATCTCGCAATATACTGAAAAGCCATCGCACCTGCACTATCGGACGTTGTATCGAATACTGCTCTACCTGGCCAACACAGCTAACCTGGGACTGAGGCTCCAAACATCGGAACCACCTTTACAAATTATAACCTACGTCGATGCATCTTGGGCAAACGATCTAGATGATCGTAAATCCTGGTCAAGTCACATAATCCTCTTAAACGACAATCCCATACAATGGCGTGTCGCCAAGCAGACCTGCACGGCTCTCTCTCCAATGGAGGCCGAGTTCATCTCAGCTAGCGAAGCTGCAAAAGAAATAAAGTTCCTATCTGATACTATCCACGAAGTATCGAAATTCTTTCCTCAACTATTTCAACCAGGCTCAATACAGCGACCTATCATGTTGTGCGATAATACAGCAGCCATCTCATTTACAAAGACAACGACGGACAATGTCCGAACTCGTCATATTGATTTAAAGTACAAGTTTGTGAGAGACCTTTATCAAAACGGTGTCTTTGACATAAAACATGTGTCTTCAAAAGAAAATTTAGCCGACTTGCTTACTAAAGCATTGAGCAAAGATCAGTTTCTGAAATTCCGACAAATATTGATGCAGTAAAAGTAATCAGTGTTTAAAAAAAAAAAAAAAACTTTCATCTATTCCTTTAGGATATATTTGGAACTATGCCATACGTCGTAGTCCTGTTAATTCTTTTTTTTAGAAAGTCAATGAACTTTACTCGGACTTTTTATGAACTTTTAATATAGAACTTTGAAATCAAATCCTTTAAGTCAAGTTGGACTGTGAGCTATTCCAGCCATTTTCTACAATTAAGTGTATCTGCATCATATATTTTCTTTTGCATCATATATATATATTTTCAAAGTAAATTTTCTGTACTTGTATTTATGTTTAATGTTACAAATGGTAATTCAAAGTATATATATGTATATTCTAAGTGATTTAAAAGTGTTTAACTCAATAACTCCATGTGGCAACCAGCTGGGGAAAAGGGGGCGTTCTGTGGGTAAAGTTTAACGTGGTTTCCCCACTTTTTGCCAATGTTCCAAAAGAGAGAAAAAAAAAAAAAAAAAAAAAAGTTTCATATTTAAGTTTTCTCTCCCCCCCCCCCCTTTTTAAACGTAAGTTTATCTTATTTTAAAAGTAACCAATTTATTTCTTTTCACTTACGTTTATCTATTTTCATTTAAGCTATTTAATTCAGCTGCATCGTATATGTTTACGTTTTTCTAGCACCAATTTGAGCGCATGCATGGTTGGTTGTCGCATGGAGTCGCTTCAGGTAATCGTCAGTTACGCTGACGCAAAACGCAACGCAATCTCCCTGCGCGGAGAGTAAGTTTTCGTAAGTGCCGGTGAACTTCACAAATTGTGAAGTTTATCGGCGTATTTTTTTTTCAGCCAATCAGAGATCAGTTCTTGAGTCCTTTGGTTTTTCGTTTGAATTTTAGTACTAAATCTGGCAATGCTTTTAAGACCGGCTAGAAAAATAAATACCGGTGGTTTTAAAAGTCTATTCGTTCTACGTTCTGCTTCGTTCTGCGGTATCGCTGCATAGCATTGGAATATGAAGTGAAAATTATTCTTTACCGGAATGACCATTAGAAGTCTTCAAAGTTTTTTTTTAGCATTCTTTTATGAAGATGCTATTAAGTTACGCCGGATTTTTTTCCGAAGATACTACGTTAAAGGCAAGGCAAAGGAGAAAGAAGCTATCTCTGATTGGAAGAGATGAGTATAAAAATATATTTATTGTTAATTTCGTTATTTTTACTGACAAATAGTCAGTTTATTTTAAGTTTTTTTTTTCCAAGTTACGTTATGCCATTTTGTCTATTGAATAAAAAGTAGTGTTTTAAATCCATGTTTTTTCATTTAGAAAATCACTTTGCATGAATTTTTACAGATTGATAGTGAATTTAGCAACTGACTTTTCATTAAGAAAATATATTTACTTGATTTAATGATATGACAAGATATTTTCAAGGTTATAACAATGCATTATCAACACTTCATACTGGTTATTTTTCCTGTATTGCTAGGCTAACTAAGTTTAATTTGTTAAATTTTAAATGTCACTAACCCACCAGGGGTGTCGACCTGTACATCGCCATAACGACATAAGATTAAAACCCCGACCAGCCCCTCATCTCAACTACTTTTTAAAGCTCTTTTTCAGAAGTTTAAATCTAATTTATTAAAATATTTTTCTAAGTTATCAGTAGGAGTTGAGGCGCACCCACAGATACATATATTTTTAGTATAGTTATCAGAATTTAACTGCAGTTGATGAAAATTACAGCTATGTCTTATTTTAAAAATTAATAAAACAGAAATCGGAAAAATGTCCGGATTTTAGAGATTTCCGGAATTTGGAGGTCCGGATTTTCAAGGTTCAACTGTACTAAGATATGGTTTGCACTGAACAGATAGAGAAGAAACTGGGTTTTGTGTAACAACGAAAAAAAAATAGTTTTGTTGGTGACCAACAAATAGCGCTATAGTATTTTATTGCACCAAAAGATGATTGACAAATGAAAAAATGTTGACAACTTACAAGTCATCTTAGTTACAGTTAATTAGTGCTACAGTGAATGTTCAATTTGCTGTCCATCATTCATAAGTGCAGCTGTGCGACTAGGCACCACACCATTCACAGCATTTAATAGCATTTCTTGCATTATGGCAGACACATTTTGGCAGATGGCATCTTTTAGGTCACTCTAGTGCTTTTTTCTATGAAATTTATAAAACACATAATAAATCACATTTGTAAAACAGATAAAAATTGATAAGGTCCTATGACATAATTTACACATTTTTCTTCTTTTTTTAATGCTTCTGGTGTCATTTAAATAAATTCCAGATTTTTTTTTTTTTTTTTTTTTTTTTTTTTTGTTCCATTGTGGTTACCAAGTTATCAATACATACTTGGGATAGCATTGGATAAGTTATATATGATAAGATTTAATAATATGAAGAAAAAACTTTTTATGTATAAATTTTTAAGTTTTGATTCAATTTTCATAAAATTTGAATTGACACAATTTTGCAACTATTCTATAGATTAGATTTCAAACTATCCAGTTGAGTTGTTTTTGTGCAGTTCTATGCAGACAATGACTATAAATGCTGTGTTATATAATTATGAATTATTTCACAATTACTAAATAAATAGTTGGTGTGATAGGGTAAGTTTTGTCTGTGCCTGATTTACATATATCTTTTGGAAGATCTTGCATGCTTCAATAATTCTATGGTTTATTAAGAAGTTCTTTGAATTTATATGAATTATTTATTCATTATTTACATAAATATGAATTAATTGTTTAATAAATTTAATATTATTAAAAATTCATTAATTATTTATATATTTAAGAATTAATTATTCAATAAAATTAACATTATTATGAATTTAATATTAAAAAAAGGAATTGTTGAACACATAAAATGTTATTAACTTTCTTAAAAAAAAAAAAATATTTTTCCCATTCTGTAAATTTCTCTCATTGGTTTTAAAGGATTATAGCATTAGTTGAGCTTATAGACTATTATTCAGAAGCATTTATATTTGTAGGGTGTTTCTAATAATGATACTAAAATTTTGCAGGAAATTTTAAAATGAGAGATTAATAAAATCATATTATATCAAAAACTGATGATGATGATGGGTCATTCCATGTCAAATGAGCAAAAATGTAAAAAAAGCCGTGGCTGTATAGAATCCGATTTTAATAAAATTTGAGATACATGTTCATTTCATATTCAAATGTGTGTCTACACAATATTTTGACGAAAAATAAATTATTTTATCAATTTTGGACATTTAAAAAACTTGTGATATAGAATGGCTTGCGGATAATCGTTGAAAGTTGCAAGTTTCAAATTCTATATTTTGAAAACTATTTAAATAAAAATGAAGTTTTTTTATAATATTGAAATCTCTGGAAATCAATCTTTATATTTATTGATTAATAATAATCTGGTAATACCATAACTAATCATAAATTGGTTGTAAAAATTGAAATTTCGTAAATTTTTGAAAAATTTTAAACGCTATAAAAATTAAAGGATTTAAAAAACATCTTTGAAATTCATGCAAGATGTAGTATTATATATGAAGATCGAATTCTCCCAGTTTCAAAGTTGTTATTTATTTCCTTTATCTTAAAAAAAACTTAGAAACTTTTTAAAAAATGACAAAATCACAATTATTCCTCTTATTTAACCTAAAAAAATAATTAAAGGACAGCTTTAACATCAACAATATTGCACATATATAAGAATCAATAAGTCCATGACACACTAAAAAAGTTTCAATACTGCCTTTTTAATTTCTAACATAACAAAAATGCGTTCAAAAAACTAATATTCGATACATTCTAAAGACAATCTTTCTTTGAAAACACGCGCTTTTTTGCAAGTTTCTTGTTAAAAATAGACGTGTGCTGCCATCTATGATTTTAAGATTAAAATACAGTTATTTTAAGAAGAAAATCGTTTTTCTTCTATACAAATTAAAAATATTCTTGAGGCAAAAATAAACTGAAAGCAAGAATAAAACTCCGTATACTTAAAATATACACTTTTATCTGTAATATCAAAGAGTTTAAAACTTTTAAAAGCTTTTATTCGTCTCCAAAAAAATGAAAAAAATTTTGACTTTTTAATCAGCAGTTTTCACTATTTATTTTTTTTTCTCATAAAGGAATGAATTAAATTATAGATGTATTAAATATATTCAATTAGCTATAATGGTAAAAAAATTTGAATTTGGAAAAAGTGTCCTTCATTTTAAAACATATAACTGAAGTATTTTATTTTTTCCACGATTTTTTTTATTATTTATTTATTTTTAAATTATAAAATAAAAATACAATTGCTAAATTATGCTAATCTGTTACTTATAGTTCATTCTTAAGTGTAAATAATTTTTATTACAATCTTTCCATTCCTACGGCAAATAATCAAACTTGAAATTTCAAGCATGTACACAAGACCTTGATTTCGTCTCAACTTTAATGTAATTTTTTATACTGAAATAAACTAGTCTGAACTCTACTACTTTGCGTTTCCTCATAAATGATTGTGATCTACTTATATGATGATTTTCAATAAAATCTGTGACATGTCAGCCACACCTGATTTGCTCATTTGGTGTGGAATGACCCTGATGATACTTGGAATTTTTATATTATTATTAGAATTTTTTTTTTTTTTTAAACTCACTATAGTTTATAGTTTTTTTTATAGTTTTTTTTTTCCAGTTTTTTAAGAAGATTCTGAAATAGCCTCTGTTGTACAGAAACACTGTTTACAATTACTCTATAATTAAAATGAATGAAATGTAAAAGCTTATACAATGAAAAGCTAGTAAAACAACCTTATATTGTGAAATGATAAAAAAAAGAAATTGCAATATTTGTATAAAATTTCAAATTATTATGTTCATATCTAAAATTTGATAAAAACAGTACCAAAAATATTGTATGAAAGGAAAATGATATTTTGACCATTGTGAAAGACAAAAAACTCTTTGTTTTCTACATTCCAAATAGTAACTTTGTATTTCATTTCTAAAATTTTTAGTATTCATCTAATTTTTATCTGACTCTTGATTTTACAGATCCTCTTGCTTTGAGAAAGGATAATTAAATTATTTTTAATTTGTATATTAAAGGAAATTTGATTGCTATTATTATTTTTTATATATTTTTTTTCATTACAGAGCCTCAAGTACGTTCTATCTGTGACCATGTTCGTCCAGACAGACAAAGTAAGTAGATGTCATAGTTATTTCTCCTTCTTAACACTTAGAATGTATTTATTAATTTACTTATGTTAATTTCCTGTCTTACAAAATTATAATAATTTAATCATCTCAAAATGTATACATAAATGTCAAAGTTGTTGTTAATTCTGCTAGTTTCTTGATACAAAGTGGAGATGCTTTAAAATTTTTGTTTCCTTTTTTAAAACAACTAGGAGGCTCTGCCCCCTACGAGCTGTCTTGCCAACTCCCGTTCAATCATCCCATATTCAAAAAGCATGCTAATTTTATTGGCTTTAAAAAGATTGCATTATAATTTTTTTTTAAAATTACAATCTCCTTGTAAACAGGTTTCCATTCATTTTCCTTTGTTTGGAGATTTTTCAGGCCAAATCTGTTGCTGTTAAGAGTTACAATGGCTGTTTTTGTTTTTAATTTAACAAAAGAAAAAAGAATTTTTTTTTAAATAAGACCTTTGTTTTAGGTTTAGGACCAAGGTTAAGACATTTGTTTAAGACCTCTTCCTGCTCCCAAAATTAAAAAAAAAAAAAAAAATCTTTTGTCAATTTTAAATTAAAAATCAATTTATATTACAATCAGTTTTTTTTTTTTTTTTAAATATATTCTGCCCTTTTCTCTGAAAAAAAAATTATGCTACACCATTGTATTATTTATATAACAGAAGAGTTCTGTTTATTTTCTTGTAACCTTCCTACCTTCTTAGACATTCCAAAACAATCTATCTGCTCATGGTTTCTTATTTTTTCTGACGGATTTCACAAAAAATTTAAAAATTGTCATGGAAAACATTTCCCAGCATTCTCACCAAATGATTTTTACTTACCCATCATACGTAGTATAGGGTAAGTCTTGCAATCGTTTTGAAAATCGAAAAAAAAAATTTTTGACGGATTTACACGTTTTAGATAGTGGAGATTCCGAAAAACATATTTTTAGAAAAAAAATTTTGCCGTCCGTCTGTCTGTAAACGCTCTATCTCCCGAACAAATTGAGATAGAGACTTGAAATTTTGTATGTAGTTAGTATGTAAGAATGGGACGAACCCTATTTAATATCAGCAACCTCGATTATCCGGAACTATTTTTTTCGGACTCTCGAAAAATTCATCCTGATGAAAGGTATATAAAAATTTTCGAATTTTTTTTTTTCTAAGGAATGGACGTAAAAGACAATAAAATAACACACATTTTGCATATAGAACGAAGTCGATCGGGTTATTAGTTGCCGAGATATTTGTAATCGGGTCATTCCACGTGAAATCAACCAATTTAAGGAAAACTTGTTGCATCATAGTCACAGATTTTTTTTTAATTTTTATCATAGACAGACATAGTACTGAAACCCTCAAATCTGAAATTTAAAAGTAATTTTCACAATATTGGCCGAGATATGGCCATTTGAAAACTGGCCATTTTTACAAAATGGCGGCTATCTTGGAATTGTATCACTGTCTAAATATGGCCATAACTTGACAACTAATGGCTCAAAGTTTATATATCTGGTACCAATTTGAAGCTATTTGTACAAAGAATGAATATTTCACATCAAAACAATAATAAATTTTCATTTTTTTACTTTTTATTATGTGCAAATTGAAAATTTCACCCCAAAAAAGGGCAGATTGTAATGGCTCATAAAAAAAATGAATCATCATGAATTTTTCTGAAACTTGGTAAAAACGTTGCTCCATCTGTGTGCTTTAAATAAAAAAAAATTGGAAAGGTAAAATTTGTTGTTTTAAAATAAATGGTTTTTTACAGATAAGGTGTCATTAACCAAATAATGAGATTTTTAGAATCTGTGAGCATTCCTGATTCAAAAAATAATGGTTAAAATAAAATTTTCTAACATCTAAATTAATGTAAAAGTATAATCAAAACCTCATTTGTACTAATTTTGTAGAAATCTGCCTCCAGCCCCCCTCCCCCCCATCCAAAAAAAAAAAAAAAAAAAAAAAAAAAAAAAAAATTCAAAAAATTTTACACTGAAAATGATAAGATAATAATTAAGGAATATAATGTATAATTATAAAATACCTATAAATGCAATGCATACATATGGTGATTTACTTCACATATAGGGGCAAGTGGGGTAGAATGGGACAGTAGGTTTTTCTCTTTATGTATCATTCTAAATATTTCATCAATCACATATTAGATGAAGTAATGGTACCCCAATCTTCAGTTGAAAAAAGTAGCTAATTTACACAAGCTTGCAATTATATAAAGAAAAAGATTATTTCAAGAATCAAAACATGAATTCAAAATTTTAAATTTTGAATTCAAAACATGATGTAAAAATTTCATTATGTTTCTATAAGCTGATGTAATATTGCATCATGTTCTATATAAGCTGATGCAATTTAAAGAAAAGATTGCTACTGTACCTTCATCTGCTTCTTAATTGGCTATAATCAAAGTATGATGCTATCTTGCATCATGTTCTATATGAGCTGATGCAATTTAAAGAAAAGATTGCTGCTTTACTTCATCTGCTTCTTAATTGGCTATAATTAAAGTATGATGTAATCTTGCATCATAATGTCCAAGAAATTTGAGTAATTCCTTTTAAATACCATATACCACTTCTAAAGTTTTCAATGAAGTGTATTTAGACATACAATAATTATTTTGTACTTATTATACAGTGGAGATGGAGTGTTTTGTATGTAAAAAACTCAATGTTTCTCTGAGTACTGATGTTATTTCTGTTCTTCAATTATCCCCACGGGATTTACATTTATTAAAAAAAAGGTTACATTATATAATCCCAGATGAAAAAAGTTTTTTGCATGCGAATATATGCAAGGTTCACAAGAATAAATTTCTAAAATTTTATAGTTTAAATCAGAGACAGTGTTGTGATCCATTTAATAAACATCCAAATAGTAACAGAGCAAAATCACTGAAAACAATTTCTTTAGATATGTCTATGACAAATCCAGACATCCTCATTCCAGGAAAAAAATTATGTACTTCCTGCTATTCATCAATAAATAAGATGATTTCTATTGTTGACATGAAAAGCATCTCTGATCCAGAATTTAGTGAACCCACAGTAGTAATGGAACAATTAAACAAAAGCTGTGAAATGTTAGAGTTATCGCCAATAAAAATGAATAGGCGTAGCTCAAAGAGGAAACTTGGTTATTTGCAGACAAAAGTTACAAAAATCAGCAAGTGTATTGAAACTAAAGCAGCTACAGTATTAGGTGTTGAAACCATCAGTAAGCCTCAAAATATTAAAGACATGACTTGCCCCGACTGTACATCTATGATGGAACGATTATTGAAGAAGTTTACAAATGCATCTTTTAAAGAAAAGCTTCAAATTTTGACACTAGTTCCAGATTCATGGACAATCCAGCAAACAATGATTTATTTTAATACCACACAATATTTTGTAAAAAAGGCAAGAAAGGTTAAAACAGCTGAAGGGGTGTTATCAATGCCTAGTGAAAGAAAAAGTGTTAAATTGAGTCCAGACATTATAGAAAAAGTTATTAATTTTTATTATGATGATAGTAACAGCCGCATGTGTCCCGGAAAAAAAGATTTCATATCTATCCCAACTGAAAATGGAAGAATATTAAAACAAAAGAGATTGATTTTGCACAATTTAAAGGATCTATATATTGCATTTAAGGAACAACATAACTTAAAAGTTGGACTGTCTAAGTTTTGCTCTCTACGTCCAAGAGAATGTGTTACTGTTGGAAGCAAAGGCATTCATTCTGTCTGTGTGTGCGTATACCATCAAAATGTTAAACTCATGCTTCATGCTATTCATATTAATGACTACATAGCACTATTACAGAAACTTGTTTGTTGCATTGAATCTGAAAAATGTATGTTGCACAGGTGTGATAAATGTCCATCTCCAGACATTTTAAAGAAAGATTTAATGCTTTTAGACGAATTGGAAATGAGCAATGAAGTTATTTATAAACAATGGGTTAAGACTGATGGTGCAGAATTAAAAACAGTGATTGCATCAGTTGATGAATTTGTTGAGGATTTAATTACAAAACTCCATGATTTATGTACACACCATTTTTTTGCAAAATCTCAAAGTTTATATTTCAAGAAAGCAAAGGAGAATTTGAAAAAAGGTAATGCTGTTATTTCAGCAGATTTTTCTGAGAACTATACTTGTATTGTGCAAGATGCTATCCAAAATATTCACTGGAAAAAAGAACAGGTTACAGTTCATCCCTTTCTAGCCTATATAAAGGACAATAACACTGATATTGTAAAATCTATTCCTATGTGTGTAATAAGTGATCATTTGGTTCATGACACTACAACATTTTGGTCTTTCCAAAAAGTAGTTGTTAAGTATTTGATTAAAAAATTTCCAGAGATTAAATACATACAATATTTTAGTGACGGATCATCGGCTCAATACAAAAATTATAAAAATTTTACTAATCTCTGTCATCATGAAAAAGACCATGGAGTGAAAGCTGAATGGCATTTTTTTGCCTCATGCCATGGAAAAGGAGCTTGTGATGGTATAGGTGGCACTATAAAGCGCTTGGCTACCAAAGCAAGTCTTCAACGACCATTTAAAGATGGTATATTAAATGCATTTGATCTCTATAATTTTGCAAAAGAATCTGTTAAAGGAATTGAAAGTTTTTTTGTAACAAAATCTGAAATTGAAACCGCAAACAGTCAATTAGCAGGTAGGTATGCAAAAGCAGATACAATCATAGGAACAAGACTGAATCACTGCTTTGTACCAATCAATGATTGCCAAATACTGGTTTCCAGGGTGTCAGACAGTTCATCAACAAAATTTATTGCTACTTTGGGAATCAGTGAAATTGTCAGACCATTGACATTTAAAAGTGAACAATATGTTGCATGTGTATATGGGATAAATTGGTGGATTGGGAAAATTTTAGATTACTGTGAAGAACTGAACGACTATAAAATTATGTTCATGCATCCTAATGGCCCCAATTCTTCATATTCATGGCCAAAATCCTCAGATGTTTGTTGGATTCCGTATGAACAAATAATAAAAGAAGTGTCTATTCCTTTAACTGCTACAGGAAGAACATATACTGTTCCACCAGAGGAAACTCGAACAATTCAAGCATTATTTTTAAACTTTAAAACTAATTAAATCCATTTTAGCTTAAATCTGAACAAAAAACTGCTATATTATAAAGTTATATGCATGTAAGTAAATATTTTCTTCTTATTTTGTCTAGATTTGTTCCATGTGTAATTTTAAACTTTGGCTTATTTCTCATCATATTCAATGTTTTGCCCTGGATTTGTATTATATTATTGTTATTTATTTTTTTGTCTCATCATATCTAGATTTTTGTTCATATAAATTTTAATTCAGTGTGAACAAAAAATAACAAATGTCAACTCAATTAACTCATTTATATATATTTATTGTATTTAAATTACACAATTGAATAATTTAACTCTTTAATTTACAGCTAGTATTTCTCCAACATTTCTGGAGAAAATATTATGTGCCTTTTTTTTCATGCATTCCATAGTAAGGTATTTAAAATATTTATGTAAATATGTTTTGAGAATTATATTATCATATTTTGAATGAAATGAAATAAAAAGTACTGTAAAAATAAATATTTAGTGTAAATAACTGCAAATTGATATTTCTTTATTCAATTATATAATATAAACACAATACTTTAATTTAGATGCTAGAAAATTTCATTTTAACCAATATTTCTTAAATTAAGAATACTTACAGATTTTAAAATAATCATTATTTGGGTCAATGACATCTTATATGTAGAAAACCATTTTTAAAACAACAAATTTTACCTCTCTAATTTTACAGTATAATGTTCCATATATAGAGAAACTGTTACATCTATGCATAATCAAATCATTATACAGAAAGCGTAAAAAGTATATGAACTAAATTTACTTTTCATTTTTGAAATAATCTTTTTCTTTATATAATTGCAAGCTTATGTAAATCAGCTACTTTTTTCAACTGAAGATTGGGGTACCATTACTTCACCTAATGTGTGATTGATGAAATATTTAGAATGATACTTAAAGAGAAAAACCTACTGTCCCATTCCACCCCACTCGCCCCTATATGTGAAGTAAATTATCATATATATATGCACTGCATTTATAGGTATTTTATAATTATACATTATATTCCTTAATTATTTTCTTATCTTTTTCAGTGTAAAATTTTTTGAATTGTCTAATTTTTTTGGGGGGGGTGGGGGGGAGGGGGGCTGAGGGCAGATTTCTACAAAATTAGTACAAATGAGGTTTTGATTATACTTTTACATTAATTTAGATGTTAGAAAATTTTATTTTAACCATTATTTTTTGAATCAGGAATGCTTACAGATTCTAAAAATATCATTATTTGGTTAATGACACCTTATGTGTAAAAAACCATTTATTTTAAAACAACAAATTTTACCTTTCCAATTTTTTTTTTATTTAAAGCACACAGATGGAGCAACGTTTTTACCAAGTTTCAGAAAAATTCATGATGATTCATTTTTTTTATGAGCCATTACAATCTGCCCTTTTTTGCGGTGAAATTTTCACTTTGCACATAATAAAAAGTAAAAAAATGAAAATTTATTATTGTTTTGATGTGAAATATTCATTCTTTATACAAATAGCTTCAAATTGGTACCAGATATATAAAATTTGAGCCATTAGTTGTCAAGTTATGGCCATATTTAGACAGTGATACAATTCCAAGACGGCCGCCATTTCGTAAAAATGGCCAGTTTTCAAATGGCCATATCTCGGCCAATATTGTGAAAATTACTTTTAAATTTCAGATTTGAGGGTTTCACTACTATGTCTATCTATGATAAAATTTAAAAAAAAATCTGTGACTATGATGCAACACCCATTGGTTGAATTCATGTGGAATGACCCAATCTTGTTTTCCACATTCTTCGATTTTTCATGACCCTGTATTTCATTCAAATTTCAAATCAGAAGTATATTTTAATTGGAAATGAGACGCTTAATCCGACTCAGTTAATTGTTAGTTAATATAATTATTATTTTTGTAGTTATAAGTAGTATAATGTAGTTATGTTTCTTTTATGCAGTTCGGTACTACTTGAGTAGTTTGGCGTTATATATAATTTGTCGAAATTGGTACATCAACAGTTCTTTAATATAGCATTACTATGTATATTAACAATATTTAAATTTTGTTTATGAATTGCAATGCATTGTATAAATAGTTTTACATGTTTTATTTTCATATACATATCCATGATGGGTAAGTATTACAGTGGCCCCCAACGACTAGTTTTTTTTTCATTGTTATCGTTGAATAATGCAGCAATTTTTATTTACATAATTTAAAAACATTCAAAACATAAGTTTCATCCATACTCTACATGGAATTGATTAATTTTGTTATTTTTATGTTTTTATTAAAATTCCAGGTTTCGAGGGAGGGGGAGACTTCTAAATTTTTAAAGGACCTGAAATCCAGAAAATTCCAAAATCCGGCCCTCGGTCCTGAGGATTCCGGATAATAGGTCCTCTACTGTATATTAATTTTGTCGTTGATTAAATTACAATTTTTAAGTCATGATATTAAAACAGCAGTGAAATTTGTTGGGATCCATATTTACTTACAATACATCAGTTTCAACTAGTGTCATACGCATTTATCCACAAGCCATGAGACATAATTAAGAAAAATAATGCAAAGAAATAATTATTCAATTTTTTTTCTGTTTTCACTAAGATATTCTAAATTTTATTGTTGTAATTTTATAAGTCAAGTTTTGTTGAATAATTTTGGAAAAATACTTTTAATCTTTATAATAAATATTTAATCATACATTATTGATTATTAGCTTGACCTTTGCTATTAGCACTTTAATCATTTTAAAAATTATCTAAATTTTTATTATTTTAGTTTATTACTTATTTTAATATTTTATTATATTGTAAACATTCATTATAGTTCCGAATGCACTTTTAATTACATGAAATTACTGTTTAAAAAATGTAAACAAAACAATCACCAGAAATCTGCAAAACTCTAAAATCCGCACAACCTCTGGTCCCAAGCTACATGGATTTGAGGGAGTCTACTGTATATGCTAAATTAATAATTACATAAGTTTTTTAGCCAAGATCACACACAATGCCTGTCTAAAAATCTTCAACCATCGGCTAAATGAATTTTTTTTTTTTATCCAAAATTAAAATAAACAAAATTAGTTAAATGTTATTCATTTCAATTTAACCAACGTATTTTTTTAATTATTGAAATTTCTGAAACTAGTAGTAAATAATAGAAATTCTTTACTAATGGTAGAATGAAACTCATTTAATTAAAAGCTTTTAATTTACGTGAGTTTTCATAATGTAAGTAATATATAATAATTACTGTAATATTAAAAGCTTAATATTAAATTTTTAATATTACTGTATTAAACAGAAATCGATCAACAACATGGTTTCATTTTCTGCCCAAAATCCGAGTTTTGCTAAAAACATAGCTGAAAATTCAGCTTGACTGAAACTATCAGTATTCCAAAACTCTTGTTTCTTCCTTCAGAAATTTTCAACATTATTCATTGATTTGAACTGTATCAGCTCTAATGAGTGTATTGCATTGAACTTCGCATTTATAATTATCAATCATGAATTAGCATTCATCTTATAGAAATTATTACTTTAAACTGCATTAGTGTTTCAAATATTATATTTTTTTGAGAAAGTTCTAGAATAATAAATTACATTTACAAAATCCTTATAGAAAAAAATCAAGATGTGTATATTTAAAACTAAAATATTTTTTAATTAAATGAAATTTGTATAATTAGAAAATCTTCCTGTGTCATTGATGAATTAACTATGTTTTATTGTATATGAAAATAAAGTTTTTTGGATAATTAACAATTGTGCATAATTAATAAATGCTATACATATAATTAATTTACTTTTATGTACATGTATGTATTAATTACTTTAAAACACACAATTTAATTACTTAAAATTTTTTTGGATGTTTTCATTTTTGGCTGAAACTTTGAATTTTCTGAAAATTGGTTTTGGCCTTAGAAACCTGTATTGGTCTATCCTAGTATTAAAAAAAATCATTATAATTCTAATTCTAATTTTTTTTTTTTTTTTTTTTTTTTTTTTTTTTTTTTTGTACAATGCAGCATAGTATACCAAAAAAGTGTTTTAGCAGTAGGATACTGCAATCAGTTTCTCAGTTTAAATTTGATAAATGCAAAAAATAAAGATTTTTTTTTTTTTTCCCCCAAGTCCTACACTTCAAGATAGTTTAAAAGCATTTTGACATACCCATAAATATTTTTAGAACACTACAGCATTGAGATATTCATGCTAGATGTTAGTATAAATAATTACAAATTTATTTATTTACTGTGTTGCACAGTTTAAAATAAGACATTTTTATATGAAAAATAAACAATTTGTAGGTGGGTTTTTTTTCTCTCTTTTTACATAAATTGCATAATAATTAAAAAAAATTCCCTCTACCTCTAGAGTAGTACAAATCCATCACCTAAAAATGTCTGCTGAACCTGAAGTCTGTAAAAATAACTTATAACTTATCTAAAAAATAACTTATTTTTAATTATAAAAAAATAACTTTGCAAAAAAATTTTTAATAATTAAATTTTCCAATTCAGATTTCATGTAATTATACTTTAATTCTTTTATATAGTTAATATACTTTAACTTTGAGCGTTTGTTTTGGTTTCTGGTAGTTTCTTCCATTTCTTCCAGTTTTTTCTTAGTTTCTTCCACTGTGCTGGAAAAAATAGGTTTCTTCTGGAAGAAACCCAACCCTGTTGTTCAGCCCTCTAGTTTCCTTAGTACCTTTATTACATGCCAGTATTTAGCTAAAATTTATTTTAAACTAAAACACTCTTTAAATTTCTTACTCTTAAAGTTATAACATGCTAAAAATGAAAATAATACTTTTTTAAAGGCTTATAACTACCTTTAATAAACAGATCTACATGCTTCAAGTATACAATCTCCTCTTTTGAGTACAGTTTTGAGATATTTTATAAATTAAAACTAATGCGACAAAATAATTCACATTCATAGAGATGACTTGTTTTATGAAGACTCCTGCTTTCATAATTCTTGCAGTCTCTTGGTTTTGTTTTCAAAATTTTGCGAAGATAACTTATTGATCAGTACTGATCTTGATAATATTATCGATTGTTCATACAAAACATATTGATCAGTGAATGTTTGTAGATAGGAAATGGAATGGTGTAATTATAAATAAGATGAGAACACTGATGAATCACCAATTATATTATAAATACTTCTCACAAGAAATAGTTGAGATAATTAACAAAATAGACAGGATTTTGCATTCCCATGATGCGTTAAATTGTTAAATAAGCACGATGTGTGCTTTTGCGTGACATCCTGATCTGAGTCAAAGTAACACTGATTTCCTCACATGTAGGTGTACTAACAGTCAACTTCAACCAAGAAATGGTGTTGAAGTAATCATAATGTTACTATAACCTCTTCAGACCTGAGGTACACAAATGTGTACCTCTATTCTTTTCCTCATAAAAACTAAACTGTTCTAATTTTTACTTTTTTACTTCACTTCTGTACTGCCGAATGTTTTTGTTTTTAAACAAAACCAATGAATGTCAGCACTGATGAATATTACCTCATAAAATAAATTTTATTTTCATCCACGTTTCGAAAATAGCTTCAAGACACTGTGGCCAAGAAAGTGAGAAATATTCATGGTTATTGAACTTAAATGCTTTACAATTAAAAATTTTGAGGATTTGCTGATCATTTACTTGTTTGAA
Organism: Maratus speculifer; assembly: GCA_964019185.1. NCBI lineage: Eukaryota > Metazoa > Arthropoda > Arachnida > Araneae > Salticidae > Maratus > Maratus speculifer. Next base: position 346,256,693 of record OZ025296.1, read on the forward strand.
GACCTTAATTTTGTTATTGCGTAAATTTATATTACTGATAGTTAAACTGATGTTTTAATGGGATTAATACTTTTCAAAAATATGCATTAAAGTATTTAATTGCTATAAAGGACGTTAAATACTAATAAAAACATTAAAAGATCTTAATAATTTTACATGTTTTGATTGAATTTACTCAATCATCATCAGAAAAAAAGAAAATACAAATAAACGCAAAGATGGAAAATGACAATAAAGTATTACAAATGAAATTTAAAAATTTTTTAAAAATAAAAATCATGCACGTTATATTTTAATTATGTATCACGTTGTTTAATTTTTAAATTATTTAACAATTCAATCCAAATATTTGGGATTTGAAATGACAAGGAATCATTGCAGACCATTGAGCTTCTGACGTAAATTTCAATACTCTCTCTAATAAAAAGTTGCAAATAAAAATCTGACCTATAAATTAATTTACTTTCATTAAACAAAATATCTATGTTTTCTATTTGATTTAGCCTAGATAATGCTGTTTTACCTCTATTAAATTTTATGTCTGCAATGTGCTCTTTACATCTTATTTTGAATTTTCTTTGAGTCATGCCAATATAATAATTCTTATAACCACCTTCTTTAAGATATGGAATGATGTAAACACCTGATCGGTCAAATTTGTCAATGGGGTCAATTCTAGTTGTTAAAATTGATTTTAATTTTGGAGGGGGTCTAGCAATTAAATTTAAATCAAACTTTTTTAATTGTGTTTTAGCAGACTCGAAGAAATTTGGATAATAATTTATAACAACCCTTTTCATGTTATTTTCATTGTCGGTTTTATTTTCAAAAACTGCATTGTTCATTTTGTTAATAAACTTTTTAATTAATTTATTAACTATTTTAACTTGATATCCGTTGTTAATAGCTATTGTTTTAATTTTATCTAATTCATCATTTAAATTTTCAGTAGAACAAATTCTAAAAGCTCTGTTAATAAGGAATCTAAATGTAGATAATTTATAAGAATATGGAGTGCAAGCATCAAAAGGTATAACATTTAAGTTTGTTATTGGTTTTCGATATACTGAACGAATTAGTTTATTATTTTCTCTTTTTAACTCAACATCTAAAAAAGGTAATTTCTTATCAGTTTCAAGTTCGAAAGTAAATTTAATCCTATTATCTAGATCATTTAACTGTTGAATAAAAATTAACAATTTATCAACTCCCCCTTTTTTATCTTTTTTCTTTTTTCTGATGATGATTGAGTAAATTCAATCGAAACATGTAAAATTATTAAGATCTTTTAATGTTTTTATTAGTATTTAACGTCCTTTATAGCAATTAAATACTTTAATGCATATTTTTGAAATGTTTTTAATGGACGTATATGAAAACTTCTATTTATAATTTGCAGGTTTTTATTTCAGTATTCACATTTTGGAACATGATTATTGATTGACAATCTATACAAATATAACAAATTATTTTCCACTATATACTATTGTCAGGGGTGGGGAATTTTTGAAAAATTTCACCAGCCAGCAAAATACAATATACAGTTGAAAATAGTTAAGACAAAATTTAAACAACTGAAAAAACAGTTAATTACTATTACTACAATGCATTTTCATATTTTTGTTCGATAAAAATAAGAAATATATACAAGAGAAAAAATATTAGTACTATAACGTAGAATTTAGTATAATATTTATATTACAAAAGTTGCAAAATATAGGGAACTAATAAAAATAAATAAAGATTCTGGCATCTTTACAGTTTGAAAAAATAACTTAAAACTTCACTCGCCCTGAAGGAAAATTTACTTGCCGGTGGCGAGTACAATGATGTAATTTCCCAGCCCTGGCTATTGTATATTGTTCTTGAGTATTTTCTCGAAATCCAGAAACATTTAGATTCCTAGCGGTCAAATGTAAGCAATATAGAGAAAAGAATAAAAGCAAATCATATATTTTTAATGCAAATTAATGAATTTGCATTTTCCTTATACCTGTGATAAATGCTTAAAGGTAAATAATATCTTTGATTTTTTTTTTTTTTTTTTCAAAAGTTCGAATTAACCTTATATTTTATAGGAAAAATAAGGACATTGTTATTATCTTGTAAAATAGTATCTATCTTGTTTTGTATCACAAAAATGCAATGTTCCCATTTGGGAACATTGGCATTTAAACCAGTGTTGAATTCAGGAGACGGCCCAGGGACGACATCCCTCCAGGAGCAGTAAAATCCCCCCCCCCCCCCCCCGGAGCTATTGAAGTCCCTCCTGGAGAAATGTGTCTGAATTTAGCACAGGTTTAAACAGTTAAATGTAATGTTTTGTCTGTTAGCATGTATACAGGGCCTGACTAAGGCAGGGCAATTGCCCCGGGCCCCCCAAGGATAGATATAAGTTTTTCATTAAAGAAGTGTCAAATGATAAAAAATGGTCAAATGACATAAATTCTTTTTTTTTTTTTTTTTTTTTCAGTTTTAAGGGTCTTTTTTCTCCTATCCCCTCTGTTTCCGCACCCAATGCCTCCTTAAGGCCTCACATTTGCCCTCATATTCCTGTAATGGAAAAAAACTGTATTCTATAATTTCTTAAAGTCATCTTTCTTCTGCTATTATGTATATAGATGTGAATAGTACTTGGTGCGAAATTTATGTACACATACAATAGTTATGAATTTCAGTTTCAGTCACTTTAGTACAATTTATGGAAAATTTTAAGATAGAAGGGCCCCCCCCCCTAATAACGTTGCCCCAGGGCCCCCACTGTCTAAGTCGGGCCCTGCATGTATAAGTTTGGTTTTACATTATTTTTATCAGTTTTTTTCAGTTGTTGTTTGTGTGGTGTAGTATCTGTATTTCATTTTCAGCTCTCATGTTCAGTGCCACCTTCAAGAAGAAGATTGAGCGCCTGGCCCGGGATGTGCTGACGGACCCGGTCCGCATCATCCAGGGTGAGCTGGGTGAGGCGAACGAGGACGTGACCCAGATTGTGCTGGTCATGCCTGCAGGGGCTGCCAAGTGGGTCTGGCTCACAAGCAAGCTGGTCGAACTGCTGTCAGGTGAGCAAGCTGGTTATGACGAATATTTTTTGTTCATGTCTTTAAAGAATGGGAGTTAAAGTTTATTAACTACTTGAGACATATAAACAAACAGCTGTGACTATTAAAAGTACTTTGCATATGACAGCAATAATTCAGGTAAGAGAGACTCAGGACCAAGATCTAACTATGTATGTGGCATTTATTAATGAAAATAAATGAGTATTACATTCTTACGAGGTGACCCCCGGTAAACAGACAACACTGGAATACTACATCTTAACTGCAGAGCAATCAAAGATAGAATGAATCGTGACATCAGATAAAGTAGCCAAAATGCTTCGAGTTAAATGTAATTGCCCTGAGAAATTGTAACCCCATACGTACAGTTCATAAGGAAATTTTTAATTAAAAATGTGCCAACCGTACCGTTAATTTGGCGTTGAATATATCAAAGTACAAATATGCATGCCAATACTGATTGCTGGGAAAAATATTTCTGTATGCATAACACAGATGTCAGATGCCACTTTAATATAAACAGAGCGTTAGATTTTAAGCCGAAAAAGGAGTTGTATTGACTGTTAATTTGAAAAGGAATGCCGTAAGTGACTGAGTAACTGCAAAATAGCATATGGTTTTTAAAATATCATTCTATGTACTCGTTGAACAAATGAAAGTATGCAGGCTCAGATAATGATTTTAGGATGAGAAAAGATTTGTTTTTGATTTATTTTATTAACGGCCTCGGATAAGCATGAAAACCTACATAACTGCAATTTAAAGGAAAGAGAAAAGAGATAAATATATTCTTTTTAGAAAGTAAAAAGGATGCTTAATTGATTTGAAATTTCAAAAGATAATTTAAATTTTAAACTTGAGAATTTAATTTTAAAAAAGGAAGGTAATATGTGACCTCATATTGCTTTCGACATCACACTGGTCTTTCTTTTATTTGATGCTAGCTGACCCGCCTGCCGTTGCCTGGGTCCATGATGGATAAAAAAAAAAAACTATAATATTGAAAAAGTGAAAAAAAATTCAATTCTAAAAGCACAAAAACTCGATAAATTGTTAAAAAATTATTTTGAAAATCACAGTAAAAATCGATGAAATTCAAAAATGGCAGTCAAAATTTAGTCAATTAGGCTAAAAGTTTGAAATAATTTTTCTTTTATAAATGTTAAAAAATAGCAGCAAAATGCAAAAATATACTAAAAATCGCATAAAATTAGTAAAAAATTCAAAAAGCGCTGCATGAGTTCTGAATATCTTTATTGAAATGAGAACTGAATTTTACTATGTGTGGTTAAAAGAATGAAACCTCATTTCTTTCACTAATGTGGAAAAATTGCTTTGAAACATAAAAAGAACACTAAAAATCGACTAAAAAATTAAATAGAAAAAATCTAATGAAAAATTCGAAAATCAGGCTTTGAGGTACAAAACTTTTTATACAGAGGTATCTTCCCTCCAAATTTTGTAAATCTACGGTCTCTTCAGAACAGCGCTGACACACTCACAAACTTCTCTCTTTATTATTATAGATCTAATCAACACTAAGATTTTCATTAAAAATGCTCAACTATTTTAACCTTTATCTTTCCATCGAAGGATTTAATTTTGGTTCAAAATTGTAGTTCAAGGTTTAATCCTGTTGCTGTTTTTGCTTGTCTATCAAAATATTTTGAGAAATTGCATATTTAATATATAAACATGTGTATTATTTATATTCATGGGTGCAAGTGTTTCCGTCCTGAGACGGAATTCCGTCTTTTAAAAATTCCCGAGGACGGAAACTAGACGGAAGCAGATCGCGAAAAACACGCGCTTGATTGTGGAAAAAACATGATTTTCGTGAAGTGATCATGGAAAAAAGTGCTATTTCTGTCAAAGGATTGCAAAAAAAAGACATGTTTGCCGTTAAAAGCTTGCTGAAAAAAAAAAAACTCCTGTCGAAGGATTGCGAAAAACATGCTATTTCTGTTGAAAGATCACGAAAAACACTAATATCATCAAAAAATTGCAAAAAAAGGTGTGATTTTCATCAAAAGCTTGTGAAGAAAACACGATTCCTGTTAAAAGATCGCGGAAAAGACGTTATCTTGGTCAAAAAATACAAAATAGACGAGGTCTCTGTGAAAGAATCGCAAAAAAGATTAATTTTCTGTCAAAAGGTTGCAGAAAAAACGCAACTCCAGTCGAAGAATTGCAAAAAAAAAAAAAAAACACTGTGCATAGAAGAATCACGAAAAAGACTATTTCCGCCAAAGAATCACGAAAAAGACTATTTCCGTCAAAAAATCGCGAAAAAGACGCTATTTCTGTCAAATGACTGCGAAAAAGACGCTATTTCCGGTCAAAGAATACTAAATAGATGCAATTTTCAAAGGATCGTGGAAAAGATGCGGATTTTGCCAAAGTATCGAGAAAAGATGCGATTTCTGTCAAATGATTGCAGAAAAAAAACGCGATTTTTGTCAAAGGATCACAAAAAAGATGTGAATTATGTCAAAGGATCGTGAAAAAGATGTGAATTATGCCAAAGGATCGCTAAAAAGATGCGAATTTTGCCAAAGGATCACAAAAAATCGCTATTTCTGGTCAAAGAATAAAAATAGGTACAATTTTTGTGAAAGGATCGCAATAAAGATGCGAATTTAATGGAAGGATTATGTGAAAGATGTGATTTTTGCCAAATGGTTGAGAAAAAAAACGCTATTTTTGTGAAATTATCGCAAAAAATCGCCTATGATTTTCATCAAATTATAGCAGAGAAAACGCAACTTTTGTCAAAGGATTGCGAAAAAGACGCGATTTCTGTTCAAGGATCGCAAAAAAGACGCGATTTCTGTCAAAGGATCGCGAAAAAGATGCGAATTTTGTGAAAAGATCGTATTAAATACTTGGATTTCATCGAAAAATCGAAGATTTCGGCTGAAAACCATAGAAAAATTGCAAATATCGGCTAAAAATGGTAGAAAATCGCAAGTTTCGGTTTAAAATCATAGAAAAATCACAAATTTCGGCAAAATACCATAGAAAAGTTGCAAATTTCGCCGAAAGATTGGGGGGGGGGGGGATTTATTTCGTCATATGGTCGTGGAAAAAACACAAGTTACATGCGTACGTGTTCACTCAGTGGGGGGGGGGTCAAAATATTTTCAGTCTTGGCAAAATTCCAAACTTGCACCCATGTTTATATTGATGTATGCATTATTATACAATAGACTCCCTCAAATCCACACAGCTTAGGACCAGAGGTTGTGCGGATTTTAGAATTTTGCAGATTTCTGGTCATGGCTTTGTTTACATTTTTTAAACAGTCATTTGAATCTCATTAATAATGCAATCAAAATTACAATGAATATTTATAATATAGTAAACTATTAAAATAAATAATGAACTGGAATGATAGAAATTTAGAAATTTTTTTTTAATGATTAAAATACTAAAAGCTAAGGTCAAGTTAATAATCAATTATGTATAGTTATGTATATTCACTAGAAAGATGAGATGCCATTTTCCTAAATTATTCAATGAAACTTGCCTCATAAAGGTCCCTTACCAATTCACATCAAAATCATAAAATAAGAAAGTTTTATTTCAGGTTTAGCCAGAATTAATAATAAAAAAAGCTTTATTAATGCATAAATACATTTGGCAAAGAGATTGTGATTACCATTAATATCAGCAATTTCTTGAACTTTTTCAGAAATGAATTTATTTTTCAGTTATATTAACGAAAGTTACAGCATGTATAAGTTAAGTAAAAAAGTAAGAAAGTTAATATATGTATAGAATTGATAAAAAATAAAAAATGTCCCAATTTCTCAACTGAATGTTTCACTATTTACAACTAAAAATTATGTGCGAATTTTAGAGAGTTGCAGATTTGAGGAAGTCTACTGTACTAATATATGTAGATTTGAAATTTACTTATATTTTAAAACTGAAATATGCAAAAGTTTTTTGTAAAAAAGTTCTTTTTTTAAAATATAGAATTTTATGTTAACAAAAAGATCGTCAGCAAACATAATTTGAAGAATAATCATTAAAAGCAAAATTCTGAAAATAATCTTGGTTAAATGCATCCTCATTGAAATTGCGAGTTGCACAAATTTTGCTAATTTCAGATTGCCCAAGTAGACAAAAAGAAAAAAAAGCAAGTAGCTTATGTCCACAGGTAAAATGGCAAAGAACTAAAGATAAGCTCAACACATATGATGCTTTAGACCAGGGCTGTCCAACGCGGCGCCCTTTGGAGGTTTTCTAAGCGCCCTTTTGAAGATTTCCTGTTATTAAGCATTTTAGTGATAAAATTCTATTATAAATAATACTTTCTTTAACATCATTCATATTTTATCAGAGATATTTTTAAAACTTGAGTTTGGCATGTCGTTGCACATTAAAATCCAGAAACATACTTTGAAAATTTAATCATGCATATTTTTGCAATTTTTAGTTATTGTTTATATAGTGTAACTATGATAGTTAAATTTCTTAATAGTTGGCTCTTTTCAATATTTACGAAGCAAGAGAAAACATGCACATGAATGTTCAGCATTTTTCTTTTTTCTGGCTGTTTAATATAAAGGATAAAAGCGCTTAATTTTTCTTTCTTCGCTTTTCAAATTTTAAAGAGTGTATTTTTTCCTACTTTTTTTACCCATAATTTTGCCTAGAAAAAATAATAAACAGTGCAGAATGATTTCTATTTATGAAAGCTCTTGCAGATTATCCCTTTGAAACCATCCACATGCTTTGGTCACTATCATGCTTGCCTGTTTTTTTACTTTTCATAGAACTAATCCTAGCCCTCAAACAAATCAAACCGTATTTTCACATCCTAAAAGAAACCTTGCCGTATCTCTGATTTTCATATTTATTTGTTTGTTATTGTTATTATACACACGTAAACAAATGTATTGAAATTGAAAAAAAATAGAATTTGAATTTGATAAAAAATTGAATTTGAAATTTAATTCGTGTAATTCCAGAACTGTAGGGCCCTTTTGTTTACCACTGTACGATTCATTTGCACTATGTTAAAACATCCGTGTATACTAATACTGTGCGAAAATATTGCCACATGTTTTCAGTTACGTAAATAATGGCGCCCTTCATTAAGTGCCAAGAGTCAAGATGCGCCCTTGGTTACTGAAAGGTTGGACAGGCCTGCTTTAGACCAACAGCACACAACTCTGTGGACTGCCGACCTTTTATATATAGCCCAAGACACGATCGTTAATCATATTAAATTTGATGATGTGCATAAAAAATTTGTAAGATTTTTCACGATTGTATTATTACTTTTTATGAAAAATAAAATCATTCTATCTCATTTATAATTAATCTATACTAATATTATAAAGAGGAAAGATTTGTTTGTTTGTTTGAATTGAATAGGATCCGAAACTACTTGATGGATTTGAAAACTTATTTCACCATTGGAAAGCTACACTATTTTCGGTGAACATAGGCTATTTCTTATTTGATTTATTCAAATATTTTCCTTAATAATTCAAAATTTCAGTATTTTTCATACAGAATCAATGAAAATTTTTCCGATTAAAAAATAACCATTTTTCTTTCGCGTTGCCAAGAAAATCAAAAACTGGAATAATTTCTCTTCGGCAATTAATTTTCAGTTGAACAGTATCCACGTGAAAAATTAGAATAAAAAGAATTCAATGGAAAAAAAAAATGTGACGTCATACTTGGAAAAAAAAAGTATTTTATTATATAGGATGCACGAATATCGGTTACGTTAATAAGAGGTTCTCTATGAAAAATAGCGACATAATTAGAACTAAAGTGAACGAGAAAAAATTAAATTATTAATAAAATATTTGATTTGAAAAAACATGTCATCATACTTTAAATAACATAGGAAGTATTTGTTAAAAGTTAGAATTTTGAAGTATTTGTTAAAAGAACAAGAAGCATGTAACTAATTAAAAATCGGTAAATAATGACGTCACATCTATACCAATATTATAAGGAAGAAAAATTTGATTGTTTGTTTGAATTGAATAGACTCCGATAGTACTTGACGGATTTGAAAAATTCGGTACTACTAGGTTATCCCGTCGACCAAAAAATTATCGCCAAACTATAAGATTAAATAGCCAATAATGGATTATCGTGAATGTCACATTCAATGACATTAAACACGATTCACGTGTTTAAAATGTCATTGATTTTTATTTCGACTTTGTATTTGTATTAATATTCTACTAATTATTTGTTTTATTGTTACTTAAAATAAAAATTACGTCAATATGTACAATTTGGCTATTAGTTTGGCGATTAATTTGGCGAAATTGGTCGACGGGATAACAGAGTAGTACTAAAAAATTCTTTCACCGTTGGACAGCTACACTATTTCCGGTGAACATAGGCTATATTATATTTAAAAAAGAAAATAGGGATCCTTACTAAAATGCCAATAATGTAACCCAAGGTGTAGAAAAATGACCTTAAAAATTCTTACTTTTCACGTGCGCTGCGAACATTATTAATTATAAAACAAAATAATGTACTACGACTTTGCAGTACGTATAATTATCTACAAAAAATGTTGCGACAGCATATGGCTGTTATAGTTACATCACAATAAGTGTTTTTTTTTATATAAAAAAAATAATTAAAATGCCGTCTCAGTAAAAGCTTTATATTTTTACCTTGGTATTAATCCTTATGGACATGGGACTTGGACGACTTGCTGTACCCGAAGCAAAGCGAGGGCGGGCCGCTAGTTTAAAATAATGTTAAGAATCCCTGAAAGCTCAGTTAAAATTTCTTTTTACGTGTAGCAATCATACTTCTATTACAATAATGATGTATATATTTTTACATTTTAAACACTAATCAAACAAGACTGCAAATTTAATGAATTTTAATTTGTTAAATTTGCACTCCGTGTTTTAACATTTAAATAATAGGACTTTCGTATTGAGCAAAAATCTGATTTATTTAAAAAAAATCCTGATTTTTTTAAATCTCTAAAACACAGAAATTTTTTATTATTTTTTGATTATGCAGATTACATTAGATTTGTTAAATTGTTTTATACTTTTAATAATCTTATTATTTTATTTTGTATAGTATTATGTAAGTGCAGTATGCTACATCTAATGTAGTAAACATAGGTTTGCTATTCACAAAAGATAAAAAAAGGTTTGGTACTACTTAGTTATCCTGTCGACCAATTTCGCCAAATTATGCAAAATGATACAATTTTTCTTTTAAATAATGAAAGAACAAATATATTAATAAAACATTAATAAAAATACAAATTACTTGATGACGTAACAAACACATTTATCATGTTTAATGTTAAGTGATTATGACATTTGCAATCAACCATTATTGCCATTTAATTTTAGAATTTGGCGACAGTAATGTGGTCGACGGGATAACCAAGTAGTATCAAAAATTTTAAGTCAATAAGAATGCAGCAACAATTCAGTGTGAGATAGTAAATGCATGAATGCAAGAAAAGAGTGTGGAAGAGAAAGGTAGTTAAAGAAATGCCAGTGAAACTTGAGAAAAAAATGGATTAATTTAGAAAAAATTAGAAAAAATTTTCACACATAAAATTTTCTATGTATGAAATTTTTTTTTTAAATCAAGATGTTTGTCTTCAGAAATACAGGCTTATATCATACAGGGTTTAAGTCATCTGAATTCATTAATTTGGGAAAAGTTTATTGGATCTAATGAGGCTTGCACAATTAATAAAATTATTGATAAAAGAAAATATTATTTAAAAATTTCTTTAAAATTTTGTCATAGCTGAAAATTTACAGTTATGTTTTCTCACTGAATTATGCATTTTTAAATTAATAATGCTAATTAATAAAATTAATAATGCATTTTTAGATTAATAACTAATTATATTCAAAAATTATAAATAGTTTTAATATTAAAATTTAATGTTGATTCTAAAAGATTTTTTCTTTCTCCTATGTAGCTGGGAGTGTTCTTATATTTGTTACCAAAAAAGTAAATGCTGAAGAATTAGCTAACAATCTGAGGTTGAAGGAACACGAAGGTGAGATTTTGAAATTTTTCTCTTTTTAAAAATTCTAAATGAAATTTTTATTTTGATACAATTAAGATTTTACATTTCAGTTCAAATGTGCATTTTTCTATCTTTAAAAATATTTTTATTAATGGTCTGGCTTTTATTAAGTTCTGGCTTTGACATTATTGTCAAGGACATTGTTAAACTTTATGGTACTGCTATTCAACATTGTTATCCTACAAGTCTTTTATTGCATTTGACTTTGAGCTGTGAAAAAAAAATAAGAATTACTGGAAAGCACTGTATTCTCATTTTAATATGTCAATTCATTAGCATTTACTAATTATGTATTGGTTGATACTAACAAGGAAGGTCACCATACTGGGCGTACCCAGAATTTTATGAAAAAAATACTAATTAAAGTATTTATATATGTAATAAAGGATCAGTCACAATTAGCGGCGGAATCACATTAGATATTGTGTAAAAAAATAAAATATTTTCGGATATTTGGCGTGAAAAGACTAAAGAGTCACTCGATTTGGCGAGCAGCCCTTTTCCTTGCCAAAAGCAAACGATTATAATGGAACTCGAAACTATTGGATATTTAGTTTGCGTGTAAATGGTATTTAATGAATTTAAACATAAACAATGAGAGACTTTAATATATTATATGGATATATATATACATATTGTATTACATATATATATATATTACTCGTTGAAGTAGTTATTTAATTAATCGCTGGAAAAAATGTTTTCATAGTTAAAAAAATCATATTGAGAAAAATTATCATCATACATTTAAGCGTATTTAAAAAAAAAAAAAAACATATATTTCCATAGCAACGTAATCTCATCGACAATTCTCAATTGGATTTTGAACTTGAAACAAATTTAATTAAATTTAAATTATGAATTTTGTTTTAAATCTCAAATTTTGATTATTAAATTTGAATATAAATACATATAAATTTTGATATAATAAAATTATACTTAAAACAAACTAAAACTTACAAAACTAAAGTTATTTAAATTAAACTTATCAAAACGAGTTCAACATGAAACTTTTTTTTCTTGAAGTGTATTTGACATAAAGTATTTTTTTTTTTTTTAATTACATTCCATTGCCAACCGGTGATAAATCGCCAAATAACGAAATTTTCATTATTTTTTTACGGTTACTGAATGGAGGTTCCACCGAAATTTTTTTTATAAACATATATATCCACACGAGAAGAACATTCTGTATTTTTTTCAGATTTTTCGGGTTGTGTCCGTATGGAGACCTTCCTTGTAAGTAGTATTTTTTTCACTCATATTTATATTCAGGGTTGCTATACCACCTGCAGAACCTGGAGAAGTCAGGGAATTGGCCAAATAATTCAGGGAATTTCAATATATTCAGTATTTCAATATTAATATAGTCAGGGATCAATTTATAATTCAATCTCCAAAATTTGGGAAAGTCAAGGAATTTGAAAAAATTTGGTTTTGATAGCCTAAAAAGTATCATCTTTGATATATGATATCATAAGGTCATATAAGTATCACCTTTGATATATATCACCTTTATCACCAAAGATAAAAATTTTCCACAGTTAAAATTTCATTAAAAAAAAAAAAAAAAAAAAATCCCATTTGCATTTTTTGCTATTCCCCACTCCCACCATTTACCATAGTTTACAATTTTTAAAACTCATTATTACAGATTTTAAAATATTTCCCAACATTATTTCTTAGTTTCAACTTACAATAAATAATTATCACAAGGTTCCCCCCCCCCTCCCCAACTGAAGTGTTTGCTTCTGTTCTTGCTTTGCTCATGTTGGAAATACATTTTATCTGGACATTAGTGATTTTGTGATACAGTTGAAGTAAATGCACAAATATTATGTAGCACATTTTAATACTTTGATGGAAACTTATATTGTCAATAAATTATTAAAGTCAGTTGTTCCATCTAGCAGTCTTTGTGTGTGAGTAGAAAAGAAAATTTAAAAAAAAAAGCTTTTACTTATCATCCATATTCAGGAAACTTGAGTGTTAGAGTGATGCAGTATTTGTTTTATCCTCAGTGTCTCCACTACGCACTCCATTGCTAGACTTGAATTTTTATGAAATGCACCTAGGAATGTATTAGGATATTTCATTCTTCTGTATGAGTAGTAACCCTGTATATTTTTAGATTGGTCTTGACAGGTTTGAGGAAGGTCATATGTGTGATACTGATGTAACCTAACTTGCATGTCATTAGTCATGCAGCGTGCTTTTGGTTATTTTAAGTTTTACCCTTTTCTTGTCTTGCTTGTTCTGCTTTTCAAGTTTGTTATAGGTTTTTTGTTTAATTTTTCTTCTTATTTTTAATAGAATGTTCTGACTTTTAGTTGGTTTTAGAGAATTTAAATGATTTTATGATTTGATATTGTATGGATGTTATATTACATAAATGAAGGAAACTTTGGGGGGTTTTCCAATAGACTAAGTCCTAACCAACTTCCTTGAGTCATAAATTTCATAAAGAATCTGGAGTGGTTGATAGAATAATTTGAATTTAGGCATCACGGCATTAGGCATTTAAAAATTAAGTAACACAACATATGTAATTTGTTGTATTAAAATATTTCAGATGTAGATCTTCTGTAATTGAATTCAGATTCACAGACGAAATTGTCATCAAACATGAGTCATAAATACAATAATTGCTTTTTACTTTTAACTTTTTTTAATTGTATGGGAATTACCACCACCTTTTTTCACCAAAAAGAACTAATTTCATATACAGTAGACTCCCTCAAATCCGCAAACCAGAAATCCGCAACTCTCTAAAATCCACACATATTTTACAGATGTAAACAATGAAACTTTCAGTTTAGATATTGGGATAAAATTTGATTTTTTTAAGTTTTGTATCAATTCCATATATTTTTTTATTTGTAATTTTCTTAATAATACTTTATTCGTGTTTTTTTCATGAAGGAAGGATAAATTTTTTTGGAAAAATTCAAGATATTGCTGATATCACTAGTAATCAGAATCTTCTTACCAAATATATTTATGCATTAATCAAGATTTTTTGGCTATTACGCCAGGCTAAACTTGAAAAAAAAAATCCTTATTTTATGATTTTTATGTGAATTAGTAATGCACTTTTATGAGGCAAGTTTTGTTGAATAATTTTGAAAAAATACATTTAATCTTTATTATGAATATTTAATCATAAACTATTGATTATTAACTATTAGTACTTTAATCGTTTTAAAAATTATCTAAATTTTTGTTATTTTAGTTTATTACTTATTTTAATATTTTATTATATTGTAAGCATTCATTATAGTTCCGATTGCACTATTTATTGCACTCAAATTACTGTTTAAAAAAATGTAAACAAACCTATTACCAGAAATCCTCAAAATTTTAAAATCCGCACAACCTCTGGTCCCAAGCTGTACGGATTTGAGGGAGTCTACTATATTGCTATGTTAGTGTTGATACTGGAAAAAAAGAGCCACTGGATAGAAATTTTTCAAAAAGGGAACACTATTCTAAAAAAAGGGTAAATTTTTCAAAAAGGGTACATTTCTTTCAAAAAGAGCACACCTTGTTCACAAAAAATATTTTGAACTAGTTTGTTTAGAGTCTCATAGAATTTGCATTATATTCTGGGGCTCAATTGAAGTGCCACAGGATGTGTAGGAAATGTTAAAAAGGTCAGCCGGGCACATCAGAAGGATTTAAAAGAGCCGCCCTATGCATAAAAGAAATAAAAAGGGCTGCCAGGCGTATGAAAGAAATGAAAAGGGCCCCCAGGCACTGCACACTGCTAAAGCAGCCTACAGTCACTGCTGCCAGTTTTTGCAAGGCTGTTTCATTTGGTAATTTTAAGTCTAGATTTTTTTTTTCTTCTTACATAAAATAGACATAGATTTACATATGGAGCCATCCATTCTTAACCTTAACTTGAACTTAATTAGCTTCCCTTCAAAAATAACAGTCAACAATAATAATAAAGTCTGTCCTATCTTGGTTGATTCATATCCGAACGGGGTGATTTATCCAATATAATAAATACCAGACCCTAAATAAATCCACTAAAGCTGAGCACAGTCCTTTTGAAAATTCTATAATTTTTCTTTACACTCTACATTCAAAGGATATTAAACAAAAGTTAGAAAAATACAGTTAAATTTTTACAGAGAACAATTTTTGCTACATGTTTACTTGTACAAATAAAATAGAAGACTGACAAAGAATTGAACTTTAGCACTGACGATACATCGATTGCATCACAACCTTGAAATATATAATTATAGGAAAAACAGTCATTATTATTGCGAAATATCTGGATTACAATTTGAAAATGAAAGTACTTGATTAAATGAAATAAGATAAATGTTTATAGTTTCAGAAATCATCATAAATCCATCATCCAAAAATGATGTCACGCTTGGAAAGGGGAGGGGATTTGTGAAATTATGACAGAATGTGACCAAGGAGGTGGAAGGGGGAAAGAAGAAATGTGACATTTTAATTAAAGTAAAAGCAGTAAAAATCAGCATATTAAATTTTGAAAGTAAACTATTTTGTGTTCATAAAATAAAGTTAAAATTTTAAGTCTAATACTAATTGAAATTCCATTTCATATTTTAAAATACTACTATTTTCACATTAATATTTTATTAGTATTGTCTATTGATCTTATTTCATACAAAATAAGTACACAAATTATTTTTATTGTTATAGTCACAAATATCATTAAAATACAGTATTTAAATTTTAAAATAAAATTTAAAACATGATTATAAAACATTACATAATGCTTTGTTTCTCAACTACAAGTATTTGTACATGTAATATTGCATGACATGTGACAAAGGGGAGGGGGGGATGGTGAAGTGTGACACTTTGTGACAAAAGGAGGAGGGGGATAAAAAATATTGAAAAAAAGTGTGTCATCATTTATCGACAGCCCCTATGCTTTTATTTAGTAAAGTATTTTTTTTCTTACAAAGTAAAAGTACATGAAAAAAAAAAAAAAAAAAAAGAAAAGAAAAGAAAAGTATTTACTTTTTAAATAGTACAATGTGATTACAATTTACATTAACTCATTGATACATTGTCGAATTGTCTCCAAGCTGACTAACATTGAATCAAGGGAAAATTAAATTTATTTTAGGTATTGTGGTCTTTTTTTATCAAAATAATTTCTGATTTTTCTAACTATTAAGGAATAATTTTTTTCAAAAAAAAATTTTTTTTGTAATAAATTCAGCTTATTAACAAAGTTGTCATGAAATTAAATATCTCAAAAATAAAATGATTGTATTTTATCTTTTTTTTTTTTTTTTTTTTTTCGTTTGGAAAGAAAAATTGAATTGGCATCTTGGGACATTCCCAGGCAAAAATTAGGATTTTTTTTTTCTCTTTTCTTGCAAGTGTATGTGGTAGGGAGGAGGGAGAAGAACTTTAATAAATGAGAATTCAACAACATTTAACTTAATTTAAAAAAAAAAGAACCCCTCACAGAATTTAATTTAGTAAATGTGAATTCTTTACAACATTCTATTTAATAAAAGACTCTTTTCCCAAATTCAGTTGCTATAAAAATCTTTTTATAAAATTCTATTTCATAAAAATAAACTGCTTATAAATTTGTATTTTGTTAAGATTGGAAATACATAATGTATAAATAAAATTAGCTCACAGGAAGAAAATTTTAGCAGGAAGGCAAGTTACTATGAATACATGCTCAATTTTATTTGATTACTTGCATTTCAATTTTGCTGCAAAAAGTTATTTTTCATGGAAATTTTATAAGTTTCACAAAAATAACTTTCTTTTTAAATTAAAATCACAAGATGAAATTAAATATTTCACCTTGATTGAATCTTGAAATATGCAATATTAATTTTTTAAAGTCCTTGCGTTAATACGTAAAGACTTAACATTACCGAATTCGAAAGCTGAGTGACTAGCAGCCTTAAAGAATATTTTTTTTTCCAATTTCTAATCTTTTGTACTGCTTTTAAAACTTTTAAAAATTTTTAAGTGATAAGCATTTTGAAACAAAATGGCAGTTTAATCTGGCTAACAAATTCGCCAGTCTTGGATTTACTATATGCATGCTTAGTCAATTCCAAATTGGTTAATTAATACATGTGGTATCACATGATAAAAATCAGATTGTTTCAAAATACTAGAGTTACAGCCAGACAAAAATCACATTGTTTCAAAATGTTAACCATCTTACATATTGAAACTGCTATATCTCAGCTATTTTTTAAGATAAAGATGAAACAAAACTATTCTTTGGAATCCTTGTATTAAAGACAAATTCTTAAGAAAAAAAAAAAAAAAAAATATTTTTCAATTTTTAATTTATTTGCACTTTTTTTTTTAATTTAAGATTTTTCTTCCTATTTCCGGAGAAGTTTTCTAGCTGTCAGCATGGAATGATACAGTGACAATCATTTTAGCTCACATTCAAGGCAAAAAAAAGCCGTTTATCATGTTCTTTTATGTGATTAGAGAATCATTTATTACTTTAACAAATATAGCTTAATGAGAGAAGCATAAATTAGGATAATAGTAAATGAGAACATTAATATGTAGCAAAAACAATTCATACTATTTTCTGTAACAAAGTTGAAAAGTGCTTACGCATTCAGTTTGTCTGTCCATCTGTCCATGCGCTAATTCCCATAAATATACTCTGAATTTCATGCAATCAATAAACTTATTTAGGGTCACCAAAGCATGTTTGGTATTGCATAGGATGATGAATGGTTCATTTACATTGACACTCAAAAGAATTCAATTATATTATGGTATACGGAGAGAAAACATTTGGAGAGTATTTTAATGACAATATGCTATTCCAAATGCATACAAACTGATATAAATTGCTGAATTTCACTACGATCATGTTAAAACAGAGCATTCGTAGTATTTTTTGTTGATTTACAGGGACACAAACATATTGGTTACAGTATTGTCTTTGCTTAATAAATGCTGAAGAATGTGTTTTAAAATTCGACATGCACTTTTAAATTTAATTACTTTTTTTCATAGTACTCTTTATATATAAATTCTATACCACATTTACAGGGCTGCACAAAAGTATCTGCATACCATTCTCCGTATTAGAGAAAATTGCTGAAGGGGAATTTTCAACTGAAATACATGTATCTCTTAAATGAACGCAATTATGAAATGCATGTTGTTAATGTATCATACAGAGAGTTGCTAAAATATTTGGATCATTTTCTGATTGTAGATGGGAACAGCTGAAAATCGGTTTTGAAATGCATTATATGTAGGGTGTATGGTAGGGCATTATATAGGATGAAATCAGACATAATATTTAAATCTATATTATAAAGGCCAAACGTATGTGTGCGTAACGCATACGTCATTTTGTGAATAGCAACACTTTCCCATGCAATTCGGTTTCGCAATTTTAGCTAAAGCAAATTTTATAGATCTAAACATCGCACATGCTCAATTTTTGCATGGGCGTATAGAGAAAAAAATGTACATTTAAATGCAATTTGTTTGAAAGCTGTATCTCAATTTATTTTTGAGACATTAATTTTTTTTATAGTTTTTGTGCGAATTTTGTAATCGTGGCAACAGAAATGCGCCACTTTCTCTCAAAATTGGGGGGGAAAAATCAAATTAAAATTTCGTGTGTAAATTTTGAGAAGATGAAAATGATGACGGGTTTAGATTTCACGTGAAATTTTATGATCGTGTCAACACGATTTTTTTTTCATTTTTGCTAAACATAAGAGTCTCAATTGATAACTTCATCATAATGACTTATCTTTATCATGTTTTACTTATTACATATGCGATTAAAGTTTAATTTTAATAATTTGAACAACTGTCTTTTATAGAAATGCTATTTCATTAATTTTAGCTTAAAATTTTAGAGTTAAACTGATCATTGAAAGATGAATTTTTTACTGTATCTAATTTTGTAGGTTGTTATAAATCAATGAAACAGTTCCTTCTAAAACATTTTCTTTCGTCAAAGTTCGACGGGTTCCACCTCGTTTTTTTAATGGTGCAGTTTTGTTACATTATTCTCAATGTGCTGGAAAATGCCTCATAGTCTATGCTTGACACATGATTTGTTTTCCTTGTGTTTCTTTTGTCTTGCAATCTTTATTGGGTGCCTTACCAGCTTTTGACCGCTGGCTCAGAAATCCATTTATATATGAAAATTAGTGTTAGCTCTAGCTAGTGTCAGATGAGTTCTGAATTGCTGGTTGTCCACAAAAACTTAAAAGTTTTTTTTTTTTTTTACAATGATAATCTTTCTTAACTTTAAACACTACCATCATGGGTATACAATGTTCCTTAAAATAGATGTAAAAGGATGTTAAGGATTTTAAAACAAAACTGTTGTGCCAAATCATATTTGCTACGAAATTGGGCTATAGGCCTGATTACAGAAGAATAACCATGAAATACAATATTCTGGCACTAATGTAAATTCTGTCAAAAAAAAAAAAAAAAAATAAATAAATAAATAAAATAAAATAAATAAATATGTACTTTTTTTCCGATATATTAATATTTATTTCTTACAGGCTATGTTAAAATGATTAATACAAAAGTTTCATTTAATATTTTTTGCTTTAAGATTTAGAATTTGGAAAGTTTGGATTCATTTATATTTTGTTTTTTTATTTTCAAATCTAAAATTAATATGTAGTCAAATTCGATGCTACAGTTTTTCAAATAAAGGAAAGACCTTGGTTTCTAATAGTTTTATTCTACACATTTTGTGACCTTTTTTAAATTATGAATTGGACAATTGCCTTTTTCTCTTTTAGTGGGATTGTTGCATGGAGATATTGATCAGAATGAAAGAAGTAAAGTCATTCTGTCCTTCAAGAAGAAAGAAGTCTCCATCCTAGTTGCCACAGATGTCGCAGGTTTGTCAGAAACTTTTACTCTTTTATTTAACTTAACATGCCTCATATATGTAAAAAGGGAATTTATTTTTCAAATAAACTTGTAAATAAAACTAACATAATTACTAAATGGTGTGTGCAAAATGTTTGCAAAATTTAAAAACTATACAAACATTAAATTAAAAAAATTCAGTGTTTTGATCTTCATCTGAGATTTTCATCATGGAAACAACTTTATATTGCTTCGAAACAGAGTAAAACCACCTTGAAATTCAAAATTTCATTATATTGCCAGTCAACTATAGCTTCAACCAATAATAAACAAGAAAACATGCATTGCCAACATCTATGAATAACAAATAGAATAAACATAACAATTTATTTTTATTCATGCTCTGATCTAAAATGTATAAAAATTCAGAATGTAAATAGAAAAATAAAAATTACAAATACAATGAACGTGAAAATCTGAATAAAGAGTTATTGAAAATAAATAAATTAAATGTATCACGCGCTTTTTAATTTGATATTGTCCTTGGTCTAGTTAAATAATTACCATGTAAATTGTCTAACCATTCAATCCATATATTTGGGATGCGAAATGACAGTGTATCGTTACAAATATGTGAACTATTTAAATAAATTTCAATTGATTATACAGGTAACAACATTTTAATATTTTCAGAACTTGTAGTAATGGAATGTTGCCTCTCATAAGATGAACTGAATTTTAAAATGAATCTACAAATTACTACACATACTGGGGCTCATGAAGCCGCAATCAAAATGGCATTTAATTTATGACTGAGCAGAGTATACAATGGGTATGTGGAAGGCTTAATTCATAACAACAGTTCCATTAAAAAGGAAATTTATTAAATACTATACGAGATGAAATTCACAAAGCAAAAACAACATTACTGTGCCGTAACTTTAAACTAAAACAATATGATGACTAAAATAATACTGCTACATAATGCAAATGAAGAAAAATGTGCATGTTTCAAGTATGGCAAATGATCTCGCACATTTCAAACCAAACACAACTCAAAAATTGTAATACTAATAATATATATTCTACATAAAAATATAAGAATTTATATTATAAAAAAACATTTTGCTTCTAAGACGTTGTATAATAGCAAAAACATTTAAAATATATTAAAACATTTTTATTTACATGTTTCAACTCAAAAATTAATAGAGTCATCCTCAGAATGTAAATAGAAAAATAAAAATTACAAATACAATGAACGTGAAAATTGGAATAAAGAGTTATTGAAAATAAATAAATTTAAATGTATCACGCACTTTTTAATTTGATATTGTCCTTGGTCTAGTTAAATAATTCCCGTGTAAATTGTCTAACCATTCAATCCATATATTTGGGATGCGAAATGACAGTGTATCGTTACAAATATGTGAACTATTTAAATAAATTTCAATTGTTTCTCTTATGAATAATTTTAAATAAAAATTAGACCTATATATTAATTTACTGTCATTAAAAAGTATGTTGATGTTTTCTTTTTGATTTAACCTGGATAGAGCGGTTTTTTTCCTGTTAAATTTTTTTTGAGGATGACTATTAATTTTTGAGTTGAAACATGTAAATAAAAATGTTTTAATATATTTTAAATGTTTTTGTTATAATACAACGTCTTAGAAGCAAAATGTTTTTTTCATTGTCTGAGCGAAGCGAAGTCTTTATACTCAGAGATACGTAACGATATTAAAAGTCAAAAAAATTCTTTCGTCAAGCAAATCTCAAAAAGTACTTGTCGGATTTTGATTCTGTTTGTACCAATGGGTACCTATGAAGGTAATCTGGTGAATGCACCTACTTTTAAAAATTAATTCCAAATAGTTTAAAAGTTATATTAAAAAAACTGATAAAAAAGCACAATTTATTTGCATACGTCACAGAAATATGGTGTGCGTCATTTTCACAAGCTGGATGTTTTCATTAGATTTCCAAATTCAAGCACATGGAGCAAGGAAAATATGCAAATAATTTTCATATAAGTGCTATAAAGCATAGTATTTAAACTTAAGAAACAAACTGGAAAAAAAATCTTTTTTTTTTTCGTTAATTGAAAAGAAACAATCCATAATTTTTAGTAACTTAGCATTTGATATTTTGCGATTTTTTTTATAATTGCGTTTTATAATCGCCATGTAACATCTTTTATATTTCGCGCGTGCAAATTAGAAACAATTCTTTCGTATTTAAATTAAATACGAGTTTGAGCTGCTTTAGATGTTACTTTTATTAATAGATTATATATTGTTATTCTGTTTACATCAATCACCTTTTTTTTTTTTTTTTTTTTTTTTTTGTAATATTTGGTTATTTTGTCATCCAATTTCGCCAAATTATACGAATCGCCAAACTAATAGCCAAATTACACATATTGATATTGTTTTTTAATTTTAAATAACGAAAGAAGAAATAAATTAATAAAATATTTATAAAAATACAAATAAAAAGTGAGATTAAAAATCCCTTGATGACGTTTTAACCTCTTTAAGAGTGCCATTCGCAGTATGTAAACGGTTAATTTTAATGCATAAATTGCCAACTGACACCAGTAAATTTTTAGTACAATTTTGATCTCATAATATACGTGATGAAACGGTTTTGATTATTTCAGATTATTTTCAACTAAATTTGTTCGTAAATATAAATTGACCATTTTTGGAGCACAAATGCCTTGCCCCTGAAAGGTTTAAACACATGTATCGTGTTTAATACGATTGAATGAAACATTCCTGATCATCCATTATTGGCGTTTAATCTTATAGTTTGGCTTAATCTTATAGTTTATCGACAGTTTAATGAATTAGTACCAAAAAAGAAACAATAGTTGAAGCAATAAATATAAATTATAAATAATAAGCATAATAAAAAATATAATAAAAAATATACATATCACAATAAATCGAAAATATTAACACTTACAGCAATATTCAAAATCAAAATTTTCATCAATTTGGCGACACATAAAATCGCACCAACTTCGCGCGTATATGACATTTATGCCATATTTATGCGTAAAAAATAAGCATAAACGTTCATCAGATATGAAATCTGACTTTCTGAAGCCCAAAAAGGACCAAGATTTATAAAAACGCCGAAGTGAAGGTATTAATGGAAAAGTACAATAAAAATAGGACAAAAAATATCATATACGTATTTCGAGTACTACTTGGTTATGCCGTCGACCAAAAAAATATCGCCAAATTATAAGATTAAATTCCGACAACAGATGACCTTGAATGTCCCATTCAATAACATTAAACATGATACGCGTGCGTAAAACATCATAAAGTAATTTTTATCTCGACTTTTTATTAATCTTTTACCAATTTAATTTTTCTTCAATTAATTAAAATAAAAATTTAGTCAACATGCATAAGTTGGCTATTACTTTGGCGATTTGTATCATTTGGCGAAATTGGTCGACTGGATAACTAAGTAGTACTGTATTTGGTTTGGCGAAAATTTCGCGAAAATCACTTTTGAATTATTTTCTATTATATTAAAAAGGAAGCAACAATAAATAAAAACGCGATTAAATACAGATTTAATTAATATAGAAAAAAACAATTGCCTGGTTACCATGTTATGCAAAGCAAGTTGGAAATTGCACGTGAAGTGTAGCAAATGTGATGCGTTCGTACGATAACTAAGTTTTAAAAACATAAAGATCTTGCTGTTATAGTAGACAGTACTTCGGATACAGTATAGTGTCCGAAATCTTTTTTTTTTGTGTTCCTGTAAATATACAGGAAGTAACTTTTATTACACCTCAGCAACGCATATCATAATCATAAAATGTGAAATAATTTAATATAATTAAAACGCGTCCCAAACAAAGTTTTCCCGTATAACATTATGTAGTGGAATGCTTTTAGGTGGCCCTGTAATTTAATAATAAATATTCTTTGCATCACAGATTGTAAAGAATGTATATTTTAGTATATATATGTATATATATATATATATATATATATATATATACTTTATAGGTTTCTGTCAATTCTACTTTAAACTATTTTTTCATATTGACCGTAATGTAAGGGAATACTTTTGATTGTTCCTGTAATTGATCTATGAATCCTATTTTCATAACATTTGAAATGACTCCATAAAATTGTGTAATAGTTATATATTTTAAATTTCAAACGATTAAAATGCATTTGATGCTTTTTTCCCCATTGGCTGCAATGCAATGCTTTTATATTTTATTGCAATTCATCAATATAAATATAATTTAAAAACCCAAAATTGTTTTGTTTTGGGTTTTTAAATTATATTTTTATCCAGTGTCATTTAGTTTTCTACTGATTTTATGTGTTATGAATAAGGTTCTTATGAATGAACCGAAACATGTCAACTTTTTAATTTAATTTTTATTTGTGATACCTGTTCTAAGTAAATAAATATGAAATGTTTTTATACGCGAATCGTTTTAAAATTTAAATATATATTTGTTGCTGAATTTTGTTGAGTCATTTTAAATTTTGGTGAAATTGGATGAATAGTTCAAATACAGGGAAAATCAACAATATACCGATACATTATAGCCAATGGGATGAAAAAATTTGAAAGAACATTTTAATGATGTTACGCGCCCATAGAAACATAATGAAATTGATATGCATTTATGAGGAGCACTAGAATATATATTTTGTAGAGCATGCCGCACAAAGAATATTTACTATTCAATTACAGGGCACCACAAAAGAATTCCATAACAAAATGATACGGGGGAGCGGTACATTAATTTTTCAGCTTTACTAATCTGGGGATTTTATCATTTTCTCAACTCATTAGTCTTTAAATAATAAATTTTTGGAATAAAACTGTATAATCGAGTTCATATTGACGTATTTGAGTCAGCATGTCTTGCGAAAAAATATGCGCAGATTTATAAGTCACTTCTGGTGACATTTTTACAGCTCAAGGCTTATGCAGACTAGATATTCAGATATCGTTCGTACCTTATACTGCACGCATTGTATATTCCTTTTATTTAATGCTTGCTACAATGAAATACTGCTCAACTTCATGAGAACAAGTTTGAAAAGAAAGAAAAGCAGTGTATGTAGTGGCTAGCATGCACAATCCATTTAAATCTGATCGAGCATATCTGAGACACACTCGAACGATGCATTGCATTCCTTTGTTGGCGTTTTCGGGATTTTTATATATCATTTTTTAAAGAGAGAATTCTCTAAATTCTTTTCGAGAGCCTCATCGTATCCCTAGAAAACAGATATAGATATTATATTATTAACTATTCTATATTAACTATCTAAGGGGACCACACACCATGTAAAAAAACTCCTTCATTCTACTCAACCATCATGATTTGTGCAATTTTTTGTGCTGTTTATATATTTTACGTCATTTCAAAGAGTTCAAATTCCGATTCAAGATATTTTAATGTTTTATTATCTGCATTACTTTTAATGCATTGCGTACTTCCAATTTTATACCCATGCATGGCTGATTTGCATAGTTTGCTTTCCCATTTTTTAACCATGTATAGAAATTTTTATATAAAATTTTGCATTTCTTCTATTTACTTTGCTCATTTTTGACATTTAAATTTATGGCATTATATAATCAATTTAAAATAACGTCTCATTTTTTTATTAACTATTTGGAAAATAGTTGTTCTCGGTAGAGAATTGTGAAATCTGAAGTATAACTGAATGTGTTTGCCACGATGCAAAATATATATATATTAAAAACTAACAAAAAATTAATAACTCAATAACAAATTGAGATACAGGTTTCAAACAAGTTGCATTTAAAAGTAAATTTTCTCTTTATACGATGGTGTAAAAATTGAAAATGTGCAATGTTTGGGAATTTAAAATATTACAGTACCAAAAATTGTTAAACTAAAATTTCATTTAATTTTTGTTTATATTGGCTCAGGAATAACAACGTCTCTCTAAATGTCTAGGCATTTTAATATAACTCTGTTATTCCATAAGCTACGTTTTGATCATCCTAAAAATGATACTATTATTGTTTTTTAAAATATAGAAATCATTTATAAACCTAAAATTATAGTCTTTGAAAATATTATTTTCCAAACAGTTGTAATTTGTTAAATTACATTTGTTTTTAAATGTGGTATTTTTTTCTTTACTTTTTGGAAATTATTATTAAATATATGTTCTCAGCAATATCGCTCAGACTAATCCCTCTGAGGGAAGTCCTAGTAATATAAATTCTTATATTTTTATGTAGAATATATATTATTAGTATTACGATTTAGTTATTAGTGGACGTAATCAAGACTTATTTAGTGTTATTTTTAACATTCACATTTCAAAAAGTTGTTTTGCATTAATCCGTTGCCAATAGGTAAATACAAACTTCTATCTGAAAAACACATCTGAAACACCATTGGCCACAAAGTATGACTTCACAGATCAGCCTGATCACAGTGAATGACGCAATCTCAAAATCACAGCTACATGCAGTTACTCAATGTACTACTCTCATCTGAAACCCGTGAATGAAACATAAGCCACTATTTCAAATGTATAAACAGTCTGCTAGAGAGAGTAAAAAACAATACACATCAATAAAAAGTAAATAGCTTAACTGTATGAAAGCTTTTAAATATCTGTTTAAGCTTTAAAATGTGTGGATGCGTAACAATTAAAATGACTTGTGTATTTGTTTATCTCACGGAAAATAAGACAGATGGCTCTTGTATGTACATCAGACAGATTGCATTGATATCATTTAATTGTTTAAAAATGGCAGGTGGCCATATCTTTTATATTTCTTTAAATAATGTAACAGAAAATCTATAACAATATATTAATGTAATGACATAAATTCTTATGTAATTATATATATGTAAAAATATTTAACCCTGAAAGAATATAAAGTATAGTCATTAGAGCCAAGGAGTAATTATTCTAATTTTCAGTCTCCATTATTTATTTTAATGACATCAAGCAATTCTACATAAATGAAAAAATTATTTTAAGGTAATTTTCTATTAGCAGGTGATAAATCATTTAATATTCAGATATTACAACAGCATATTCATGCATAATAGTTTAAATCATGTTCATTAAAATAGACCAATTGGCTGTGAAATTGTGATATTTCAAGCATTAAAAAGTAAAAAATAAAATAAAAATAAAAATAAAAGAGTAACCATTTTTTTAATTTATAACAATACTGATCTTGGTTTCTACATGCTGGGAAACCTAGAAGACAAGTAATAGTCAGGAAAAATTAAAAAAAATTTCTAAAACTTTGAAAAGTTAGAAAATTTCTATATCTGTGAATTTTCACGTGTCAAGATTTTGTTCAATTCCAAGATTGATTTGCAAAAAAGTTCAGATTTTTCACTTGGAAGTAAAATTTTTCATAAATTTGTGTTTTTAACATAAAGGTGTTTTAGTTGTGGAAACTTGTTGAGATATCAAGAATAATAATTTAAAAGAATGTTAAAATATCAAGAATATTAAAAACAAGGAGAAAGATAAAAAAAGAAAGAAAATTATGAAGTTAGCAAAAAAGAAGCAGAAAAAAGAAAAACTGTAGCTGAAAATAAAAATATTTAAAAGACAAAAAATTGAAACTAGAGCAATAAATGCTTCTGCAACAATACAATTAAATGATTTGATAGCTAAACTGTCCAAAACTGGTTAATATTTATAAATTTAATTGTTTGAGTGAAAAAAAAATTTTTGAAATCATCTAAGGTTTTTTTTTTTTTTTTTTTTTTTTTAATTGAATGACTTAGATTTTTAGTTTCAATTAATTTTTACGGTTATTTTCATCTTCAAAGTTAAGTTTACATTTTATTCTTATTAATGTATCAGGGTATTCTCTTTTTCTGCATAGCTTCAATCATTAAGATCTAAAATTATAATTTGTATTTCTAAAAATATTGTGAATTGCGGTCGGGGAATTGTAAGAAATAGGATCTAGAAAGTTAAGGAATTTTTATATTCAAATAGAGTATGAATCCTGACTTTTGTGTTTTTTTTTCCCTTTGGTAGTTTGTGAACCTGTGTTTTTCTATTTCAGCTCGAGGTCTGGACATCACTCATGTTAAAACAGTGGTCAATTATGATGTTGCTCGAGACATCGATACCCACACACATCGAATTGGAAGAACCGGTAGAGCTGGTAAGTGAAGTGACACTTTGCTTTTCATAAGTTCTGTTACATAAAACATAATGTTTGTAACATGCAAATGTTTGATAAAACATAATTTTTTTTTTTCTGATTTCTGTTTAGTAGTTAGAGAAATAAAAATTAATTTTTATTCCCTCCCTTTCAAAAAAATCTATTAAGTTTTCTCAAAACACTGCATTTTATGAAGACAAATAAAAACTAGTTCATTCAACAAAATAGTAATTTTATAATAATCACCGTCATCTTTCGTATTTAATTCTTATACCCAATTTTATTGTTTAATTAAACATACAATGTCTAAAAATCTTTTAGACAATATAAAGAACATTGATATGGTTTGATAGGATCTGCATATGATATATGTTCTCCAGTACACACCTGGTTTTAATTGATGCTATAAAATATACAAAATATTGCATTTATTTTTTTCATAAATGTCAATTGAGTTTTGTGAGCTGTAGAATTTATTAAACGAAAGAAGATGTCTGGTTTCAAAGCTAAAAGGTCTTTAAAAATTCTAATTTTTTTCTTTTCTTGTCATGTTCAATGATTTTAAGAAATTTTCTTTCATTGACTTGTGTATATTTCTCTATCAGAACATGATTAAAGTTCAGAAGTTATTATACAGTAGACTCCCTCAAATCCGCACTCCTAAAATCTGCAACTCTCTAAAATCCACACATATTTTACGAATGTAAACAATGAAACATTTAGTTTAGATGTAAGTGCAAAAATTGATTTTTTCAGTTTTATATCAATTCCATACATTTTTTAATTTATAATTTTTATTAAGGTTATTAAATTCATGCTTTTTTATGAAGAAAGGATAATTTATTTCTGAAAAAAATAAAGGTATTGCTAATATCATTGGTAATCACAATCTTACCAAATATATTTATGTATAAAGCTTTTTTAGTTATTAAGTCTGGCTAAACCTGAAATAAAGTTTCATTATTTTACGATCCTGATGCGAATTAGTAATGTACCTTTATGAGGCAAGTTTCATTGAATAATTTAGGAAAACCACATTTCCTCTTTTATAATGAATATTTAACTGTACATTATTGATTATTAACTTTACCTTTCCTTTTAGTATTTTAATCATTTTAAAAATATCTAAATTTTTATTATTTTAGTTTATTACTTTTTTTAATATTTCAGAATATTGTATGCATTCATTATACTTTTGATTTCATTATTAATTACATTCAAATTATTTTTTTAAAAATGTAAACAAAGCAATGACCAGAAATCTGCAAAACCTCTGGTTCCAAGCTGTGCGGATTTGAGGGAGTCTACTGTATATATATTTTAATGTCTTCAATGCATCATTTGTGAGGTGTGGAAATAAGTCTTACATTTGAATTTGCAAGGATGCAATGTTTCATATATTATTATTCAGCTTTATTTTATATTTTTTAGTTTTATCCAAACACTGCTTCTATGCAGAAAAGTGGAATCTTCTTTCAGTTACTCATTGAAACACTAGTGCAGACTTAAACATGGAAGATCTCACCACCAAACATTATTGAATAAAATTTTACTTAATTATTCAATTGATAATCTTTTTAACCCTTTGTAGCACAGAATAAATCTGTTTGAAATAATTAACATACACCAGATCACTTACCATCGCTTTATGTTTGTTTATTTATTTTTTATATCCCATATGACCATAAGATTTTTTTTATAACATATTCGTGTTATGGATGAGTTTTAAATCTGTTAAAGTCAAGCAAAGACCCTAAAAGCAAGAATAGTCTTATCAAACATTTGGAAAATAAACATCTGGTGACCATTTTACCCAGTATAATTTTAATCTTACCTTACTTCAAGAAAGTTGTGGTGTAAAGTTTTCAACAAATACACTTAAATGGTTCATGCCTTGGTTTATAGTTACAATTTATTTTACATGTATACTTCTATTTTTACTGTATCTACTTTTGTGTAAAATGGTAGTATTTCCCTAAATCCAGTTTTGAGTTGAAGTACTTGCATGGCCATAGCTAGAAGTGAATTATGGAGGGAAGGGGGAGGGCTCAAGAAAATGTAGGGAGGACTCGATATTTTTTTTTCTCTCTCTCTCTCTGATGCAAAAAGATAAATTAATGTATAGTCACACTTTAGGTATTGTGTTTATTATTAAACTGTGGGTGATAACTTAATTTTATGCTAAGAAAAGAATAGAATGATGAAAAATTCGAGTGTATAACAAGTGCAATATTAAACATCATGTTAGCTCATATGTACAAGTTGGATGAGGGAGTATTAGATTACATATTTTAGCTATAATTTAGTATTTTTGCAAAACTGTGAAGGGGTCTCAAAACTAAATTAGATTTTTGAACAGAATTTCATTTGGATTTTTGGAACATAAATTCATTCAGTGACCTTGGAATATTTTCCAGAACAGGCTCAAAATGTTTTAGGGGGGGGGGGGCTGAGCTCTACCTAGTTCCCCCCCCCCCTTAGCTAGGGCCTTGAGTATTAGTGTACTTTAAGCAAAATTTAGAAAATTCTCTACAAAAATTCAAAGTATCATTTTATCATGATTATTGTTATTAATGACAAAAAATTTCCTTCTTGTATACAGGCGAGAAAGGTATAGCTTATACATTGGTGACTGATAAAGACAAAGAATTTGCAGGCCACTTAGTTCGAAATCTGGAGGGAGCTAATCAGGCTGTGCCCCAAGCACTCATGGACTTGGCGATGCAGGTAAAACTGAGGTTGAATTGATGGTTTAATGAACTATGTTTTAATTATTACCATTGCATTTATTGTAATTTGTTTTTCTTTTTTCTTTTTTAGAGTGCTTGGTTCCGTAAATCTCGTTTCAAGCAAGGCAAAGGCAAAAAGTTGAATCGTAGCCAAGGATTAGGATTCCGTGAAAGACCTGGGCTTGGTGCAGAAGATATAGTAAGCAATTCCCTTTAAATTATTTTAAGCTAAAGCAGTGGCGCAGCCAGAATTTGGTTCTAAGGGGGGTTGAGTTTTTGAAAAAGTTGTTTGCCGGCTATTTGGATCGCCGGTTAATAGAATCAGTATTTTTATTGTATCATTGCATTTTTTTCCGCAGTTATATTGGTCATGTTTCATTTAAACATCGTTTACAATATTAGAATTAGAAATAATAAAAACAGGAAAAGACAATAATGAACCCACGTGTCAAACACTAAAATCGATATTTCAGGTGTTTTCCACCACAGGAAATCGAATTTGGCGTTAAGTAACGTAAGCTTATTGAAAATTTCGTTAAAATATCTTTGTTATTGTTATAAGTTCTTTAAAAATATCGGGGTTCGAATTGAACAGGAAATCACCATTCTTTTAGCATAAGCCTTCTCGAAAAAGTGACTTAGTTCAAATAATCAATTATCACTTAATTAATGAATGTAATATGCACTTTCACAGTTTTAAGTAGAATTTTTGCCATTTAATTGAATCACTTTGTTAAATGGAATTTGATTCAACAAAGCGGAGGATTCAGAAATACGCTAAAAGTTTAGATACTAAATTTGGTTTTGATTCATATAAGCAGCAATTATAGCGATTCTTTTTAGCTCTGGGAGGGGTTTTAACCCCAAAACCACCCCCTTGGCTGCGCCACTGAGCTAAAGTGCTGATGAAGTTTGACTTGACAGTGTGTATTCAATGTAACTTTGAATATGATCATTTTTGTTTTATAATTGCTAGAAAAAATGTCCAGAATTATTAGCGTTATTATCCAAATCAATGATAAAATCTTTTTTTTTTCTTACAAACTACTACTAGTGACTTTAGCCACAACTTTTTTTGGTATTACTTGCTTATTCCATCAACCAAAAAATGGTTGCCAAATTATAAGATTAAATGTCATTAATGAATGAGCATAAATGTCACATTCATTTGACATTAAACATGTTACACGTGTTTGTCATGTCATCAAGTGATTTATTTCAATGCTCCATTTTTATTAATATTATGCTAATTTATTTGCTCTTTCTTTATTTAAAGTAGAAATTCTATCAATAAATGATAATAAAAAAGAAAAAATATAATAGATTAGTTTCAGCTGATGTCGCAAATATTTCTCCATCTGTCAAAAGCTATAACTAAAATAAAGTATTTAGTTTTTTTTTTTTTTGTTTTTTTTTTTTCTTCATTTCCAAGGCTAATGTCTATACTCATTTTCATTAACAGAAATGCATGACCTTCACTAATTCACATAAAAATCACATACTCTTCATCCCTCATTATTGCAGAAACAGGTATTAACTTATAAAGGTCAAAGAAAGGCCTGCACTTCTGTTACTGAAAAGGAGTACATTTTATAGTTATCTCTGTTTATGTTTTTTGAATAAACAAAAAGCATCAAATTCCTTACAGTCTTCCATTATCATTAATATTTATTACTTTCTTCTATCTTCAACAGAAAAAAGTATTGTGATCGAAAAAAATTTCGACTTCCGGTTTTCGACGGATTTACACGTTTTACGGGTCAGATATTCCAAAAAACATATTTTTACAAAATGTCTGTCTGCGTGTATGTCACCATTCTACCATCAAAAAGTGTATGAAGTTATGCATAGAATTGAACCAAATTTTTTGGGAATGTTTTTGGCTGTGGCAAGCAGGTCCTCCTTCAATTTTGAAATATTCCGCCAGAAGGGGGCGCTGCAATTGCGATTTTTGTGCCATTTGCAATATTGTACTGACCAAAAGTATATGAAGTTATGCATTGAATTTAACCAATTATTTTTGTGTAAATGTATGACTATGGCTAGTTGCCCCCCCCCCCCCCCTCAATTTGAAAATAATCTGCTGGAAGGGGGCACTGCAATTGTGATTTTTGTGCCATTTTCAATGTTGTACCGACCAAAAGTATATGAAGTTATGCATCGAATTGAACGAAATTTTTTGTGTAAGTGTATGGCTTGGCTATTTGGATCGCCCTGAATCTGAAAAAAATCTGCCGAAGGAGGTGCTGCAATAGCAAATTTTATGCCATTTCCAATATTGCACCGCATAAAAGTGTATGAAGTTAGTTCTAGAACTGAACTAAATTTTTTGTATATGATTATTTTTTGGTAAGGCAAATAGGTCCTCCCTGAATTTGAAAAAAAGAAAAATCTGCCTATCATTCTATTGTCCATCGGCTCATGCAGAAAGGGAAATTTGTTTTTACTCCGATTAATTGATTGAAGCAGAAATTTAAGATGAAAATCAAAGTTGGTATGGTATTGAATTAAAATTAATAAATCATTAAAATGAGTAACTATTTTTTTTAAATATTAAAATGTATGTATGAGATAGAAAAAAGTTTTGGGATTGGCATATCCAACTAGTTATGTCCCTTACTAAATTCAATAATTGCATTTCAAATATATTCACAAATTCAATAACTTGAAAATATCTGTTTATGGTTTAATTTAATAACTCTGCATTTAAATATATAAACTATTTTTAGTGTTCTGCTTGTTCAAAATCATCTGAATAAATCAAATTTTATTTTTAGAATGCAAATGTCATCACTAAAGTAACCTTTTTTTTTTTTTTTTTCATTTAAATTTTAATTCATTTATTTTTCTAACTTAAAAATTTAAAATGGCAACATTTTTCTATTTGTACGAATTTCATGAAATGGGTCGATGGGATAATCAAATACAGTAGAAGCCTGATGTTGTTAGGAGGCATGTTTCACACCCTCGGTATATCGTAATGGAGTCAAAGAAATGGTACAAAGTGATGGAAACACTTACCCACTTTGTGAAATGTAATTAACTTTATCACTCATTGAACAAACACTTAATCCAGGGTTGCCATGCCACCTGGAGAGCCTGTAAAACCGGGAAAACACAGGGAATTTTTAAATCCCCTCCCAAAACAGGGAAAATCCAGGAAATTTTTAAAAAATCCTAAAAAATCTGGAAAACACAGGGAATTTTTTTCGTACTATATATATCCAAACATTTTTTTTTTTTTCCGATTCGGCTTTCATTCATTTTCTTCATAAAATATAGGATAACTTTGATAAACAACACTGGTTTATTTTTTATCTTAAAATATATCCTAAAATAATATTCGGCTTTCATTTTGAAAGCTGAATATTATCTTAGGATATATTTTAAGATAAAAAATAAACCAGTGTTGTTTATCAAAGTTATCCTATATTTTATGTGTCCTGTATTTTAATATAAATATAAATTTGAATGCGTAAAGTAAGTAGCTTTTCCTCTTTTCTTTTCTTTTTTATTTCTGCAATTTTTGTGATATTATGTTCAAGATAATTGATTTTTAGTAAGATTCTTTAAAATTTTATATTCTTTAAATTATTAGATATAAAGTTTTCAGATATTTTAACATTCATTTACAAACATTTCAAGTATTTTTTTAGCAAAATGTTTGAGTATCGCTTAACTGTTTTTATTATTATTAATGTAAAATGTGGGATTCAATAATAAGTGTAACAACTTTAAAGGGTTTTTTCATTTGTTCATATCATATAATGTATTATATTTGTTCCATTAATTCGGTAATGGTAAATTATAAGATGTCTAATTAGCTTACATACATGCATATATTTTTGCGCATTCAACATAGAATAAATGCGTTGCAGTACAGGGAAAACATGGGGAATTTTTTTTTTCAAGATTAGAGTGGCAACCCTGTAATCTTACAATATCTTTAAAAAGTTCATAAGTGTTGTTTGGCGAACAGAGGCGTTTCTTTTCTGCATTATAATTTCACACTAGCAAGATGGAGCAGATGAACACAATTTTAATTGTCTTGCCTCATCTTCAAAATAACTTTCGTTAAGTATGAAATGACTTCACTAACATGTAGAATGTCGTCTTTCATTACCACATCATTTTCAATTTCATCATCATCTTGTGCACTGCAATTTTTAGGTGCGTTCGTAATTATGTAAATACGTAGCACCTATTGTTGTCGCTCAGTCCGTCCGTCCGTCTGTCTGTCCGTCTGTCCGCATATAACAACGCAAAAACTACCCAACCGAATCGTTTGAAATTTAAAATACATAATTATTACATAATTTTGTCGAGTCATTTCAAATTTTATGAAAATCGGATGCATAGATCAAGTACAGGGACATTCAAAAGAATTCCGTTACATTACGGTCAATAGGGAAAAAAGTTTTAAATGCATTTTAATCGTTTGAAATTTAAAACATATAATTATTGCGTAATTTTGTCGAGTCATTTCAAATGTTATGAAAATCGAATGCATAAATCAATTACAGGGACAATCAAAAGGATTCCGTTACATTACGGTCAATGGGGAAAAAGTTTCAAATGCATTTTAATGATGTTAGGCTCATTCAAACATAATACAGGGATGGGAATTTTCCGCTTTTTGGTGGATTTCCGCTTCTTTTGTTATTTTAAGAAATTCCGCGGATTTCCGCTTTTTTGTTATTTTGACAAGTTTCAGATTTTTCACCCCAAAAATTCCGTTTTTTCTGCGGATTTGAGAATTATGTAACAGGGATGCCGCGGACGCGCTATAGCGCGTAAAATACACAAAAAATCGGCGTCGGGACGCTAAAAAATGGGGCTTACGCGTCCCGCGGGACGCGTAATTTTCGTCAAAGAATCGCAGAAAAGGCAAAATTCGTTAAAAAATCGCGCAATAACGAATAATTTCCGGCAAATTTCGTTAAAAAATTCGTGAAAAAATGGCTAATTTTGTTACAAAATCCCGAAAAAAAGTCGGTTTTCCTAGAAAAAATGACAAGTTTTGTCCAAAAATCGTGTTAAAACGGAAAATTTTGTCGAAACATTCGCGAAAAACGGTAAATTTTATCAAATAAACGGTAATTTTCTTTAAAAGATTGCAAAAAAAAAAAAAAAAAAAACATTTCGTCAACGAATCGCAAAAAAAGAAAGTTCACTAAAAATAGTGAAATAACGAATAATTTCCCGCAAATTTCGTCAAAAATTCGCGAAAAAATGGCTAATTTTGTTACAAAATCCCGAAAAGAACGCAGATTTCCATAAAAAATCGCGAAAAAACGACAAATTTCGTCCAAAAATCGCGATAAAACGGCAAATTTTGTCAAAAGATTCGCGGAAAACTACAATTTTCATCAAAAAATCGTGATAAAACGGTGACTTTCGTCAAAATATCGCGGAAAACCGGCACATTTCGTCAAAAAATCGCGAAAAAACGGCACATTTTGTCGAAAAATCGCTTTAAAACGCAATTTTCGTCAAAGGGGCAAAAAAAAAGAAAGTTAATGCCTTGTGGATAGAATTTTTTTGTTCCAAAAACTAACTTTCCTGTTTCCAAATTATTCTTCTTGCTGCTCCAAAAACAGATTTTCAAGCTTCACAATCTTTTTTTGATTGTTTCAAATCTTTCAAAGTGAATGTAACTTCTGATAACACCTATTCATTAAACCAAAAGTACCCCCTTACTTGTGGTGCAATTTTTCATTCGCGCGTGTGATCAAAATGTGGTGCAATTTTTTATTTGCTCGTGTGAATACAATATGGTGCAATTTTTCGTTCACGCGTATTTTCAGTCTTTTTGCTTTTTTGCAGTTCCCATCCCTGATAATAAAATTGGCATGAATCTATGAAATATATACTAAAATATGCATTCTGTACAATCTGTGATGCAAAGAATTTTTATTATTAAATTACAGGGCCACACAAAAGTATTCCACTATATAATGCTATACGGGGAAATATGGTTTGGTACGTGTTTTAATTATATTCAACTATTTCACATTTTATGAATAAGATATACGTTGCTGAGGTGTAATAAAAATTACTTCCTGCATATTTACAGAAACGTAAATATTTCAACTACAATACTGTATCCGGAGTACGCTCTATTATATCAGCAAGATCTGAATATTTTAAAAACTTCGTTATCGTACGAATGCACCTCATTTGCTACGCTTCACGTGCAATTTCCAACTTGTTATACTTTACAGTATCAATGATATCCTGATCTGTTAAGATCTCTGAAACTGATTTGCTCTTATCGATTTCTATCCAGTCATTTAAATCGTCAAGAGAAATATCGAAATGTATAGCACTAACCACTGACTGCAAGTGCCTTATTATGTTCATTGAAATTTTAAGGGTGTATTCGAAAAAACGCTTTTCCACCTTCAACAGCTCGAAATTTTCTGATACAATTTCAGGCTCATTTTTAAAAGTAGAAACATGAAACTTGCTGAGGGAATTCTTGAAGGGACGTATGAGGTGATGTGTGATGTCTTTTTACGCTCCATTCATTAGAATTTGAGTTATAAACAATTATCTTGTTAGTATGACCTTTTTTTCATTCCCAGATCTCCCGCTTGGGAAAAATTGGTTCGAAATGCCGTTTTTGATTGCTTTTTTTGAAATGTTTTCTGCATTTATCAAAGAATCGACAATCACGGCACCTTGTGTACTTTACAAATAAGAGATTTTGGAAGTTTGGTGTATTTGAGAGCAATAATGAATTCAAAAATAAATCGTAAAATAAGCAGTTTGAATCGAAATACACCCTTAAATGCAAAATTTATCCTAAAATTGCTCTTTTTTTTGGGGCAGGGGGGGGGGGCATACTTTTCCCTGGGTTATATCCAAATTCACGGTACATTGGATTATGTTATTTCGGGCTTCTACTATAGTATTTTTTTTTTCTTTTAATAGTGCACTATATGACCAAAGGTGATCACCCCTTGTGATTTTAAACTTTTTTAAAAATTTAATCACATGAGGAATTATCTTGAAATTTTAAGTATGTAAAGAAAATAGCACAGGTTATACAATTCTGCAAGGATTTTCCCTGAAACTTCATAGGGACCATCAACAAATTGAAAAAGAATAAATATCTTTTGGGTAATCCTGTTAAAACTAATTTAGCAAAAACATTCAAACGATAGATTATGATTAAGTGACTTATTGTAATAAAATGTGTTCATTTTTTATGCAGAAAACAAGTATACTCATAGAAAAATTAAGATTCTTATAAAAACAGTCCCAAATTTTTCTGCTTTTTAGATGCATTCGTAATTATGCAAATACATAGCATCTATAGTGGTCGTTCAGTCCGTCCGTCTGTCCACATATAACAACGCAAAAACTACCCAACCGAATCGTTTGAAATTTAAAGTACATAATTATTACATAATTTTGTCGAGTCATTTAAAATTTTATGAAAATCAGATGCATAGATAAATTACAAGGACAATAAAAATGATTACGTTACATTACGGTCAATGGGGAAAAAAGTTTCAAACGCATTTTAATCGTTTGAAATTTAAAACGTATATTTATTACATAATTTTGTCAAGTTATTTCAAATTTTATCAAAATTGGTTGCATAGATCAATTAGAGGGACAGTTAAAAGTATTCCGTTACATTACGGTCAATAGAGAAAAATGTTTCAAATGCAATTTAATGGTGTTACACTCATTCGAACTTAATAAAATTTATATGCAACTATGAAGTACATGTTTTAACCACTTAACCGTCTGCCCCGAGGTAACTCGAGGTTAAAAGCACTGTTTCCCCATACCCATCGCCGGTGAAGTGGTTAATATACATTTTACATAATTTCTGGTGCAAAGAACAATTGTTATTGATTTACAAGGCCACACAAAGATATTCCATTACATAATGGTATAGGGAGAACATTGTTTGATGAGCGTTTTAATTGTAATTCATTATTTACAATTTTATGAGATTGATATATGAGAGTAATATTTTTAAAACTTCGTTATCGTACGAACGCACCTCATTTGCTACGCTTCACGTGCAATTTCCAACTTGTTTGCTTATAAATTGCAGAGTTCTTACTATAAAGTAATATTCTTTTCAGAAAATGTGACAAACAACACTGTACACAATATCCTATGATCAGAATTTAAAATTAATAAAAATTGTATGAAAAATGAGCAGGTTCTTTAAATAATGTTTCACTGTGTATGTATGAGTGGAATCAAAATATAATTTGTATAATGTGTATGTGTTTGCTAAAATTTAGAGAAACTTTTGTGAAAGTTTCAAAAATATAGCTTGAAAATTCTGAAAATGTCCATCAATAAAATAAGCTCCAAATCTGTTGTTTTCCAAACGAAGCAAAAAGATGAGGTGTTGTATCCATATATCCATTTATAAGTATCAATATAGAATACACGATATAGCATGTACTACTATATCCATATACTATCTGCATATACTACAGTCCCTCATGTTTTTTTTTTTTTTTTTTTTTTTGCTTTGTTTTAGGAGCAACGGATTTTGAGCTTATTCTACTGACGATAATTTTCAGAATTTTAAATCTGTTTTTGAGACTTTTACAACAGTTGCTTCATACTTTTAGCTAACACAATATGCAAATGAAATTTTGATATTGTTCACGCATGCACAGTGAAAAATTATATAGTAAATCTGCTCATTTTTCATACAATTTTTATTAATGTTTATTTTGATGACAGGGTGTTGTATACAATGTTGTTTGTCATATTTTCTGAAAATAACACTTTTTTTACATTAAGGTCTCTGCAAATTATGAACAAAAAACTTGGCAAATTTTGAGACTGTTTTTATAAAAACCTTAATTTCTCTACGAGCGTACATGCTATCCACATAAAATTGAAACATGTTATTAAAACAAGCCACTTAATCATAATCTACAGTTTGAGCGCTTTTGCTACATTAGTTTTGACATGGCCATCCAAAAAATATTCATCCTTTTTCAATTTGTTGGCAGTCCCTTATGGAGTTTTAGAAAAAAATTTCATGATGAAATATCACATGTTTACACATCTGGAGTTACAGGATGATTGGTCATTTATTTTTCAAGATATTTAATAAAATGTCTAAAATTGCAAGTGGAAAATCATCTTTGGCCATATAGTGTATTTCTTAGCCAAGGAATATATTTACACAAAAAACCTATTGAGTGGCTTTCAGTAGTTTAAACTCTGTGAATAAGATGCTTTCTTAATTATGTCTCATTTTGACTTTTTGGGGGGTTGATAAAGAACGGTTTTACAAAGAAAAATTTACTTTTTCCCCTTAAAACCAGAATTTTGTTTAAACCAGGTTAAAATAAATAATTTCCTATGCATAATTAATAATAAAAGTTTGGATATTGATTAAATAATAATACTTCATTTGAGAATAATTTAAATTAATCAGTCAGATGATTAGTAACAGTTATATCTTGAATCTCACTACCAAGAACTCTTTTATAACTAAGATAAATAAGTATTTGATGCATTTTAGTTAATATAATCCCCTCTCCCCACACTTTTGCAGTTTTCGCTCTTTTCCTTAAGAAGAAATAAAGAATACTGCCCAGTTAAACTGATGGCATTGAGCTCACAGGCTACAAATACTAATTGTACATTAAAGCCTTATATTTTCAAGGGTTAATTCCATTCGGAAAAAAATTTTAGGAGGGGGGAACAGCTCTCCCCTTTCCTCTTTTTTTATACTTAATCATTGAACCTCCTATACTATCAAAGACATGCTTTATCATATAAAAAATCTATATCCAAAATTCAGAGCAAATAAGATAATTCTTAATAAAAACCCATTTAGCATTTATATAATTTAAAAGGAGTTATCCTCCTCTTTTATACTTAACCATTAAACTCCCAAAACTATTCAGAGATTTGAACGAAATCTGAAAATTCTGCTTGAAAAACCCATTTATATAAATTAAGGGGGGGGGCATTAGAACCCCTGTTCCCCATATTTATACTTATTCAATGAACACCTAATAACAGTCACGGAATCGCCTCATCAGAATGATCCTAATCTAAATTTTGAACGAAAACTTAATTCTGCATGAAAATCCCATTTATATCAACTAACGGGGGGGGGCATGAGCCTCCTGTTCCCCCTCTTATACATATCGAATGAACTCCAAAAACTAATCAGGGAAGCGCCTTGTCAGGATATACCTACATACAAAATTTCAAGTGGTTTGGATATTTTTATCACGAGTTATCGTGTTACACACAAACGCACGTAGATACAGAATGGACGGGCACATAAGCTCTCAGGCTATGATAGCCTGTGAGCTAAAAAAAGAGTTACAATACACATATATTTTAAAATATTAAATTGAGCTATGATAAAGTTATATATTATTAAATTAAATATGATAAAGTTATATATTTTTATGAAACTGATGTCTCAAGTCAACCTTATCCCATCCCCCCCCCCCTCTATTTGCCTAGATATTGGAGTTCAATTGTGTAATAGATTCTTTAAAACATATAATGTTTCATAATTATTTAAAAGTAAATAGGTGTTTATTCAACAAAATTAATTTAAAGTGATAAATTAACTTTTTTCTAATGTATTCAAATTGTTCTTCTCATTTTTTTTTTTTTTTTAACTTGTTGATTTAAACTATTGTTAAAAACTATTTGGTTTAAATTGATTCAACCCTGTTTTTCTTTCAATTTTATATATAATTGATTTTATCTGTAGATTTTATATTTTATTCTTTATTTCTATCTTAAGGTAAACACAGTTTATTATTATCAAGCATATTGTTAAAGTAAAAAGAATCACAGTAGTTATTTTTTAATTGTCAACTCCTCACCCCACTCCCACAATCTGCCCTAACCCAAATCCAAACAAACCAAAAAAAAAAAAAAAAAAAAAACTCCTTTATGTGGAAGATATTTTTAATTAACTGTGGAGTAAGAAATAGC
Source organism: Maratus speculifer (assembly GCA_964019185.1). Taxonomy (NCBI): domain Eukaryota; kingdom Metazoa; phylum Arthropoda; class Arachnida; order Araneae; family Salticidae; genus Maratus; species Maratus speculifer. The sequence continues at coordinate 346,298,560 of OZ025296.1, forward strand.
AATTTGTAGTTAATTTCAAATTGGAGATAATATCTATTTTCATTCTGTTTTGTGATCATTTTTAGGTGCGTTCGTAATTATACGTAGCACCTATTGTTGTCGTTCAGTCCGTCCACATATAACAACGCAAAAACTACCCAACCGAATCGTTTTAAATTTAAAATGCATAATTATTACATAATTTTGTCAAGTCATTTCAAATTTTATGAGAATCGGATGGATAGATCAATTACAGGGACGATCAAAAGGATTCTGTTACATTACGGTCAATGGGGAAAAAAGTTTCAAATGCATTTTAATCGTTTGAAAATTTAAATACATAATTATTACATAATTTTGTCTAGGTTTTTCAAATTTTATCAAAATCGGATGCATAGTTCAATTACAGGGATAGTCAAGAGTATTCCGTTACATTACGGCCAATGGGGAAAAATATTTCAAATGCATTTTAATGGTGTTACACTCATTCGAACGTAATAAAATTGATATGCATCTATAAAGTATACATATTATAATATACATTTTGCATAATCTGTGGTGCAAAGAATATTTGTTATTGATTTACAAGGTCACACAAAAGTATTCCATTGCATAATAGTATAGGGAGAACATTGTTTGGTGCGCATTTTAATTGTAATTATTTACAGTTTTATGAAATTGATATATGCGAGTGATATTTTTAAAACTTTGTTATCGTACGAACACACCTCATTTGCTACACTTCACATGCAATTTCCAACTTGTTTTTTTCTTTTTCCTTATAGTACTCTAGTTCTTCCAACCCTCACACGATCTGTGGCAGCATGTCCCATTCCAGCTTCTCCAAAATGAGTGGGCCCCAAACAGACCGCTTGTCTGCCATGAAGTCTGCTTTTCAGGTAATTCACATTCCTTTTAACTGTCGCATTTTCTTCCACTTCTTGCATGTGTTTTTACAAGAATATGAAATTGTAGTAAACTTTTAAACATGAATTTCAATTTATTATGTTTTGAATTATGTTTTGAATTTTTTGAAAATACAGTAAAACCTCCATAACGGACACTCCCGAATAGCAGATACCTCTATTTAACGGACAGTTTTCAAATCCCCACTCCCAAAACTCAAATTTCTGTATGTTTAACCTCTGAATAACGGATATTCTGAATAGCAGACAGTAATTTTGGCAAAAAAGAATGAAAAATTATTTTGTAATGAGGAAAGAAAAAAAAAAAAAAATCCTCTAAATTTATCAGGGCAATGTGTCACAAATTTTGTGATCACAGATAAATGTGGGGATGAGCTGGAGAAAATCCCCAATTCCCCTACATTTATCTATGATCATAACCCCTCCTCCCCTCCCTTGGATTATTTGAGATTATATACTTTTAAGAAGCAGAAAAATACTATAAACAGTTATACTTTTTTTTAGAAAAAGATGATTTAAAAGAATTAAAACTACTGACAGAGTTAAAACTTCATATTGAAAAACAAATTGCATGTAATCAAAAGTAAAAGCAAACTTTTTTAACAAATTTTTTTGTAAGGACATAATAAACAAAAGATAAAGGTATGCACAATTTTATTTGTTTTTTTGCTTTAAAAATTATTTTAATTTCTGATTTAATTATATATATAAAACCCCTCCGTGTATGACGATTCCGGGATTAACCCATCCATGAGAAAAAAAAACTTATTGTAACTGCGTCCACGTTAGGCTTAAGTATTCCGAGCCGTTCACAAATATTCTAACTGTACAACTTATGGAAATATACATGTAAAAGATTTATTCATTACTCATTTTCTTTAAAACCTACAAAAACTATTTAATTATAATGTTTAAGTTCTAAATAAAACAACAAGCAATTGCGGAAAAAACAAACTTTAAATTACGAGAACAACAAACAATTTAAGCAAATTAATACTGTTGCCATTCAAGAATGACAAATTCCGTAAATGAATCTTTAGAATGACTCCATTGTAACATCACGATTCGCGAATGATTTGGCGCGTTCGGGAGCTATGCGCGCTCAGGAGACAGGTACATGGAGTGTATATTAAAAACAGAGCTTGCGTGCGCAGCGCGTGTGTCTCCTGAACACACCCATTGTTTACTATTTTTTGTTGACATTTGTTTCCGATCTCATAAAGGGTTTTCTTTTAAGTATTAGCTAAAAAATGCACCAAAATAGGAAATTATTTATGCATTTTAGATATTTTTATTATTTTTTCTCAGTATTTTTATATATTTTTTTGACTGTAGTTTCACAATATAATCTTTTATAATTGATTTTTTGCCTTACTTTATTCTTTTAAAATTTATGTATTTACGATTTGTTCATTACAATCCCCCCATCCACGAGATTGTTTTGTTATAGTTTTAAATGCAAATTTATGTTACAATTTTATTTTATTTTATAGTTTTTTCCCCCATGTTTAATCGCTGTATTTTAAAAAATTGTTTAAGCCTTAAGTGGCTGATTGACCACAGTTGTAATTTTTTATCATCCTTTTAAAAATGCAAACACGTCATTTTGACGGGCTGTCTTCTAGTCATATAATAGAGGTTTTAGGACATTTTTAAATCGACTAATGAAACATTGATCATTCATTAGCCATTTTTCTATCTCTGAGGTTTTCCCAATAGCGGACACCTCCGAATAGCAGACAGTTTCTGTGCTTCCAAACTTGTCCGTTACTTACAGGTTTTACTGTATATGTTTTGTCTCTGAATATTTTCAGATGTTATTTTTTAATAATGCAAACTATGTTCTTAACATTTTGTTCTATAAAGGTAGCGATTTAGGCTATCTCTTTACATAGTTTTGTCTAACATAATCAGTTATATATCTATGATATTAATTCTATTATTTATAATTATCTGTGTGAATTATCTCTTGTTTTTTATTTCCTAGTTATTTTAATTTAAATCTAGTCATAATTATTGCACTTGTAATAATATCGGATGACTTTTCATGGAGTCAGTCATCTTTAATAGAAATATATTGTAAAAGGCGGTTCTTACATTTTGTTTGGAAGCTTTTTTAAAGTAGAGATTTTCATATTAATTACTCGCTGACAGGTCAAAGCTAATGTCAACTATAGGTCATAGTCAAGCTAATGTCAATCCTTTGAAAAAGTTGTTACATATTTCTTGGTAACATTTTAATTATTATGAAATGATTTTTATTTCCTAAGGATTTTTTTTCTTTTTTACATAAGGTACCTGCAGTTGAAAATTTTTATTGTGCATGAGATTGGATTTGGGGGGGGGGGGGGATTTATGTTTACCTTACGAACAAAAAAAGATTATTTCAGCTTTGACCAAAAAAAAAAACAACACTGCATTCAATTTGGATAAATATTTTAATTCAGTGTTTCTTATGTGTTTATTATTAAAAAATAGCAATCAATCAAAGGAAGAGGAAGTTTGAGTCTGCTGTTGCTTTGAATAAATGCAGTACAATATATAATTGAAACACTTAGAAGTGTATAGCCAGGGAGGGGGGGGGGGGGATTTTTAGTATCCTGTCCTCCTGCTGCATAGATATAAATCAGAAACTACGAATTTTATTTTAGTGTCAATATGAATGTATGTTTTCAAAATATAATGTAAAAGGTTTTTTTCTTTCTTTAGATTAAATTATACACAAATATATCTGAGTTTATACGGAAAATATAACTCATGTATAGCTTAAAAATAAGTTTAAATCATAAGAAGCTTAAAAAAATTAAATTGATTACATTTTTACATTCGCTGACTGAAAATGCAGTTCAAAACACTAACTTTCACAACATTTTCTGGAAAATCTTCTGTCTATATCAAATAATGGAACAAATTGTTTGATTACATAGTTTCTGCATAAAGGGACTTGACAATTTCTGCAAATAAAATGAATTCAGAAATGTGTCGGAAAGTAGGTATTTTAGGATTTGAAAACATACTTAAAAGTAAACTTGTATTTTGATTCATGAAATGAAAACTTTTTGTTATAATTGTTGAAAAGTGACGTCCTTTTCATCTATTTTTATTAAAGTCTGTTTCAGGTTTAAATCTATGAAACACAGGATATTTTTTATTAAAAAATGGAAAGAAAATGCCGGATTTTTAATTTTATCTACTTAAATTCTGCATCAAATACCATAAGTATCTTTTTAGGTGCATTTGTAATTATGTAAATACATAGCACCTATTGTTGTCGCTCAGTCCGTCCGTCTGTCCGCATATAACAATGCAAAAACTACCCAACCGAATCGTTTGAAATTTAAAATACATAATTATTACATAATTTTGTCGAGTCATTTCAAATTTTATGAAAATCGGATGCATAGGTCAATGACAGGGAAAATCAAAAGGTTTCCGTTACATTACGGTCAATAGGGAAAAAAGTTTTAAATGCATTTTAATCGTTTGAAATTTAAAATATATAATTATTGCATAATTTTGTCGAGTCATTTCAAATATTATGAAAATCGGATGCATCGATCAATTACAGGGACAATCAAAAGGATTCCGTTACATTACGGTCAACGGGGAAAAAGTTTCACATGCATTTTAATGAGGTTACACTCATTCGAACATAATAGAATTGGCATGAATCCATGAAATATATACTAAAATATGCATTCTGTACAGTCTGTGGTGCAAAGAATTTTTATTATTAAATTACAGGGCCACACAAAAGTATTCCACTATATAATGCTATATGGGGAAACATGGTTTGGTACGTGTTTTAATCATATTCAACTATTTCACATTTTATGAATAAGATATACGTTGCTGAGGTGTAATAAAAATTACTTCCTGCATATTGACAGAAACTTAAAGATTTCGACTACTATACTGTATCCGGAGTATGCTCTACTATATCAGCAAGATCTGAATATTTTTAAAACTTTGTTATTGTACGAACGCACCTCATTTGCTAGGTTCACGTGCAATTTGCAACTTGTTTCTTTATCTTTTGATCATTAACCTAAGAAAAAGTAATGGTATGAGTACAAAAAACCTTAATAGGATGAAAGTTTGTGAAGCAGCAAGAAGCAATTCATCTTATGGCTCTAAAAATTTTGAACATGGATTTTAAAAATAATGATGTAAAACTTTGAGTGACTCCATGCTATTCATTAAAAAGTGCATATTCGTATTATTTATTTCATCATTTTATTTTATTATTTTTTTTTTTTTTTATAATTGCATGTGAAAAAGTTATGTTCAACATAAAAAGATGTTTAAAATTTTATTCACTAATGCTTTTTCATTGACATCTCTCATAAATTCAAAATATTAGTTTTAAAAATATATACAGTAGACTCCCTCAAATCCGCAATCCTAAAATCTGCAACTCTCTAAAATCAGCACATAATTTACGGATGTAAACAATGAAACAGTCAGTTCAGATGTAGGTGCAAAATTTAACTTTTTTAGTTTTATATCAGTTCCATGTATTTTTTAACTTGTAATTTTTGTTAAGGTTATTGAATTCATGTTTTTTCATGACGAAAGAATAATTTATTTCTGAAAAAATAAAGATATTGCTGATATCATTGGTAATCACAATCTTACCAAATATATTTATGTATTAATCAAGCTTTTTTAGTTATTAAGTCTGGCTAAACCTGAAATAAAGCTTCATTATTTTATGATCTTGATGTGAATTAGTAATGTACCTTTATGAGGCAAGTTTCATTGAATACTTTAGGAAATACACATTTCATCTTTATAATGAATATTTAATCATACATTATTGATTGTTGACTTGACCTTTCCTTTTAGTATTTTAATCATTTAAAAAATTATCTAAATATTTATTATTTTAGTTTATTACTTATTTTAATATTTTGGCATATTGTAAGCAATCATTATACTTTTGATTTCATTATTAATTACATTCAAATTACTTTTTAAAAAATATAAACAAAGCAATGACCAGAAATCCGCACAACCTGTGGTCCCATGCTGTGCGGATTTGAGGGAGTCTACTGTATATAAAATTTAAGTGACGCTTTTATGTGGCTTTAAAAAGTTTGTTTTAAAATTAAATTTAAATAATTTTTGATTTGTTAAAATAAATTTACACAGCTAAAAAATACTCTTAATTTTTCAATTTGGTATTAAATGCGTTATTTTCATTGAAACGATCCTAATTATTGAAATTTATTTATTTCAATAAAATGATTTATCTTTTGTGTCACATTATAGAAAGTTATAAGTAATATTTATGTAAATGTTTTCTTTGTGCCAAATTATCGATTTGCATATGTTTCATTTAATTTGGATAATTAAAAATATCTGAAAATTAAAAGTATTTTTTAGATGTGTAAATTTATTTTACCAAAAATTATTTAAATGGAATTTTAAAATAAATCTTTTAAAGTCACATTAAAGCATCATTTAAATTTTACAAAATATCTTTTAAAACTCATATTTTGAATTTGTGAGGGATGTGGATGAAAAAGCAACAGTCAATAAATTTTATACAACTTTTCATAGTGAAGATAACTTTTGCACACGTAATTATAAATAGAACAAAAATAAAATGATGAAATAAATTTTCTCAATTAATAGCATAACGTCACTCAAAATTTAAATCATTATTTTTAAAATTTATACTTAAAATTCTTACAGGCATAAAATAAACTGCTCTGTTATAAACTTTTAACCTGTTAAGGGTTTTTATGTAAATTTTATGATACTTCTGAAAATGCTGTCAAAATGGGCCTTTTGAATTGACTTTCCAGACATGAAAGCACGGGGGAAAAAAAAAACTTTCATTGACGTAGCAATTATTTACAACTAAAAGTAATATTCATTTACTGAAAAAGTAAAAATAACTTTTAGATTTCAAATCATTTTAATAGAAATACCTGCCAATGTCATGTTTTTACGTTTAACAATGAGTTCATAAATGTGTCAGAAAGTTTTGCACTGCAGAGTTTGGAAAATATTTTTTTTTTTTTTAGAATTGTTTAAATGTGCTCTTCAGATCAGGGTTAGAAATTCCGGGTCATTAGTCACCAAATTCAACTAAATTATGGCATATGGCGACCATAAAATTATACGTAGTTGTCAAATTCAATGCCTAGCTTTTTTTCATTTTATTTATTATTATTTTTTTAACAAACATTCTTATTCTGACTTGACTGTTTTTCCCTCCGCTGTTTACATTTAAAATATCCTGTTTTTCATAAAATATTAGGCAGTAACATGTGTTTAAGACAACCCTTGCATTTGTCAATAAACTTTTTGATGACTTTACTTTTAACCAATGACTAATAAAATTGATTTGGGGACACAGAGATCCAGGTGTCCTTAAAACTCTCGCACACCTTGGTCTAAAGCATGGTTTAAAACTCCCATGCGCCTGTCAATGAAATCTGAGCTGACTTCATTTTAACCAATGACAGATAAAATTGACATTAAAGCCTCATTTCTAAAATTATATGGACCCCCAACTGAAAGATTTTATTGCTGAAAAGGCTTTTAATTTATGGTCATGGGTGAAAGTTTTTTGTCCACAGACAGAATTCCATCTTTTAAAAATTCTCAAGGACAGAAACGAGACGGAAAAATTCCAGAAGACGGATTCGGATCGTGGAAAAAAACCCAGTACTTTCGTCAAAGGATTGCGGAAAAACATGACTTTCGTGAAATGATCGTGCAAAAAATGCTACTTCTGTAAAAGATTGCCAAATAAGGCGTGAATTCCCATCAAAATCCTGCGAAATTAACGAGATTCCTGTCGAAAGATCACAAAAATTTCGCTATTTCCGTCAAAAGAACTGCAAAAATCCCGCTATTTCCGTCGAAAAATTGCAAAACTCCAGCTATTTCTATCAAAAGATCACAAAAATCACTCCATTTCTGTCGAAAGATCACAAAAAACATGGCATTTCCGACAAAAGATTGTGAAAAACACATTAATTCTGTCAAAGGATTGCTAAAAAGATGTGTTTTCTCTAAAAAGCTTACAAAAAAAAAAAAAAAAAAAAAAAACGCGATTCTTGTCAAAGGAACATGAAAAAGAAGCGGTTTCCATCAAATGATTGCAAAACCCCCACAATTTTCATCTAATGATTGCAGAGAAACTCATTTTTGTCAAAAGATCACAAAACAGATGTGATTTCAGCCAAATGATCACAAAACAGATGCGATTTTAGCCAAAAGGTCACGAAACAGACACGATTTCAGCCAAAAGGTCGTGAAACAGGCAAAATTTCAGCCTAAAGATCGCGAAACAAACACGATTTCTGTCAAAAGATCGTGAAACAGGTGCGATTTCTGTCAAAAGATCAAGAATAAGGCGCAATTTCCGTCAAATGAGCGCAAAAAACCCATGATTTCCATCAAATGATTGCAGAGAAGACACGATTTCTGTTAAAGGTTCGAGAATTTTGTCAAAAGCTCGTATAAAATAAGAGGATTTCGAAGAAAAATAGAAAATTTCAGCAAATAATCCCTGAAGAGCCTCAAATTTTGGCTAAATATCGGAGAAAAAAACAGGGTCGTAAAAACAACGCAAGTTATGTGCGTGTGTATGTGCTTACTCAGTGAAATGGAGGAGGAGGGGGGGATAGAATTAAAATATTTTCAGTCTTGACAAAATTTCAAACTTGCACACATGTTTATGGTACTCCGGTGTAATGGACGGTCAAGTTAAGATAACTTATTTTAAAAACTAAATATCATGATTTTAATTTTTGTATTGTTTGTTTGTGTTTTTATACTTTGTATTGTTAATTTTTGTATTCATACTAGTTTCATAACATAAAAAGAATTAGTTAAACATTTTTCTAGAATCCATATATTGTAGTTTAATTAAGTTTTCACAGTTTTATTGAAAGCTAATTTTTATTTTGATTTAGTAATTAAGACAGGGATATAGTGTTTAATATATACATTCTCCCCCTGCCTTAACCTATAAAAATAGAAACACTATTAATGCTAATTTGGTTGCAAAAAGAAATAAGAAAATAGGATGAAATGTAAAATTGCAAGCATGAAATGCTGTTTAGCACCTAGATAAAAATTTGTAGGCATAATTTGACACTTTTCTTAAAATTCCCAATTTCTAACCCTGCTTCAGATGTGCTGAGTATCTATATTATAAAAGCCAAACGTATCTGTGCGTAAAGCATATGTCATTTTGCGAATGGCAACACTTTCTCCTGTAATGTCGGTTTTGCAATTTTCATTATGGCAAATTTTACACTTTTAAACACAGCATATTTTAAATTTTTATACTACCGTATAGAGAAAAAAAATGTACTTTTAAATGTAATCTGTTTGAAAGCTGTATCTCAATTTATTTTTGAGATGTTAATTTTTTTTAGAGTTTTTAGTACCATTTTTGTAATTGTGGCAACATAAGCAGTCCATTTTCTCTTAAAATTGAAAAAAAAAAAATAAAGATTAAAATAAAAATTAAAATGCGCAACACTTTTTCATGCATTTTCGGTGCTGCAAATTTTGCACTTTTAATCATCGTACATTTAAAATTTTTTTATTGTCGTGTAGAGAAAAAAATGTACTTTTAAATGCAATTTGTTTCAAAGCTGCATCTCAAATCATTTTTGATATATTAATTTTTTTATAATTTTTAGTCCCAATTTTGTAATTGTAGCAACAGAATCACTCCGTTTTCTCTCAAAGTTGGGAAAAAAAAAAAAAAATAGAAATTAAAATGCGTTTGTTATAAAATTTGGTGAATTTCGGTTTTATTTCTTTTAATAATTTGAATAATTGAGTTTTATAGTATTTTGTTAATTTTAGGTTAAAATAATATTTGCTTGAGAATTAGACTTACCAATATAAGATGTATTTTTTACTGTAACTAATTATGTAGATTTGTTATAAATATAGAAAACAGTTCTTTTTCAAAGATTTTCTTTCATCGAATTTCGATTGGTTCCACCTCATATATCTAAATGAGTATTGATTTGCTATTACAGTCGGCTCTTGTTAATTCGAAATTGGATAAATCGAATTTTTGCTTAATTCGAACTAAACATGAAGTCCCAAAATTTTCAATAGCATAATAACGTTAAAAGTTTTCATTTGTTCGAACTCATTAGGTGCGTTCATAATTATGTAAATATATAGCACCTATAGTGGTTGTTCAGTCCGTCCATCTGTCTGTCCGCATATAACAACGCAAAAACTATCCAACCGAATCGTTTGAAATTTAAAATACATAATTATTACATAATTTTGTCGAGTCATTTCAAATTTTATGAAAATCCGATGGATAGATCAATGACAGGGGCATTCAAAAGTATTCCGTTACATTACGGTCAATAGGGAAAAAAGTTTCAAATGCATTTTAATTGTTTGAAATTTAATAAATTTTTTGATAATCGGGTGCATAGATCAATTACAAGGGCAATCAAAAGTATTCAATTACATTATGGTCAATGGGGAAAAAGTTTCAAATGTATTTTATGCGTTTGAAATTTAAAATACATAACTATTACATAATTATGTCGAGTCATTTCAAATTTTATCAAAATCGGATGAATAGGTCAGTTACAGGGACAATCAAAAGTATTCCGTTACATTACGGTCAATGGGGAAAAATGTTTCAAATGCATTTTAATGGTGTTACACTCATTCGAACGAAATAAAATTGATATGCATCTATAAAGTACATATTATGTTATACATTTTGTATAATCTGTTTTGCAAAGAATATTTGTTATTGATTTACAAGGCCACACAAAAGTATTCCATTGCATAATGGTATAGGGAGAACAATGTTTGATGAGCGTTTTAATTGTAATTATTTACAATTTTAGGAGATTGCTATATGAGAGTGATATTTTTAAAACTATGTTATCGTACGAATGCACCTCATTTGCTATGCTTCACGTGCAATTTCCAACTTGTTTTTTTTTGTCTCTGCTTAAATCGAACTAACAAGATTCCGATTTTTCCTTACTTTTTCCTGAACTTCAGATCCTTGAAAAGACTTTCTTTCTTTCATCTTTGCCAGAATTGTTTTGAATAAGTATACAGTTAGTCCCATGCATTTGATATCCATTTTTTTTAGACATCTGCACCCTGAATTCGTTTGTGCATGTGCTTTATCCCTTTTGAGGGACAAGCTATTGCGTTTGTGTAATCTGAACTCCCACTGGAAAATTTTTCTATTTAAATGAGGAAAAGCAATTTCATGACTTTTTTTTCCCGCCAAAGTTAGAAAAGAAAGATTTAATAAGATTTTTCTGGTGCAAATCTTCATTAATTGTAGATGGGACATAATGTATCTGCTCCTCAAGGGAATAATTAGTTTATACGGTAGACTCCCTCAAATCCACACAGCTTGGGACCAGAGGTTTTGCAGATTTCTGCTCATTACTTTGCTTACATTTTTTAAAAAGTAATTTGAATGTAATTAATAATGAAATCAAAAGTTTAATGAATGCTTACAATATGCTAAAATATTAAAATATGTAATAAACTAAGATAATAAAAATTTAGATAGTTTTTAAAATGATAAAAATACAAAAGCAAAGGTCAAATTAATAATCAATAATGTACAATTAAATATCCATTATAGAGATGAAATGTATTTTTCTTAAATTATTCATAAAGATACAATATTAATTCACATCCAGATCATAAAATAATGAAGCTTTATTTCAGGTTTAGCCAGACTTAATAACTAAAAAAGCTTGATCAATACATAAATATATTTGATAAGATTGTGATTACCAATGATATCAGCAATATCTTAATTTTTTTCAGAAATAAAATATTATTTCTTCATGAAAAAACATGAATTCAATAACCTTAACAAAAATTACAAATTACAAAACATATGGCATTGATATAAAATTAAAAAAGTCAAAATTTGTACCTACATCTGAACTGAATGTTTCATTGCTTACATCCGTAAAATATGTGCAGATTTTAGAGAGTTGCAGATTTGAGGGAGTCTACTGTATATTTTAATTTAATATTAAGTCATATTCTAACGAGAAATGCTGATATATTTTGTAACATGAAATCTTTGTAATAGCATCCATTTTAAACTCTCATACTTTCCATAATTCGAACTTTTCTTGTGGTCCCGACAACTTCAAATTAACAAGAGCCAACTGTGGTATATTTTGTGAGTATACATCTAAATGTGTACTGTTGATGTTTACAGGCCCAGTACAAAGTTCAGTTCACGGCCGCAACGGACACAGCGTGGAAGACTCCTGCAAAAGACAGCCCAGAAGTGTCAGAGAGAGAAAAGGAGAAGAGCCGAAAAGAGCGGAAGAAAAGTCGCTGGGACATTTAATTCCTGCACTTTTCAGCTTCCTCATACTTGTACCATACTTGTAAATAGTTTTTTTTCCATTTTAAAACTCTGAGAAGTAGTCATCATTTCAACAACAAAATGTTATTTGCAGTGCTCTGTCCTTTATGGCATAATAAACATTTTTTTGTTTTTTGTTGTTTATGTTTTCTTGCATTGATTTGTACTATTTAACCCCCCTGACTGCTGCGCAAAAGGGCAAAATTGTAATGTTGTTTTCACTGTAATTTATTTTAAATGTTAATGATACAGGGATTTTCTAACATAGTGTCTTTTTTTTGTTGTTGTTGTTAAGGCCCCTGTCCTCGCTCGAGGAAACGCTCGCAAGCTAATGCTATTCCTATGGGGAAGCATTTTTCTAATAACTCTATCGCATTTTGTCATTTTTGAATAATTTTTTTTGCATTGGATAGCTGAGGTGCATGCCGACAGTGTACCTTTTTTACTTTTTCGATTTTGGTCGCAGATACTTTTTACAAAGTTAGTTTCACTTTCAAAACCGGTTTCGAAACTGAAAGTGCTTTTTTAAAAATATATCTGCAACCAAAATCGAAAAAGTAAAAAAGATGTGCTGTCGGCATGCACCTCAGCTATCCAATGCAAAAAAAATTACTTAAAAATATCAAAATACGAAAGAGTTATTAGAAAAATGCTTCCCCATAGAAATAGCATTAGCTCGCGAGCGTTTCCTTGAGCGAGGACAGGGGCCTTAAGTATATCCTTATAAGTCTTAAAAGTATCAATCATAGCGTAATTTCTTAAAACTGGTTTATATTTGTAGAATTATATTAATTTAAATAAAGCTTCAATTGCAGTGAAACTTGCAGCCTAGTGAATGGATATATCCAGTCGCGGCAGTGGGAAGGTTAAACTGTTAGATGGCTTTGATTTTCATTTTTTTTAAACAGGTGTCTTCATTGTGTGTGTGTGTATGAAGGGCATGGGGGAAGAGTCAGTAAAAAATAATCTTTAATCATAATTTTTTTTTCTATTACAAGGAGAAAATATTGGGATCATGAAATTTTTTTACTCCTTGTTTTCTACAGATTTACATGTTGCAGGGCTCAGAGATCCTGAAATAAATGTTTATACAAAATGCCTCTCTGTGAGTCTGTCTGTCTGTCTGTCTATCCATGATACAAATTTTGTGGCCATTTTACCACCAGAACCAATGTTCAGAATTTAGTAAAACTTTATATTTAATTATTGTAAATTGCTGAACAGGATGTACTGCTACTACTACTACATTGCTCATAATTATCACAATAACTCTATCTAAAGAACTATTTCACAAATTTTCATCAAACTTCAGATTCAATGGATCCCTGTTTAGTTTTTGGTGTAAATCACTCAATAAATAGCTCTGTTATGCAACATTTTTCACAAATTTTGTAATGACTGTATCTCAAAAACTAATGCACAGATTTTCATGAAACTTCAGGTTCAGTTAGACATTGAGTTAAATTGTTACTTTTTTGGTTTTACATAAATCAAATCACTTATCAGATAGTGCTGTTGTTAAGCTGTCTTTTGCATAATTTACATGATTTTTGTGATAGTTATATCCAGGGATGGGGAATTTTTCAAAAATCGTACCAACCAAGTATTTATTTCGCCAGCCTGCAAAATGCAACACACACACAGTTGAAAATAATTGTGACAAAATCGCACACAATTACAGACACAATTCTTTTTTTTTTTTTCTATAATACTAAGAAATATATAAAATTCATAATAGTTTTGATTAAATTGTTAATTACATTCAAATTACTGTTTAAAAAATATAAACAAAGTAATGACCAGAAATCCACAATACCTCTCGTCCCAAGCTGTATGGATTTGAGGGAGTCTACTGTAATATGATTTTTAAATTTCATGGAACGATATTTAGCGTAATTTCACAAACCAAAAAAATGTCTCAGTTTGCCCTGGTACATTTTGAACCCTGCTAATATCAATTTGTTTTGTAGTATTTTAGTCTTGACATTCCTTTTAAGAAATCATTTTATACGATGTAGATATTCGCATTTTCCACATTGTTGAAGAAACTGCTGCACTGAGAAAACTTTATAAATATATTCAAAGTTTACTGAGCTAATTACAGATTTGAGATTTTCAACTATTTGTAAAGGGTTGCACTTTGTTGAAAATGCACTTCCTGTGAACACACGCACCAAACATGGTCTTAGACTTGGAAACATCAGACAAGTATGCAAATCGTTCAGTGGATATTTTTTTTTTTTTGACTCAGAATGCTACCTCTATTTTTAAAGAGTGTTTTTTTTTCTTTTTATTCTTCAGTCATTAAAGAACAGGAATATTTATCTTCAAAATGTGATAGCTAGTATTCTGCATTGTAAAATAAAAATTTTAAAAATATTCCACTCATCTAGCAATATTGTTATGTATAAATAGATATACCTCAATTTCAAATTTTAGCTCCAAGAAATTGAGGAAACCAATCAGATAGCAAAGCGTGGGATTTTAAGTCTGAAATTCTAAAGCTTCTTAAAATTTTCACAGTAATTATAATGTTTATGTTAAAAAGAATATTTTATTTTACTACTCGCTGATTTTACATCACATTTCAAAATAATATGCTGTATCTTCTTATATCTAAAACATTCAAAATTAATAAAATTTGGCGAAAAAAAAAATCAAACTATACATTTTGATCATCAAAATATACATTTGCTGTTAAATAAGCTGCTTTGAAAGTAACATAAACGATCGCTTTTGCGCTTGACACAAAAACCACAAATGCAATATGTATTTAGTAGACTTCTTCAAATCCGCACAGTTTGGGACCAGACGTTTTGTGGATTTTAGAATTTTGCAGATTTGTGATCATTGCTTTGTTTACATTTTTTTAACAGTAATTTGAATGTAATTAATAATGCAATCGATTCTATAATAAATGCTTACAATATATTAAACTGAATAATAAACTAAAATAATAAAAATTAGATAATTTTTAAAATTATTAAAATATTAAATGCAAAGGTCAAGTTAATAATCAATAATGTATGATTAAATATTCTTAAAGATTAAATGTAATGTTTTTTATAAATTATTTAATGAAACTTGCCTCATTAAAAATGCATTACTAATTCACATCAAAATCATAAAATAAAGAAGTTTTATTTTAGGTTTAGCAGACTTAACCAAAAAACTTTGATTAATAAATAAATATATTTGATTAAAAGATTGTGATTATCAGTAATAGCAGCAGTATCTTGAACTTTTTCAGAAATAAATTTATTCTTCCTTCATGAATTTAGTAATATTAAAAAAAAATACAAATTAAAATATACATAAAGTTGATATAAAGCTAAAAAAGTCAATTTTTTCCATTTTATCTGAACTGAATGTTTCATTGTTTACATTGATAATTATGTGTGGATTTTAGAGTGTCGCGGATTTGAAGGAGTCTACTGTATTACGGTGCCTAGAAGCATATAGTGTGGAAATTATGTAGCCGAACTTTATAAAAAAGTTACATTTTCACCAGAGGATGCTGTGGTCAAATTCGACATGACTGAATAGAAATCCTGTGTGTTTTTAGATACTTATTATTCAATTTAAATTATGTGAAATTTATTTTTGAAAGATAAATTTTGCATAAAACAGAATTAAAAAGATTCATCTTGTAATACGGAAGTGAAATTCAACAATACAATTAACTAACAAAAACTCACTTTTTTTTTTTTTTTTTTGCAATTAATTTTGCACCACATTTTTCTAGGCCCTCTAACTAACGCCCAGTATTTAGATTTTCAAGCAATAAATTCGATGGCTAAACCATCTAAGATGTTTTTTTTTTTTTTTTTTTTTTTTTTTTTGTTACAGTCCAAAGCAATAATGGTGTACGTAATTTCCACACATTTATACCGGATGATCCAATAGTCAGGACAAACTTTAAAAATTAATAATTCGAAAACAAATCAAGATACAAAGATATGGTTTGCACTGAACGGATGGAGAAGAAACTGGTTTTTGTGTAACAACGAAACAAAAAATAGTTTTGTTGGCGATCAACAAATGGCGCGATATAGTGTTTTATTGTACCAAAAGATGATTTACAAATGAAAAAATTTTGATAACTTACAAGTCATCTTAATTACAGTTAATTAGAACTACAGTAAATGTTCAATGTGCTGTCCATCATTCATAAGTGCAGCTGTGAGACTAGGCACCATGCCATTCATAGCATTGAGTAGCATTTCTTGCATTATGGCAGACACATTTTGGCGGATGGCATCTTTCAGCGCTATTAGTAATGCCTTTAGTCGTCAACCAAACAATTTTTTTTTTCCTTGTTTCCACACAAAACCCGGTTTCTTTTGCGCATCCATTTGGTGCAAACTGTATCTTTATTCGTTTTTGAATTCTTCATTTTACTTACCCTTCATACGTAGTATAGGGTAAGTCTTGCAATCGTTTTGAAAATCTAAAAAAAAATTTTGACGGATTTACGCGTTTTCAACGCTGGAGATTGCAAAAAACATATTTTTAGAAAAAAAAAATTTTCGTCCGTCTGTCTGTCTGTAAACGCTCTATCTCCCGAACGAATTGAGATAGAGACTTGAAATTTTGTATGTACTTAGTATGTAAGAATGGGACGAAGCCTATTTAATGTCAGCAACCTCGATTATTCGGAACTGTGTTTTTTTCGGACTCTCGAAAAATTCGTTCTGATGAAAGGTATATAAAAATTTTCGAAATTTTTATTTTAAGGAGTGATCGTAAAAGGCAATAAAATAACACAAATTTTGCATAAAGAATGAAGTTGATCAAATTATTAGTTGCCGAGATATCTGTAATCTTGTTTTCCACATTCTTCGGTTTTTCATGACCCTGTATTTCATTCAAATTTCAATTCAAAGATATATTTTAATTGGAAATGAGACGCTTCATCCGACGCAATAAACTGCTAGTTAATAAGATTATTATTTTTGGAGTTATAAGGATGTTTCTTTTTCGCAATTCAGTACTTGCTTGAGTAGTTAGGCGTGTTGTATAATTTATCGAAAGAGATTCATCAGCAATTCATTAATACAGCATTACTATGCACAGTAAAAATATAAATACACGTTTAAATTTTGTTTTGGAATTGCAATCCATTTTATAAATAGTTTTCAAATCTATTATTTTCATGTATTATATATGCATATATATGATGGGTAAGTATTACGGTGGCCCCCAGCGACTAGTTTAAAGTTCGTCCTGACTTTTGTATCCCCCGGTACTTCTAGACACTGTATCTACATTCTTCTCCACTGTCACCTGGATTCTGAGCCTGAGCCCTGACACAAAAATGACAGTTGTAGAAGAAGTATTTTTATTTTATTTTATTCCTTAAAACACTTTTTTTAATGTGCTAAGCCTTTCAAAAGAGCTTAGACCAGGATCCAGGCAAATTTTGTGCTGCTAGTGAA
Organism: Maratus speculifer; assembly: GCA_964019185.1. NCBI lineage: Eukaryota > Metazoa > Arthropoda > Arachnida > Araneae > Salticidae > Maratus > Maratus speculifer. Next base: position 346,316,280 of record OZ025296.1, read on the forward strand.
ATGAGATTGACCAATCAGAAAATTCCGGCCTTAGTCTTTCATTGTCAGGCTCACAGAAGACATGATTCTACTGTAAAAGCAGCAGCAAGACTAAAATTAAAAAAAATGAGGTAAAGGAAACTAGCTGGAAAAACAGCCAGTATAGCATGCATTCTTATTTTTTGTTTGTATGGTCCCCTAAATTTTGGCACTTGGATTTTTTTAAAGTTTTCTTGGCTTAATCTTAGAAAAATAATGCTGATAAAATTTTTGTAAGTTATTGACAGCCCAATTCAAATGATCGTGTACTTGCTGAAAAAAAAAAAATCTACCTATCATAGTTTTGAATCAGCACTCAGGTTTTAGAATCCAGGTGGCACTTAACTTGTTCTTTATTGGGCAAACATCATGACATATACCCGAGATTTATTTTAAAATAATATCCTAAAGTTTTGTACCAGTTTAGATAAATGTGATTAACTTGCGATTTTTTTTAAAGTGATTTATAATTCTACTGCACAAAGAAAACTTGTTAAAGTCTAGCAAAATATCAGAAATATAAACTCAGGACTGCAACAGATGGCTATTTAAGGCCCCTGTCCTCGCTCGAGGAAACGCTCGCGAGCTAATGCTATTCCTATGGGGAAGCATTTTTCTAATAACTCTCTCGCATTTTCACATTTTGGAATGATTTTTTTTTTTTTTTTTGCATTGGATAGCTGAGGTGCATGCCGATAGCGCACCTTTTTTACTTTTTTGATTTTGGTTGCAGATGTTTTTTACAAAGTTAGTTTCACTTTCAAAACCGGTTTCGAAACTGAAAGTGCTTTTTAAAAAATATATCTGCAACGCTCTGTCGGCATGCACCTCAGCTATCCAATGCAAAAAAAATTATTCAAAAATGTCAAAATGCGAAAGAGTTATTAGAAAAATGCTTCCCCATAGGAATAGCATTAGCTCGCGAGCGTTTCCTCAAGCGAGGACAGGGGCCTTAAGGTTTTGTTCATCTGACGAAACCCCATTTGTCTCTGTCCTGTGTCTGTCTGTCACAGACTCTATACACAAAAACTGTATAAGTCAGAGACTTCAAATTTTACACAGCACTCACAGCTGAATACTTCGTGTCACACGACATATCATAAAAAAATGAGAAAAAAATGTATTTTAATTAAATTAATTTTTCAGCTTCATCCGTTCATTTTTGCGATTTAAATTTCAAAAGAGAACCTTAATGTGAGCGTTTTGCGTGTAGACATCGTAGCTTGGACTGAAAGCATTGCACTAGACAACAAATGGTTCTCAATTGCATTTTTTTAACGCAATCAAACTGGTTGGTAAAGTTATTATATGAATTAAATATTTCCAACTGAGTGAAAAATTGCCCAGGCCAGGAATTGAACCCAGATACTTGGCTTAAAAGGCCGTTTAAGCTAACTGGACACGACAACCAGTGAACATTTTTCGCCCAGATAACTTTGTGGGTCATAACATCTGGTCTGTCATTTAGACAGCTCAATAAAATAGACTGCAGGTAAGACTCCTTTACCTGCAGTATATTCTGTTACAAGGTTATCTGACGGGAAAATGCTCACCGGTTGTCGTGCTCTGTTAGCTTAAAAGGTAAAGCATTGGCCTGTAAGCCAAGTATCTGGGTTTGATTCCCGGTCTGGGTTTTTTTGCTCAGTTGGAAATGTTCAATTCGTATGAAATGGTTTTTAGCTCACAGGCTATCATAGCCTGAGAGCTTATGTGCCCGTCCGTTCTGTATGTATGTTCGTTCGTGCGTAACGCGATAACTCATGATAAAAATATCGGATCCACTTGAAATTTTGTATGTAGGTATATCCTGATAAGGGGCTTCCCTGATTAGTTTTCGGAGTTCATTCGATATGTATAAGAGGGGGAACGGGGGGCTCATGCCCCTCCCCTTAATTGATATAAACGGGATTTTTATGCAGAATTAACAGTTTTCGTTCAAAATTTAGATATAGGATCATTCTGATGAGGCGATTCCGTGACTGTTATTAGGTGTTCATGAATAAGTATAAACAGGGGGAACGGGGGGCTCATGCCCCTCCCCTTAATTGATATAAACGGGATTTTCATGCAGAATTAACAGTTTTCGTTCAAAATTTAGATATAGGATCATTCTGATGAGGCGAGTCCGTGGCTGTTATTAGGTGGTCATTGAATAAGTATAAACAGGGGGAACGGGGGTTCTAATCAGTGGCGTAGCTAAGGGGGGGGGGGCGTCCACCACGGGCGCCGAGGCCTAGGGGTGCCAAATTGAGAGAAATTGTTATATATCTATATTGGGGTGGGGGTGCAAAATTTCTTGCTGCCCCCGGGCACCAAAAAGCATAGCTATGCTACTGGTTCTAATGCTCCTCCCCTTAACTTGTATAAATGGATTTTTCAAGCAGAATTGTCAGATTTCGTTCAAATCTCTGAATAGTTTTGGAAGTTTAATGGTTAAGTATAAAAGAGGGGAATAACTCCACTTAAATTGTATAAATGCTAAATGGGTTTTTATTAAGAATTATCCAATTTGCTCTGAATTTTGGATATAGATTTTTTATATGATAAATCATGTCCTTGATAGTTTAGGACGTTAAATGATTAAATATAAAAAAGGAGAAAGGGGAGGCTGTTTCCCCTTCTTAATTTTTTTTTAAACGGAATTAACGAAAATACAAGTCTGTAATGTACAATTAGTATGCGTAGCCTGTGAGCTCAATGCCATCAGTTTAACTGGGCAATATTTTTTTATTTATTAGTTTGAGTGCCAGTGCTCAAACTTGAAGTTTTCATATTAAGGTGGATTTAGTAATTAAAATAAATTTCATATTTCTTGCCAATTTAAGGGTTTCTACTGCTAGGGTTTCATTCATCTCATTCATAATATATTTTTTAATTCAATCTTCTTTCTGTTTAAAAAAATATTCGATTTATTAATGATTTGGCATTTTAAATTTCGTTAAACATTTTTTTTTCAGTTTTAGCAATTTTAAATTTTATTTATATCATCGCTATATGTTAAATTTAGGATTTTCAAAAAATGTGGAATTTATTTAAACAGTTTGTTTTGAACATCTTTAATTTCATCAAAATAAATAACTTCCTTTTATAATTATTTTTGAATTAAATTTGTTGGTGCTGCCATCTGTGAAAGAATTTAATAATTTGGATCTATTAATTGAATGATAATTTGTTTTGAAAGAAATATTAAAGAAACCTTCTGTGCGATCTGCAATCACATTAACCCTCTTGTTATTTTTGTTTCCACCATTATTTAAAAAAAGTACATTTCACAGAATATTTCTCCTGCAAATGTTGTCAAAAACCAATGTAAAAGATTTTTGTTTTTTCAAAAGTGGTGCGAAATAGAATTAAAAAAAAATCATCACTTGATTTAATGCTCTTTATAGCTGCCCCGATAAAGTCTTCAATATATTTAAGCCCAATAATAATAATAAAAAAAAAAAATCCTTGCAATGAAGTTTGTACGATTTTTTCTTTTTTACTTTTAAAAGCCCTTTGTAACAACACAGTGAATTTTCTGTGCTTTTTATTGTGACTTTTTTTTTTTGGGGGGGGGGGGGGTCTCTATTACCTGACTGATGTGGGAAAGTTTTCCTTTCATAGAACCAAAATTTCAGGTATAAAATTTAAAAAAAAAAATTCAAAGTGGATCTGAATTGTGGAATTATTTTTAACAGATCAGATGACATAGTCGGGGGACTACTGTAATTCAATTTTCTTATTCAAAATATTTATTTTTTCACGTAAAAAAAACCCTCGAAGATTGAGAGTTATGTGTTTGCTTAGCTTCAAGATTAACCGACCAGCGTATACAATCATTTTTAAAAATATATGCTGTTTTGAAAAGTCCATTAAAATTTGTAAATGTGGTTGTAAAATCAACTTTTTTCCTTCATTATTTTGAAAATCACATTCCTTTTTCTATATTTTTTCCCCATGAGAAAATGGAATATCCCTTTTTTCTTTCCCCTTCCGAAAGAGAAATGGGATGTTTCGTTTTCTGATTGGGGGGGAGGATGTGATTATTGACATTGTTTTTTTTTTTTTTTTTTTTTTTTCCTAACTTTTGTCATTTTTTCGCTAAAAAATATCAAGAGACCACTTCTTTTTCATTTCCATGATTTTGTACGTATGTTTAACTACTACATGATATATTTTGTTACACTTTTTAGAGATAACACTAATTTAAATCTTGCAGATTTTGACTATTTAACACATTATATCTGCTCACAGCAACAAAATCTTGATGTAATACTGTATAATTTAGCTTGTCCTAGTAGTAGACTTCCATATTCTATAAGAAGTTTGGAGTACTATTGCATAAATAAGATTTTAAATGCGGAAAACGGACAAAAACGTCATTTTTATTGTACTTTTGGAGCGACGCGACGTAACAATACCCCATGGAAACAAATTTTAATAAGCAGGTAATATTGCACTAACAATTTATGCCGAAAGAATTTTGGGATGCTGTTGCTTGACAGAGATATAGCACTCAAAACATACTGGCATTTCACTTTTCATGAAAAATGGTATTCACAACCTTTGACATTTTTAATAGGGAAGAGGAAATTTTTTCAGGGCTTCAAAATTGCACATTATTAATAAATATGATTATTAATAATGCATTAATAATCATATCTGATAAATATGATTTACTTGAACATTTAAAAAAATGGTACTACTAGGTTATCCCATCGACCAAAAAACGATCGCCAAAAAATAAGATTAAATGCCAATAATGGAGGATCGTGATTGTCACATTCAATGATATTAAATACGATACACGTATTTAAAACATCGTTAAGTGATTTTTATTTTGATTTTTTATTCATATTTTTATCAATATTCTACTAATTATTTGATTTTTTCATTATTTTAAATAAAAAATATGTCAATATGTATTATTTGGCTATTAGTTTGGCGAAATGGGTCGACGGGATAACCTAGAAGTACCAAAAAAAAAAAAAAAAAAAATCAAGTCAATTAAAAAATACGATTATCAAAATATCACATTTTTGTCTGAATTTCAAAATGATGACTATTAAAGATTAACAATTCCTTCATCCCGAAAGGGTTAATAGCTACAAAAGAAAATTTGCACAATTTTATTGAAACATGAAAATATACAATTGGCTCTGCATGCAGCATTAGAAACGTGCATAAAATCCTTAAGGGTGTTCTTAAATCAAAAGGGGAAAACTTTGTGACATAAATTTTAATTTATTTTTGTTCGGAAATGCATGAAACTAGCGGATGTTGTTGTTCGGAAACTGTCGAATTTTCCAGATTTTTTTTTGTAAACGCCACAGATTTTTTAGAACAAGCCGTCAAAAATGGCGTTTTGAATTGCATCTCCCGACAAAAGGGAGAAAAAGGCGTGATCACGTGATCGAAAATGCTTATAACTCAATCGGTAATTAATGGATCAAAAAATGGAAAACTAAGTTAGATTCTAAATCGCTTCCATGGTCATGTTTTGCAATTTCATATCTTTCCGTTGAAAAATGAAATTGTAATTGTGTCGAATCTTTTTGTGCTTGTTGAGGAAAGCAGTTAAGAATGAAGACGTGGGATGAAGTTTAGAGAGTTGGGTAGTTTTACTTCCCCACAAAATCCACTGCTCTTTTGGGATTTACAAACAGACATATCGAGTAATAAGGTTATTTTCTGTAGAACTACACTTATCAGGGTTCGCACAAACTCCTTGGACTCCTTAGAAACTACTTAGAAATGAAAACGTTCCCAAGTAGTACTTAGAACTACTTAGATAAACAAAATACTCCTTAGAAACTCCTTAAATTGTATTGCGGTCGGGGATGCCGCGGACGCGCTATAGTGCGTAAAATATGCAAAGAATCGGCGATGGGACGCAGAAAAATAGTTCGTACGCGTCCCGTAAAACGCGTAATTTCGTTAAAAAATTTCAAAATAACGACCATTTTTCGATAAATTTCGTCAAAGAATTCGCAAAAAATGGCTAATTTCCTCATAAAATTTCGAAAAAACGGCAGATTTCCTCAAAAAAACGACAAATTTCGTGTAAAAATCGCGATAAAACGGCAAAAATTGTCAAAGTATTTGCGAAAAACAACAGATTTGGTCAAAAAAATCTCGATAAAACTGCAAATTTTGTCGAAAAATTCGGAAAATACTAGAGATGCACCGGATGTGGATTTTTGCCGGATACCGAATAACGGATATCCGGCACAAAATTTTACCGAATATCCGGTATCCGGCCGAATAATTTCTCATTTTTAATTTTAATAATATTTCAATTTTATGCTTGTTTAAAGAAAAAAAAAATTATTGAAATTTTATATTATGCAAGTATTAATAGATTTCAATTCACTTATTAAGTCAAAGTTACTTAAAAACATAGTAATAATTAAATATTGAAATGTAATAATATTTTGCCTTTTCAATATTACTTATAAAACTTCTAACTTTACATGCATATTTTTTTCTACCCTTTCTTTAGTCTCTATCATCAGATTTAGGTAGTGTCTTGATGTTTTTATAGATGCATTGTATCGATTAACTAACAGAAAAAAATATTTTTACCCTGTTGACACATAATTAACAAAAATGGGATAGTTATGTATGTTACTCCTCTTGACTCTGAGTGAGCATTACAGTTTTCCTATTAAGCTCTTTTTGCATCGTAGAGCAAGTTTCAGAATGAACTTTATTTAAAATATCACTTGCAATTTTAACATGAGCGGGTGACTTATATAACAAGGCATAGTTCAATTGTTTTGGAAATTTTTACTAAAATATGTTTTATTTAAAAATGCAATTTGTATATTTAATGATTTTTTTTCTTTTGTTTTTACCACATTTTTTTCTATTGCTGACTGCTTAACTTGTGCAATTGATGTTCCAACAAAAATTGAATGGTTTCTTTATTATCAGCACCATTTTGTTCTTGATTTTCTAAAGAAACACACTTTGAATCTGGAGTATGAATATTCATAAATAAACTCTTTAGTTTGTTGGAAACTTTATTTTTCTACATAGTTTTTAATCCTCAATACTTTAGCACTTATAAGATGGCCCCATTGTACACATTTCAGACTCGGATTTTTGACGTATTAACAGCAACTTCATAAAACTTTTAGATTAGATATTTATACCTTTCTCTTTTGTTGATATTAATAATTCAAATTAATAATAAAGTTATTAACAAAACACTTGAGAAGAACTATAAAAGTCTACTACTTCATTACAAAAAAATGAAAGCAAAACAAAGTTGAAATTGTAGTTGATATTCTAGTTTTGGTTTTACAATTACAGTTATGACAGAATTATTGAACACTGAGTTAAATTTTGACTGGTGAAAATTACAATAAAACTTTTGAGAGGTGTAAAATTACTTCATTACTGAAATTTAAGAACAATTTTTAAGAGAAATAAAAAATGTGAAGTTGAAGTACATATTCTAGTTTTGTTTTTACAATTGCTGTTATAGGTTATGACAAAATATTGTCATACTTTAAATATATCTTCATTTACATATAAACATTATAATTTCATAATTGTGAAAATATACAAGTATTTATTTTTGTTAACATTGCTTTTTAATAAGATAAGGTATGCAAGGAGCAAATTAGTTTTACATTTGTTTTTAAATATAAAAAACAGATGTTAAAAAATGTTTTACTATCCGGCAACCGGATATTAAAATATTCGGCCGGAACGAATATCCGGTTCGAGTGCCGAATAAGCAGTACATCCGGCAGGAGCCGGATATCCGGTGCATCCCTAGAAAATACGGCATATTTTGTCAAAAAAAAATTCGCTAAAACGACGGGTTTTGTCAAAATTTTCGAAGAAATGACAAATTTCGTAAAAAAAAAAAAATCTCAAAAAAGGCTAATTTTGTCACAAATCGCCAAAAAAACGGCAAATTTTCTCAAAAAGTTGCGAAAAAACGACAGATTTTGTTTAAAAAAATCGCGATAAAACGACAGATTTCGTCAAAAAATCGCGATTAAACGATAGATTTCGTCAAAAAATCTCAAAAAAAGAAAATTTATTCAAAAGATTCGCGAAAAAAATGGCTAATTTCGTCACAAAATCTCGAGAAATGGTAGATTTCCTCAAAAAATCGCGAAAAAATGATAAACTTCGTCTAAAAATCACGGAAAACGTCATATTTCGTCAGACGATCGTGAAAAAACTCAAATTTTGTCTAACAGGCATGGAAAAAAAAGTGTTAATGCTAGGAGTGAATTTTTCTGTTCCAAAAACTAATTTTTTTGCTTCATTTTTTTTTTTTTTTTTTTTTTTTCTGCTCTAAAAACGGATTTTCCTGCTTCACAATCTGTTTCTGACTGCTCCAAGTCTTTCTGAGTAAATGTGACTCAGAAAAACACACATTCATTAAACAAAAAGTTTCATCAGTTTACTCCTCAACAAAAGTATTCTTTTTTTCAGCAAAAATGTCTTTTTCAATTAATCAGTCTTGTCCCTTTAAAAAAAAAAAAAAAAAAAAAAAAAGCAAACAATAGTGATACTTGTTATCTTCTACATTCAAATGTTCAATATTGTATAGTTAAATTTGTATCTTGCACATTTATTTTTAAACAAGTAAAGAAAATTTCTCTGAGTTTAAACAAAAATTATTGGTTTTAATTATTTATTTATTATTAAAACAATGATTATTGCATTTTATTTTTCATTTGCAAATGAACAAGTTAAATTTTTGCATCTAAAATAATGACTTATTAGTGGGGAGCCGCTTTTGATAAAAAAGGACCCAGAATTTTAGAATTCCCGGGGACCCAGGATTTTTCAAGTTAAGCGGCGGTTTTGCACGCAAGCAATAGTGCTCCCCCCCCCCCCCCCAAAAAAAAAAAAATGCGATTGTAAAGCGCACGGTAAATCCTGTATGCACATCATTCATCAGAAGCACAGCAATGGCTGGTTCGGATCATACTAATAGCCACCAAAGTGATTGTTTTCATGGCCATAAGGGAAAGAAAAGTGAAAAGAATAGTCCAGATTCACCTCTAAGCTTCTAATTTCAAAAAGTGATTACACTGTTTAATTCCTTCACAGGTAGATATACAACTTGGATTTCTTCTTCATAATCGACTTATCATGCTCAATTTTGCTGATAACGGTGGATTCAGGGGTGATTCTCGTCCGAAATTTCCGAAAATTTAAGGCATCCTTTTCCGAAAATTTGAAATTGGGTTATCAGTTTCGCATAGTTGCTAACTTGTACGGTTTTCTAAGCGAAAAAACAATCGCGGAGACATGCAAATTTCGTGAAAGCATTGCCGAAAAAGCGCACATTTCGTCAATATTTCGTGGAAAAACAACGATTTCGTCAATGTTTTTGTCCACGAACTTTGTCAAAAGATCGTTGACAAACGCGAATTTCCTGTGCAGATCACGGTTAAAACGGCAATTTCACCAAATATCGGAGATAAAACGCTGTTTTCAATAAAAAATCGCTTACAAATATTTAGTCAAAAAATCATATAAAAAAAAGATTTTATCAAAAGATTACGGAAAAAACGCCGATTTCATCAAAAGATCGTGGGTATAAAATGCCGTTTTCCAGAAAAGATCGTGTAAAAATGCAAATTTTGCCTAAAAATCGTCAAAAAAAATGTCGATTTCATAAAAAAAAAACCACGGAAAAACTGCCGATTTCGTCAGAAGATCACAGAAAAACTGCCGATTTGGACAAAAGATCTCAGTAAATCGCCAGTTTTGCTAAAATATCGCAGATAAATCACTAATTTCGTCTGAAGATCGTGGGGAAGCGCCGATTTCGTCTGGAAATCGCGGATACCCCCCCCCCCCTCCCTCTCGTGGTGGGTAACTCGCGGAATCTCTGTGGAATTGGGGCTGTGCAAGTGCATACCACATAAATAACAATAAAAGTGACAAATCCTTAAAATTTTTTGGACTCCTTGGATTTTTTCTTCCGAATTCTGTATGAACCCTGACTTATGAAACTACTTGTGTCAATGGCGGATCGAAGGGGGAGGGGCGATCGCTCCCCCCCCCCCCTTGAGCCAACTAAAGGATCTGCAGAACGACATCAGATGCCCTCACGGAGAAGTTGTTGGTCGTAAACTCGAGACCGGCGCGACCCGGGTCGGGTCGCGTCCCCTTTATTATACTGAGACTGGGTCAGGTCTTCACACTTTCAGAGCCGAGTTGGGTCTTGTCGGGTCTTATTTTTTTCTGCAGAGCTGAACCGAGCCACACAGATTTTTCCAGGTCAGGTCTGGCGTAAACTTCTTACTAGAAATAGAAACGGACCAAAATTTTCAAGCCCAAGTGCCGTTCGGTATAAGGACTAAACGCTCGATCTGGGATAGACACAGCTCGTACGCTGTGACGGTTCTGAGGGGCGAAGTCCCCCCCCCCCCCTTTGGCTAAGAAAGAGTTTACAAAGTGACATTATGCATCCTCACAAGAAATAACTTGGGGCGATGCTGGAGCCCGTCACGGCCTGGCATGGGTCGCGCCAGTTTAAGGCCACGAGACTTGGACTAGGTAAGGTTTTCTCTCATTTTGAATCGTGTCATGTCCTGATCTTGCTTTTTCTAGAGATTCGGAAGGGGACAGGCTTCTTTTTCTTCCAGACCGAGCTTGGTCTGGATTTCATTTTTCCTGGAAGTTTGCATTGGACAACATTTCAGGTCGTGGCTCGGCCCGGAATAAAAGCTAAATATTCGGTCTGTTTCCGATCTAGATAGTAAGATAAACATTATTGGCTCGACCGCGACCCGTGCAGCTAAACGTTTGGTACGTCTCTGATCTAGATAGTATGATAGACATTACTGGCTCGACAGCGACCCGTGCACTCTTCTAAATTCTTTCCCACGAGTCCAAGTTGGGTTGAAAACTTTCTTACTTGTCAATCGTAAAAATTATTAAACAGAGAAAATGCGACTTTCATCATATAGGCGCAAATAAGGGCGAACTTCATTAAAGAAACTCGAATTTCTTCAGAAGGTTACGAAAGAAACACGAATTTTATCAAAAAGTCGCAAAAACCCTCAAACTTTGTGAAAGGATCGTGAATTTCTCCGTGAAGACCCGACCCGAAGCAAAAAATCAGAAATAAACTTGACCCGCAACAAACAGTAGAAGTTAACCGGATCGCATATAAGCAACATTTACATGGATACGGACATGGGAAAAAATCCTGTGCTGTGATTGGCTTATGTTATGGAGCAATGTCGTGCGTCAGAAACACGTTACTCGTCGTAGTGCAAAGGAGAGAGAGAACAACAAAACGATATGGTTTTATGATGTCCAGTACCATAAGACTTCTAGTCACAAGATTTGTATTTATACAAATGTGAAATTTCAAAGAAAAAATACCAATTTTTGGACGATTTTTCATTTTTGTTCACCGTAATATCGACTGATTAAATGATTTAGAATGGAATGATCTCCAGAAATCAAACATTAGTTAGATGAACATTTAAAAATTTTTATCTACATTTTTACGACGTAGCTGCAACATTATGGAATTATTGTTTTACGAAACTAAGTTTATTCAATTTAATACTGTGTAAAAAAAAAAAAAAATATATTCAGCTTTAATGTACTTAAAGGCTGCAAAGTTCATTTCAGATGCATGCTTGCTAGTTCAGTGGTTACAATATCTAATTTTAAATGAAACTAAACAATTTAAATCATAAATACAATCATTCTGCTATCTTTAAGAAATATGTTTTCTTCTTAGACCAAGTAATTTTAACTATTTCTTTTTGGATGACTATAGTATTTTGTGATTCGTGCAACCATTGCTTATTTGTGCAAAATTATACTGAATGCACATTTTTTTTACTTCATTTGTGAGCCAATGCATTACTTAAACATTAAAATTATAAATACATGTCTATGCGATTGTAAAAAATTAAATAAGAAGAAATTATATTAAATTATTTCTACGACGAAAGATTATCTATCACACTCATCCGAATAACAACTTTTTTACGACAATTATAAAAAAAAAAACGCCTTTTTATTTCCGGTTAAAAGAGAGAAAGACAACGCCATTTAAATTCCCGTTAGAGGAATGAGAGAACCGATTAGCCAATCACAGCACAGAATTCTTTCTCATGTCCGTATCCATGTAAAGGTTGCTAATATGCAACCGGATCAAAACGCGACCCACAACAAAAAGTAAAAATTAACCAGACAACAGCAAAAAAAAAAGAAGCGAACTGGATATCAAAATTTGTGAAATGATCGCGGAGAAAACACTAATTTCTTCAAAGGATCGTGAAGCAGACATACATTTCGTCCAAAAATTGCGAAAAGAACGAAAATTTTATAAAAGGACTCACTTCAATCAATTCAGGTCAACAAGAATCCTTCTCGCAAAAGTAAAAACCAAATTCTAAACTGCTCGAAATCAGAATCGTATGTCAAACTGCCCCAAATGCGCTATGCACAGCTAAAAAGTAAAAGTCAACCTGACCAACAACAAAATGTAGTAGTCGACCGGACCCAAACCCGACCCAAAAGCAAAAAATCAGAAATTAATTCAAACAGCAACAAAGAGTAGAAGTCAATCGGACCCAAACACGACCCAAGTATAAATTAACCCGACCAGGAGCAAAAAATGGAAGCTAACCGAACCCGAACCCGACCCACAGCAAAAAAATAGACGAAGCACGACCCACGACCCGCATTAAAAAATGAGCTCCGACCAGTGCATCAGATTGGAGTTTCCAAATTTCTAAAATCGCACCCCCCCCCCCCCCTCTTGAGGACTCTCCAGATCCGCCCTTGACTTGTGTAGATTAAGGCTCCTATATACCGGGCTGAATCACGCCTCCATTAAGTTTCCAAAACGGTTGCCTGATTTGGCGTCTTATCGCTTAAATGGCGAGGCGAGTAATTTTAGTTTCTCAATCTCTCTCACGGGAAAATATAAGGCATTTAAAATTGGGTAAAATAATAACATGTAGGTATGCTTTTGTATAATGCTATATTAGAATTAAAAAAATATTTCCATCAATTTATTTTTATTGATATGTTTTACATGCTTATTTAAGAAAGAAAATATAAATGAAACTAATTCTAAATTTGATTTAATGTGAGTATAAATATATATTTACATACATTAGACTGATTTTATTCTTTTTTTATTTTCACAGTGAAATTATGATTAATATTTTTTTAATAAAAAAGCTTCAAATGCTAATATTCTTTGCTATAAGTTAGTAAATTAAAGACACAGTTTTAACGAATTAGTCGTACGTAAAATAATTTCTAATTAAAAATTTAAAAAATGAAATAATTTAAAAAGGAAGAATGAAATCCTTCCGTGTTTCCGGTTTCTTTTAATTTCATCTTAACTCGCCCCCCTTCCCCTTTAATCCCTAAAAGATTCAATCAAATGCTTAAGATTTGTAAGACTTTTTTTTATTTAATATCTTGCCCTTTTATTACTTTATTGCAACAACAAATAATCAATTATTTAAATCTCCACCTTTCGAAATTACCGATTTCGCCCCCCCCCCCCCAACCTCCCGAAACAAAGCACTTAAAATGTAAAATAATTAAACAATACTGTTTCATTTTTTTCTGTTCTATTTGGAATTTTATAGTAATTGTAGATAAATAATATATTGTTAAATCAAATGCCCCTCCCTTACGCCATATAAATAAATAAATAAATAAAATAAAATAATAATAATAATAAAACATGACACCTCCTCCATTTTTAGCTTAAAAATTATAAATCTTTTATATTTATAAGAATATCTTTTATTCTTTTATATCTATATGATTATCTTTTATATCTATATGCCCCGAAACAAAGCACTCAAAATGTTAAATTATTAATCTTTGATAATGATTAAAATTATAATGATAATGATTAAAATTATAAATCTTTTATATTTATAAGAATATCTTTTATTCTTTTATATCTATAAGATTATCTTTTATATCTATATGCCCCGAAACAAAGCACTCAAAATGTAAAATAATTAAACAATACTGTTTCATTTTTTTCTGTTCTATTTGGAATTTTATAGTAATTGTAGATAAATAATATATTGTTAAATCAAATGCCCCTCCCTTGCGCCAAATAAATAAATAAATAAATAAAATAAAATAATACTAATAATAAAACATGACACCTCCTCCATTTTTAGCTTTAAAATTATAAATCTTTTATATTTATAATTTTTTCTAATGCTTTTGATATTTTTCTAAACAATAAATTTATAATCATAAAATCCCACCACTCTGAATTTTTGGCTTTTTCCTTTTTAACACTCCCCCCCCTCCTTTTCCTCCGCAAAAATATAATATCTTTTTCACTTTCGATTAAAAATATCTCTATTCTTTATTTTATGTTTCAATCAAATGCTTAAGATTTGTAAAACATTTTTTTAAACTTTCCTGCTTATTCATTACTTTATTGCAACAATAAATAATCAATTATTTAAATCTCCACCTTTCGAAATTACCGATTTCGCCCCCCCCCCCAAACTGAGAATTCAAAATATAAAACAATTAAACAATACTTTTTCATTTTTATTTTTCTATTCTATTTGGAATTATATTGTAATTGTTGATAAATAATAAATTGTTAAGTCAAACACCCCCCAACCCCACGCTAAAATAATAAATGAATAAATAAAAATAATAAATAAATAATAATAAAAATAATAAATAAATAATAAAATATGCCACATTCCTCATTTTTATCTTACAAAATTTAAAATCTTTAAAACTCGTGATTTTTTCTAATATTTTTGTTATTACTTACCCATCATACGTAGTATAGGGTAAGTCTTGCAATCGTTTTGAAAATCGAAAAAAAATTTTTGACGGATTTACACGTTTTAGATAGTGGAGATTCCGAAAAACATATTTTTAGAAAAAAAAAATTTGCCGTCCGTCTGTCTGTCTGTCTGTCAGTCTGTCTGTCTGTAAACGCTCTATCTTCCGAACAAATTGAGATAGAGACTTGAAATTTTGTATGTAGTTAGTATGTAAGAATGGGACGAACCCTATTTAATATCAGCAACCTCGATTATTCGGAACTGTTTTTTTCGGACTCTCAAAAAATTCGTTCTGATAGAAGTTATATAAAAATTTTCGAATTTTTTTGTTCTAAGGAATGGACGTAAAAGGCAATAAAATAACACACATTTTGCATATAGAACGAAGTGGATCGGATTATTAGTTGCCGAGATATTTGTAATCTTGTTTTCCACATTCTTTGATTTTTCATGACCTTGTATTTCATTCAAATTTCAATTCAGAAGTATATTTTAATTGCAAATGAGACGCTTAATCCGACGCTGTTAATTGTTAGTTAATAGAATTATTATTTTTGGAGTTATAAGGATGTTTCTTTTACGCAGTTCGGTACTACTTGAGTAGTTTGGCGTTTTATATAATTTGTCGAAATTGGTACATCAGCAGTTCTTTAATATAGCATTACTATGTATATTAACAATATTTAAATTTTGTTTTGGAATTGCAATGCATTGTATAAATAGTTTCACATGTTTTATTTTCATATACATATCCATGATGGGTAAGTATTACGGTGGCCACCAACGACTAGTTTTTTTTAACAATAAATTTATAATTATAAAATCCCACCTCCCTCTGAACTTTTGGCTTTTTCTTTAACTATGTCCCCCCCCCTCCTTTTCTTACGCCGCAAAATATAATATCTTTTTCAATTTCGATTTAAAATGTTTCTATTCTTTACTTCTTAAATATTAAATGAATCCAACCATTTAAATGGTTATGGATTTAAATGGTTGGATTCATTTAATATTTAAGAAGTAAAGAATAGAGATATTTTAAATCGAAATTGAAAAATATATTATATTTTGCAGCGTAACAAAAGGAGGGGAGGGGGAGACATAGTTAAAGAAAAAGCCAAAAGTTCAGAGGGAGGTGGGATTTTATAATTATAAATTTATTGTTAAAAAAATAACAAAAATATTAGAAAAAATCATGAGTTTTAAAGATTTTAAATTTTGTAAGATAAAAATGACGAATGTGGCACATTTTATTATTTATTTGTTATTATTATTATTATTTATTGTTATTTATTTATTATTTTTATTTATTTATTTATTCTTTTAGCGTGGGGTTGGGGGGTGTTTGACTTAACAATTTATTATTAAATGAATCCAACCATTTAAATCAATACCTCACACTCTAAAAATAAATAAATAAATAAATAAATAAAAATAAAAATAAATAAATGAATAAGGCGAAAGTTGCATAAATGAGGGAACGGGGAATTCTTGTCTTTTCTTTTCTTTTCTTTTCTCACCCGTCTGGTATAAAACACGACATCAGCTTCGAAGAACCGGTTTGTTGTATACAAGCGTTTAGGTTGGCGCGATATTTGGCGAAGTTCTCCAATCCAGATCTATTCTTTTAAGTATTTATACACAAGTTACTCCCCTTTTTTTCATTTATATGGAAGTTAAATACTCTAAACCCATTCCCGAACAGGTCAGAATAATTTTCTGCTAAACAATCGTCCATTTTTAACGATTTTATAGCCTTAAAGTCATTCAAACGTTTCTCGCCCCATAGGAATCAATGGGAAACAAACGGTAACTGGGAAACAAGATGCTTGACGATTCAGCCTGAGTTACAGGAGCCCTAGTGTAGATAAGGCAGACGATAGACGATATGGCACATATATTGGTTGAATAAAACGCAAAATGAATATTTTCCAGATGTGTCACTTTTCCGGCGGATGTGCGATATTATTATTTTTATTTATTCATTGGAAAATAGTTGTTGTTCTCGATAGAGAATTGAGAAATCTGAAATATATCTGATTCTTTTATTGGTTGAATTCCGCAAGTTATTTTATTCGTTTACTGATGGGTCCAAGTTTAATATCCAAAAAGAGAATACTTCTGCTTTTTATTTTATATGTTTTCTGATTGGTCAGTATTTCCAAAAATGGAATACTTCTGTTGCCGCAATGGCAATTAAAATAAAATAAAATAAAAATTTTTAAAAAATAATAATTTGAAAACAAATTGTGATAGAGATTTCAAACAAATTTCATTCAAAAGTGCATTTTTTCCTCGACGCAACGGTGTAAAAATTTAAAGTGTGCGATGTTTAGAAGTTTAAAAATTTACAGTTCCGAAAATAGCAAAACTGAAATTTCATTTAAGATTTGCTTATGATATGTCCCAGAATATTAATGTTTAATGCACGGCTTACGTAATACATGACACATTACGATCATCATAAAAATGATGTTTAGTAATTTAAATATAGAATTTTTATATAACTCTTTAAAAGTTTAGTCTTTGAAAACATCATTTTTCAAATAGTCGTTATAATTTGTTAAATTACATAAAAAAAAAAAACCTATTTGGAAGATAGTTGTTGTTCTCGTTAGAGAATTAGGAAATCTGAAATATATCTGAATCTTTTTATTGGTTGAATTCCACAACTTATTTTGTTTATTTTTTCGTGTGGTTCGCAGCTTTGCTTATAATGCTTAACCCCTTGAGCTCTGATGGTAGAATTTTCTACCACATAATTTCAATTCTGAAATGTCACAATCGCACCAGAAAATTCGACGAAATTTCTTTGAAAAAGGTTTAATGCACTTTTTTCGTGTTTATCGTTAACCTCTTTTCTTCTTTGCAAAATAATGGTGCCAATGTGACATTTAGAATTTTGAAGAAATTTACACCCCATAGCTCAAAGGGTTAAGAGGCTGCTTCATTCAAATGAAAAGACCCGTCCGCTAATACTAATCCTATGGAAGAAATTCATAAAGATATCTCGCTTGCATTTCAATATTTTTAAATGATTTTTTTGCATTGGATAGTTGAGATCGATGAGTATGTAGGTCGACTTTTACTTTTTTACAGATATTTTTTACGAAAACGCTTCCTTTTTCGGAACCGGTTTCGAAAGCAAAAGCATCCTTATAAAAAATACCTACAACCAAAATCGAAAAAATAAAAAACGACCTGCATTCAATGTTCCATCTCAGCTGTCCAATGCAAAACAACATCGTATAAAAATATTGAAATGCAACTGAGATATCTTTGTAAAATTCTCCCATAGGATTAGCATTAGCGAACGGGTCTTTTAATTTGAATGAAGTAGTCTCTTCATTTGAAAGAAAAGCTCATTAGCTTGCCTAACTTGAAATATGTTAAGCAAAACTGATTTCGAGGTTTTGAAAAGTTACACCTCATAAGTTAACTCGTTTTATGTTAATTATACTATTGTTATGTTTCATGATCGGTTACAATATTGCAGCAACCGAATTGATATATAGATAATCCTATAACCGTCAAATCCAAAGGTGAAAAATAGAAAGATATTACAATTTACTTATTCTAGATAAAATTTATGATGTGAGTTTATTAAAAGAAAAGTAGGTGTTTATTTTTTAAACTTTTCAGAAAATCAGCCTTAACAATACAGGAAAATAACCATGCAGGAATTTTTAATATTGAATTAATTTTAAGCCAAAATGAATAGAAGTAGTGGTTGACTCGTAGGCTTAGCATTGCGTTTTCCTGCACCCAGTTTTTCATGTTTTCATACTTTTGATTGAAGGACAAACATATTGCTAAACCTATGAGTCAACCACTACTAAACCAGTAAAATAACCATGCAGGAATTTTTTAATATTGAATTAATTTTATTTTAACATAGTTTTTATTTTGTAAGGATTTGGAATTATTCCTTTCCAGGATTTCTTTTAGCAAAAATTATGTTTTTTTAAAAATAAGTTTTTATTTAATTTCAGTAGCTTTTCCTATCATTGCTAAATTACAATAAAGCACTAAAATTTTGAAATTAACAAAATAACCTACGTATATTTTTTATGCTATAAAGACCGTACACACCGATTACAATAGCAGTTAGCGATGCCAAAAGAAAAAAAGAGATAAAACTGATGTATAGAACATTGCAGCCTGATCTTAAAATAAGGACGTCGTACATACGTCCTGATATTTAAAATAGAAGAAGAATTCATGGCAAACGCAGATACGTCGTAGTGTTTAAGAACTTAGTAAGGTTGAACCACCTGATGTTTAATCGCATTTTGGAACAATCAGTTAAA
This sequence comes from Maratus speculifer, assembly GCA_964019185.1. NCBI lineage: Eukaryota > Metazoa > Arthropoda > Arachnida > Araneae > Salticidae > Maratus > Maratus speculifer. The sequence continues at coordinate 346,335,394 of OZ025296.1, forward strand.
AAAAAATGTTTTTACATGACATGCGTGTGCCCGCAGCCTGGACAGATACCGTATTTACCCGTATATAGGACGCACGCGTGTATAAGGCGCAACCTTACTTTACAAGTAAAAATGGCAATTTCTTAAAATCTCGTATATAACGCGCACCATAAATTTGATACGCTAATGAAGAATGACCAAAGTAATTTTAGTAAAAGAAAAGTCGAAACAAACATTACACCAGACCAGAAAACAAGACGAAAATGCATTTTTAGACTTCGGGTTGTAAGAGAATGACGGGAAATAGGAATGAGTAACGGTAAAAAAAATTGCTAATTAGTGTTTAGATAATGTCATTAGTTCTCTTGTATAAAAAACTGCAAAGAATGAAATAAATATGCAGTAATACTTCAATCAAGTAACATTTTCCGTGTTACAATGGCTTCTTTGAATAATTTCTTGTTTCATATGTATATCGTTTGATTGCATCCAACAGTAAAAAAATTATTCCGTGTATAATAGCCCAGTCATTTTAGCAAAAATAGGGGAAAAAATTAGAACAAAGCTGGATTTTTGCATAGGTGCTAGTTAGGTTATGTAGTTAAACATACTAAAAGTCCCCATCGATCCGATGTGAGCTTACGCCACCAGGGGGCGCTAAAGAGCTTGAAAATCAGTTTTTTGTGAATATCTCACGAACAATGTCATTTAGAGACAAAAAGTGAATTACAAAGTTGGAGATAATTTAATTTTCTATAAAAAGTGTCATTAACATTTGTTTGTCACATTAACCTTTCCCTGTCAAAAATGTAAAAACGTGGCCATATTTGAAAGTAAAATTATAAAAATTCAAAAAAGCTGCTGCTACTTTAAAAAAAATTGTAAACAGATCTATAATTCTCACCTTTGAATGGGGAAAGTGAATATATAATATACATTTATGCCTATTTCCACACCACCTTTGAGGTAAAACACTTAGTGCGTTTTTTTTTTTTTTTTTTTTTTTTTTTTGTCTAGTAGGCATATTCTACTTATAGTGACTGGCTTAATCCAATTTAAGTCGTTTAACTGCTTTAGTAGTTCTTTGCACAGCTTCAATTTCTACACTCGATTCAGATTCGTAATTATCTGTATTTATTTCTTTCGTTGCTGTACTGCTTTCAGTATTTTTTGTTTGCCTTTCGATATCATCACTGAATACAGAAGTAGCGCTTCCCTCCTCCCTTGCAGTGGGCAGGATACTATCAATATTTTCCTCGTCTTCAAATTCAATTTTACTTGCATTATGAAATGAAACTCCGCAGCAATTTATGAAATATCAGAACATTTCAATCCAATTTTTCGGGATCCACATGCTTTTCCACATCCTTTGGAGTAAATAAAAAAATAGATTCAATAATATCTTTTGGTGCGGGCGGTAAGGTAGCAAGAATTGGAAACAAATTAGGTGCATTTTGCCAGCCCCAGTTCTCAGGAAGTAGTTTATTGCTTAATCAGTATTGTACTTGATGATAAATACGTAAACTGTAAAATCTAGCTGCATCTTCGGGAGGCGGCAACGATAAAAGGCTTTTTTTTACCAACAGCAACTCTTTTCTTGAAACATACATAACGGTACTTGTTCAGAGAAATTTCTGCTTTACTACCGTATAAAGCAAGAAAAATAGTTTTTCCAGCCTCGGAAACTTTAAATTAAGATACCTGATCACTTTTAAAAATGCTGGCAGCTTGTATGTTATGATCTTCTTCCTTCTTCAAAAATTTTGCTAACGACATTTTACCTTTCCCAAACATTGCTGATGTCGAGTCACAACCTGAAAAAGCGTGAAGGAATAATATATGATCTTTCAGAACAGCATCATTGTTAAAACTGTGCGATGAATACAGGGTGGTAAAAATTCGTCCTCTTCCAGACTTAATAAAAAATATATCTATCTCTGGAGGTGACAGTATCATCGCCAACAACCGCAGTAAGCGCACCAGACTTTGCTATTTCAATAACTGTGTTAACAATTAGTGTGTCTGCATCATCTTCTGCTTGTTTTGCTTCGAAACCATTCTCCATAAATTTCTCCATAAGCATAGATATGAGACGTGTCTTATTTTAATGATTAGATTAAAAAAAATTCTTTTCTGCGATACTTTAGAGCTTTCTTTTTTTTCTTCTGTAAAAAACCTTCGTCTAATGTATCAGAAATAGCAAACATTTTCCCTTAAATTCAAGCAACGGACTGTCATTTCTCAATTTTTCCTTCAATGGATGATTAATTTGTGCGGATGTTGATCGTTTTTCGGCAATAGATTTATTGTATGATTTAATAGAATTCTTTCGTGAATAATTTTTCTTACTCTTTGAATGAACTGTAAATTCCTTATTGTTTTTAGCCATTTCTTCAAATATTTTCCACTTATGGTCATCTCTTTCCGAACTTGCTGTCACAAGCGACTTCAGTCCCTTTTTGTTTCTGTTTTTACAAAATCTTTCGAAACCCAGTCCTCATCTCATGCAAGATAAACTATTTTGTCAATCTCCATCTTCCGCTCAGAATCAGCAATTAAGAAAGAGTCATTTTAAATTGTCATAACTAATTTAAAACTTTCTACAACATGCGTTGAAAATAAAATTATTCCCTTCCTAAAATCTTAAAAAGAATAAATACTTCGTTCAATAAATTAGGGTCATTTCATACTAGCGAAATGAGCACCAAATAAAAATAAAATATTGAAAAGTACTTGCACGTGGTACATTTCGACAAATGCAAAGAGAGATAGGGTATTGGGCAAGACTATTCGTCACTTGAGAATAATAAAGTTCTATCTGTGTTTTGAAAATATTGACTTATCTATATAGAAAGACTATTTGTATCTATGAAGGCATTTTTGCATCAAAATGATGTTATATATAATTTACATATAACCTTACAATTATATTACGACATTATTTTAATCCATAAATGCCTTCATAGATACAAATAGAACATTTCTATATCGATAAGTCGATTTTTTAAAAAACACAGATAGAACCTTATTATTCTCAGGTGACGTATTGCACAAGAGCGCGAAAACGCCATACAAACAATGGGGGAGAGATGAGGGGGGAATCAGGGCCTGATTATCAACGGGGCACTCTCCCACCAGAAAAAGTAAATAGAAAATTTTTCCTTACTCATGATAGTAATTTTGACTGAAAAGGGCGTTTAAACAAGGCGAAAATTTCTATATAATTTTACTGGGGAGAGAGTGCCCCGTTAGTAATCAGGCTCTGGGGGGAATCAAAAGTTGTTTAGTATTTGTTCTGCTTCTTCGCCGCGTTATGATTGTGCTTGCACATTCTTTTTCATTAATGTTTATTTTATCTTAATTTTTGGCAGGGAAGGGTTGGTGTGACAAAAAAATGTTAATGACACTTTTTGTAGGAAATTAAATTATCTACATTTTTGTAATTGAGCTTTTTTGTCAAGATGCCATTGTTCGTGAGATCTTCGCAGAAAACCGATTTTCAAGCTCTTTAGCGCCCCCTGGAGGCGGAAACTCACATCGGATCGATGGGGACTTTAAGTATGTTAAACTACATACCCTAATTAGCACCTATGCAAAAATCTAGCTTTGTTCTAATTTTTTCGCTATTTGCAAAAAAAGGTGCTAAAATGATTGGACTATAAGGCGCACCTAGGAGTTTTACCCTAATTTTTTGGAAAAGAGTACGCCTTATACAGGAGTAAATACGGTATACACATTATATGCAATAGTAAGCCGATAGGCGTGGCTTACAGTTAAGACGAAAAACAGCGACCAGTAATATGTTAATTTGCATATTTTCACAAATGTTTACATATTTTTTCATTGTCAATTCATTTATAGTTTAACGTTTTTTAAAATATTATTCATTTTTTGCTTTTCATTTACATTATCATTTGATTTTGAATTTTTTCGCCATGCCTTGTTCGCTAAAACTTTAGGACCTATTGATCTATGGAATCCATAAGTCAATAATAAAGATATCTTTTTAAATAAAAATGATATGTAGCATTAAATTAACTATTAACATTTGTTTCTATTTTATGTAGTTCTTTCTTCTCAGCCTATGGCTGAGAAGAAAGAACTACATGGAAATATTGCTGTCAAAAATTATTAATTTTAACTAGCACCTACATTGAAATTAATCTTCAAACCAATCCTTCCTACTAAGAAAGATATTTGAAAATTATTTGTTTAAAGGGAAAAAAATTAAACCTAATTTTGAACGTTTATACGTTTCGTAAAAAACCGGCTGTTTTATAATTACATATTTACATGATAATATTCTGTTATAGACTGTAAAGTTATACAAGATTATGGAGTTATTCACTGGTTTTGACACCGTCAAGTTCTTTCGAATATTCAAAAACACCTTTATAATATTATTAAGGTTCATTATTAGTAGGAAATAAAACACTGAATTATGGATTCCTTGGCAGGAAAAATTTAAAAGGAAAATCTACCGTCAATAAATAGCTTGAAATCAGAAATATTATAAAGTAGATTTATATTAAATTATTTCATTGACTTTAACGATGTGTTTTTATGTACTAACCCAATCATCAAGCAGATGTTGCCCCTTAATGAACAGCATTGCTTTTAGAAAAACCGTTAAGGCCTGCCGTTCTGTGCCCGCGAAGACGCTCACGAGGTAATGCTATTCCGATAGGGCGGCATTTTTTAAATAATTCTTTCGCATTTTGACATTTTTAAATATTTTATTAATATTATTATTTGCATTGGATAGCTGAGATCCATCTCGAGATCACTCCTTGATTAAATTTTCGATTTTGGTCGCAAGTATTTTTTTTATTAAGTTACTTTTAATTCCTGAACTGGTACTGAAAGTGAAAGTAACTTTATAAACTTATTTATTATATTTACATGATTATAAAAAAATATCAAGTCAATTAAAAAATACAACTATAAAAATATCACTTTTTTGTCTGAATTTCAAAATAATGGCTGTTAAAGATAAAACACAATGCTCGTCCAGAAGGGGTTAATAGCGACAAAAGAAAATTTGCGCATTTTTATTATAACTAGAAAATGTACAATTGGCTCCGCATGCAGCAGTAGAAACGTGCTTAAAATCCTTAAGAAGGAAGACATGGGATGAAGTTTAGAGAACTAGGTAGGTTTACCTTCCCACAGAATCCACTCCTCTTCTGTGATCACAAACAGACTCAGACGTATAGAGTATTAAAGCGATTTTCTGTAGAACTGCACCTATGAAACTACTTGTATAGATATGACAGACGATAGACGACATGACACATATATTGTTGGAACAAAACGGAAAATGAATATTTTCTGGATGTGCCACTTTTCTTGTGATTAAGCGATATTATCTTTTTTTTTTATATAAATATTTGGAAGATAGTTGTTCTCGATAGAGAATTGAGACATTCGAAGTATATATGAATCTTTTTATTAGTTGAATTCCGCAACTTAATTAATTTTATTCGTTTACTGATGGGTCCAAGTTTAATATCCAAAAAGGGAATACTTCTGTTTTTTTATATGTTTTCTGATTGGTCAGTATTTAATGTCCAAAAATGGAATACTTCTGTTGCCACCGTGACAAAACGATAAATAAATAAATAAATAAAAACTTTAAAAAATAATAATTTGAAAACAAATTGTGATAGAGATTTCAAACAAATTTCATTCAAAAGTGCATTTTTTTTTCTCAACGCAACGATGTAAAAATTAAAAATGTGCGTTTAAAATTTGTTGTAAAAAAGTTTTAAAATTTGCAGTTCCGAAAGTAGTAAAACTGAAATTTCATTTAAAATTTGTTTATGATATGTCCAGGAATATGTTTAATGCATGGCGTACGTAATACATGACACATTACGATCATCATAAAAATGGTGTTTATTAATTTAAATATAAAATTTATTTATATGACTTTAAAATTTTAGTCTTTGAAAATATCATTTTCCTAATAGTCTTTGTAATTTTTTTAATTACAATTTTTTTTAAACTATTTGGAAAATAGTTGTTGTTCTCGTTAGAGAATTAGGAAATCAGAAGTATATCTGAATCTTTTTATTGATTAAATTCCGCAACCTATTTTATTTATTTATTATTTTTTCGTGTGGTTCGCGGCTTTTCTTATAATGCTTAAGAGGTTACTTCATTCAGTTGAAAAGACCCGTTCGCTAATACTAATCGTATGGAAGAAATTCATAAAGATATCTCGCTTGCATTTCAATATTTTTAAATGATTTTTTTGCATTGGGTAGTTGAGATCGATCTGTACTTTATACTTACGTATCTGAAACCGTCTTTTACTTAAAAAAAAAAAAAAAAAAAAATTAGTTTACAGATATATTTTATGGAAAATCTTTCTTTTTCGGAACCGGTTTTGAAAGCAAAAGCACCCTCATAAAAAATATCTACAACCAAAATCGAAAAAATAAAAAACGACCTGCATTCAGTTCAATCTCAGCTATTCAATGCAAAACAACATCGTGTAAAAATAGTGAAATGCAACTGAGATATCTTTATAAATTTCTCCCATAGGATTAGCATTAGCGAACGAGTGTTTTCATATGAATGGAGCAGTCCCTTCATTTGCATGCCTAACTTGAAAGAATGAAATAAGTTAAGCAAAACTAATTTCGAAGTTTTGAAAAGTAAAAGTTACACCTCATAATTTTGCTCGTGTTATGTTAAATATACTACTGTTATGTTTCATGATCGGTTGCAATATTGCAGCAACCGAATTGATATATAGATAATCCTATATTTGTCATATCCAAACATGAAAATTAGAAAGATACTACAATTTACTTATTCTAGATAAAATTTATGATGTGAGTTTATTAAAAGAAAAGTGTTTATTTCTTAAACTGAAGAGTAAGTGTTTTATTTTTTAAACTTTTCAAAAATTTAGGCTTAACCATACAGGAAAAGGCAAGATTTCATACAAGATACAATAATGCAGCGACTTGGAGGAATATTGCTCTTTTATCGAAGTTTCATTCGGGGCGCCACGACATTGCTAAGAAGACGGATCGAACCAATCCTGTGTATATATTCTCAACTGTCGCCAATAGCTAATTCCTAAATCATTAGTCATAGAGGTATAGTTTAAGTAACAAAAAAGTTTTAAATGAGGTAAAGAAATATTTTAAAAGCGATTTGGGACAATAAAAATTATTTATTAAAAAATTACGAAATTTAAAGTTTTATACGGTTTCCCGGTCCTATAAATTATATTTAATAAATTTTTCCCATTGCATTGACAAAGTAAGGCAAAGAAAGTCCCGTTCATATGACACTGAAATTGGCTGAGTTATGAAATTTTAAAAATGCACAACTTTTATCACTTTTCTGCATGTGAACACAAACGAGATGAGCCTGCTTTGAGGGCTCATATGGCAAGTGCTTAAAGTATTCGAAAAGCTTATTTCATGTGTATCTGCACTTTGAAAAAAATCGTACAAGTTTTCCGATTGAGTTAATTTTAATTTAACTTTATTGAGTTTAATTTAATTTAATTTTTAATATTGAGTTAATTTTATTTTAACACATTTTTTATTTTGCAAGGATTTGGAATTGTTTCGTTTCATGATTTCCTAGAATTTTTTTTAAAAATAAGTTTTTATTTAATTTCAATAGCTTTTCCTATCATTGTTATATTACAATAAAGCATTAAAGAGGTTGAAATTAATAAAATAAACTACCTACGTATGTTTATGCCATAAAGATCGTACAAGCCAATCACAATAGCAATTAACAATGCCAAAAGAAAAAAAATGAGAGAGAGAGAAGGAGAAAAAATTCCCAGATGTTTAGAACATTGTAGCCTGGACTCAAAATTAAGATGTACGTACGTTCTCCTTATTATTTAAAATAGAAGAAGAATTCATGGTAAACGCAGATACGTCGTGGTGGTTAAGCAGTTAGTGAGGTATAATACGTTTAAACCACCAAAAAACCTTTTTCCACACCCACCTATTTTTTTCAAAGTAAAAAAGGTTTAATTGCATGAATTTGTAACAACTAGTAAGGAAATTGAATTTACATGACATGCATCCGCCCACACCCTGAACACATGTACATATTTTATGCACTAATAGTCTGATAGGCGTGGCTTAAGACGAAAAACAATGGTCTGGGATATGTCAGTTTGTATATTTTTACACATGTTTACTCATTTTTTTTATTGTTAATTCATTTACAGTTTAAGTTTACGTTTTTCAAAATTCTAATCATTTTGTGATTTTTATTTACATTTTGATTCGATTTTGATTTTTATCGCCATGCCTTGTTCGCTAAAATTTTAGGTACTACTAGGTCAATAATAAAGATATATTTTTAAATAAAAATGATATGTAGCATTTAATTAAATATTAAACTTTGTCCCTTTTTTATGTAGTTCTTTCTTCTCAGCCACGTATAAATGATGAAATATTACTGTAAAAAATTATTAATTTCAACTAGCACCTACATTGAAATTAATCTTAAAACATGAATCGTTCCAACTGAAAGATATTTGAAAGTTGATTGTTTATAGGGAAAAAGTATTAAACTTCATTTTGAACGTTTATACGCTTCGTAAAAAAACGGCTGTTTTATAATTACATGATAGTATTCTGTTATAGGCGCAAAGTTATACAAGATTATGGAGTTATTCACTCGTTTATATGCGTCTAAGTTCTGTCAAATATTCAAAAATACATTTATAATATTATTAAGGTCTTATACAGCTCATATTCAAAATATTAGAATAATTACCTTTTTTTTAGAAATTGAAAATATCGTTTGGTAATTTAATGTCTTTTACTGAAAATATGCAAACGATATTTTTATTAAGAACTTATTGTTGATTAAACTTACTTGTTATCTTAAATTTAATATCATTTTTGAAAAGATTATTTGCAAAAAAAATTATTTTGAAAAGTCAAAATATTAGAATATTTATTCGAGTGGTTCAAAATATTAGAATATTTCACGTTAATTCTCCTTTAATTATTACCAATTCTTAACTGGTGGCATCATTGATTAAATTCAGACTATTTTATTTAAAATCAGTATTCTTTTTTGTAGTTTGTTTCTTTTTCGTCTTAAAATGGGCCGTGTGAGTGATATTCCTGAATCTACTAAACTTCGTATGGTTGATTTGTATCGGCACGGTGAAAATCAATGTTTTATAACGAATTATTTACATTGTTCGCAATCGAGCGTTAGTAAAATACTAACACAATATTAAAAAATTGGAAAATTTCAAAATAATCGCCGAAATGGTGGCTGAAAACCAAAAACATCTGCTAGAGATGACAGGAAACTGAAGCGTATAGTTAAGAAAAACCGTTTTAAAAGTGTGCGATTCTTGCACCGAAAGTGGAAAGAAGAAGGAGTTGAAGTTTCTACATCGACAACATTAAAACGTGTCCATAAATTTAAATTTGAATCTCGTGTACCGAAAACAAAACCTCTCATGACCAGAGCCTGATTACTAACGGGGCACTCTCTCCCCAGTAAAATTATATAGAAATTTTCGCCTTGTTTAAACGCCCTTTTCAGTCAAAATTACTATCATGAGTAAGGAAAAATTTTCTATTTACTTTTTCTGGTGGGAGAGTGCCCCGTTGATAATCAGGCCCTGCTCATGACTGCAAGACAAAAGCGTATAAGATTGAATTGGTGTAAATCAAGACGTTTATGGAGCAATGAAGATTGGAAAAATATATTATTTAGTGATGAAAGTATGTTTTGTGTTTCATATGGTAATCAAGGTATTCGAGTTTGGAGAATGAAGCAAGAAGCATTTGATAAAGAATGCCTTAAACGTTCCGTAAAATTTGCTGCTAGTGTCATGGTTTGGGGTTGTATGAGTGCAGAAGGACCTGGAAAGTTATGCATCGTCTACGAAAATGTTAACTCTCTGATATATCAAGAAATTTTAGAATATTACATGATTCCATCATCAGAAGATTTATTTGAAGATGATTTCATCTTTCAACAAGATTTAGCGTCCCCGCATACCTCGGTGTCAACTAAGAATTGGTTCCGCCAACGCAACATTAAGGTACTTCCTTGGCCACCAAATTCACCAGATCTTAATCCCATCGAAAACTTATGGTGTATAATGAAGAAAAAACTTCAAGAAAATCCTCCTTCAAGTAAAACTGAGTTACTGGCACGTATAAAGTCTATTTGGGCTAATATTGATAGAAATGTTTGTAAACACCTTGTATATAGTATGCAAGATCGATTGTACGCTGTTATGAAAGCTAAAGGGGATGCTACAAAATATTAACTACCATTTACTTCATATTCATAAGGTAATATTGTTGCGTAAAATAAAATATTCTAATATTTTGAACCAATCTAAATTTTATTCTAATATTCTGGTGTGTTTAAGGAAGCTGTATACCTAATATATTGTGCTGTATTTTATATTTTATAAATGTTAAAATCTTATCTAAACATTCCAGATTTAATTTATAAGAAATTTAATTGCATTTACTTAGTATAAAAAATAAATAAATGACAAATAATTTTTTCTTATTACTTTTTCTCAATTATTCTAATATTTTGAATATGAGCTGTAGTTAATTATTGGTAGGAAATAAAACACTCAATTATGGATTCCTTGGCAGGAAAAATTTAAAAAGGAAAATCTACCGTCAATAAATAGCTTCAAATGAGAAATATTATAAAGTAGATTTATATTAAATTATTTCATTAAGTTCTATAGAAAGGGTATAGCCGGGTTTCTTAGTATAATATGCCCTCGAGTCAACCACATCGAGTCCTACATGGATCGATAGCCCATAGGAATTCATTTCTCCCCAGTTTTAAGTTTGTATCTCATGACAACGGGGGGTAATGGCCCTAAATGCCTGTTTTGGAAAAGAGCGCATTGTGATGAAACTACTAAGCAGATTTCAACGAAAAAAATAAGGTATGTAAAAAAGCATCATACGAATGTTTGACATTTTTTTTTCAGATTTTTTTAAACAAAAGAACCAGTTTTCTAACATTTTTCCAGTTTTTAAATGTACATTTTAATTAAAAATAAACTGAAATTTCTGAGTGACCACCTTAATTTTTTTGCATGAAATACTATGAGACATGATGCATATTCACTATCAATTTAAAAAATACCGTGTGAATTAATATGTGAGATTTGAAAAGAAGGCGTGAAATTTGTCCGAGACACGCCCCACATTTCCGTCGGAATATGATTTTGCCTTTTTTTTTTTTTTTTTTTTTAATATGATGCACCATACGTAGAAAGTTGAAATTGATTGTGAATATGTATCATGCCTAGTAGTATTTCATGCAAAAAAAATTAAGGTGGTCACTCAGAAATTTCAGTTCATTTTTAATTAAAATATTCATTAAAAACTGGGAAAATGTTAGAAAACTTGTTCTTTTGTTTAAAAAAAATCTGAAAAAAATTGTCAAACATTCGTATGGTGGTTTTTTACATCCCTGATTTTTTCCGTTAAAATTTGATTAGTAGTTTCGTTACAATGCGCACTTTTCCAAAACAGGCATTTAGGGTCATTACCCCCCATAGTCTTGAGATACAAAATTAAAACTGGGGAGAAAGGAATTTCTTTTTATGGGCTATCGATCCATCTAGGACTTGATGTGGTTGACTCAAGGGCATATTTTACTATGAAATCCGGCTATACCCTTTTTATGCAACAATCGTTTTATCAAGCAGATGTTGCTCCTTAATGGAACAACATTGCTTTTAAAAAAGCTTTAAGACCCTTGTCCCTGCCGGCGAAAGCACTCACGAGCTAATGCTATTCCGATGGGGAGGCTTTTTTCTAAAAACTCTTTCGCATTTTGACATTTTTTAGTAATTTTTTTTTTTTTTTTTTTTTTTTTGCATTGGATAGCTGAGGTCCATCTCGAGATCGCTCCTTCATTAAATTTTCGATTTTGGTCACAAGTATTTTTTATAAAGTTTCCTTCACTTCCAGAACCGATTCTGAAAGCGAAAGTAACTTTATAAAAACCATCTGCCTCCCCACAGGAATAGCATTAGCTCGCGAGTGTCTTCGCGGGCAAGGACAGGGGCCTTAAGGTGGGGGTACACAAGTAGCGTCACTTTCCTGCACTTATTTTTGTTTCGGAAGCTATGAATAGGGGTGAAGCGAAGTGGTGCATAAGTTTAAAAAATGAGTACTACTAGTGGTTCACTCGTACGTTTAACATTGTGTTTGCCGTACAATTAAAAGTATGAGAACATGGAAAATTGAGTGCAGGAAAAAATACTGCTAATCCTGCGAGTCAACCACTAGTGGTATTCATTTTTGGCTTATGTACCCCTTCGCTTCCGGCAGACATGGATGAATAGATTCCCCTATTACTTCTCTTCCATAAAATGAAGGAATTTTTCTTGTGCTCGATGACTTAGGGTTTTGTGCGGTCGGTTCCAGGACGATTCTAACTACATTAAACTAATCCTCATTTATATTTGTGTGTGTCAGGGCTGTTCAAGTGTAAATAAAAGAGTTAAAAAGAATTATTCTAGAGTTATTGTCCTTTTACAATATCAAATTGCATACGAATAGACATTTATTTATTCTTATGACATTATAATTCGGATATGACGATATCATTTTAATAACTTCAAAGTCGTTAAATAAATCAGAGTTGCTATTAATATAACTGACTACTTGTAAATTCTTGCAGATACTTCTAATGATAATTACATTGTTAAGGGTGTTCTTAAATGCTCCGCTCAACAAGCGCAAAACGTTTTGACACATTTACAAATTCCTTTTTTAACAGAAATATATAAAATTGGAATGCCTGACTATGGAAGCGATTTCGAATCGAACTTATTTTTTCATTTTATAATAATTAAATTACCTATCCAGTTCTAAGCTATTTCGATCACTTGATCACCCGTTTTTCTTCTGCTTTTCTGCTTTCGTCGGGAAATGAGCTCAAAAGTGTCAACTTTGAAGGTTTGTTACGAAAAATCTATTGTGTTTTTTAAAAAAAAAACAGAAAATTGAAAGCAATTAGGCAGTTTTTAAATAACAACCCCTGCTATTTTCATGCATTTCCGAACAAAAATAAATTAAAGCATGAGTCACAAAGTTGCCCTTTTTGATTTAAGAACACCCTTAAAAAAACAAATGAAACCTATTGAACAATTAAACACATATTTTAAAAATATCTAAAGAATTTACAAATAAAATGCATCTAGGTACGTTAAAAATCAGCACAATAAATAAAATTCAATAAAAAAATTAATTTCAGTAGACAGACGTCTACTGATTTTTTTTTTTTTTTTTTTTTTTTTTTAATAAAAGTAAATTTTAGTAGACATACCCATCATACGAAGTATAGGGTAAGTCTTGCAATCATTTTAAAAATAGATTTTTTTAAAATGGATTTACACGTTTCAGACACTGGGGATTCCGAAAAAAAATTTTTTTAGAAAAGAAAATTGCCGTCCGTCTGTCTGTGTTTGTAAACGCTCTATCTCCCGAACAAATTGAGAACGAGACTTGGCTTTTGTTGTGTACTTAGTATGTAATAATGGGAAGAATTCTATTGAATATCAGTAACCTCGATTATTCGAAACTATTTTTTTCGGACTTTCAACATATTTGTTCTAATGAAAGTTACATAAAATTTTTCAATTTTTTTTATTTTAAGGAATGAATGTAAAAGACAAGAAAAAGCATACATTTTGCATATAGAACAAAGTCAAAAGGATAATGAGTTGCGGAGATATTTGTTATCCTATTTTCATACACTCTTCGATTTTTCATGACCCTGTATTGCATCCAAATTTCAATTCAAAGATATATTTTAATTGGATATGAAATACTTAATCCGACGCAGTAAACTGTTAGTTAATATGATTATTATTTTTGGAGTTATAAGGATGTTTCTTTTACGAAATTCGATACTACATGATTACCCAGTCGACCAAAAAGCTATCGCCAAACCATACGTTTAAATTTTTATTTGGAACTGCAATGAATGCGTTTTACAAATAGTTTATATGTTTTATTTTCATATTTTATATTCTGCATATCCATGATGGGTGATGGCCCCCAACGAATAATTTATAATTGCAATAATAAAATTGAAGAATAAAGGAGTTCAGATATCCTGTACATTTATCTAAATTTGATTTCTAGCCCTCTAAGTGTTTTGATACGCATTATTCCATTCACTAAGCTCCAGGTTTCACTGCAATATAAGCAATATTTGTGATAATATAATTTTATAGATTTAATGAATTTTCAGTGCATTTTAAAATGATTAATTTCTCAAGGATCACATTGATACTTGTAATTAAGTTATTTTGTAATGTTGAAAGAATGATGTTTTCTGAGTATTTAAAAAAGAATGCAGAGAAAACAACAGTACAATTTTACTCATTTGTAAGGCGCTCAGAGAGCTAGAATAAGTGAAAAATGAATTATGCATTCATTTTCTGTCTATAATATGTATCTTTGAAAGCTATAAGTTTGAAAAAAAAAAAAAAAAAATTGATTCTTATCAAAATAGAAAAAAAAGCATAGAAAATCTCATTACAGAGTACAGTGCTCAAAAAGATATGACATAAATGAAAAATTACTTAGAAGTGATTTTATCCTGCTAATAAGGGGAAAAAAGACAGATGAAGTCTAATCCTTTATTTATTGTTAACTTCAAAATTAAATGCAGCGTTAATTTGGAAAAGGTAAAAGTTACGATAAGTCCCACGGATATTTGAAAAATTTTAAATAAAAGTCTTTTTTTATAATAAAATTTAACTTGAAATTAAAACTCAATAATAATTCTCTGCATACATGAGTTGTTTCTATAAATATGGTTATTTTATTTGTTTGGAGCTCCATGACGCATTGCACTACAGCTCATATTCAAAATATTAGAATAATTGAGAAAAAGTAATAAGAAAAAATTATTTGTCATTTATTTATTTTTTATACTAAGTAAATGCAATTAAATTTCTTATAAATTAAATCTGGAATGTTTAGGTAAGATTTTAACATTTATAAAATATAAAATACAGCACAATAAATTAGGTATACAGCTTCCTTAAACACACCAGAATATTAGAATAAAATTTAGATTGGTTCAAAATATTAGAATATTTTATTTTACGCAACAATATTACCTTATGAATATGAAGTAAATGGTAGTTAATATTTTGTAGCGTCCCCTTTAGCTTTCATAACAGCGTACAATCGATCTTGCATACTATATACAAGGTGTTTGCAAACATTTCTATCAATATTAGCCCAAATAGACTTTATACGTGCCACTAACTCAGTTTTACTTGAAGGAGGATTTTCTTGAAGTTTTTTCTTCATTATACACCATAAGTTTTCGATGGGATTAAGATCTGGTGAATTTGGTGGCCAAGGAAGTACCTTAATGTTGCGTTGGCGGAACCAATTCTTAGTTGACACCGAGGTATGCGGGGGCGCTAAATCTTGTTGAAAGATGAAATCATCTTCAAATAAATCTTCTGATGATGGAATCATGTAATATTCTAAAATTTCTCTATATATCAGAGAGTTAACCTTTTCGTAGACCATGCATAACTTTCCAGGTCCTTCTGCACTCATACAACCCCGAACCATGACACTAGCAGCAAATTTTACGGAACGTTTAAGGCATTCTTTATCAAATGCTTCTTGCTTCATTCTCCAAACTCGAATACCTTGATTACCATATGAAACACAAAACATACTTTCATCACTAAATAATATATTTTTCCAATCTTCATTGCTCCATAAACGTCTTGATTTACACCAATTCAATCTTATACGCTTTTGTCTTGCAGTCATGAGAGGTTTTGTTTTCGGTACACGAGATTCAAATTTAAATTTATGGAGACGTCTTAATGTTGTCGATGTAGAAACTTCAACTCCTTCTTCTTTCCATTTTCGGTGCAAGAATCGCACACTTTTAAAACGGTTTTTTTTAACTATACGCTTCAGTTTCCTGTCATCTCTAGCAGATGTTTTTGGTTTTCGGCCACCATTTCGGCGATTATTTTGAAATTTTCCAATTTTTGAATATTGTGTTAGTATTTTACTAAAGCTCGATTGCGAACAATGTAAATAATTCGCTATAAAACATTGATTTTTACCGTGCCGATACAAATCAACCATACGAAGTTTAGTAGATTCAGGAATATCACTCACACGGCCCATTTTAAGACGAAAAAGAAACAAACTACAAAAAAGAATACTGATTTTAAATAAAATAGTCTGAATTTAATCAATGATGCCACCAGTTAAGAATTGGTAATAATTAAAGGAGAATTAATGTGAAATATTCTAATATTTTGAACCACTTGAATAAATATTCTAATATTTTGACTTTTCAAAATAATTTTTTTTTGCAATTAATCTTTTCAAAAATGATATTAAATTTAAGATAACAAGTAACTTTAAACAACAATAAGTTCTTAATAAAAATATCGTTTGCATATTTTCATTAAAATACATTAAATTACCAAACGATATTTTCTATTTCTAAAAAAAAGGTAATTATTCTAATATTTTGAATTTGAGCTGTATAAATGCCAAGTTCATCTTAGCAGTTAATATTAAAAAAAAATCTTTGGCGGGTTTTATTCTGACTACAATATCTATCGCGTAAGGCACTGACGAATTGTTTGCTGACTATGAAGAACGATTAAGTAAAAATCAATTTTCTAGATTTAAAAAGTTGCGTTTGTTATCGAAACTTCATTTTATAGGTGACGGTAAACATTCATGTCAAATTTTAATTATTTGTATTTACACGCTTTTACAGCTGTCTTTACAGGTTGTTGGAAGCTGTTATCAGAGCAAATGCAAAGCGATGCAACTTCTGATTCTCGTGAATAATTTATTTACATCATATTAATACAAAGATTTTAATTTAAAATTCACACCGTAAATTTTACAAAATCTATTTTTATAGTTTTAAAATAGCAATGTCTGTTTCGTTAAAAAAAAAGTAATAATTCCTCTAATTTAGCTAACGAATTAACTAACCATAACCAACCAAAAAATAAGAGGATCCCCCCTTTTTTATCGAATCAATTAAGCATTGGAATAATCTTCTAATTCTGCTAAAATAAAAGTGCTTTATCGATCCGCTCAGTAAAAACTATATCAGGGTGTCAGTTGACACAGAAGTAGAATATCGAAATGTCCAAAAGACTTCAGATAGGGAAAGGATCCACTACCGTAGTTTCCTTCTCGAAAATGAGAAAACTTTAAATTTGTTCTCCGTGGATTGCCAGCAAATGCTGACATTAAACTTATTCAAAAAGCCCTAGAGGTAACTGAACTCAATAATTTAAATATTACCCAAATGTACAGAGTAATACTAAAAATCGCGTTCCCCTCCCACTATTTTTAATTCAAGTGCCGAGGCAAAAACAAAACATAGATGCAATTTTTCAGGTAACTGGAATCCTGGGATTGCAGGTGAAGTTTGAGAAGTATCGTGGTAGGAAAGGAATTATAGAATGTCGTAATTGCCAGAGGTACTTTCATTCCGCAGCAGTCTGCCACCTACCTCCGGCATGTGTCAAATGTGCTCAAGAGCATAAGTCAAGCACATGCTCAAAAACTTACGATGAACCCTGCAATTGTGTTCACTGTGGAGGATCCCACCCTGTGAACTACCGGCTTTGCCCTAAATTCCCAGGAAATCAATCTAGTAAATCCTCTAAAAATCAAAAACTTGTCGACCAAAAAGTTGTACATCAACCTAGTGCTAAAAAACCTATTCTAAACAGCGCAACATCCTTTCCCCACAAAAATGTGGATAAACCAGTCTCGTTCGCGAGTGCTGCAACTAGCGCAGCTGCTAAAACCCCTGCCGCCACCTCTGTGGCAAACCAAACTAAATCTGGCCCTCAAAAAAGTGGACTTTCGGACGCCGATTTCCTCAGCCAAATTCTAAAATTTGAAAGTACATTTGGAAAACAGGTTGTCTTAACAACCTTTCAAAAAAGTCTACCTGCCGTCCGTACTGCACTTACGGACATTGACAGAATTTTCATTATTTACAATAACACCCAGTCTTCCTGTGTAGTTTATTCTGTCTTTTCTCTTTTCTTTTCCGATTCCCTCCTCTCCGGCCCATTCCCAGCTTCAAGCTTGAGGTTTTTAACTGTTTGTTTATGGAATGCCAACGGGCTTCGATTGAAAGCCAATGAGTTTAAAGATTTTGTTTATAACAGTGATTTAGACATCGTTTTAGTCTCTGAGACTCATTTCACTCAGGGTAACTGTACGAGGGTCGCCAATTACGAGTTATTTCATGTAAACAGACCTCCTAATGGCACCCTCCCCTCCGGTGGCACCGCGGTGTACGTTAAATCAGGGCTCAATACTTCTCTTGCCAAAATCCCCCATTTCGACTGCATTGAAGCCACTCCAATTGTTCTAGATTTTCCCTCCATAACCCCATTTACTGATTGCAGCTGTCTACAATCCCCCTTCTAGAAGCCGTCTGCTTGACAAAGATCTTTCTAACCTCACTCGCCCTTTTTCAAATTTTATCATTGAGGGTGATTTTAATGCTCCTCATTTTTCTTGGGGCTCTAGACACTCCAATACTTCTGGTATGAAAATTCGCAAGTGGGCAGATCAAAATCGTGCGCAAATTTTAGCGCCTACTGAGTCCACTCGCCACAATTTCCATTCTATAATAGACTTCGCTATCACCCGCAATTTTCCTTTCCCGCATACTATTCAAGCAGTGAATGATTTGTCTTCTGATCATTTACCTGTTGTGCTCACTTTCGACGTGGGGAATTATCATCTTGATGTCCCGCAAGCCTTTTCGGTTAAATGGGACAACTTTGTATATAAATACTCCGATTATATTCTGCGAATACTGAGCCGCCCTCCACTGAGATGCACTCTGCCGACGACGTAACGACTTCAATTCAAGCTTTTGGAGAAACTCTCCAAAAGGCGTTAAAAGAAGTCGCCAAATCGCGACAGAGAGTGGTCGACAGGTTTCGACTACCTGAGCACATCAGGAACTTGAAAAGAGACAGAAACCGTTTAAGGCGGGACTGGCGGGTTCAGGGACCCCCTTTTAAAGCCCCAAATTAATCTTATGAATCACGAAATTAGTGCTGCAATCAAGGAGTTTAGTATCTCACGTTGGAACACCTACGTAGAGTCCTTATCGACTTCTGACAACACAATTTGGTCGGCAATGCGTCGGTATGCGTAGGACACGAATACACATTCCGGCCCTACTCGGCCCTAACGGAATGGCCTATAAAAACTCTGACAAGGCTGAGCTCATTGCTGACAATCTTAGAAATCAGTTTACACTTAATCGAGATGTAGTCAACCCTAGGATGACTGACATTGTCAATTCCAAAGTTGAAGAGTTTCTGCATACAACTCACAATAACAATATCACTCCTACAACTCCATCGGAAGTTGTAACTTATATTGGGAATCTCAAAAAGAATAAATCTCCCGACCTCGATTGCATCTCTACTAATATGCTAATGTGTTTACCTATAAATTTTATCGTTTTCTTAACCTTTCTAATAAATACTATGTTAAATTTACGCTTATTTCCAAATTGTTGGAAAAAAGCTCTGGTGGTACCAATTCCCAAACCTGGTCAGGACCGCCATGTACCTTCTAATTTTTTAAATCTCTAAAGTTTATGAATACGTACTTTCAAGCCGTCTGAAAGAGTTCGTTACTGCCAATTCGATTATTATCCCTGAACAGTTTGGGTTTCAACCTAAACTTTCTACGAACCACCAGAACCACGAACTACGAAACACGTTTTTAAATATTCTGGGAAAAACCCATTTCTACAGTGCGGTATTAACTATCATCACATCTTCACGTAAGCGGCAGCGAATGTGTTAATTAAATTACAGATTATAATTAAATAACAGCCAATTAGTATCGTGTAAATAAATAGTGGGTAAAATACAGGGTTGTATAAGGGTATTCACGTATGATTTCATCTATAATATCTTGAAAGTGAAATTTAAATCTGTCATGCGTTTTTAAAGCATTTCAAGAAATTAAAATTAGTTTGTGAATTATGTTTGTCTGTCCATCTGGTCGTCTGTCTGTCTTTCCGAACTTGCTTTAATATCGTTGGATTGATCTGTAATTGATATATTTTATTGAGATTTACTATGCCCTGTTCGTAATTGAAAACAAAGTGCGTAAAGCTTGTAGTTTTTTTGCTGAGACACTTAAAACAATTTTATTGCATTATCGTTCATGGGAAAATATCATATTTTTTAAACTTTGCAGCACCTATAGTCGTTATCTGGTCCATCCATCTGTTTGTCGGTCTGCTCAGATATAATAACGCAAAAACTACCAAGATGAATGATTTAAAATCAAATATACAAAATCTTTGCAAAATTTTGTTGCATCATTTCAAATTTTATGAAAATCCAGACACAACTTAATAAAAGTTTAATCCAATCTATCAAATCCTAACATTTTTAAATAATTCAATCATATCCCATGATAGATATTGATTCCAGGTTGCTATGGTGATTATGCCCCAGTTAAGAAGTAGTAATATTATTCGTATAGCTGATATCATATCTGTATAACTGAATTTAATATATAAAATCGTTATAAATTTTGTATCCATACATTTTTGCATAGGAGTGCAGCAACTCTTACACCTAGATCTGATATATTTAAAATTTCATTATAGTAAAAACGAACCTCATTTGATAGGTTTGACGCATAATTTTTGACTTGTTTATTCATTTATAAATTTATGTAATTTGAAAACTTTCGATTGCTGTTTGTAAAAAGCTAAATTATACGCAAAGTGTGGTAAAAAGTAGTCATTAGAAGAGCTGACGTTGAGGCTCCTGATCTGCAGATTTACTTGTTAATAAAACTTACTCTGTTTGTTATTTTGCTGAAATAACAAACAAATAATCCGCTGAAATTTTTTTCACACCCAACAAAGTTCAGTTAGTAAGAAGTACATCTTAATCCCCCCTTTTTTTGTATGCACATATCTTAACACAACATCTGAATGTTGTGTTAAGATATGGCTATTCTGAATACTGTTCAGGGAAATAAAATATTCTCTTTTAAAAATTATTCTCAAATCAGTCTATTTCATTTTCAAGAAGAAGAAAAACAAATTATTTGTATATTTTTTGTACCGCCTGTATGATGTTATTTAAAGAAAAATAACCAAATGCTTACAAAATTCGAATACTCTGTTAAATATAACACAGTATTTGTCTACTTAAAAATGGACACCTTTTAAACAAAACACCTTACAAAATTAGAATATGTTGTTTAAATATAACACAGTATTTATTTATTAAAAATGGGCATCTTCTAAAAACGCCTTTTCTTTTCTTTCACTGAAAAAAGTTGAAGATCTATTTATGATATTGTCTAAAGCTGTTACTGTTGGCTGCATTGCTGTGTGAAGTACTTAAATTATAGTAATCATGTTCAGTATTCACTTTCTTCTATCTTTGCAAGAAGATTATATTGGATTCGTGAAAATTTCCGAACTCCGGTTTTTGATGGATTTACACATTTTAGAAGCATGCTTTTACAAAATGCTCGCCTGTGACTCTGTTATGGATACAAATTTTGTGGGCGCTGATTTTTAAATCGACGTGTTTTTTTTCCCTTTTTTTTTTTTTCTTTTTTTTCTTCTTAAAGTAAGAAATTTTTTTATTGTAATCCGTAGACTAAATGATGTAAGAGAAAGGGCCAAGTGGAAAAAGGGAAATTCCAGTGATATAATATGATAATTTAGATTATTACTGTTATTGTTGTTATTTTTACCAGTAACAGAGATAGAAATTTTGAGAAGATTTCGTATCTTAATAATTTACTGTTATTTAAAAAGCAAATGCTGCAAAATATTTAGACATTTTTTAAGGAAATGGTGTAAAGTTAATTTTAGTTTTGGAATAATTAGAGCAACAATTGTAATAATTTCTGCTTACAATAATGTGTGCGTTTTTATGAGCTTTATTCTTTTCATGGATTACTTGTAAAATAAAAATTACCAATCTCACATCTCTCGCCAATAACTGAGTTTAGCTGTATTAAATGTACTTCTTTTATGATTAAGACAGAAAATAAATTTTATTTAAGTTCCTGCTGCTACTTTGCTGTAGTTACATAATCAAGATTTTAGATTAATTATGTACAGTATAAAATCTTTGAAACAACATTTTATTGGTTACTTTATATTAGCGGGAGGATTAAAGCACTGTTAAATAATTCTGAATCGTTTTTGTAAAATTTTAGCTCCTGTAGAAGATACAATTTGCCATACATCAATACTAATTTACTTATTTATTTCTAAAACGGATTGAAAGAGGAGTTTATAAGGGTCACTACCTCTTTTGTGGGATTAATGTTTCTAAGTAGCAAGATATTTTAAAAAGTAAATGCATATATCCCATCGACCTCCCTTTTTATAAAATGAAAAGAAACAAAATCCACTGAAAAATGCAAATATATTGCCAATCATGAAGCAATTTAAAACGAAAATGCATAACATTTGCAAACATTGCCATTTAAGCGCAGAAGAATCGAACAAGTTTTTAATTTTATTATGTATGCGAGTTATCTTCAATAATAACTTATTTTTCCCATCATGAACTTGTAAATGATTTTTACACGGTTCTTTTATTTGATTTGGTGTTAAAATATCTTTACGAGTTATGTTCTTTTTTATTTTTTTGTTATTAATATCACAACATTTTAGAAATTAAGAGAATACATAACCTTAATAAATGACTTAAAACTATATCAAATTCTTAAAACCGCGATTTATATCATTTAGTTAAAATCATTAACACCATTGCTATAGTAAACTTATTCAATATTTAATATGTTTATTTTCTCATTTCCATGAAATTTCTGTAAAAATTGTTCACATTCAAAATTCTCCGAACCTAATGAAATATTTCACTTTTTAAAAATCATTTATTTATTTACAAAACTTTAGTGCTAATTTCGAATTTAAATTTTCGGAAGATAATACACTTTCTGTGACACATAAACTTCTTGTTAATAACATGATAAAAAATTGTTTAAAAATATTCAAATTTAAACAAGAAATTCGAAAACAACCTGCCTATAAGTTTAACATCAAGGAGCGGGTGTTTTCAAGTGTTGTTGTTGTTGTTGTATGTATGTCGGCCAATTATCTACACTATGGGATATAGGCCCTAAGGGGTGGGATGCCCTCCGTGGGGGGTCTTTCTAATGGAACCTAACCCGTATTTATGCAAGGTTCGAAGAAAACCACGGAAAACTCCGAACGGTTAGGCCGACGGTCGCGATTGGGTTCGAACCCAGCACCTACCGTCTACCAGTTTGAGGTCAGAACCTCTCGGCCACTGGTGGGGCGTTTTCAAGTGAGTGAAGCGTCCCTCTAAGTACCATTAGGTGTAATTTTACTCACACGATTTATTTCATAAAACAATTTTATATATCCGTCAAATAAAAAATGTCATTTTTGTGAATATTTGATTATACATAGACAAAGTATTAAAATCAACAGCTCTGTCGTAATTACAAGGCTGAAATTTTACAAAAATTTGAATAGAAAAACATCCCTAAAACTAAACTAATCACCATACATATTTTATATCCATTAACAATTACTATTAAAGGAACATTAAATAATTTTATCGTCACGAAATTCGTATACATACATATGTCACTCTTTATACACGTGTCACTATGGCTAATTGTTTATTCATATTATTTTATTGTATTTTATGATATTAAAGCAACAGTGGCGTAGCTAGGATGGGTGACACCCGGGACGGATGTAAATGGTGTCACCCCCCCCCCCCATATCTTTTTTTTTCAATCACAATTCTAAATTATTACAAATAAAATTTCAACATTTTTTGCATGTCTGTTGTAATTTTATAGATAATTTTAAAAAATTGATACAAAATTCTAAAATAGTCCATACATTTATGGGAAAGCCGATTTTGATTTTTTAACAAAACTTCTGAAAACTTATATACTGTTTTTCTTTATCGTAATAAACTCAGTATTTTTTCTGTGATTATTGCTTTATTTTTGAACTATTATTTCATAAAATCGCCTGTCTTTTGAGACGCAAAATAGTTTACAATCAAAAGTTAATGCTTTCTTTCTTGGAATTCAGGGGTGCAGACATCGAATAAAGTATAGATTATATTATCTTTTAATATAGATTGTACTGTATGCGAATACAATTGCTTAAAAAAGGGGGTAGGGGGCAAAGAAATGCACGGCATCTACAACACAGGAAAAGACCAAACTTATCCTTATTTACCTTTAGACTTCCCATATAAGAAACCACAGGGTCAACTCATACTCATCCAATAGTTCGCATAAGTCAATGCTTTACGTAGAATTTTTTTTCTTTAAGTTTGCTTTTGCTCTCACGCGTTGTAAAGGCAGGTTTTTGTTCCTGGTCATATCTTATTTAGACACCCCATTCTGTGTAAAATTTCAGATTCTCCAAGAAAAGAAAATTAACTCTCTTACGTGATGCGCTAGAAATTTCATTTTATTTCAGAATTTTTTCCAAAATTTTATAAGATTATATATATTTTCTATATTATAAAGGCCAAACGTATCTGTGCGTAACGCATACGTCATTTTGCGAATGGCAACACATTGAAATATAATTTCGGTATTGCAATTTTTGTTACTACAAATATTTTAACTTCTGAACATCGCACATTTTCAAGTTTTACACCATGGTATAGGGGAAAAAATGTAATTTTAAATGAAATTTATTTGAAAATTGTATCTTAATTTATTTTTGAAATATTAATTTTTTTGAAGTTTTTAATGCCGCCTTTCTAATCGTGGCAACAGGAGCACTCCATTTCTATTTAAAGCAAAGGAAAAAATGGAAAAAAAATTGTTACTGTATCTTTATGTTGCCATTTTCTCATCAAAAAGAAAAAAAAAAGAAATTTAAATATCTTCTGTTATAAAACCAGGTGAATTTTGATTTCATTTACAAAATTCGATTTACACGTAAAAGAACATCAACAGTTTAATATATCTTTCAGCTAATAACCCTAGAAATTCAAGTTTTGAATCAAAATGATCCAATTAAAATACCTTTTTTTTTTTGAAAAGGTGAATATAGATACGAAAAGTGCATTTGTAAATTTTAATATGGTGAAAATGATGCCGAGTTTGGATTTCTCGGGGGGAAAATTCTATGACTGAGTCAAAGTGGAATTAATTTTGCTTTTTTTCATCTTGGAATATAAGCATAAGGACTTTAATTCATAACTTTATGATAAAAACAGATCTTTATTATTTTTTACTGCTTACATGTACGATTAACGTTTACTTAACAATTTCTACAATTGCATTTTATAGAAATAGTATTTTTTTTTTTTTAACGTTACGTTAAATATGATTTGTTTAAGAGTTAGACTTACCAATATAAGGTGCATTTTTTATTATAACTAATTTTGTAGGTTTATTATAAATCAATGAAATAGTTCCTTTTTAAACATTTTCTTTCGTCAAAATTTGACGGGTTCTACATTGTATATATATAATTGCAAAATAAGGACAGGGTGTCACACCTTGGAGGGTGACACCCGGGGCGGACAGCCCCCCGCTATCTACGCCACTGTAAAGCAATGATATTTTTTTCCTTCCTCTGGAATCATAAACCAATCTTGCTTCTTGTGATTTCGCAGCGAACGCTTCGATATATTATTTGTAATTACTATCTAACTCGCCAAATAAGCGATAAACTGTCAAATTAGGTAATACATAACAGATTCGATAGAAACATTACTCTTCCAACATGAGCCAGTCATTTATTTTTCGAAAGAGACAACGGATGAATTTTTTTTGGCATGTGGGGGGGAGGGGTCTAATATTTCTTATTTTTCATCGAGATCACATTATAAGAACTCATTATTTTTAATTGAATGTGATTTAAAAAAAAAGAGGTTTAAATAAACGGTGTTTATATGTAAATAAAATATTTTCTAGCTTTTTTTCCTCGTGGAACTGATTTTTTTCAAAATAACTGAAAAAGTAAACTTCTATCTTCTTATAATAAAGTTCATACAATAATTTACAAGTGCAGTGCATAAATGTATATAATATTTATTTAATAATATTATATATATATATTATATATATATAACATAATATTATATATATATATTATTTAATAATATTTATTTAATTAATTTAAATATTTTAAGGTTATATAACAATAATAAATGTAAATATGCATATGTAATTGAAAAAAAAAATGATAGTTTTTTGCTTGAAAGACAGTTTAACGTTTATTAAATACATATAAAAATGGGAAATTTAATTATTAAATGGCCAAATTTTTTAAACAGAAACACTAACGCGATATATAAGTAATAAATTTTTAGAAAGATTTTTCAAATTGGTTATTTAAATTTATATTTTAATACTGTAAATTCATAAAATTAAAATATATATATATTTTTTTTTAATTTGACATATTTTAGATTTTTACCATCCTATTATCATATTTTGCTTAAAGCATTTTATTTCATTACACAATTGCATTTTGAATTTTTATTTCAGATTTGGCGCTCCATTTTATGCTAGTTTGCTTACTATTACTTACCCATCATACGTAGTATAGGGTAAGTCTTGCAATCGTTTTGAAAATCGAAAAGAAATTTTTGACGGATTTACACGTTTCGGACATTGGAGATTCCGAAAAACATATTTTTAGAAAAAAATTTTTGCTGTCCGTCCGTCTGTGTGTCTGTCTGTCTGTCTGTCTGTAACCGCTCTATCTCTCGAACAAATTGAGATAGAGACTTGAAATTTTGTATGTGCCTAGTATGTAAGAATGGGACGAAGCCTATTTAATATCAGTAACCTCGATTATCCGGAACTATTTTTTTCGGACTCTCGAAAAATTCGTTCTGATGAAAGGTATATAAAAGTTTTCGAATTTTTTTATTTTGAGGAGTGGACGTAAAAGGCAATAAATTAACACAAATTTTGCATAAAAAATGAAGTCGATCGGATTATTAGTTGTCGAGATGTTTCTAATCCTGTTTTTCACATTCTTTGGTTTTTCATGACCCTATATTTCATTCAAATTTCAATTCAAAGATAGCTTTTAATTGCAAATGAGACACTTAATTTGATGCAAGAAACCGTTAGTGAATATGATAATTATTTTTAGAGTTATAAGGATGTTTCTTTTATGCAGTTCACTGTACTCGAATAGTTTGGCGTTTTATATAATTTGCTGAAACTGGCTCATCAGCAATTCATTAATAGAGCATGATGATGTGTTTTAAAAATACTTAAATATAAGTTTATATTTTGTTTTGGAATTGTAATGCATTTTATAAATAGTTTACGTATGTTATGTTTTCATATATTATGTTATGCATATCCATGATGGGTAAGTATTACGGTGGCCTCCAACGACTAGTTTTATCTTGCAATCAAACTTGATTTACTCCACATAATTGACCATATATCTGGCAGCGTATTTCATTCCTTTTAATGATAAGTGTGATAAGTGTTAAATGATGAGTATAATCCAAAATTTATCCCCCCCCCCAAAAAAAAAACAAAATAAAAACATTCCGTACTACATCATACGTATTTCTAATCATTCAAATCAATTAACATTTTTAAAAAAATAGTGATAACTAGTGATTAACTAGTGATATTAAATGTGTTTAAAAATATTCTTAGTAAAAAAAGAAAAAAAAAGATAAAATAAAAATAAAATCGCAACATAATGTTGCGAAAAGAAAACGCAATGTTTGTTTTTATAAGGGGACACAGAAATTACAGGGCTCCCAAATGGTCCGCGAACTGAACATCAGTATTTTTTAACAGAAAATTTCATAATACGTTTGAGCTAAAATCAACTTCCAAACGTGGTTTCTTGACAATTTGCAAGAAAAATCCAAAAAGAAAATTTCTCTAAAAAAATTCTGATGTTCAGTTCGCGGACCATTTGGGAGCCCTGAAATTAACATTTATCAATAAGCCCCTCCCACCCAAAGGCATCCATTTTTTTCAGAAAAATCTCATGAAGAAAAAAGAGAAAGAAAGAGTGCAATAACTAAGATAAATGGTCAGATTTCAGTAAAATCAAAGCATTATCATTAAAAGGAACTTAAGCCGTTAAATATTCATAATTTTCAATATTATTTCCAGAATCCTTGGATTAGCGACATTTAAAAAATGAGACTTTATAAATGAATTCTTTGGCCGCCATAAAATATAAATATAAGAATGAAACGTGTGTGAATAAGACCCGCGATAGAATGTATACTCCTGGAGACTGTTTCAGCACTAACAAATTCGCACTGCAATACGTCATTCAGAGAGCTAAATGTTTTGCACCTTGATCTTGACCTGGCCCTACGCTTAAAAAAAGTACGTTTGATCCTAAAAGGACTGCAACTGTTTCATACATCTGTAATAAATGAAATTAAAGACAAAAGATACTTTTATCTGATTTGTGCAGAGTCGGAAGAGTAGTATCTGAATATATGGAGTTGGGTAAAGAAGAAATAAGGAAAGGGAACGCCCACTGGTAATGATGGCTTTTTTTTTTTTTTTTTTTTTTTTTCCATTTTATGCTACAAAAACATTCTTAGGAGGCCTTCTTCGTTCCGAAAACGTACCAAACTCTCAAATTTTCAATATGAATATATAATTTTGACATCGTATTTGGCTTTTTCGGTAATGTAATTTTATGAAATTAAACGGGAAGTGATTCGTTTCGGCATTCTTAGAAATCATGAAGGGTTAAAATTTAGAACCTCCAATGTTAAATCACTTTATTGTTGCAAAATAGACTGCATTCCAGGCAGTGTTTTAAACCTCGTTTGGCGACATGAGTCTTTATTCTAATATTGCATATTTAAATCTTTTTGAAATACATATTTTTTTATAATTACATTTCTCATTATTTTACAAAAGTAGTTTTCAATAAACGTACATTTTGAAAAAATATTTTACAAATACATATGCAATGTAATTTATGAATAATATGTCACTTCCAATGTCTCTTTAAATAGTCAGAATTTTTTAGCGGAAAAATAGTTTAAAGAAAAGCTAAACTTTTTCCATAAAAGATCCCTGCGATTTTTAACGAATCTTTCAAATGTGTGAATATTGAACAATCGTATGTAGACATATGGCATTAAAAATGTATATGTAGCTATAGTTAAATGTATTCTATTCACGCCTATGTCACATTTTGGATACAACACAGGTCACAAAATTGATGCAACTGCGGCAAAATGTGGACAGGGGTGACAATACCAATATGCGAGTTTCTAACGTGACAATACCAACAATGACAAAAAATCTATCTTCTGCGCATTTCCTGGGCATATTTCCTGCATACTATATTCAATCATGGAAGATGCCTTTTGTTTATCTTATTAAAGAAAATTTTTTTAGTACTGTAAATGTACATACATTTCTATTCATACTTGCCAACCTCCCGCTTTTTTTAAATCATGAAAACATAATTTTAACCGGGAATTTTATCTCACAAAGTGAATAATTAGGTTTAAAAACTACCATATTCGGTGAAGAAACTCTTAATTTAATAAATTTTCTGGTTACAAGTACGTTTTATCATTTAAGAAAAAGCGGGAGGTTGGCAAGTATGCTATATACATCAAATCGTTTATGCAGCCCCTTTGCTTTGGTTTTACCCCTTAAAAGCAGGGGTAATTTTTCTCTTTTAAATTTACATTACTGTGGATGAATATTATTATGAATGGATTTTGCTTTCTTCCCAAAGCCCCCTATCGTAAAATAATAAAGTTCAATTTAAAGCATTATCTCCTGACATGGGTTTACACATTTATTGCTTTTTCTTGAAAAGGAAAATTAACCAACCGTACTTTCTAACAAATCTGGATATATAATAAATATAAACAACATATTATAAACATAGATATGTATAAATATATATAAATTATATCGTAAAAGACAAATAAACTGCATATTTTATATACTCCTGCAGTAACTTTCTTTTTCTTATGACTATGAATAAATTTAAATAAAAATTCGAAAATAATTTGATACTTTGTGTAATTCAAAAATGAGTTTTGAAAACTTTGCTTTCAGTTTCATTAAGATTATTCATTCGCTTGTGAATTGAAAGGAACTGAGCAATGTATTTTCAAGAAGAAATTTTCTATTAACTAGCTTTAAAATAAACGAGGTGGAACCCGTCGAAATTCGACGAAAGAAAATCCTTAAGAAAGAACTGTTTTATTGATTTATAATAAAGCTACAAAATTAGTTACAATAAAAAATGCATCTAATATTTGTCACTCTAACTCACGAACAAATATTATTTAAAGCTAAAATTAACAAAATACTACAAAACTCAATTATCTAAATTATTAAATGAAATAAAACCAAAATTCACGGGATTTCATAACAGACAATATTTTAAAAATAATATACGCATTTTATTTATTATCATTTTCTTTTTCAATTTTAACAGAAAATGGAGTGATTCTGTTGCCACAATTACAAAATTGGTACTAAAAATTATAAAAAAAATTAGTATTACAAAAATTAATTGAGATACATCTTTGAAACGAATTGCATTTAAATGTACGTGATCGCCAAATAGTGATAGTTATCAAAAGAGGAGTAATGCTGTAGCTGTTCTTGCCTGCTTTTGCGTAGACTTCCTTCCCACCAAATACAAAAGTTACTTATTTTTGTTTAGAGAATCCGAATCTGCAATAAAAAATGGGATTTATAATTTAAGATTTCAAAGTTGGACCCACTCTGACCCCCCAGGGGGTCGGTTGCGGTGGTGAAATTTGGTATCACTGAGTAGCTTATTTAAAAATATTTAACACATATTCTTTTGTTTTTCAATCTGATATGGATTTCTCGAGTTATTCGACTGTTTACAGACTTTTCGGACACCTTGTATATATATATATATTATATGCTGGTGGAGAAAAGATGGCGAAGTGAAAATTTCCGAAGAGAGGAGATTTATATAATAAGATTTATATAATACTGTACTACAAATTAGTAATATTATTAAAAAGTTAAGGGGGAAAAATCCAAATAATTTTGATATTTTTTTTTCTAAATTTAATATATTCTTTAAATTTACAATACTTTTTAACTTTCAATTTTCTATTAATTTATAATTTGGTATAATCATAAATTTATTTAATTGAATTTGTGTTTATTCAAATAGATTATAAATTTTACATTTTTTTATTAATTTTAAATTTAATAATTCTTTTAATTATGAAACTCTGTAAGTTCTAAGGATTATGTGCTTTGAGAGAAAGAAATAAAATTGTCAGTAGGTGAAGAATTGTAGAAGATGCCATAAAGTACTATAAAATAGCAAATAGGAGAGATGACTTAAACAAGAAATAATTATAGATTTTAAGCTTTGCATGATTTTGTGGAAGTTAGAGAGAGTTTCATTTTGTTCAGAGGGATAAAGTGAATTTTTGCCCTGTATGATTTAAAATGTTAAAAATCAATGTATAACGATTCTAATCTATACGTTCAAATTGTACTATATCTACATAGTTGTCAACTTTAAATTTTTTTTTCCCGACTGCTAAAAAAAAAAAGCGTAAAATTGGTAGGTATGCATCTATATCGTAAAAAAAACCCAATATAAAGTAAAATAAATGATTCCGTAGCGGGTTACCATTTCAATTATGCCTGAGAGAGAGAGAGAAATATGCTGTCTTTTTTTTTTTTTTTTTTTTTTTTTTTAAGTGTTTTATAATTTTGTGCTGTACTTTTAAACCCTCATGTGGTGTTCATTTCGAATGTACATTCTTTCAAATGTGCAGAGCTTCCAAGTTTCCTGTCAGTATTTTTATCCTGAATATGTTCTTTTATTTAAATGGAACATTTAAGCGATTTAATAGAACATTTTCTTTAAAGTACTAGTGGTATGCAAAAAGTAGCAGATTCAACAATTCTGAGTATGTCTTTTTGATCGAAATAGACCCGAAAAATTTAGCAAAACTAAAACTGTTCTAAAGAAAAAGTTTTTTTTTTTTTTTTTTGGGGGGGGGGGGGTAAAAACGCAGAAATTCCTGCATACACACAAAGACATTTTAATTGTAAAGAGATGCATTTTCCAGACATGAAAAGTGAAAATAAAAAAATAATACAGCATTCTTCATTTTTTTTTTAACATTTTTTCATCTTGAAATAAAATAGATTGTAATAAATAAAATAGATCTTTGAGAATTATCTACATCCAAATATTTTTTAGTTTTATTAAGAACAAGCTATCGTCGGTACGAGACAACATAGAAAAAAAATAAAGAAAATCCACTTACATAGCACTAATTTGTTCAGGTCAAATGTTTATAGTTCCAATTTCTTAATAAATGAGGAAAATATTTAAGTAACTACAGAATTTTACTAGCGTCTAGCGACAGCAGGATTGCTAATGGTAGGACTTAGAAAAAAATCCGCCGAACTTTGCTCTTAGGATTTATCCCTAAAGAGGGATAATTTGCTTTTTTAGACTTTTGTATTTTGCTGCCATCTGTTAACAGAAGACTAAAGTTATA
Organism: Maratus speculifer; assembly: GCA_964019185.1. Taxonomy (NCBI): domain Eukaryota; kingdom Metazoa; phylum Arthropoda; class Arachnida; order Araneae; family Salticidae; genus Maratus; species Maratus speculifer. The sequence continues at coordinate 346,367,978 of OZ025296.1, forward strand.
GTTAATTAAAACATTGCATTATATTGAATATTGTGGCAGATAAAAATAGAATAAATTATCAAATACATTTAAATTATTTATAACGTTAATATTGATAGTTATTTAAAATATCATTTTGACTATCGTGGCAGATAAGGAAGAAATTAATTATCAAAGACATTTAAATTAATAATAATGTTAATATTGTTCTTAATTTAAGTAATTCTTGAATTTATGTAAGAATTATTATATTCTGGTATTCAAACTGTAAAGACACTTTCGTGTAAGATCATCTAAACATTCTAATTTATTATTTCATTTTATTTATAACACAAATTTATGTGGAATAATTTAGGATTAATATTAGTTTAAGTAATTTATCAAAAAAAAAAAAAATAAATAAATAAAAAAAAAATAAAAAAAAATAAAAATAAAATAAAAATAAAAAAATACTATGCATTTTAAGATAGTAAACAAGCTATTAATCCCAATAGTTTTCTTAGTAATTGATGAAAATGCTTACTTTAGTTTAAGGCACTTATCCTTATATATATTATAAATGTGAAAGTGTGTCCGAAAATTGGAATGAACTTGGCTTCAAAACGGATGGATTAATGTCTTTGAATTTTTGTATGTAGGTAAATTATTGGCCTGAAATGAACATAGGCTAATTTTTATTTATTTTATTCAAATATTTTTCTTAATAATTCAATATTTCACTATTTTTCATACAGAATAAATTGAAAATTTTTCCATAATATTTAATTATTTTCATTTTTCGTTGCCAAAAAATAAAAAAACCGGAATAATTATTTCTCTTCTGTAATTAATTTTCAACTGAAAGATTTTCACGTGATAAAATAAAATGAAATAAATAAATGGACCCTATTCTGTTTTTCGGTTCGAGATTAAAAACCGCTATTTCACCAATTGTGACGTCAGAGGAATACTGTTTTTCTTCTTATATCACGCAAACGATTATATAAAATTTCTTTTACACTTAGAAGACTTTACAAGAATATAACTTCACACTTTACAAGAATATAAATATTTTAGTAGTTTTTCCAGATATTAATCCATAATCAAAAGAACCTTTTTCTTTCTTTCGGTTCTAGGCTATAAAATTCAACTTTTTACCAATTGTGACGTCAGAGGAATACTTTCCATTAAGAATTTTAAAAATATCAATGCAACGTCATATATGAAACAAAGTATAAATTTTCAAGTTTTCATTTTTAATAACACAATGTAATTTTGAGTAAGTGCTAAAAAGAGACGACTGTGACGTCACATATTGAAAATAAAATAAATATCTCTGATGTTGCAATGAAATGAAATTGAATTATGATATCAAAAGTTATTATTTAAAGAAAATTAAGTTTATCGTCTGAGCGTGGTTAATATTTAATTTTAAAATGAAATAAGTTTTTTTAAAGGTTAAATATTAAACGACTAGAAAATATTAATAATTTATACATATCGTAAATGACGTAATCATCAATGAAAAAACTTTTTATCATTTTTAGAAAGTAAGAAAAGCTCAACTAATCAAAAAAAAAAAAAAAATATTTTTGTGTGTTAATTCTGAAAATTGTTCAATTCGTAAAATTGTTCAATTCTGAAAATATAAATAAATATCACTTTAAAAATGCACTTTCGGGCTTAAAATCTAAAGATTTAATGTAATTGTGAGAAAATGCATTCCTTCAGTCAATATCTCAATTTGGCATAATGTGCTCAAAGTGTACTGGAAACAGGTTTGTAAATGGATATTAATTGCACATTTTTTTAGCTCTTAAAAAGTAAAAATATGTTGTCACTTTTAAGAATGTTTTTTATAATAAATTTCTATAAATTTTTATGATATGCAGAGCATATATGTACAAATTATACAAAAATGCCACCTAAAACACAGATTTGTAGTACATTTTTCCTAACACTGTTTTTTTTTTTCGTTTTACGGAAACTACCCGCTTTTTGACACTTTCTAACATGGTCTAAAAGTGTTTACGACTTCAACCTGTCTGTATACCGGATGCCGAGTGCCTGGGGTCTGCCGTCTGTCTGTCCGTTTTTCAACTTGGGTAAATATAGTGGAATTCATACGAAAATAACATACGTTATTGAGATTTACCATAGCATATGCTGCATTGAAAATGGACCAGGTAGCAATAATAGCTCAATCACAGGAGCACTCAAAAGGAAACTTTACATCATGGTCTAAGGCGAAAAAATCATTTGTGGTCTATTTTGATAATGTTACATAATTTTAAATGTAATGAAATTTACATGCATTTTTAAGGTTCAGAAAAACATGGTTACTATCGAATATGTTAAATGTAGTACTTATAGTGTGCGTACAGGGAGCTCAAAAGTATTTCAATATATTATGATCTGTGAAGAAAAACCATTTGCAACGTATTTTAATAATGTTATTTTATTAAGGTTATTTTAAAAATATTGAAATTGATATCAGGTTCTGAAATGCACTGAAATAGGATTTCTGTAGAAAATGGGGTGAAAAGATTTAACATTCACTTACAAGATTGCAGAAAAATGTTCGGTAATATAATAGTCTACGGAGAAAAAAAATATTCCCATCTTATTTTAATTGCGTTGCGCTATTTCAAACATGATGAAATTAATATACTGAGATAATCAATACAATGATAAATACTGAAATTTACTACAATAAGCTTGCAGTTAAGTATCATTTGCATCACATTTGTTGTTCATTTACAGAGACGCATAAAAGATTTTGGATTTGGACCTGTGTCCAGATCTCAGATATTGTATCCAAAGTATGGTCTATTAGAAAAGATTGCTGAAGAGCTTTTTCAATTATCGTATGTATTTGGAAAACTAATGCATCCTGAAGTTCAGCTACATTTGATATAATAAGAGATGTTTGTAGAATTTAAATAAATCATGTATCGGACTATACAATAAACTGGATTGGTCACCAGTGCAATAGCGATTCCCGAAAATATGAATTCAATAATTTGAATCGGGTTTTTTGCTTGAATAATTTAAACTAAATATGCGATCGTATACATATTTGCACGTAATATGCAGGACTGTAAAAAATAATTCAAGTAAGTTTCTGTCTATAATTAGAAATTGCTAAAGGTGAATTTTAATATTCATTATACATTTTCTCATTAAGCAAAATTTTAACATTGTATTTAGAATACTTACAAACACATAGATCATATACACAGCTGCAGAAAAGAATGTCCCGGTGAAGTTATGCATTATGGAAATGTTGGATATTTTTTTTTTTATTACCTAGGTTTAACACATGATTTTTCTTTCTTTGATATGGAATTCTGAAATGCACTACAACATGATTTCTGTACAATTGGGTGCGTTACAGTTGTTCTACAGTATAAGTGGTTACAATTTCATTTTCGCGATTGTTCATATTATCTAACACATTTTCCTTTTATTTGACTGAGTTCTTTAAGTCCCCTATAAAAAAACTACTGCATAGCCTTCTATAAGATAAATGTTATATATATTTTAAATTATTGTTAATGAACCGTTTTGTTTAATTAAAGCGTTTATCTTTTTCTTTTTAATGCTACGTGAACGACGTCACGGGTAACAGCTAGTTATATAATAAGTGAGCATTTTATTAATAATGCTCTCTATTTAAATATTGCTTGAATTTATATGGTAATTATATTGTAGTTTTTAAAACCATATCTGCACCTTTTTGACAAGATAACATTTAAATTTAAAATATTAACTTAATTTTAAATTATTATAAATTTTATAAGATTTAAATTAATTATAGATTTAAGGGTGCATTCTAATCCAAGCTGCTTAATTTCTGATTTATTTTTAAATTCAATTTTGCTCTCAAACGCATCAAACAGACAAAATCTCCTATTTAGAAAGTACACAATGTGCTGTGCTTGTTAATTTTTGAGAAATGCAGAAAATATTGCAAAACAATGCTGTGAAAATCGGCATTTTGAACCGAATTTTCTGAATGGGAGATCTGGGAACAAAAAAAGGGGCATACTAAGAAAGTAATTTTTTCATAAATCAAATTCTAATGACTATAGCGAAAAACGAAATTACATGGCATCTTATACATCTCTTCAAGAATCACTTTAGCAAGTTTCATGTTTCTACTTTTAAAAATGAGTCATCACAAAATTTCGAGCAGTTGAGGGTGGAAAAATATTTTTTCGAATACACCATTAATAATGGTCTCTGTTTAAAAAATTCTTGAAATTGTGTGGCAATTACATTATGGCATTTTAAAACAATAACTACACTTTCATGGTAGCTGAACATGCTAATTTATTATTAAATTGGAATAATTGGCATAAGTAAGTTAACTAAAAAAACAAAAACTTTTTTTTTTTTTTTTTTTTTGTCAAGGCCATATTTTTCTCGTGCATGTTTTGAAAGATTACTATTTGTGAAATAATTTTTTCCACACTCTACGCAGGTAAAGTCCACATTCATTTTCTTTTCAATACATCTACACTATAACAATTTAAAAAATATCCTTAAAACAATCGTACAAACAAACACAATATTCTAACGAAAAGCGAGTTATCTTATTTTCAAAAAGCTATGCCAGGCGCCGCTAACGATGATTTCCCTAAACATTTGAAGAAAGAGGGGAAAATCCCTCTTTAGGGATGTTTCAAGTTTCGCAGATTTTACTCCTACCATTAGGAATCCTGCTGTCGCTAGACGCTAGTCAGAATTTTTGATCCTGAATACTGAGCTTGAACCCTTTTTCGAAAATGCATGCCGAATCCGTCTGTGGCAGATTCATCGACATGAATTATTATAACGTTTGTGAAATATGCATATTATCAGAAGCGTTTAGTTTTATTTAAATCAATTATACTTAAATTTTTCTGACTCAAGAAACATTTTTTGAAAGCTTCAAACCTGTGCCTCACATTTGTTCAGATCAAAGGGGACAATGCTTGTCTAACAAGAAGAGGGCCAAGTTTGATAATTACAGATTTTGTTTATTTTTAAATATGATGTAGGATAAAGGTCGTTTAGTCTCAGGATCACCGGATTTTATACAAAGCTCCTTAGTTCTCGAGAAACAGATGAGTCTAATATTATAAGTTAAGCACTTTGAAAATCAAATTTTGCCTTCGGGTAGCTCATTCGGTAGAGCATTATCTAATTAATCCGCGGGCCACGGATTCAATCCCAGAATGAGCCGCGTTTGTTTTCTTACTATTTGTTTTATAAATATACTTTTAATTATAATTTAATAAACTCATTGTTAATTAAAAATTGTGCATCAATTATAATTTTCATGCATTTATTTTTAATTGTAATTAAATCGTGGCATAAATTATCAGAAAACTGGAATTTTTAAAATTTATTTTAAAAATATATTTTATGATATTATTTAGACTGTTAATTTGTTAAAAAAAATTACTTGTAAAATATATTTATGTATTTTTTCTCGGTCTAATGATATCTAACTATCGTTTCAATTCTTGAATTTAAAGAAATATCATTTATATATTGTCTCAATAAGGAAAGTAGATACGATGATAATACTGCTCTATTTTCAAATTAAGAAGCATAATTATATTAAAAAGTAGCATAAGAATTAAATTTTGCATAACATAATGCAGGTTTATAATTTTGTAATACGTGTGTGCTTAGCTTTGAATTATTTTAATTTCACCTGTATCTTCTCATTGCATTTATTTTTATTTTTGCCACAACTATAGAATGCCACAAAAGATTTTGGAATTTTTGCTAATCATAATAGATCCAATTTTTAAAAATTTCTTCAAAATGCTAAAGAAAGTTCAGTAATGATTAAAAAATCAAAAAGGCTAAGTACAAATTATATATTTAAATTGCAATTAATGTAAGATTTTAATTTTTTAAATTAAGAATATTAAATTATAATTACAAGTATATTAATAAAACAATTAAAGGGAAAACAAATATAGCACATTTCAACCATCCAGTATTTTTATCTCATTCACTTCCTTTATTAGGGCAATAAATAAAAGATCTTTCGTTAAAACCACGAACTAACACAATTATTCAATATCATTGCATAGGTAAGTAATTGATGAAATTCATTTTAGGTCATTTTAAACAATTAACAGTTTTATATAACGATTTAGTTACAAATAAAATAAATGATTACGCTAAAATTATAAACTTCCTCCATTTTAATGAGCATTTATTTAGAAGTGTTTGCTTATTATCTGAGTGATTTTTTGGTACTTCTAGTTTATCCCGTTGACCATATAATTATCGCTAAGCTATAAGATTAAATGCTAATACTGGATGATCGTGAATGTCACATTCAATGACATTAAATACTATACACGTGTTTAAAATGTCATCAAGTGATTTTTATTTCGATTTTTTATTTGTATTTTTTTTTAATATTCTACTTTTGTTTTTTCGTTATTTAAAATAAAAATTATGTCAATATGTATAATTTGGCTATTACTTTAACGAAATTGGTCGACGGGATGCATTTAACCTACCTTTACTTGATTAGAGACCACAGTGACCTTTCCAGCCTCCTGATTGGTTGATTACTTTTGACGATTTGCTTTAGCGCCATTATCAAAACGCTAAACAGTAGCGACTTATAACAAATGCTCATTAACAGGTTTTTTTTTCTCATTTTACCAAAATGACTGATTTTGCGGAAGTTAAACTTCCGACTTCATATTTGAATGAAATCGAATCAATTTCTGAAAAATTAATTACAGTTCGCAGCAATCGTAAAAATTTAGAAGACTGCAATAAATGGGTTAAAGAATTTGTAGATCTGAATAACAGAAAATGGAATTCAAGATCATCAAAGCCTTGTGGGCAAAGATTAATTTGCACGTAAGTATAAAAATTATTTAAAGATCCCTTAAAACATAATTAGTAATATATATATATATATTAATTTAATTGTTTTTATGACGATCGTAACTTATGGAAATGATTTTTAATGAGACTTTGGCGCCATCTATTGATGCAATGTTGAATACTTATGTACAATTTTTTTATTAAAAAAATGTTTAATTTGAAATTCCGTTATAGATTTTATACAGACTAATGAAATTTGTTTTTTAAAAACAATGTAAAATTTTAAAAAATATATTCTTCTCGTGCATTTTTTTAATATCAAAAATTTTTATGCCAAAATTTTGTTGTAAGTTGATTTGCTTAATAATGAGTTAGTTATAAAAAATCTAATAATGGGTCTTTAATTTATTAAAAAGGGAATTGAATAATGACTACTGATTTTAAATTCTTAGCAACTACATATTTACCTAGTATTTTTTCTTTTGTTAAAAGTATTTTTATGATTTAGATTTACTTCTTCCACTACTTACTATTTTATAATGGATTTTAAATTTTGCGTGTTTTCTATTTCATTTTTAGAAAAAAATTTGTTTGTCACCACAGTGATTTTATGAAAATACCAACTGTGGCAAACAAGAGAAGTTTTTCAAAGAATTTAGGATGCCTAGCTACCATAAATATAAAAGTAAAATTGGATACAGCATCAACTAAGAAGAAAGACCCTTTCGTAAAAGTAAATATCTATCTATCTATCTATCTATATATATATATTTTTTTTTTTTTTTTTGAGTGTGTGTGTGTTTGTATTTTACATTATTTTGGGATTTAAAAAAATATTGTTCAAATTCTTGTTAAAACCCTTAATATATTTTAATATAAATCTAACTGTATCCATAATTTTTTTTTTTTTTATTACATAAACTATTCTCAAAACTAAAAATATATCTGATTCCACAGGATTTTTTATTAAATGTGTGAAATGAGGTGAAAAAGTAAATGTGTATTTTCATTCACGAAAAACAATTAGTGAGAAAAAGTTCAATATAATATTTTCAGAAGTATTACCTTATTTTATTAGTTTTTCATGTACAACATGTGTGCCCGAGTAAATGGGATACATTACTTTTATCTGAAAGTATTTCGTTTTTGCTAAAAAGCTTTATCCCCCCCCCCTTCCCCCATAGAACAACAACCTGACTGCAAGTTTTAATTTATTACTCTTATTGTTCAGCTTACAAAACTGAAACTAATCAGTTGTTATGGTTGCTGAATGAATTGGTATGATTGTTGTATATTGCTGAATGAGAAGAATCAAGATAAAATTCAATTGCAGTTTACAATAATGAAAAGCTTTAAAATAAAACTATTAATAAGTGAATGTGCAATCATACATTGATCATTTTAAGCCCAATTAGCTTTTTTATGCTCGCAATACTTTTTTTATTCTTTCATTTTTTGAGGATTTGGAAAGGGGGGGGGGGCGATTCCTCAAATCTCTCCTACTTGCTCCCTCAGGTTTAATATGTCAGTCTTTTACAAATTACTTTAAATAAACATCTAATATAATCTAAATCTGAAATACCTTATATTTCAATTTCAGAAAGGACTGCTTGCTATCATTACTATTAATGATTCACATAACCACAGCCTCAATACTGCTGCAGCTTTGCAATTTCTCCCTACTTCCGACAGTAAAGAAAAATTCTTCGAATATTTTAATGATGGCATGGGTATTGCCGAATCTTGCAAATACCATGAAGGAATTTTACAGCTAGATGATAAATATACAGAAGAAGACATGGCTAATAGTCAAATCAATCCTTCTTACAGAGCTGTGCAATACTGGTACGAACAGTGGCGTCATGAAAATCTCGGCCCACGGAATGGTCAAGGTATGATTAAAGTAAGTTATAAGTAAAGAAAAAAAAGTCTTGTAATTTCAGATAATTTTTTTAACATATTTTTGATACATTTAGTTAAGCATTTTTTAAATCGAGTTATCATTTTTTAAAATTTTGAAACAAAACAGTTTATGTGTTAAGCTGTACCTTTTGAACAATTTCTGTGCTTTTTGGAAGAAAAATGTAGGAATTCATATTTATTATTTTTTAAAAGATTTAATCACTAAATAGAACTTCTGATTTTGTGAAATAAAAGTATTAGTTTGAAATCTAGATCTCACATAAGTTTTTTTCCTGCCTTCTTGAAAAATTGATGCAATTTTTTTCTATGCTATCTCCATATATATATATATATATATATATATAATAAGAGAATTATTATAAAAATTTGTTTGCATTTCCATACTTTATTTTTTTTTTTTCATTGGATAACTGAGGTCGATCTACACAAAGGTCGTTTCTTGCTTTTTTTAAATTTTCTTTGCAATTTTTTTTAATTTTTTTTATCCCTTGTCAAGGAATTGCCACAGATTTGTGTAATAGATTGTAACTTTTATTTCTGAATTTCTGGTGCGAGATGATCTTTTCTTTCAATTTATCTTATATCAATTTCTTGATTCAAGCTTTGTGCTTAATATATATATATATTATATGTATTGTATTTTTCTGTAAAAATCAATTTTTTCCTAAAAGTAAAATAGATATTCATACATATATAATTAACTAGTCGGATGCTCAGACCTTTCTTTTTTTCCTCCAATACTTCAAAATTCGTTATCACTTAGCCAAAACTGAAAATCTATGTCCATTAAGAGGATAAGTCATTAAATTCCGTGCATTAGTTTTTGAGGTATGACTATCGTTAAAATCTTCTAAATCCTGCAAATTTACAGCATAGCAACGCTACTGTTCGGCGGTTCATATCAAAAATTAATCAGCACCAATTTATTTCAGGGACTAACTAAATATAATTTTTTACTAAATTCCGCGCATTAGTTTTTGTGATAGAGCATCCACAAAAATTGTCTCATATATAGACAGAGTCTCAGAACATGTAAATCCGCCAAAAATGTTCACGAATTCAATACTTCTTATAAAAATGAAAGGAAATAAAAATGAATAGTATTTATGTTTTAGTTTAGTAATCAAATAAAAAATCTAATTCAACAGAAAATATGATAATATCTTATTTTCTGTTGAATTTGCTTTTAGCCCATATTTTAAGTTATTAGTTTCAATATTGCAATATTTTCATAATTATTTAAATTTTCCATGACAAAAAGATATTTATAATCATTTTTGTATGTTTCAGAAATTAAAAGAGAAATTAAAAGTTTACGAAGATAATGAAATTACAGTTGACTTCTGTGAAGATCCATTTGCTGTGGTCATAGTCACCCCCATTATGAAAAGAGCTCATAATTTAAAATCTTCATCTGAAATTGTTTTCGTAGACTCAACATCATCATGTGATCCGGATAATCATAGTATAACATTCATGTTGTGTTCATGTTCAGCTGGTGCTGTGCCAATCGCAGTCATCATTACGAAAGGTCAGACTGAAGAGTCATATGTAAAAGGTTTTCAAATTGTAAATAGAGTATTAGAAAACGCATTTTATGGAAAAGGAAGTCCAGAAATTTTCATGACGGATGACTCTGATGCAGAGATCAAAGCTTTGAAAAATGTTTGGCCTACATCAAGAAATTTACTATGTATTTTTCATGTAGCCCAAGCTGTATGGAGATGGCTGTGGGATTCGAAACATCAAATCCCAAAGGAGCATAGGAATAAGTTGATGACATTTTTTCAAAGCATTTTGTATGCCCGCAATGCGCAAGAAGCAGAAGAAGCGTATAAAAATTCTTGTGGTTATGTGGGAGACTATATGCCCACTTACGAAAATTGGAATCGTTATTTAGAAAATTATTGGAAAAGGAAAGAGTTGTGGTGCCTTGCTTTTAGAAATCCAATAGTAAGGGGCCATAATACAAATAATTTTTCCGAAGTTTGTATACGCATATTCAAAGATGAAGTTTGTGTCGTGTCAAAGCGTATAATGTTTTGACAATTATAGATTTTGTTGGTACACATTTAGAGAAACATTATGAAAAAAAATTAAGAGATTTTGCCAATAATAGATGTGCAACTGCTAGGCTTTTTCTTTTATCTCTTAAGAAAAAAGCGACTAATATAACTAGAACTGACATCACATTAATAAGCGACAATATATATGTAGTACAAAGTGAAAGCAATTGTTATACTGTAGATACAAAAATTGGATGTTGCTCGTGTCCTGCAGGTTTATATGGCCGCTTTTGTAAACACCAATACTCCATTTTTCAGCATTATGATACAGTATCAAGCAATTTCCCGCCTGTGCTGCCTGAAAATAGGCATGAAATAGCGGTCCTTGCTTTGGGAAATAAAGCCCCACCAAAAGAATTTTTTGGACCACTAATTTTGGAAGATCATCATCAGGAAATACAAGAAGCTGTCTCGTCTACATCATCAGAAAATTTGCCAGATTTACATTATTATGAAGATGACGGAATTTCCTATGAAGAAAAAAAGGAAGAACTGCTTAAACAGATTTTTAGTGAAATTTCAAATCACAATAAAAAACATAAATCTTCCTTAAGTGGACTTAATAAATTTCTAAAAACATTAAAATGTATCAAATCGCCTGGCAGCTGGGAAAGTTTTCTGCATACTGCTGGAAACAATATAGGAATAAGGCGAAGGAGTGGTGCTGCTATTCAAGTACAGCCTGCGTCCATAGCAAGACGCTCTGCGCATTTAACAAAGGGCTGCAAACGTTTGCCTATAGGTCGGCCAGCTAGTGCTATGCCAAATAAAAAAAGGAAGCATTCCTTATCAAAAAATGTTAAATTAAATCAGCCAAATGCAAAAGGTCATTAGCTATTTTGGGCTTACATTTTCTAGAAAAACTGCTAAAATTTTATTCAGAGTGCATTTTGTTTTAAAATATTTTTCCTTCTGATATTTTATATTTTAATAAATTATTTCATTCAAAAACAATTTTGTTATTTATTAAATATTTCTTTCCTTCCCCAAATAATTGCAGATTTGAATAATAATGACAAGTAGTTCAAATCACACAGAGAAAAAATATACGCTTTATCTCCATTTTCGTCTGTAAAAATAAAAGATTTGAAATATCCTATTCATTTAAACTTGCTTGAAGATTAAAAAAAAAAAAAAACAATTTAATTTGTTAAACATTAATTTTAACAACTCCAGATGATAGAGAAAATTAACAGCTTTAACTATTTGTTGCAGTTTTTTTTTTTTCAAAACTAATATTTTTTTACATTTTATGTAGATTTTTTTTTGGTAGTATTTACGTTTATAGGTGTTATTTATGAAGGCCCATTATCAGCACGCGAGATATAAGCCCTGATGGGATTTTCTAAGGGAACTAAACTCGTATCTACGCAAGATTTCCCAAGGATAGAAGAAAACCACACATCTTTCCGAATGGTTTGACCGACAGGCGCGTTTGGGTCCGAGCCTAGCGCCTTCCATCTACCAGCTTCGAGGCAGAACCTCACGACCAGTGGTGTGGTACGTTTTATAGCATATCTTACGCCCCTTTCAATGCACTTCGTTAATTAAAATTAAATATATATACGCATCTTTGTACTCCCAGATTTTCTTAATTGTTAAAATGTTTTTAATCAGCTTCTCAAAAAATGAATGAAAAATGCATAATGATAATTTGATGCATACCTCTACAAATATATATTTTTTAGGTTTAAAAAAATACTTTCTTTAGTCTCTTTCCCACCTAAAAATTACAAATGTTTCATAAAAATGGTCAAACGAAAGTATTTTTTTAGGGGGGGGGGGGGGGCGAAAGAATTTTTTTTATATCTATAAAAAATACAACTGAAAATTTTATCTTGAAAATAAAATAAATTGAGAAGTTACTAAGTCATATATGTATACAAAATGTTGTAAAGTTAAAATTTAAATAAAAGTCAGCACCGTGAGAGAAATGTCGATTATGTATTCAAATTTATTGTTTATTTAGTTTTTAACTTTACAATATTATGTATTCACCATTTAATAACCTTGTGATTTAATTTACTGTCACAATAAAATTTTCAGCAATATTTTTCATTATGGAATAGTTCAGCTTGTTTAATATATATCTATATTTAAAAAGAAAAAAAAACTTTCGTTCCTTATATAAAATACTAGAAATTTTAAAACTTTTTATATGTATGAATGTATATATTTTTAAAAAAATATACGCATTCAAAACATTTTCGAAGCTGATTACTAAAATCAAATGTAATATAATCTGAAAAAGAAGAAAATAAAAAGTCGCAAAAGACAAAAATTGAGCAAAAAATCAAGTTGAAGTTTCGTATAAGAAAACCAGAGGGCGCCATTACATATTTTTCTAACGTGTTCCATTTAATTTTTGCTTTCTAATGTAATAACATATTGCGAAATTCTGAATTAATAAGTCATTTGTTAAGACTTGATATAGATTAAAATGTTGAATGTTAAGTGCTGATTCACTTATTTATAAAAAATAAAAATATATAGTTAATGGTATATTACTACTGGCGTCATAGAAATTCCAATTTCCAAAGACCTTAAACAGCAGGAAAGACGAAAGAAAAGGTAACCAATTAGGAGGCTAGAAACATCTCTGTGGTCTGTATTCGAGTAAAGGTAGGTTAAATGCCGACGGGATAACAGAGAAGTACCGATTTTTTTTTCTACTTTTAATTAAATTTCTTTCGATGCTACATTCCTTTTTCATAGTGTTCTGCTAATATTATAAAAATATATTTAAAAAGCAAGATTTAAAAAAAATTAACTGCTAAAAATATTGTATTAATTTACCACATAATTGTGTTAAGATTATTACTAATGAAAAAAAAATAGAATGTTTACGTTATGTGGTTGATTGGAGGGGATTGGAGGATCATGTTTATCAGAAATGGGGGAAGGAAAATGAAGATCAGAAATGAAAAGCATGAGAAAGGATTACGTGAAAGAACAAAAGTTTGGGAAGCACTGTCCTAAAACAAAGACATTTTGATGTTTTGTTACTGCAACATAAGGTGAATCGAGTTTGGCCATGGTTAAACTAAACTAGTTATAACTAACCGTTCAAGTTCTATATTGTGGATATAAAAGTATCTTTGTAAATTGCCATGAATATTTTCAAAAGTAAAATGGAAAATTTAGCATTTGCGTATTTAGAAAAGCACGACAAACCTATTCAAATGCATTTTTTTAAAATAATATTTTTAATATACTCTTTAATGCATTTAATTTTTAATGTATTTTTTAAAAAATAAATGTATTTTTTAACATAAGGTATATTTATGGATTAAACAATGAATAAGAGCAGAAAATTACTCGTAAAATTTCAATGTAAATATTCTTATTTAATAAAAGCTGTGACAATTAAAATTTTAGCATTAGGGAAAGTAAAGATTAATTTTTGCATAAAAAAGTAGAAGAAAATTTTCTGAAATGCGGATTTTTTTACTCCTAAATAATAAAAGCTCTAACCATCATGCTTAATATTTTTGTTAGTTTATGAAATCGAAAGCAAAGAGGCCAAATCTCCGGCTTTTTGTACACCAGTATTAACTTATAAAAAAATATTGTTTTTTTAAATCGTTCGAATATTTTAATTAAATTAAATAACATTTTATGCATTCAAGTATTGGTATTCAAAAATCCAGAGGCTTGGAAAGTTCTGCGAAAGGCAGTTTTTAAGAAAGCCTTTTTAAAAACCACATTGCTCACTGAAGCACTATAAGTACTGTACAGGGTTGTTCGAAATAAGTTTATTTATGTATTGCTCTAACTATTCAGGTTTTTCTTTTCCGCCAAACCATTAATAACGAAGATCGAAATATTTGCAACGAACGAATTGTAAGAATCCAAAACCGTTAAAGAACATACGACGAATGAAAATTGAGTCTTAAACCAGATTTATTTACAAGTCAAAATATATAGAAAAAAAAAAGGTTTTAATGCTATTGTTCTGCGTTAAATACCTAAAAACTTTTTCATGTAGTCAGGCTCTCTTTGCTTGAAAATACATTCAAGAGAAAATTATAACCTCCTCAGTTTTGAGTTTAGAGGTCTACACGGGTTAGGCCGGCGGAATGCTTCCAAATTTTCTAAGGGGCCGGCAAAAAATTGAACAGACCAAGCGGGGCCGTAACTAGAAACGAATATTAGGGGGGGGGGGGGTGGCTCATAATTTTTTTTCTCTCTTTCTGACGCAGAAAGATAAATTAGTGCATATTTACACTGTAGATACTATGCTTCTTATTAAACTGTAGTAATAATTTCATTTTATGCTTAGAAAAGTACAGAATGGTGAAAATTTTGAGTGTATAACTTGGATCAAAATTAAACATCATGTTGGTTTCATGTGTACAAATAAGATGAGGGAGTGTTTAAACACTTATTTTAGGTACAATTTAGTATTTCTGCAAAACTGTGAAAGGGTCTCAAAAATAAATTAGACTTTTGAACAAAATTTCATTTTAATTTTCGGAACAGAAATTTATTTAGTGACCCTGGAATCTTTTCCAGGGGAGGGGGGCTCAAAATATTTTAGGGGGGGCTGAGCCGCCCATAGCGCCCCCTTAGCTACGGGCCTGGGACCAAACCCGGCGATAAAATAAAAAAAAATCAGCAGAGACGATAAAATATGAGTTATTTTCAATGAATATGTCTTTAACGAGAATTAGTAGAAATGTGATAATTTGACAACTAGTTGATGACACTAATTTTACAACATCAATACAGAAGTGTAACTTGTATAGTGTAGAGATCGGAATCCATTACATTGTGTATAACTTGGGCTTAATATTTTTTTAGCAGACTCTTGCTGGGCCGAGATCAGGCTTGCATTCTTTTTCTGCATACAAAGGAGCTGAGCCGGAACTAGACTTAATTGCTCTCATGATGTGTAGGGCTTTCATGATTTGTAAAATTATTAATAGGGCTAAAGAAGTTATGTTAACGTAATCTTTGGATATATACTCCTGGGTGTTTCTTAAATTTACTTCTCAACAACGCGAAGTTTGACACATCTTCTAACTAATCTTTAACTGTAAAAGTATAAAATTGACAAGCCTGACTATTAAAGGGATTTGGAATCGAATTGCCGCCTTCATTTTTGGTAAATAAGATACTTGCATAATCTTGTTGAGATATAAGAAATTCTTGACAAATTGTTGCAGATTTTTCTCCTTTTCCATGCTGTCGCTTCCGGAAATTCTATTTAAAACTCTAACTTTGACAGTATTTTCAAATGGATAACGCCATTCGAGTACATAGTTTCAGAATAGAAATACTTGCTAATCTTATGACTCAAAAATGTTTCAGAAAGTATCTCTTTTGGATATAAAAATGACTTTGGATTTGGAAACTTTAATAAAATGATATAGAAATATTTTCATAAATCTACTTTTATAACCATTTAACGAAAAAATAAAGCAGGACGCGCTTCGAGCCACAACAACAACAGCTCTTCATCAGTTGAACCAACACCAGTCCGTAAGGGTACAGAATAGCTCGAAACGCACCCTGCTTTGTTTTTTCGTTTAATGGTGATTTTTACAAAGTGTATTACTCTGATTATTAATTATCACCAGTGTTTTCGTCGGCGTTTTTTCACTAATTTTATTACACAGTTTGAAGAGTTACGATGTTTTTAGTTTTCTTTTTTTTTTTTTCTTTTATTCTAAACCATATTATTTTTTTAATGAATGTTTATTTGAAGGTTGAAATTCTAAAAATCTAAGTAATGTTGCTAATGTGTATTTCCTGTAAAATGTAATGTAAAATCATTCCATAGATATGTATGCAGTATTCTTTAAAGGAATCT
Organism: Maratus speculifer; assembly: GCA_964019185.1. Classification (NCBI taxonomy): domain Eukaryota; kingdom Metazoa; phylum Arthropoda; class Arachnida; order Araneae; family Salticidae; genus Maratus; species Maratus speculifer. Next base: position 346,384,592 of record OZ025296.1, read on the forward strand.
TAATTATAAAATAAAAATCTTATTTTTTTAGAAATAGTAAAAATTATATCGGGCCATAACGGATTGGGCCTGTTTTCACGAATTTCTGTACGGGCCGAGCCTAAAAATGAAAAATATAAACGGGCCGGGCCCGGAAATTCCGGTCCGTGCAGATCTCTACCTGAGATTCACTTTGAGTTTTAAATTTTATGGATTTCTTGTTAAATGGGTTTTAAATACACTGAAATACAATGGAATAATGCTGATTTTTTTAAATTAGAAAATTAGTGTCGCCTACTGGAGATATCCGGTCATAATGACATACGATATGTTAAACACGAAGTATAAATTTATGAATATATTTTTAAATATTTTACGACCAAATAGCATTTTAATGTTACAATACACATTTATAATAATGTAGAATATATTTCTAAGTTAAAAGAGTTATTTAATTAAGTGGAAAGAAGATTCATAATTAGTTTGAAAATTAAATTGGTAATTATCTAGTCTTTTAGAAATAACTGAATCTTAAATTGAAAAAAAAATAATTACTGCAGATGCTTTTTAAATATCAGTAAATATTTAAAAATCAATTTTTAAAACAATATTTTTCGCAAAATAATTTGGAATATTGTCTGTCTTCTTGCATAGATTAAAAAAAAAAAAAAAAACTTGACATGCAGTGGATGGAATCCTAGCAGAATTGGATTTACAACTGGGAATCTTAAATCGATTTTTGTAGATGGTTTGGGAATCTCAGGCAGATGCGAAACCTTTGTTTTTCGCAAAGGAGTGGTCGGCAGGGAGATTCTTTGATTGTATCTATTTTTCCGTGGTGTTGATGGCTCACAGATTGTGTGGTTCAGAGCTATCGTGGTCGTCAGAGCAATCTCATTCTGCTATCGTGGAAAATCTTTAATATAAATTTATGACTTTCATTAAGAAAAGATAGTGGTGTCTTGGCATAAAATATAACCTATGTTAAAAGAAGGACTTTCATCATCAATTTGCCATCATTATTTTTTAAATTGATTCAGTAGTTACAGAAATTACCCCTACAAACACACAAACAAATGCTACTCCTTTATAATAGTTAGGGAATCGAATCCTGGCACCCCATGTCATTGCATATAGGTGAAAACCATTCTTTTTTATTGAAAGTATAGTTGATAAGATTATGTTAACTCTCTGAAAGGAAAGGGCCTCGCAAAATCCTTGCACCGGGCCTCGCTTTAAATCGTCGTTCATAAGGACAGTTATGGCTTTCCTACCACACTGGACAGAGCGGGAGATTCGAAACACCAAAACTAGACCACGTGTCACAGCGTTACCCCATCTCACGGTATGAAAATCTTTATAAAATTATTGAATTTAAATTCAGAAAAAAAGTTCCAGCAACAGCTTCAGAAAATGCAGTTTTTTTGGAGCATGACCGGATGTCTCCTACGGGAGACACTAAAATGACCATGTTTTTTTTTTTTTTTTTTTTTTTTTTTTTTTTTTTTTTTTTAATGCTTAGAGCACTTAAAGCTTAGCACAAATGTTATCATTAAAAGGAACGATCTTTATGCCATAAAATCCTAGGCCGAATAAATTTTAACAAGATTATTGTTAATAGATAAAAGAACTTGCCTGTATGCAAGTGAGTAATTTTCCTTCTTTTTGGTGACGCCATTTTTGCATATCGTTAAATGAACGAAAAAAATTATTTTGGCAACAAAAAAGCATTCTGCATTATGATATCATCTATTAACAATAATAGGAACCAATTTTTGAAAATCTGGAATAAAAATTGTGAATGAAGTAAAAGTTTTAATAAGTGTCTCCTCCAGGCGACATCCGGACTGAGGAGGTTAATAAATGAATAGAGATTTTTATTTATATGAAAGGCATTGCATAAGATAAAATCTTTAATAAATTAGTTCTGCTATTTAGATTATTATCTATTAATATGATTATTAAAAAAAAAAAAATGTGTAAGCATATTATCATTGCACATATTATCATTGCATTTTAGTAAATGTTCATCTAATTATTTAAAAATATCTTTTATGAATTAAAAAAATTCGTTATTTAAAGTTAAATTTAATTTTATCTAATAAAAATGCTAATTACGTTTTATTTAACATAATTATAATTTCATTTTTTCATTTAATTATAATAAAAATTTAATATAAAAATTATAATAATAAAATAAATAAATAAATAAAAACGAAAACAAAAAGAGGGTGCAAAGAGAAAAAAATATATAACTTCGTCAATTCCTAAGATATCAAATCCGGTTAAATTCATTTTACATCTTCTCAATAATATCTACATCTTTCATACTGAAGAGTTTTTTATAGAATCAATCCTTATAGCAAAAATTAATAAAAAAAAATAGGAATTGATCACGGTAGGATTGATATATCGCGATTTTAGAGCTCCCTTAAAGCGGATTTCTTTAAAATTCAAGGCGAATCTGCTGACCACGGCCAAAGACTTTGGCAAAAAATTTGGTTCAGTTCTATGCATAACTTCATACATTTTTAAATGGTACAATATTGAAAATTGTACAAAAATCCTTTTTTTCAAATCCTGGGCGGATCTACTAGCAATAGCCAAATGCTTACACAAAATTTTGGTTCGATTCTATGCATAACGTTATACACTTTTCGGTAGTACAACATTGAAAAAGGCACAAAATTGCTATTGCAGCGCCTACTTTAGGTAGATTTTTTTTTCAAAATCAGGGAGGAACAACAAGCCAAGAATATTAAGAAAAAATTTGGTTCAATTCTATGCATATCTTCAATGCACTTTTTGATGGTAGAATGGCGACACACGGACACACACACACGGACAGACAGACATTTTGTAAAAACACCTATTTTGGAATCTCTGACCCCTAAAACGTGTATATCCGGCGACAATCGGACGTCGAAAAAAAAAATTTAACAATACTAAGGCAAAATCAACACAACTTCTGTCATGTAACCCCGCCCTCCACGATGGACACTAACGGGAAAGGGAGGGGAGCGAATAAAGAAACAGAGACTCAGACTGAGAACACCAAAATATTACATTAATTACTGGGTGATAAATTAATTCAGGACACAAGAAAATATCAAATTAAATACCTAGTATAAATGTGAGTAAAATTGAAAATATGAACGCTAAGTGAAACTTTTGATTGCAAACAAATTTGTGAACATTCTGTAGTGCCACGACTCCACTTATAAGGTCCTTTATAAGTAAGGGAAAAAATCGAGTTTGGCCATGGTAACTAACAGGCAACGTTAGTAGGTACACAGTATTAATTATTAACAACACTAGAAATATTTTACATAACTAGGGGAGCCCCGCCCCCCTGCTCGCTATGCTTGCCAACCCCCCGCGTAATCGCTTCGCGATTCCAAATTATTGGCTACCCCTGCTTGCTGTGCTCGCCAATACCCCATGGTATGAATAAGCAGTTGCAGACCTTTCAAATGATGTGTCACACGACTGGTGTTGTAAAGAAATTAAAAATGTGTCCCCCTGGGGGTCAGATTGGGAGGCGACACAAAAGACATCCATAATATGAATAAGCAGCTGCAGACCTCTCAAATGATGTGTCACACAATTGGTGTTGTAAAGAAATTAAAAATGTGCCCCCCTGGGGGGCAGAGTGGGGGATGATACACAACACATCCATAATATGAATAAGCAGTTGCAGACCTTTCAAATGATGTGTCACACAACTGGTGTTGTAAAAAAATTAAAAATGTGACCCCCACTGGGGTGAGCAAAGTGTGGGGGTGACACACAAGACATCCATAATATGAATAAGCAGTTGCAGACCTTTCAAATCTTGTGTAACACGACTGGTGTTGTAAAGAAATTAAAAATGTGTCCTCCCTGGGGAGCAGAATGGGGGATAACACACAAGACATCCATTATATGAATAAGCAGTTGCAAATCTCTCAAATGATGTATCAAACGACTGGTGTTGTAAAGAAATTAAAAATTTGGCGAAATATTAGTTATCGCCAAGTTGGCGTCACTTTTGACAACTAATTTTGGTCGCAAATTTGGCGATATATTGCCAAGTTGGCGACAAACTTGGCGATTGTTGGCGATTAGCCTTTCCTCTCTTTATGGTAACTCATACGGCGATGCATAGACGGAGCCCTTTCCTGATTGGTCTATTGGACTCATGGAAGGAGTGGACAACCCGGATTCGTTAGTTCCGGAAATCTTCCACATCAGCATCATTCCAGGAGTCATTCCTTTTAAGGCTAGTTTTTTTTTACTATAGAAGGAAAAACACACAGAATTGTGGATAATAAATGAAAACGCTAAGGATGCCCTTTTATTTGAATAGTTGATTAAAAAAAAAGTCCAAATTTAGCTATACGCTTTCTAGTAATTTGAGGTTCTGTGATAATAGAAACTTTCAGTAACACAAATTGCTAGAGCCTAAATTTTAAGTGTCCTATTTTCATATAGGACATGAACAGCTATTATTGGCATTCATAGTTTTTAGCTCACAGGCTATCATAGCCTGAGAGCTTATGTGCCCGCCCGTTCTGTATGTATGTGCGTATGTGCGTAACGCGATAACTCATGATAAAAATATCGGATCCACTTGAAATTTTGTATATAGGTATATCCTGACAAGGCGCTTCCCTGATTAGTTTTTGGAGTTCATTCGATATGTATAAGAGGGGGAACGGGGGGCTCATGCCCCCCGTTAGTTGATATAAATGGGATTTTCATGCAGAATTAAGTTTTCAAAATTTAGATTAGGATCATTCTGATGAGGCGATTCCGTGACTGTTATTAGGTGTTCATTGAATAAGTATAAATAGGGGGAACAGGGGTTCTAATCCCCCCCCCGTTAGTTGATATAAATGGGATTTTCATGCAGAATTCAGTTTTCGTTCAAAATTTAGATTAGGATCATTCTGATGAGGCGATTCCGTGACTGTTATTAGGTGTTCATTGAATAAGTATAAATAGGGGGAACAGGGGTTCTAATCCCCCCCCCCCGTTAGTTGATATAAATGGGATTTTCATGCAGAATTAAGTTTTGGTTCAAAATTTAGATTAGGATCATTCTGATGAGGCGATTCCGTGACTGTTATTAGGTGTTCATTAAATAAGTATAAATAGGGGGAACAGGGGTTCTAATGCCCCCCCCCCCGTTAGTTGATATAAATGGGATTTTCATGCAGAATTAAGTTTTCGTTCAAAATTTAGATTAGGATCATTCTGATGAGGCGATTCCGTGACTGTTATTAGGTGTTCATTGAATAAGTATAAATAGGGGGAACAGGGGTTCTAATGCCCCCCCCCCCGTTAGTTGATATAAATGGGATTTTCATGCAGAATTAAGTTTTCGTTCAAAATTTAGATTAGGATCATTCTGATGAGGCGATTCCGTGACTGCTATTAAGTGTTCATTGAATAAGTATAAATAGGGGCAACAGGGGTTCTAATGCCCCCCCCCCTCTTAATGCCCTCTTAATTTATATAAATAGGTTTTTCAAGCAGAATTTTCAGATTTCGTTCAAATCTCTGAATAGTTTTGGAAGTTTAATGGTTAAGTATAAAAGAAGGGGATAACTCCTTTTAAATTATATAAATGCTAAATGGGTTTTTATTAAGAATTATCTAATTTGCTCTGAATTTTGGATATAGATTTTTTATATGATAAAGCATGTCTTTGATAGTATAGGAGATTCAATGATTAAGTATAAAAAAAAGAGGAAAGGGGAGAGCTGTTTCCCCTTCTTAATTTTTTTTTCGAACGGAATTAACCCTTGAAAATATAAGGCTTTAATGTACAATTAGTATTTGTAGCCTGTGAGCTCAATGCCATCAGTTTAACTGGGCAGTATTCTTTTTATTTAGCTCACAGGTTATCATAGCCTGAGAGCTTATGTGCCCGTCCGTTCTGTATGTACGTTCGTGCGTAACGCGATAACTCATGATAAAAATATCCGATCCTCTTGAAATTCTGTATATAGGTATATCCTGATAAGGCGCTTCCCTGATTAGTTTTTGGAGTTCATTCGATATGTATAAGAGGGGGAACGGGGGGCTCATGCCCCTCCCCTTAATTGATATAAACGAGATTTTCATGCAGAATTAACAGTTTTCGTTCAAAATTTAGATATAGGATTATTCTGATGAGGCGATTCCGTGACTTTTATTAAGTGTTCATTGAATAAGTATAAACAGGGGGAACGGGGGGCTCATGCCCCTCCCCTTAATTGATATAAACGGGATTTTCATGCAAAATTAACAGTTTTCGTTTAAAATTTAGATATAGGATCATTCTGATGAGGCGATACCGTGCTGTTATTAGGTGTTCATTGAATAAGTATAAACAGGGGGAACGGGGGGCTCATGCCCTTCCCCTTAATTGATAAAAACGGGATTTTCATTCAAAATTAACAGTTTTCGTTTAAAATTTAGATATAGGATCATTCTGATGAGGCGATACCGTGGCTGTTATTAGGTGTTCATTGAATAAGTATAAACAGGGGGAACGGGGGGGCTCATGCCCCTCCACTTAATTGATATAAACGGGATTTTCATGCAGAATTAGCAGTTTTCGTTCAAAATTTAGATATAGGATCATTCTGATAAGGCGATACCGTGGCTGTTATTAGGTATTCATTGAATAAGTATAAACAGGGGGAACGGGGGGCTCATGCCCCTCCCCTTAATTGATATAAACGGGATTTTCATGCAGAATTAACAGTTTTCGTTCAAAATTTAGATACAGGATCATTCTGATGAGGCGATACCGTGGCTGTTATTAGGTGTTCATTGAATAAGTATAAACAGGGGGAACGGGGGGCTCATGCCCCTCCTCTTAATCGATATAAACGGGATTTCATGCAGAATTAGCAGTTTTCTTTCAAAATTTAGATATAGGATCATTCTGATGAGGCGATACCGTGGCTGTTATTAGGTATTCATTGAATAAGTATAAACAGGGGGAACGGGGGGCTCATGCTCCTCCCCTTAATTGATATAAACGGGATTTTCATGCAGAATTAACAGTTTTCGTTCAAAATTTAGATATAGGATCATTCTGATGAGGCGAGTCCGTGGCTGTTATTAGGTGTTCATTGAATAAGTATAAACAGGGGGAACAGGGGTTTTAATGCCCCTCCCCTTAACTTATATAAATGGATTTTTCAATCAGAATTCTCAGATTTCGTTCAAAATTTAGATATAGGATCATTCTGATGAGGCGAGTCCGTGGCTGTTATTAGGTGTTCATTGAATAAGTATAAACAGGGGGAACAGGGGTTCTAATGCCCCTCCCCTTAACTTGTATAAATGGATTTTTCAATCAGAATTGTCAGATTTCGTTCAAATCTCTGAATAGTTTTGGAAGTTTAATGGATAAGTATAAAATAGGGGAATAACTCCTCTTAAATTATATAAATGATAAATGGATTTTATTAAGAATTATCCGATTTGCTCTGAATTTTGGATATAGATTTTTTAATATGATAAACCATGTACTTGATAGTTTAGGAGGTTCAATGATTAAGTGTAAAAAAGGAGAAAGGGGAGAGCTGTTTCCCCTTCTTAATTTTTTTTTCGAACGGAATTAACGAAAATACAAGGCTGTAACGTACAAATAGTATGCGTAGCCTGTGAGCTCAATGCCATCAGTTTAACTGGGCAATATTCTTTTTATTTAAAGTGTTAAGTGAATTGATACTATATAAAATTAGCAGTTGTTACAATAAAAAATTACAATACATTTTTTCCGAGTTGAATGTATTTATTTTAAAGCTTATGTTAGGAAAAAATGTTGTTCATTTCTTTTCAATTCTCAAGCAAATGAATAATATTAAAGAAACTGAAAGCGAAGTTTCCAAAAAATATCTCTTATCTACCGAAATTATTTCATTATTTTCACTTTATTATTTAAAATCATTAATACCCATACGAAAAAAGAATGTTTATTGCAGGAATACAAAAATATGCAGTTTATTTGTTTTTTACGATATAATTGAGATATTTATAAATATTACATTTTACTATCGATCCAGCTTTGTTAGAAAATAAGATTGGTTAATTTTCGTGCTAAAAACAGTCAGTAAAGGCGTAAACCCGCACCAAGAGACAATACTTCAAACGGAACATTATTATTCTACAATAAACGGTTTTGGGTTGAAAGCAAAAGCCATTTATCACCATATCCATAAAAAATAATGTAATTTTAAAACTAGTCGTTGGGGGCCACCGTAATACTTACCCATCATGAATATGTATATGAAAATAAAACATGTGAAACTATTTATACAATGCGGTGCAATTCATAAACAAAATTTAAATATTGTTAATATACATAGTAATGCTATATTAAAGAACTGCTGATGTACCAATTTCGACAAATTATATAAAACGCCAAACTACTCAAGTAGTACCGAACTGCGTAAAAGAAACATCCTTATAACTCCAAAAATCATAATTCTATTAACTAACAATTAACTGCGTCGGATTAAGCGTCTCATTTCCAATTAAAATATACTTCTGATTTGAAATTTGAATGAAATACAGGGTCATGAAAAATCGAAGAATGTGGAAAACAAGATTACAAATATCTCGGCAACTAATAATCCGATTGACTTCGTTCTATATGCAAAATGTGTGTTATTTTATTGCCTTTTACGTCCATTCCTTAGAACAAAAAAATTCGAAAATTTTTATATACCTTTCATCAGAACGAATTTTTCGAGAGACCGAAAAAAATAATTCCGGATAATCGAGGTTGCTGATATTAAATAGGGTTCGTCCCATTCTTACATACTAACTACATACAAAATTTCAAGTCTCTATCTCTATTTGTTCGGGAGATAGAGCGTTTACAGACAGACAGACAGACGGACGGCAAAATTTTTTTTCTAAAAATATGTTTTTCGGAATCTCCACTATGTAAAACGTGTAAATCCGCCAAAATTTTTTTTTCGATTTTCAAAACGATTGCAAGACTTACCCTATACTACGTATGATGGGTAAGTAAAAAGGAATATTATCTCTGTTTTTAAGGGCTATCTATTTTCTAACTAACAACAGTGCTCCATAGGCAATCAGAGTATCAATCGATCAGAGGTAATCAGTATATAGCAGAGATTCCAAGTCTCCGGATATTTGCGCACCGACTGAAATATCTTAGAACAAAATTTGAAACGTATTTTAATTCTATCACAATTCAGGATTCCACTTCTACACATCTCCCTGATTAAAAAGTAGACTTTTCCACTTTTCTTTTACGTAGGGAACCATCTAGGAATGAGATGCTAGTTTATAAATGTGCCACTACACCTACAACTGGCAAAAAAAAAAAAAAAAAAAAAAAAAAAAAATGTTCTAAAAAGCCTTTAAAAACTTTCTAAATGGATTGGAATGGTTCCTATGGAATATCAGGAAATACCAAACTGATTTCAAAATTAACGTTGACAAATTCATGGTGACAGTCCCCTTTTTCAACATAGACATTTTATGTTAGTGCTACTACACCTATAGAGAAATGGTAGACCCTGTGAAAAGGAAGTTGGATTTTGACATGATGGCTAATTTTAAGATCTAAATGCATACTAAGAAGATTGTTTCAAAAAAATTAAATACTTCAAATGAATACTGAAAGGGGCATAAAAGTTTCAAAATACGTTCTAAATTATCATTTATTTAGAAATAGCTTTAGTTGTTATTATTTAAAGTCTCATTTTGGAATAATGCAGTGTAATAATGAAATTTAGTCAAACTGAGTCTTAAATGGAATATTTTGTACATTACGGTCTAATATGGGTTTATGAATTTACGGTCTTTTTTTTAACACGAAAATTAACCAACCTTACTATCTACCAAATCTGGATCGATAATAAAATATAATATTTATAAATATCTCAAATATATCGTAAAAAATAAACTATTATACAGTGAAACCTCTGAATAAGGGATACCTGTGGGACCGGAACTTTTGTCCCTTAAATAGAGGTGTCCCTTATTCGGAGTTTTTACATTTTTTTTTTAATTAATCATTCATAAGGACATAAAAAATAACAAAATATTAAAATTGAAGCTTAAATGTACCCGAAGGTTATAAATTACATTAATTAGGCACAAAAGTAATAGATAATTAATTTTTTAATTGATTACTTAATTAGTAATTGATTTGTTGAGTTTTTGATTTGTATTTTTTACGTAATGTTTCTGTAATGCGAAAAGTGCAATAATATTTAAAAAAATCTTTCTTGCGAAATAATCAATAAAAAAAAGTGACTATTTTGCAAATTTCAATTTTTCTACTACTAAACTTTTCAGACATTCATTTACCACACTTATAACCACGTCCTTCATTATAAGCAGTATTTACGAAAAAGTATTCAAATGCTTTGCATATTTTAAAGCATCTGTGAAGTTCTTTATTTCACAATTTTCCTTTCTCTTTCATTTTCAGAATCATCCCTCAGAATTTTCAGCATTCTTTTCAATATAAACTGCGAGGTGGCAGCATAGACAATCACCTCATTAAGTTCACGACAGAAATTCTAGAATTAGTTAAACTCAATATGCATGTTAAAACGCAATCGGTCTAGTAAAACACCTAAAAATCTGAACTCTGAAAATCTGACATTTGACTCGTAGATTTACCATTAATTTTCTTGCATTCAAATCTATGAAAATATGGAGACTGACTGCATGATACTTTAATGATAAACCTACGAAGCAACCACTAAAATCAGGTTTATATGTGTTTTACACCTAGATATGACTTGGTAGACCAATTGTATTTCAATATGTGAATCAAGTTTTAACCTATTCTGAAATTTCAGCTGTGAACTCGATGAAGTTATTGTCTGCACTGCCACCTCTGGCTCTAATAGGGATAAACGTATTTCGATGTCTTCATCTGAATTGTGGATAAATAAATAATCATCAGTTGGGTTGCATACCTCTGTACCAATATAACTGCCTATCTGATAAGTTCACAAAATTCTGTATTTTCATTTTCATCACAGACTATTTCATTATCTCAAATGCAAAAATCAACCACTTTAACATTTTGCACTCGTATGTCCAGTATGACTGGACAGAATTTTTCTTTGCAAAATTTGTTTTTGTCATACAAGTAACAAAAGAAAATAAAATTTGTTATTTAGTTTTTTTTTTTTTTTTTTTTTTTTTTTTTTTTTTTTTTTTGAAAAAAAAAAGAAATTATGTATTTGAAGGAAACTTTTCGAGTCAAAAGGGTTAATCTCATTTTCAAGTGTCCCTTAAATCGAGTGTCCCTTATTCAGAGGTAAATACATTACACTTCCTATACGAAAGGACTGGGACCAGAACTTTAGTCCCTTAAATAGAGGTGTCCCTTATTCGGAGTGTCCCTTATTTGGAGGTTTCACTGTAATATTAATTATTATAATATCTTATACTATAATGCGAGCAAAAATTGTGTATCTGTGTCTGTGTGTGTAAATTTTATCTCAAAAACGGCTCTAACGATTTTCACAAAAATTTGTATTTTACCATTTTCGGGCACGAGAAGACCATTGGGCTAGGTCACATGTTCGAGAAAATTTGATTATTGGGTCATTTTGGGTCATAATGGGTCAGGATAGAGCTATTTATATCTAGAGAACGGCTGGATTGATTTTAAGGAAATTTTGTATCCAATCGTTTTCTAGCACGAGAAAACTATTGAGCTGGGTCACATGTTCGAAAAATTTTGATTAGTGGGTCATTTTTGGGACATTATGGGTCAAGCTATTTTTATCTAAAAAACGGCTCTAACGATTTTGACCAAATTTTATATTTCATCGTTTTGGATTACAAGAAGACCATTGGGTTAGGTAACATGTTCAAGAAAATTCGGTTAGTGGGTCGTTTTTGGGGTCATTGTGGGTCATGCTATTTTTATTCAGAGATTTTCTCACGCAATTTCGACTAAAAATTTCATTCTATGCTTTTCGGACACGAGAAAACATTGAGCTAGGTTACATGTTCGAGAAAAAAATTTAATGGGTCATATTGGGTCATTAAAGGTCTGGGTGAAGCTATTTATATTTAAAGAACGGCAGAATCAATTTCATCGAAATTTTGCCTGTAACAGTTTTTTGACACGAGAAAGCTAATGGGCTAAGTCACACGATCGCGAGATTTCGATTATAAGAATCATTTGTGGGTCATGTGAGTCATAATGGGTCATGGTCAAGCTATATATAAAGAACAGGTGGGTCGATTTTAACGAATTTTGTATACAACATTTTTTTGGCACGAAAAAACTATTGGGCTAGGTCTCATGTTCGATAAATTTGGATTAATAGGTCATTTTGGGTCATAAAAGGTCTGGGTCTAGCTATTTATATTTAAAGAACGGTAGGCTCGATCTTAATGAAATTTTGTATGTAACAGTTTTTTGACACGAGAAAACTAATGGCCTATCTCACATGTTTGAGAGATTTCGATTATAAGAGTGATTTATGGGTCATGTCAAGCTATATCTAAAGAACATATGGATCAATTTTAACGAAATTTTGTATACAACTTTTTCTGGCACGAGAAAATCTTTGGGCTAAGTCACATGATCGAGAAATTTCGATTAATGGGTCATAAAGGGTCTGGGCCAAGCTATTTATATTTAAAGAACGGCAGGATCGAGTTTAACGAAATTTTGTGTGTAACAATATTTATACACGAGAAAACTAATGGGCTAAGTCACATGTTCGAGAGATTTCGATTAAAAGGGTCATTTGTGGATCATGATGGGTCATGGTCAAGCTATATCTAAAGAATGGGTGAATCGGTTTTAACGAAATTTTGTATACAGCATATTTTTTCACGAGAAAATCATTGGGTTAGGTCAGATGTTTGAGAAAATTCTATTAATGAGTCATTTTGGGTCATAATGGGTCAAGATCAAACTATTTATACCTTAAAATTGGCTCAATCGATTTTATCTAAATTTTGTATCTAACGTTTTTCGGCACGCAAAAATTAATGAGCTAGGTCACATTTTCGAGAGATTTCGATATAAGGGTCAGAAAATTGTTCTCACCATTTTGAGTATACTTTCTATTATATCGTTTTTGGGCAAGAGAAAACCATTGAGCTAGGACACATGCTCTTAACAATTCAATTAGTGGGTCGTTTTAGGTCTTAATGGTTCGGGTCATTCTGATTATATATAACAACGACTCAATCAATTTTACCTAAATATTTCAACAAAACGTCTTTTGTCACGAGAAGACTATTGGGCTGAGTTGCATATTAAACAAAATTAAATTAGTGGGTCATATAGCTTCATTGCTGATTCCTTTAAGCTAATTTTACTTAAGAAATGGCTTAAACGATTTTGATTCATTTCATACTCTACTGTTTTTGATTACCTGAATACCATTGAGCTAAGTCACATGTTTGATCATATTTGATTAGTGGATCATTTGGGTAATAAGGGTCAGAATCACGAGACTATGGCAAAAGCCAATAAGTTGGCGATATTTGACAAAATACTGGCTAAATTTGGCCGAAAAATCGACTATTAAGATTACGAAACCAAAACACGTATTTGACACCAAATGAAAGAACGTGTCCAAATTTGGCTATATCTGGCAAAAAATATTGTTTTTCAGAATGTGAAGAAATTTCTTATACATTCTTAATAGCATTGAAGATGCATAGTTAAACTAATCAGAGTCGAGCTAAAAAAGTGATTTGGATTGATGTCCTTTCGTTGCAAATTTTAAAATAAAGTAAATTTTATGAACATGTGCACACAAACATAGTTTTCTTATTGATTGTTTTTATAAATAATACTATTATTAATAACATGTTTTACAGTAATATTACAGAGTGAATGATACAGGGAAAATACTATATCGAGTTGAACACAAAGTTAATTTCGACCGAGCTGAGCTCGGTCACCCCTGCTAGTTATTATAATAACTATATAATACTTTTATTTGCCTGCAATAACAACCTTTTTTCTTATGGGTATGAATAATCTTAAATAATCAAGCAAAAATAATTAAGTAATTTCTGTAGATAAGAGATATTTTTTTGAAACTTCACTTTCAGTTTCATTATTATTCATTTGCTTGAGAATTTAAAAAAACTGAACAGTGTTTTCCCTAGCAGAAGTTTTCTATTAACTAGCTTTAAAATAAATACACTCAAATCGGAAAAAATGCATTGTAACATTTTATTCTAATAACTGCTTGTTTAAGGTAGCATCAGTGATGGTAACTCGTGGGAATTTTCCCTTTTTGTGGGGAAAACAGAGGCCTGTGGGAAAAAGGGAATTCTTGTACTTTTGTGGGAAATTTCGGCATTTTTGAGATTTTACTTCCACAGCTTTTGTATCAGCTATTCTCTCTCCCCCCCCCCCCCCCGAAATAAGCAGAATAACATTTTTGCTGATGAGATTACTGTGCATAATTCTTAATTCTTCATAGTATGAAAGATTGGTTATAGAAGTTGGATGATCTTTGCTACAGCAGAGGTAGGTGGGACAAGCAGAGTTAAAGCAATTTGGTACTCTCCTCCCCCTCTTAACCGGAAAGATGAATTATATAACTGAGAAATGTCAACTCTAGGAGGGTGCAATAGATATATTGTATCCTCATGAGTGTTAACTTCTGCTTCTCTCAAATCTCTTTTTGATGCTGAATGTGATTTTTTACAAAAGATGGAAGTAGAGAATCAAACATGAAAACATTTCCTTCGTTATGCTGCATTCAAATTTCTGGGAAAGTCATAGAATCAACTAAAATTGACTACGATAAAAAGTCTTGAATTACCTATGTCTAACATATATTGTAAAATTATTTTTTGCTGTTTAAGAGTGAATCCTCGAAGAAAGAAATATCTTTTTCAAAGAGATAATACAACGTATATGACATTTTAAAAATATTATGTTAACAGATGTAATACACCTATTTCTAGCAGATATATTAAAATTATTTAAAAAACAAAAGTTTGAATTTATTACTGATCGTTGAAAGAATGTGCTTAGTTTATATAAACCAAGTAACTTTTTTTATGATGTTGATTCTTAAGTGCATATTCTGCTATTTAATAAAATAAGAAAAATCTTGGAAAGTTTTCAATTGTTTACTTTTACTATAAATTTCTTTGAAAAACCCTTTTTAAATGTTCAAAAGTGCAATAGAGGAGCGATAATATAAATAATGTTGCTCGAAAGTTTTCGGACTGAAAGCAGCACCGGCAAGTTTAATTGTGAGGGGAAAATCAGACCGCTGTGGGAATTTTTGAGGGAAAATCAGGCTGACGAGGTTACCATCACTGGGTAGCATCTTCTTTTAACTTCTTTTAACCCACTTTAAAAAGATTATGAATGGCAATAATGGCTGTTCATGTCATTTATTTAAAAACAGGACCCTTAAGGATGTACTCGAAAAAACGCTTTTCCACCTTCAACAGCTCGAACGAAATTTTCCGATACAGTTTCAGGCACATTTTTAAAATAGAAACATGAAACTTGCTGAGGTGATTTTTGAAGAGATGTATGAGGTGCCGTGTGATGTCATTTTATGCTCAATCCATTAGAATTTGATTTATAAACAATTATTTTCTCAGCGTGACCCTATTTTTCGTCCACAAATCTCCTGCTTCGGAAAAATCGGTTCAAATTACCGTTTTTGATTGCTTTTTTTGCAATATTTTCTGCATTTATCAAAGAATCGCCAATCACGGCACCTTGTGTACTTTCTAAATAAGACAATTTGCCACTTTGATGTATTTGAGAGCAAAAATAAATCGGAAAATAAGCACTTTGGATCGAAATACACCCTTAAAATTACGCTCTTGCTATAAGTGCAAATCGAAAGTTTTTCTATTATCACAAAACTTCAAATTACTAGGAAACGTGTAGCTGAAATTGGACTTTTATTATTATTATTTTGTTATTGATTATTCGAATAAAAAGGCTTCCTTACCGTTTTTACTTAAACGACATATTTATTAATATTGCCTGTCAGCTACCAAGGTCAAACTCGATTTCCCCCGTATAGGAAGGGGGGAAATCGAGGAAAATTTAGGATTCAGGGATCATATAAGTTTGTTTGTGGTACTACACAATGTTCTTTGTGTTCAAAGATTTCATTTAGCGTTTATATTTTCAATTATACCCACATTTATCTCGCTTTTTAATTGTTCTTTTCTTGTATTATTAATGAATTTATCACTTAGCAATTAATGTAATATTTTGGTGTTGCCTGTCTACGTCTCTCGTTTTATAGTAACTCCCCTCCCTTTCCTTTCACTATGCATCATGGAGGGCGGGGTTATATGCCAGAAGTTGTGTTTTTGATGTTGATTTTGTCTTTTTTCGAATTTTTATTTCACAATTATTACATTAATAAAAAGTATTTATCAGAAGTGCTTTTTACGCATAAATCAGTGATGGTAACTTGTGGGAAAATTCCCACATCTGTGTAGAAAATAGAGCTGTGTGGGGAAAAGGGGAAACTTGTGGGAAATTTTGAGAATTTCCCATTCCGCTCTCATGAACGCGCTTTTTTGCTTTCTTTCTAAAAAAAAAAATAACTTTACACATAGTATTAAAGTTTATGTTTACCTAAAAACTAATATGCATAACTTAAAAATGATCAAGTTATTGAGATAAAATATGGTTGTCTATTGTATTAGTCTTAAAGAAATTATTTGTAAAATATTAGAATAGAAATTATTCTTGGAAATTCTTAGCTATTAAATATTTTTTTTTCCTATAATAGAGGGCAGCACCATAAGCATATAATTTAATTAAGATATTAATCCTATAGATGGCAGCACTAAAACAATTTTCTACTAGAAGTTGTAGTAATATATTCTAGTTAAATAATTAATATAGTAATATTAATAATTGTTTAAAAATAAAAATATAATACTTCTAACAGTAGCATTTATTTTTTTTTCTAAATATATTATGAATTATGTAGTACAATATATGTTCTACTAATTTTTATAATTATTGTTACAACTTTATTTTATTATCTATGTGATTTATACTATGACCATAACCTTGACTGTTAGTAAGTCACATGTAGTTTATATCTGTTTGCACTACAAATCTTGCTAGGATTTGGGTAATGGTAAATATTTGAGTATATATATCTTTTTTATGGAATATTATATTATTGTTATTTTGTCATATTGATTTTATTTTCTTCAATGAGTATCTTTCTACTAATTTGTCATGTGAATAGCTTCCAGCCAGTCGGGTGTATTGTGAGTCGAATTCTTAGCTTTCAGCACGACTCATAACAGATACTGGTTGGATGTTTTTGCTTTTTTGTTAAACTATACACCCCTGAAGAAGTAGTTTAATAGAAAAGCCTTCCACTGTCTTTTTATCCATTTACTATTTTGGTAATCTGCCTTCTATTTCACTTCAAACTTCAACTGTTTTCAATAAGATATTCAGTAAAAATTCAGTAAAAATACTGGTTTCATTGGTTTATTGTATGGTAATATATGAATTACTCTGGTTATATCTCCATATATTTCTTAGTAATTTGGTAATCTGCCTTCTATTTCTCTTCAAACTTCAACTGTTTTTAATAATATGATTATAAAAATACTGGTTTCATTGGTTTATTTAATGGTATTGTCTGAATAACTTTGGATGTATTTATAAAAGTACATATATATATATTGTATAACTAAATTTTTAAAAAGAAAATTCGAGTGGCACATATACCCAATCCTCGAGATAAATGTTCAAACAGCGCCGGCATGAATACCAGTCGCGCGGGAAGTGAGTACAATCGGCGCAGCTCGTTTTCTGGACGTTCGTATTGAAAGGGTTGAAACAAAACAAATATGACTGCTCTCGCAGTCATTTACTTGATGACAAGAAAGCATTCTGGTGAAATGGAAATTTATTTTAGTTAAAAAGTTTTTGTTATATTTTACGGTGTGAATGTTAAAAAAAATGTAATTGCATTCATGTATTCGTATATGCTTTCAAATACTTAATCTTCAAAAGTACTACCGGAAGTGTCTGGTCGAGAGTGAAGTTAATAAGTATTCTTATACTATTTTGCATGCGAACAGATTTTAAAACTTTCAGTTTTTAATGATGTTTGAAAAAGTTTGGCCAAAAAATTGTACTTTTCTGTTGAAGGAAATTTAAATATTTCAAAGTGCTAATCATTATCAAGATTATCATTATTTTTATCAAGATTGGAGAAACTGAGGAAAAGAAATTGCATTTTAAAAGTACCAAAAGACTGGGAATGCCATTAACATTAATAAAAACAATAACAAAATGTAAAATCCCTCCTTAATATCTCAGATTTTCAATTATATGATTTAATTTATTTATAGACTCGTTACGTTGTCATCTTAAAATAAATTTCAAATAAAAAATCTCTGTTTTTTTTTTTTTTTTTAATTAATCATTAAAGCTTGTATTAATGCAGGAAAAATCACTCGCGAGCTGATGCTAAACGTATTGAGAGGTTATTTTCTAATATCTCGTCTGCATTTCAAGCTTTTTAGGTGCGTTCGTAATTATGTAAATACGTAGCACCTATAGTTGTCGTTCAGTCCGTCCATCTGTCTGTCTGTCCGCATATCACAACGCAAAAACTACCCAACCGAATCTCTTGAAATTTAAAATATATAATTATTACATAATTTTGTCGAGTCATTTCAAATTTTATGAGAATCGGATGGATAAATCAATTACAGGGACGATCAAAAGTATTTCGTTACATTACGGTCAATGGGGGAAAATGTTTCAAATTGCATTTTAATCGTTTGAAATTTAAAATACATAATTATTACATAGTTTTGTTTAGTCATTTCAATTTTTTTGAAAATAGGATGCATAGATAAAATACATGGACAATCAAAAATACTCCCTTACATTACAGTCAATGGAAAAAAAAAGTTTCAAATGCATTTTAATGGTATTACACTTATTCGAACATAATAATATTGATATGCATCACAAAGTACATATTATAATATATATTTTGCATAATCTGTGGTGCAAAGAACATATGTTATTGATTTACAAGGCCACACAAAATTATTCCATTACACCATGAGTATAGGGAGAACATTGTTTGGTGCGCGTTTTAATTGTAACATTTTAACATTGTCTATTTACAATTTTATGAGATTGATATATGAGAGTGATATTTTTAAAACTTTATTATCGTTCGAACGATCATTTGCTACGCTTCACGTGCAATTTCCAACTTGTTTTTTTTTTATTTTTTTATGTGAAATTAAAGATGGATTTGGATTAATTTCCTTCAGATTTCGCATATTTAATAATAGACTTAAAAAAAAAGATTTTCTGAAATTTAGAATTAAAGGAGTTAATGATGATGTTCTCAATTATTCTGTATTACTTAAAGTAAATAAATAAATAAAAATAAAATTGGAATTTCTTCTTAATTATTTTAACATGATATTCACATATATAGCCCTAATACATAAATTCACATTCTGGACAATTTATTTACAAACAATAATCACATTCTTTTTTTACAGCATCAATTATGTGATATTTACCAAATCAATTGTTCTATATTACTTGTTTTTAAATTGTCATTTCTTCTTATTGTTATTTCAACATAATCTACCCCTAATACGTACATCCACATTAAAAATGGTTTATTTACATGCAACAATTGCTCTTTAAATTATTCAACCAATCAGAAGCCCTATGCTAGCTTCGGTGGGATCGGCAAAAATGTCCACAGAGGCATGGTTGTTGCCATTCATGTGCAAAGTCTATTTTCAGTAGCTAAGTGCTGCCATCGAGTGGCTCTTATCTTTTCTAAAAGGTTGATTGGATGATTAAGGGAAGGCAGAGGCTATGATGGAATTCAGGTTAAGTTCTGCGATGAAATGATGGTAAGGGATGAATGTCAGGGTTGGGTGGCGGGCATGGCCCACAGCGTGGCGGTCTTGTCAGCGCTGGTCGAGAGGAATGTGAACTCTGTGGGATGCCAGCGGCACTGGATCACTTTGTCCGCGTGTTCTGCGACGCGGACGCTGCTCAGCGGCTGCGTCAGATCGCCTGCGAATGAAAGAAGAAAGAAAAACCATAATTGTAATTAACAAATTACAACGACTAATATTGTCAAAGACTAAAGTTTTAAAGACTTATAAATATATTCTATATTTAAAATAATAATAAACAACGGTACTACTCTGTCATCCCATCGATCCATTTCGCCAAATTATACAAATCGCCAAACTAATAGCCAAATTATACACATTGACATAATTTTTATTTTAAATAACGAAAAAACAAATAATAAGTGGAATATTAATAAAAATATTAATAAAAAGTCGAAATAAAAATCACTTAATGACATTTTAAACACGTGAATCGGTAATACTTGGTTATCCCATTTCGCCAAATTATACATATTGATATAATTTTTATTTTAAATAACAAAAAAACAAATAAATTAGTGGAATAATTTATAAAAATACAAATAAAAAGTCGAAATAAAAATAACTTAATGACATTTTAAACACGTGAATGTCATTGAATGTGACATTCACGATCCTCCATTATTGGCATTTAATCTTATAGTTTGGCGATAATTTTTTGGTCGACGGGATAACCTAGTAGTACCAAAAATAATAATAAACATCATTTTTAGGATGATTATAACGAGTCCTATATTAGATACTCCGTGCATTAAACATAAATATTCCCAGACCAATGATAAAAAAACAATAGATTAAAGATAGACAACTTTAACTCTTTAAAATGTGCATTTTTATTGGACGGAGTTCATCAGACTGATTTCTGAACGCCTCCTATTACGTACGACATGGATTCAACATTCATATTCCTGGACCCATCCCAAAGAAATTCTAAGCTTTACAATTTTCAGAACACCAAGTTTTTTAACTTCTAAACATCGCACATTTAAAAGTTTTACACCGTTGCGTAGAAAAAAAAATCACTTTTAAATGAAATTCGTTTGAAATTTCTACCACAATTTGTTTTTAAATTATACATTTTTTTTTTAAGTTTTTATTCTTTTTTTTTGTCACCGTGGCAATAGAAGTATTCAATTTTTGGATATTAAACTTGGATTCATCAGAAAAGGAATAAAATAAAAATCAGAAGTATTCCATTTTTTTACATTAAACATGGACTCATCAGAAAACGAATAAAATAAGTTGTGGAATTCAACCAATAAAAAAAGATTCAGATTTACTTCAGATTTCTCAATTCTCTACCGAGAACAACAACTACTTTTCAAATAGTTAAAAATGTCACATTAATTCTCGGGTGGAAACATTATCTTGGTTTGTACAGAAATATATCAATAAAAAAATCCGAATACAGTATTAATTACCATTGGGCTCTAAATGATAGGAGAAGGACTTACACGGCAAATATATGATAGAGGAATAAGCTATTAGATAATAAGTATTTAATAAGTCTAGATTAAAAACACATTGTACAGTTTACAGATTTAAATAAAAAAGGAATATTGCCCAGTTAAACTGATGGCATAGAGCTCACAGACTAAACTTGAACGAAATCTGATAATTCTGCATGAAAAACCCATTTACATACACTAAGAGGAGGGCATTAGCCCCCATTCCCCTTCTTAATACTTATTTAATGAACAGCCACTATTAATCATGGAGGTTCCTC
The DNA here is from genome assembly GCA_964019185.1 of Maratus speculifer. Lineage (NCBI taxonomy): Eukaryota > Metazoa > Arthropoda > Arachnida > Araneae > Salticidae > Maratus > Maratus speculifer. The sequence goes on from OZ025296.1 coordinate 346,406,238, forward strand.
ATCAGAATGATCCTATACCTAAGATTTGAGCGAAAACTGATAATTCCGCATGAAAAAAACCCCATTTATATAAATTAAAAAGGAGGGGCATTAGCCCCCGTTCCTATTCTTATACTTATCGAATGAACTCTCAAAACTAATCAGTGAAGCTCCTTATCATAATAAACCTAAATCCAAAATTTCAAATGAATCAGATATTTTTGTCTTGAGTTATCGCGTTACGCACGCACGCACGCACGCACGCACGCACGCACGAACGAACGAACGTACAGAAGGGGCGGACACATAAGCTCTCAGGCTTTGATAGCCGGTGAGCGAAAAGGGGGAAAGGGGGATCTTAACTGTGGCCAGTGCCGTCCTTAGGTGTGTGCGACAAGTTAGGCCGCACACGGCCTAAACACAAAATAGTTTATCTTTAATTAAAAGAAGGTATAATAGAAAATCTTCAATATAAAATTATGCTTTTAGTTAAGTAAAGATAGTAGTCTTGATAAATGTATATTAAAAAAAAAAAAAAAAAACCTATGTTGGAAAAGAGACTTTCACCATTACTTTTGAAATTGATTCAGTAGTACCGGAATTTACCCCTATAAACACACAAATAAACACTACTCTTTTATACTACCTAGGGGATCAATATCTGGCGTATATTGGTGAAAACCATTCTTTTTAGGTGCGTTCGTAATTATGTAAATACGTAGCACCTATAGTTGTCGTTCAGTCCGTCCGTCTGTCTGTCCGCATATAACAACGCAAAAAGTACCCAACCGAATCGTTTGAAATTTAAAATACATAATTACGAGTGGAATCCCGTCGAATTCAACGAATGAAATGTTTAACAGACCCGAGCGATTTGGTTTGAAAAAAAAAACGAAAGTAATTACATTATTGAATCAATATATAATAAATATATTTCCAAACTTAATGTCAAGTTTGCCAGTTACAATTTTGCTTGCAAGTATTCGCACATCTTCAGTTAAAATTGTAATTGTTAAAATTGTTGAGAACCGGCGAAATCCAGAAATGTTATTTTATATGCACTCACAAAAAAATAGTTTTATTAAAAAAAAAAAAACTAATTTCATTTTTACTGTGACATTATTTTCACTAACTGAAGTCATCTGAAAGTAAAATCTCAATCTCAGTGTCCATAATGAAAAGAAATATTGAAATGTAATATAGTTATGAGTAAAAATGCGATGTTTTAAATAGTGACGTCATTTTCTCTTCAAAAAAAATTTTTTTTTAAGTTACTGTTATTAGTAATATGAAAAAGGCATCCGTAATAATATTGTAATTCCCATTTATCTGGTTGCTGAATGACATCATTTTCCCTCATTTGAAATTTTTCTTATTTTGCTTTAATCATTAATTTTTATTATAAATTATTTTCTGTTATTTTATTTACATTATTAATATTATTTCTCAGTAAATATATTTTTTTACCTCAATTAGTGCATAACTATACGCAATCATTTTATTGTGGTTAAATTTTACGAAAACAATGAACTTTTTTCTTTTAAATGCGAGGACATGTTTACTGATGAAATAAAGCTTCTGACTGGTGGAAAGTGATAATGGATAAAAAATTTTTATTATCGAGAGAAAAGCTAAACTGAGTTGCCACCATTTTAAAGAAATATCGTAAAAAGCATTTAAAATTAAAAATAAAATATAAAAATGGAAATAAATTAAAAAATAGCTAAAATGGACACAACTACAAATAAATAGCTTTCATTTGAAAAAATAATTATCAAAATCGGTTGAGTAGAAAATGCAGGGCTGATGACTAAAAAAACAGCCAGGACTTTTAAATATATAGATTACATAATTTTGTTGAGTCATTTCAAATTTTATGAAAATCGGATGCATAGATCAATTACTCAAAAGTATTCCGTTACATTACGGTCGATGTGGAAAAAAGTTTCAAATGCCTTTTAATCGTTTGAAATTAAAAATACATAATTATTACATAATTTTGTCGAGTTATTTCAAATTTTATGAAAATCGGATGCATTGTTCTATTACAGAAACAATCAAAAGTATTCCGTTACATTACGGTCAATGGGGAAAATTGTTTCAAATGTAGTTTAATGGTGTTACACTCACTCGAACATAATAAAATTGATATGCATCTGTAAAGTGCATATTATAATATACATTTTGTATAATCTGTGGTGCCAAGAACATTTGTTATTGATTTACGGGCGCACAAATACTATATTGATTTACGGCCGCACAAAAGTATTCCATTACATAATGGTATAGGAAGAACATTGTTTGGTGCATATTTTAATTGTAATTGGTTATTTACAATTTTATAAGATTGATATATGAGAGTGATATTTTTAAAACTTCGTTATCGTACGAACGCACCTTATTTGCTACGTTTCACGTGCAATTTCCAACTTGTTTTCATCGATAGTATACATTATTTTATGTTAATTGCCTTAATGAAAAGAGCCTCGCAAAATCCTTACACGGGCCTCGCTTTAAGCCGTTTGTCATAAGGACGACTTTGGCCCTGGGTGTGGCGTGACTTCGGTCGACAAACTTCCGAACAATGCGGCCGCCGATTAGAGCCTCGTCCCGTTCGTCTACTCGGGAAAGCTCTGCAAAGAGATCTGAAATTCAGTTCTGAACTTGTTCTCAAAGCTTGCTTGTAACTAGTCGTTGGGGTGGGGGGTGGGGCACCGTAATACTTACCCATCATAGATATGCATGATATAGAATATGAAAATAAAACATGTGAAAACTATTAATAAAATGCATCGAAAATCCAAAATAAAATGTAAACGTATATTTGCTCTATTAATGAATTTCGGATGAACCAATTTCGACAAATTACATAAAACGCCAAATTACTTAAGCAATATCGAATTGCGTAAAAGAAACATCCTTCTAACTCCAAAAATAATAATCATACTAATTAACAATTTATAGCGCCGGATTAAGAGTCTCATTTTCAATTAAAATATATCTTTGAATTGAAATTTGAATGAAATACAGGGTCATGAAAAATCGAAGAATGTGAAAAACAGGATTACAAATATCTCGGCAACTCATAATCTGATCTACTTCGTTTTTTATGCAAAATTTGTGTTATTTTATTGCCTTTTACGTGCACTCCTTAAAATAAAAAATTTCGAAATTTTTTTATATATCTTTCATAAGAACGAATTTTTCGAGAGTCCGAAAAAAATAATTTCGGATAATAGAGGTTACTGGTATTAAATAGGCTTCGTCCCATTCTTACATACTAAGTACATACAAATTTTCAAGTCTCTATCTCAATTTGTTCGGGAGATAGAGCATTTACAGACAGACAGACGGCAATTTTTTTTTTCTTTCTAAAAATATGTTTTTCGAAATCTCCAATGTCTAAAACGTGTAAATCCGTCAAAATTTTTTTTTCGATTTTCAAAACGATTGCGACCCTATACTACGTATGATGGGTAAGTAATATCAATCTCGTGGGAACATAGCTTAGCTCGTCCGTTGCTATGAGCAGATTGAGATTGACTGTTGCTACACTTACTTATATACATTGTGTCCTGAAAAGTCTAGGAAATGTTTAAAGATAGAAAACCAAAGATTAGAAATGCACAAATAATGCATGAAAAGGTAACAAACAGCCGTTTCGTATCTACTATCGAGATTCTTCATCAGTGCAAGACTCAGCGAGCTACAAAAAGCATAGAGACAGAAACGCAGGCTACGGGCCACACCCGCTACGGGTACGATCCTGCCAAAAGAAAAGCAAGCAATGAGAAGAAAGCAGTATGAACAACTGCGTGGGCAAGTAGCGACATCTACTGGAGAACAAACAAAACAAAAACAAAAAAAGCATTAAATTTAAGATTTCCAAATGCTTGGAAAATAAGGAGTACTTGATACGTCATTGACTAAGGAGTGGGAAGTTTTAATGATGTGGTAAACTTCCCAAAAATTAAGATCAAGAATAGAAGGACACTTAATGGATAATGGATAATGGATATTTTTCTAGACGGCTGAGTTTTGCACTGATGAAGAATCTCGATAGTAGATTCGAAACGGCTGTTTGCTACCTTTTCATGTATTATTTGTGCATTTTTAATCGTTGGTTTTGTACCTTTAAACATTTTTGCACAGAGGCATTATTTGCTATTTTAATGTCTAGGTAATGATCTGGAATTTTGAGCCATTTCCCAGTACAATACAAGTGTACAAGTGTACCAGTACAAGTGGTTAAGTGTGACAACAGAGGATTTCGCTTAATATTTCTTTCAAAACAACTTATCTTTTAATTAATAATTCCAGATTGTTTATTTTACAATTATTAAATTCCTACACATATAGTAAAACCAATAAATTTAATTATAAAAACAAATATAACAAGTTGGAAATTGCACGTAAAGCGTAGCAAATGAGGTGCGTTCGTTAATAACGAAGTTTTAAAATATTCAGATCTTGCTGATATAGTAGAGCGTACTTTGGATACAGTATAGAGGTCGAAATCTTTGTGTTCCTGTAAATATGCAGGGAGAAATTCTTATTATACTTCATTAAGGTATATCTTATTCATAAAATGTGAAGTAGTTTAATATAATTAAAACACCCCCCAAACAATGTTTCCCCGTATAACATTATTTAGTGGAATACATTTGTGTGGCCCTGTAATTTAATAATAAATATTCTTTGCATCACAGATTATACAAAATGTATTTTTAGTACATATTTCATAGATTCATGTTGATTCTATTATATTCAAATGAGTATAACACCATTAAAATGCATTTGAAACTTTTTTCCCCATTGACCGTAATGTAACGGAATACTTTTGATTGTCCCTGTAATTGATCAATGCATCCGATTTTCATAACATTTGAAATGACTCGACAAAATTATGTAATAAATATACGTTTTAAATTTCAAACGATTAAAATGCATTTGAAACTTTTTCCCCCATTGACCGTAATGTAACGGAATCCTTTTGATTGTCCCTGTAATTGATCTATCCATATGATTTTCATAAAATTTGAAATGACTCGACAAAATTATGCAATAAATATACGTTTTAAATTTCAAACGATTAAAATGCATTTGAAACTTTTTTCCCCATTGACCGTAATGTAACGGAATCCTTTTGATTGTCCCTGTAATTGATCTATCCATCCGATTTTCATAAAATTTGAAATGACTCGACAAAATTATGTAATAATTATGTATTTTAAATTTCAAACGATTCGGTTGGATAGTTTTTGCGTTGTTATATGCGGACGGACAGACAGACAGACAGACGGACAGACATACAGACAGACGGACAGACAGACAGACGGACAGACAGACAGACGGACGGACTGAGCGACAACAATAGGTGCTACGTATTTACATAATTACGAACGCACCTAAAAAGGAGTTATTTATTTAAAAATATTCAAATCTAACTATTTAAATAAAATTCTTGAATCCAAATTTTATGAAAATCCGAACTGAAAATAAAAATTGTGGAGATATAAATAAAATTTTAAACTTCTAAAAGCGAAAAAAAATGTTTAAAATTAAATTGAAAGTGCTGAATCATTCATAAATCGCAAAAGTTAGAAAGAAAATTAAATTCCAAAAAATATTATGAATGACCCTAACAATAGGAGCCAAAAACGCCTTATTTATTCCGTAGTTTGATCCAAAAATTTCATGATCAAACCGGAAAATATATTTCAAAGAATATGTGTCTTCTTTCTGTGAGATGCATAATCGAATTTTTTGTTAGATAAAATTTCCGGTTAAAAGCTTGTTTATCTTGGATCAGACTCCATAATAATTAAGCGATGTTGGCATCTATGTGTAAACCCTTAAATCGGTCAAAAGTACAAAAATTCTTCTCATCAAATCCATTTTAAGGCTGCTGCTCACTTAGTTTGTTCTTATAGTCCAAGAGACGACCGCACGAAACCCTAAGTCACTGAGCACAAGAAAAAAATCCTTTATTTTATGGAAGAGTAGTAATAGAGGAATCTAATGATCCATGTTGTGAAATCTTCTCCGATGAAAGTGACGTTTCTTTCTCGCCTGCGAGAAAATTTATATGATGCTATGCTGGCATCATATAATTTATATGATGCCAGTTTTGCGTTGCCTTGACGATAGCTATGTTTTGGAATGTTTTAGTTTAATTTATTATTAGAGTTGTTGAATTATGCATCTTTGGAATGTTATATTTATTTAATAATTTGGATTTACCAGATTGTCTGGTATTGTAAATAATGTACAGTAATATATTTCAACATTTAAAAATAAACTTATCATGAAAAATAAAACCTTCTGATATGGAATAATTTCTCTTCAATCCATGTCTGCCGGCAGCATAAGCCAAAAACTGATACCACTACTGTTCCCTCGTAGGTTTAACATTGTGTTTGTCTTACAAACAAAAGTATGTAAACACGGAAAACTGGGTACAGGAAAACACAATGCTAAGCCTACGAGTCAAAACTAGTGGTATCAGTTTTTGGCTTATGCTGCCGGCAGACACGGATCATTAAACTCCTCTTTTACTACTCTTCCATAAAATAAAGGTTTCTTTCTTGTGCTCCATGACTTACAAGGAAGGTCTCCATGGGGGCATACTCAGAATTTTTTGAAAAAAATACGAATTAAACTACTCCTGTAGGTAATAAAGGATCAGTGAAAATTAGCGGCGGAATTACATTATTAGATATGTAAAAAAAAAAAAAAATAATAATAATTTGGAATAATTGGCGTGAAAAGCTGAAAGCGACGCGGTACGCGAAATTTTAAAATGGAGGGCCAAAATCACAGTCAAGTGAAATCCAGCCACCCCATTGGTCGTGTGGTAAGGGTGAAAATCACGAACTTGTTTCTTCATTTGAAAAAGAGTGAGGGGGAAAGTAATTTTTAAGCGATTGTTACCGTCTGTTCTTATTTAAGATAAACCATCGAAATTAACTCAGTTAAGATATTTTGATGCCATTTTATAAAATGAGAGTGAAAAATTTAGATTACAAATGAAAAGAGATAAGATTTACTTCAAAACTGCCGCTACGATTTTTTTCTCGGAAAAAGGAGTATGACAACATTTACCCAACCGCTAACAGATTGTTCCCTGAAAAGGAAGCGGCTCAATGACCAATGAGGCGTTTGGATTTTACCTGACTGTGATTTTGGCCCTCCATTTTAAAATTTCGCACGCGGTACTTGGCGAGTAGTGCATTTCCTCGCCAAAAGCAGACGATTTTAACGAATCCGAAAACCGATTTTAATAGACTTCACTGTTAAAAATCTGCAGCATTTACTGCACCGTCACTCCACTACTTTTATAGAATATCTCTCTTTTGACCAATGAGAATGCTCCATAGCACGGTGAATTGACCGTGTCATACACTGCTAAAAATCTGCTGCATTTTGTTGCAACGCACTCCACCGCTTGTATATAATATCTCTATTCCAATCAATGAGAAAGCTCCATTTCACGGCCAAGTAACCGTTTTCTATACAAGCAAGGGAGTGCGTTGCAACAAAATGCAGCAGATTTTTAACAGTGTATTTTTCAATTTGGAACAGTTTTAATCAATTTAAATGATAAAATATATTAATTTCATTTTGTTATAAGTACATTTAAACGTATATGACAAAATTACACTTAAAGTAAAGTAAAAATGCAAAACTAAAATTACTTGAACTAAACTTATTTAAATAAATTGAACATAGAAAGTTTTTTCTTTAAAAAGTATTCGATGCGTAAAAGCGTATTTTTCAAAACTTCGTTTTTTCGCCAACCGGAGATAAATCGCCAAATAAACGAAATTTTTATTATTTTTTTTACGGACGTTATAAGGAGGTTCCGCCGAAATTTTTTTATAAACATATATAACCACATGAGAAGAACATTCTGTAATTTTTTCAGATTTTTCTGAGTATGCCCTTATGGAGACCTTCCTTGTTAGGGTTTTGTGCAGCCGTCTCTTGGACTATTAAAAGATGTAACTTTTTTTATTAGTTCTCAAAATATTTCTAAAATTCTTATCTTTCTAATTTAATGTTTTATGTGTTAAAAACTGACGAACTGGAAATCATGGGTGCAAGGACTTCACTCAAGCCAAGACTGAAAACTTTTCAGAGTATTAGGAATAATCAAATAGGAAAGGTCTAGATGCTTTCTATGTCTTGTATTATGGCTAAAAATTGATATTTTATGTAAAAGAAAAGTGATTAAAAGTTCTGAATGACGAAATTCGTATTATTTAAATAAAAAAAAAGTAGAATTTACTATTAATCAAAAATATCTTCAAGACTGAAATCAGTCCTGAGACTGAAGGTCTCTTGCACCCATACTGGAAATAAAATTTTAACACTTCCTATAAAATGAAGCATAAAAATATTTTAGAAACTAAGAAAAATCCTTTAAGAGAACACTGAAAAAAAGTTAAAAATATTAATTTCTTGAGGAGATATTTTAAATATAATAAAGAATACTGCCCAGTTAAACTGATGGCATTGAGCTCACAGGCTACAAATGCCATCAATGGCTTTAATTGTACATTAAAGCCTTATATTTTCAAGGGTTAATTCCGTTCGAAATAAAATTAAGAAGGGGAAACAGCTCTCCCCTTTCCTCTTTTTTATACTTAATCATTGAACCGCCTATACTATCAAAGACATGCTTTATCATATAAAAAATCTATATCCAAAATTCAGAGCAAATGAGATAATTCTTAATAAAAACCCATTTATATAATTTAAGAGGAGTTATCCCCCTCTCTTTTATTCTTAACCATCAAACTTCCAAAGCTATTCAGAGATTTGAACGAAATCTGAAAATTCTGCTTGAAAAACCCATTTATATAAATTAAGGGGGGGGGGCATTAGAACCCCTTTTCCCCCTATTTATACTTATTCAATGAACACCTAATAACAGCCACGGAATCGCCTCATCAGAATGATCCTAATCTAAATTTTGAACGAAAACTTAATTCTGCATGAAAAACCCATTTATATCAACTAAGGGGAGGGGCACCAGCCCCCCGTCCCCCCTCTTATACATATCGAATGAACTCCAAAAACTAATCAGGGAAGCGTCTTGTCAGGATATACCTACATACAAAATTTCAAGTGGATCGGATATTTTTATCATGAGTTATCGCGTTATGCACGAACGTACATACAGAACGGACGGGCACATAAGCTCTCAGGCTATGATAGCCTGTGAGCTAAAAATGCATCAAACGCCGCCGACGGAAGGGACTTTGGAAAGTGAGTGACCAGCAGCCTTAATATGAAGATTTCAAGTTCCAGAATCGGGAATCGAACTCAGAACCTCCTATTTACGAGCGAGATGCTTTAACTCCAAGCTATGACGTCTACACGACAAATGTTGAAATAAAGGTTCTCTTTTAAAATGTAAATCACAAAAATGAACATTAAAATAAAATAATTCAATTAAAATAATAGACTTTTTCAAAATTATATGATTTGTTGTGTGACACCAGGTATTCAGCTGTCAGTACACAAAATTTGAAGTCACTGACTTATACAGTTTTGTGAAAAGTCTCCGAGACCAGGGGGCAGAGCCGAATAGGATTTCGTCAGACGAACGAAACTCTAAAAATCAGACCTTGAAAAATAAAAACCCTGTTATTATATTAACAAACTTTGCGAGCAACACACTTTTCAGCCGATTTTAAACTCAACTTTTTATCGTTCTAAGGGAGAAAAAGGTTACAATTGTCTTGGAAAAAAGTCGGAGGAAAACCAGTACTACTAGTACCAGCCGTTCATATTGATCGCCTATTCGTATCAATAGCTTATCTCTGATTCGTTGAAATTTTGAAAGCTGGAAAAAAGTTGCGGCTAGCGGAGACTTTTTCGGAACTGCGGAAAAAAGTTGGTGGATATAGACCCCTTGCATTGACGTCACAGCAACGGCTGATGCTGTAATCTGGTGAATCTACACAGAAAGTTATACCGTATTTACTCGTGTATAAGGCGCACTTTTTTCCCCAAAAATTAGGGCAAAACTCCTAGGTGCGCCTTATACACGGAATAATTTTTTCCTGTTGGACGCAGTCGGACGATATACATATGAAACAACAAATTATTCAAAGAAGATATTAAAACTCGGAAAAAGTTACTTAATTGAAGTATTACTGAATATTTATTTCATTCCTTGCAGATTTTTATACAACAGAGCTAATGACATTATCTAAACGCTAATTAGCATTTCTCTTTACCGTCACTCATTCCTATTTCCCGTCGTTCTCTTACAACCCGAAGTCTAAAAATGCATTTTCGTCTTGTTTTCTGGTCTGGTGTAACATTTGTTTTGACTTTTGTTTTACTGATATTCATTTGGTCATTCTTCATTAGCGTATCAAATTTATGGTGTGCGTTATATGCGAGATTTTAAGAAATCGCCATTTTTACTTGTAAAGTAGGGGTGCGCCTTATACACGCGTGCGCCCTATACACGAGTAAATACGGTAACTCCCGGTTTGCCGTTTAAAGCGCCTGTGGCCTTTCTGTTTAATTTTAATTTTTCTTATTCTTGCATCATTTTTCTAAGTATTTAAAACATGAATCCTAAATCACTATGTTTACAAATGGGAAAATACCTCATTTGCCTTATGTTTGGGCGCCAGATGAAGCATGGGGTCTATTGCTGTTTGCAATCACACTGGGTGTTGTGAGGACAAAGTTGGAGGAAATCAAGTGTTGGCTCGAAAAGGGAGTGAATCTGATAGCAGCTAATAGACAATTTCGGTTGTGACGTTTCGTTAAGAAACTGACTCCAAACAAACGGTTTCTAGGCTGTATTTTCTATTTTATTTATGTGTTTAATGGTTCATATGCAATGATGCTATTTTCTACGATTTCTATTTAATATGAAATGAAGCATAGCAATCGTTTGTTTTGAAGAAAATGGTATGTGTCACGTCACACTGAAAGCGTCTCTAAACGATAGGGGAAGGACTTACATGATATATACAGGGTGTCCCCTGTAAAATAATGTAGCCTCCTAGGAAATGGTCTGGAATTTAGAGCCATTTCCTAGCTCAAAAAAGCCACTTATAATCAACTTTGAACAATGTGAACATGTGGCAGTTGGTGTGTGTATGTTCTTACCTTGTAGGTCTGTGAGCACGAGCTTGCAGTCGTAGGATCCGGTGAGTAGGTAGAATGCCTTCGGGGAGAGTCGGGCCGTGCGCACCTCCGCAGTGTGCAGGGGGTGGAAGGTCTGAAGGATGCGGCCCCCACGCACGTCGTACAGCAGGCAGCTCGAGTCCTCGTGGCCAGAGACCAGCAGGCGGCCGGACGGATCGACGGACACCGTGGCCGCAGCGCTGCCTGCAGAAACAAGTAAGAAAAGACAAGGTTAAACTGCATTTTTTTACATCTTTAAATTACAACTGAATTAAAAAATACTTTTTTTTTTTTACAGAATTTTTCAAATTTTAGCACAAATTTTCAAATACCAACAATTATCTTTAAAATATTATAATAAATAATATGTATTACTTGAGAGAAGTGTAACAAAAAATTAAAAAACAAAAGACATGCTCCAACCTGATAAGAACCATAATTATAATAAAAATAGGTATTACTAGGTTATCCCGTCGACCCAAAAATGATCGCCAAACTACAAGATTAAATGCTAATAATGGATGATCGTGAATGTCACATTAAATACGGTTCACGTGTTTAAAATGCCATTAAGTGATTTTTATTTCGACTTTTTATTTGTATTTTTATTAATATTCCACTAATTATTTGTTTTTTCGTTATTTAAAATAAAAATGATGTCAATATGTATAATTTGGCTATTTGTCTGGCGATTTGTATAATTTGGCGAAATGGGTCGACGGGATAACAGAGTAGTACCTAAAAATACAAATACAAATCATCCCACGGTCAATAAAAAACGGCACGCGATGTAAATTAAAAACCACGCGCTCTCTTGTAAAAAACAATTAATTAAAAACAAAACATGATCAAAAATTAATTTTCAACTTGGCTCATGTCAAACTGCCTGTCAAACGAAAGAAAACAGAAAATAAGAAAAGCCAAGAGCACTTGCTATTAAGGGGCTACTTCATCCACCCGTTCGCTAATGCTAATCCTATGGGAGAAATTTGCAAAGATATCTCGGCTGCGTTTCAATATTTTTAAGTGGTTTTTTTTTCTTGCATTAGATCGATGAGATCGATCTAAATGCAGACTTTTTTTTTCTTGCATTAGATAGATGAGATCGATCTAAATGCAGTCTTTATTTTCTTGCATTAGATCGATGAGATCGATCTAAATGCAGTCTTTTTTTCTTGCATTAGACCGATGAGATCGATCTAAATGCAGTCTTTATTTTCTTGCATTAGATCGATGAGATCGATCTAAATGCAATCTTTTTTTCTTGCATTAGATACGTGAGATCGATCTGAATGCAGTCTTTTTTTCTTGCATTAGATCGATGAGATCGATTTTAATGCAGTCTTTATTTTCTTGCATTAGATCGATGAGATCGATCTTAATGCAGTCTTTTTTTTTTCTTGCATTAGATCGATGAGATCGATCTAAATGCAGTCTTTATTTTCTTGCATTAGATCTAAATGCAGTCTTTTTTTCTTGCATTAGACCGATGAGATCGATCTAAATGCAGTCTTTATTTTCTTGCATTAGATCGATGAGATCGATCTAAATGCAATCTTTTTTTCTTGCATTAGATACGTGAGATCGATCTGAATGCAGTCTTTTTTTCTTGCATTAGATCGATGAGATCGATTTTAATGCAGTCTTTATTTTCTTGCATTAGATCGATGAGATCGATCTTAATGCAGTCTTTTTTTTCTTGCATTAGATCGATGAGATCGATCTAAGTGCAGTCTTTTTTTTCTTGCATTAGATCGATGAGATCGATCTGAATGCAGTCTTTTTTTTTCCGATTTTGGTTGCAGAAACTGTTTATGAGGACGCTTTCATTTTCGGAACCGATTTGGAAAGCGAAAGCACCCTCATAGAAAATATATCTGCAACCAAAATCGAAAAAGTAGAAAACGGCCTGCATACAGATCGATCTCAGCTATCTAATGCAAGAACAAAAAAAGATTTAAAAATATTGAAATGCAACCGAGATAGCTTTATAGATTTCTTCCATAGGATTCCACACGAGGGAGCGGATTTTTCCATTTGACTGAAATAGCCCCTTAACCCTTTGCGGGGCAAGGCGAATTCATTGCTTAAGTATTGAAATAAATGACTGACACCGGAATTTGAAAAAAAACTTTATTTGTAAATAAGAAAATGCTATGTTTCACGCATTCAATAAACGGTAAAGTTCTTTAACAAAATTCTGGTGCCAATGTGGCGTTTGGGAATTAAAATTAAGTGGTATATCTATGAAACTAACGCCCCGCGAAGGGTTAAGTCGTATTTTTTTTCCTGTTATAATTGACAAAGAAGTTAATAATACTATTTTTTTACTTTTCAGAATTTTTGAAATTTTAGCGCCAATTTTCAAATACCCATAATTATCTTTAAAATATTTTAAGGTTACAGAGATGATAAAAAACCTTCTTATCTGTATGTCGAAAAAAATATTGTTGAAATTTCCAAATTAAAATGGACAAGAAGGATACATATTTTTCTTCTACTATAACAAGGGATTCTTTATTATCATTACAAGGTAGAACCTGTCAAATTTTGACGAAAGAAAATGTTTAAGAAGGAACTGTTTCATTAACTTAGCCTACTTAGCTTATTCATTAATTTAACCTACAAAATTAGTTATAGTTAATAATGCATTTTATATCGGTACGTCTAACTCTTAAACAAACGATATTTATCGTCAAATTAACAAAATACTATTTCTATGAAACGCAGTTGTAGAAATTGTTAAAATTAAACTTTAATCGTATATGTAAGCAGCAAAAAATAATAAAGATATGTTATTATGATAAAGTTATCAATTAAAATTCTTATGCTAGTCTTCCAAAATGATAAAAAAAAAAAATATTTATTTAACTTTGACTCAATTATAGATTTTTTTTCCCCCGTGAAATCTAAACCCGGCATCATTTTCACCATATCAAAATTTACAAATGTACATTTCACATCTGTATTCACGTTTCAAAAAAAATTGGCATTTTAATTTGATAATTTTGTTTCAAAACTTGAAGTCTCAATGGCTATAGCTGAAATAGATATTAAACTGTTGCTATTCTTTTACGTGTAAATCAAATTTTGTAAATGAAGTCAAAATTCACCGGGTTTTATACCAGAAGATATTTAAATTTCTATTTTTTCCCCTTTTAATGAGAAAATGTCAACATAAAGATACAGCACTCAATTTTTTCCCTTTTTTCCTTTGCTTTAAATAGAAATGGAGTACTCCTGTTGCCACGATTCGAAAAGTGATATTAAAAGCTACAAAAAAAAAATTATATTTCAAAAACAAATTAAGGTACAGCTTTCAAACAAATTTCATTTAAAAGTAAATTTTTTTTTCCCTACACGATGGTATAAAAATTGAAAATGAGAGATATTTAAAAGTTAAAAAAATTATAGTAGCGAAAATTGAAATACCGAAATTTCATTTAAAATTTGAAAGTGTTGCCATTCGCAAAATGACGTATGCGTTACGCACAGATACTTTTGGTCTTTATAATATAGATAGATTTCCTAATAAATAGAAAAAATGCTTTTCTACCCTCAACAGTTCGAAATTTCCTGATACATTTACAGACTCATTTTTAAAAGTAGAAGCATGAAACTCCTTTGAACAAAAGAAGTGAAGACGAGTCCTCCCTATTAAAGATGTATTTCAATCCTAACTGCTCATTTTCTGATTTATTACTTTCTTCTATCTTTACAAGAAGAAAGTATTGGATTCATGAAAATTTTCGACTTCCGGTTTTCGACGGATTTATACGTTTTGGAAGGTCCTGAACACGTTTCGACTATTTTTAGAAAATGTCTGTCTGTGAGTCTGTCCGTCTGTCTGTCTGTCTGTCTGTCTGTCTGTGTGTCTGTCTGTATGTGACAAAAAATTTGTGGGCGCTCTATCTCAAAAACTAATGCTCGAAATTTAATAAAATTTTATATTCAGTTAGACCTTGATATGAATTAGTGCCTATTGGTTTTTGGTGAAAATTGGCCTGCAGGTGGCGCTGCTATACTACGTTTTTCATGATTTTCAAGATTGCTATATCTCAAGAACTAATGCACAGAATTTCACCAAACTTCAGATTCTGTGACCCCGTGATATACATAGACGATTATTAAGTTTTGGTGTAAATTGGCCAGCAGGTGGCGCTGCTATGCCACGTTTTTCATGATTTTCATGATAGCTATATCTCAAGAACTAATGCACAGAATGTCACCAAACTTCAGATTCCGCGATACCTTGAGATACACAGCCGCTGATAAGGTTTTGGTGTGAACTGCCCTATAGGTGGCGCTGCTATGCTACATTTTGCACGATTTTTGCGATAGCTATATCTCAAGAACTAATGCAGAGAACTTCATCAAATTTTAGATTCTGTTACACTAGAATATATAACATAATTAGACGCTGATTACATTTTGCTATTAACCTTGCAACAGGTTGTGCAGCTATGCTGCATTTTGCACGATTTTTCCGATAGCTATATCACAACAACCAACGCACAGAATTTCATCAAACTTCAGATTTTGTTACAAAATGACATATAACATAATTACACGATGATTAAGTTTTGTTATAAAGCCTTCAACTGATGGTGCTGCTGTGCTATATTTTACACGGTTTTTTTAAACTAGCTATATCTCAAGAACTAATGCACAGAATTTCATCAAACTTGAGATTCTTTTACACCATAACATAATTAGACGCTTTTTTTACATTTCTTCATAAATTGTCTACGATATGGTGTTGCTGTGCTACGTTTTGCAAATTTTTTGTTATAACTATATCTCAAGAACTAATGGACGAAATTCCATCAAATTTCAGATTCTGTTAGGTCTTGACATAAATAGATGCTTATTAGGTTTTGGTATAAATTACCCAACATGGGGCACTACTAAGCTCATTTTCTCAGAATATTAATTAAATTTTGCGTTTTAGGCTTTTCGGATACCAGAATCTCGTTTGGCTAGGTCAAATGTTTGAGGAAATTCGATAGTGGGTAACTTTGGGGTCACCACGTTTTTTTTTTTTTTTTTTTTTTTTTTTTTTTTTTTTTTAAATATTAAAATGTACTTATAAGATAGAAGAAAGTTTTGGGATTGACACATCCAACTAGTTTTTAAATTCATTTTGGCTCTCAAATGCATCAAACTGACATTTTTTTTAAATTTAAAAACTACACAATGTGCCAGGATCGCCGATTTTTTGATAAATGCATAAATTTTGCAAAAAAGAAAGAAAAAAAATGCTGCCAAAGTGGGCATTTTGAATCGAATTTTCCGAGGCGGGAGACCTGGGAACGAAAAAAAAAATGGACATGCTGAGAAGATAATTGTTTATAAATCAAATTCTAATGAATGGAGCGAAAAGGGAAATCACACGGCACCTTATACATCTCTTCAAAAACCACCTCAGCACGTTTCATGCTTCTACTTTTAAAAATGAGTCTGATAATATATCAAAAAGTTTCGAGCTGCTGAGGGCAGGCAAGTAGCCATGGAGGGGGCTAACAAGGAAGGTCTCCATACGGGCATACTCAGAAAAATCTGAAAAAATTACAGAATGTTCGGGCATACTCAGAAAAATCTGAAAAAATTACAGAATGTTCTTCTCATATAGTTATATATGTTTATAAAAAAATTTCGGCGGAACCTCCTTATAACGTCCGTAAAAAAATAATAAAAATTTCGTTTATTTGGCGGTTTATCTCCGGTTGGCGAAAAAACGAAATTTTGAAAAATATGCTTTTACGCTTCGAATACGTTTTAAAGAAAAAACTTTCTATGTTCAATTTATTTAAATAAGTTTAGTTTAAGTAATTTTAGTTTTGCATTTTTACTTTACTTTAAGCGTAATTTTGTCATATACGTTTATATGTACTTATAACAAAATGAAATTAATATATTTTACCATTTAAAACACAATTTAAATTGATTAAAATTGTTCCAAATTGAAAAATACACTGTTAAAAATCTGCTGCATTTTGTTGCAACGCACTCCCTTGCTTGTATAGAAAACGGTTACTTGGCCGTGAAATGGAGCTTTCTCATTGGTTGGAATAGAGATATTATATACAAGCGGTGGAGTGCGTTGCAACAAAATGCAGCAGATTTTGAACAGTGTATGACACGGTCAATTCACCGTGCTATGGAGCATTCTCATTGGTCAGAAGAGAGATATTCTATAAAAGTAGTGGAGTGATGTTGCAGTAAATGCTGCAGATTTTTAACAGTGAAGTCAATTAAAATCAATTTTCAGATTCGTTAAAATCGTCTGCTTTGGGCGCGGAAATGCACTGCTCGCCAAATCCCGCGTCGCTTTCAGCTTTTCACGCCAATTATTTCAAACTATTTTATTTTTTTACATTTCTAATAATGTAATTTCGCCGCTAACTTTCACTGATCCATTATTACCTACATGAGTAGTTTAATTCGTATTTTTTTCACAAAATTCTGAGTATGCCCCCAATGGAGACCTTCCTTGTAAGAGGGCTGAAGCCCCTCCCGAAAAATCAAGGAGATTTTGCAACGTTATTTCTGATGATAATGAAAATTGACAATGTTTTTCTTCTTTTTATCTTCCAGAACTACATATACTTTTAGTTGTACAAATATATTTTTTTTCAGTTAAAGTTATATCAAGTCCTCATTATATATCGCTTATTCGGATACATTGTTCTTTATGCACAATAAGATTCGATAAGTAGAATTGCTTATCATTAATTTGACTAGGCAAAAGTAAGTTTAATACATACAGGGTGATTCATAAAAGATGGGCAGAACTTTAAGGGGTTATAGTACACTTAAAAACAAATAATATTAAATAGGAGACTAAGGGTCCCAGACGTATTCCCAAGGAGATAGGGGGCATTAAAGTTTAGGGTCCGAAATTTCAAATGATTATAAAAAATGGAAAAATTGGTCGATTCGTTTGCGGTTTTTGCAAAAAATTTTCTTTATGCCAGTATTTTCTTGAAATAAAATTTTAAAGTTCAATTTTAAAAAATGCCGATAGGATGCGCTTTAGACTTTGGAGTAACAAACAACTATTTTTAACGTTATTTTTTGTATTTCTTTAAATGATTTCGAAAGCTTAGACTTAAACTTAAATTTTGATCTAAAAATCTGAGTCCTAACGAGTAGTTAAGTAGCGTAAACTGAAATTTGAAGTTTGAAACCCTTCTCCCCCCAGAACAAAAATCAGTTATTCCCGATCTTTGTGTCGTAAATTAGGCTCTAACTACTGCCGCGTTTTGCTAAAATTATTCTTTATGTCAGTATTTTCTTGAAAATAAATTTTAAAGAAAAGTTAAAAAAAAATCCGATAGAGGGCGCTTTAGACTTTGGAGTAACGAACAACTATTTTATACCGTTATTTTTTGTGTCTCATTAAATGCTTTCTAAAGCTTAGACTTAAACTTAAATTTTCAGCTCAAAATTTGAATCGCTGAGCGTGGTTCAGT
The DNA here is from genome assembly GCA_964019185.1 of Maratus speculifer. Classification (NCBI taxonomy): domain Eukaryota; kingdom Metazoa; phylum Arthropoda; class Arachnida; order Araneae; family Salticidae; genus Maratus; species Maratus speculifer. Next base: position 346,424,852 of record OZ025296.1, read on the forward strand.
AGCGAGGGGAGGGGGTTCAAATTTCAACTTCTGAACATAGTTCAGTTTGCACTACTTAATCATGCACAACGATTCTGTGCTGTGATACGAGGCAAAAATACAACTTTCGTCAAGGGCTGCATAGTCGGAATTCACTCATAAAGGCACTGGCACAGTTGGAAACGTCGCTCATGCAAACGTTAAAGCTCCATTCCTGACGCTAGTCACCGGGTGAAGAAGGAGACAGAAAGTATGCAAATGTCAAATGGGGAAGAAGAAGAACACGTATGCAAAATTTTGACACGATTCAGGCATAAAAACCACTGAACGGTGAGTCAAGTGTAAGTCGCTGTAGTAATGAATCGGAAGATGGTGCCCTTCACGAATAAGGAAAAGGCTGAGATGCATTTAATTTACGGAGCGGCAGATGGAAATGGTGCAGAGGCACAACGAATGTACGGAGAGCGATTTCCCAACAGGCGGTTGCCTAACCGCAAAACTTTCGAGCGCTTGCACAGACAGTTGTGTGAGACGGGATCATTTCTCGCTTCCCGGTCGAATGCAGGTCGTGCAAAAAAGGACGAATCAGTAGTTGTTGCAGAAGCCATTCTGGATGTAGTAGCGGCGCAGCCAAGTACAAGTACACGAACAGTGGCTAGGCAGGTGGATACCTCACAGTCCATGACTTGGAGGGTACTGAAGGATGAACATTTGCTCCCGTTTCATGTGCAACGAGTCCAGAAACTGTCTCCAGGGGATTATCCAAATCGTATTGAATTCACCCGCTGGTTTCTGCAGCAGAACGCGCTAAATCCACATTTTGGACGAACTGTGCTTTTCACCGATGAATGTACCTTCACACGTGAAGGTACATTTAACACACACAATGCATATGTATGGGCGGATGTCAATCCACATGCTACGTATCCACATGCTCATCAGAGACGCTTTTCCATCAATGTTTGGGCAGGAATCCTCGGAGACCACCTAATCGGACCGTACCTTCTTTCTGAACGCCTCAACGGTAAAACACACCTCACATTTCTGCAACATGTGCTGCCAGACCTGTTAAACGTTGTTCCTCCACGCATCCGGCGGGTCATGTGGTTCCAGCACGATGGAGCGCCAGCCCATTACGTACGAGACGTCCGCAACTATCTGGACATCACATTTCCGAACAGATGGATTGGTCGAGGTTGTCCTGTTGCTTGGCCTGCTCGCTCGCCAGATCTTTCACCCCTCGATTTCTTTTTTTGGGGACAATTGAAGGCTCTTATGTATGAGACACCCATTGAATCCCCCGAGGAACTGGTCGCCAGACTTTCCGCCGCTGTAGGGGAAGTGCTCGAAAAGCCTGATGTTTTCGCGAATGTTCGCCGTTCCATTCTTCGCCGTTGTTCTGCGTGCATAACCTCTGGTGGTCACAATTTTGAACATTTATTGTAATTACATGTTAATAAATATGCTTTGGTAACATAATCCTAATTTGTGTCTTTTTACCTCGTATCACAGCACACAATGTGTGGACATGGTAAACTGAACTGTGCTCAGGAGTAGAAATTTCAAACTCCTCTCCCCAGAAACTTAACCACGTCTAACGATTCAGATTTTGGGCTGAAAATTTAAGTCTAAGCTTTAGAAAGCATTTAATGAGACACAAAAAATAACGGTATAAAATAGTTGTTCGTTACTCCAAAGTCTAAAGCGCCCTCTATCGGAATTTTTTGAAAATTTTCTTTAAAATTTATTTTCAAGAAAATACTGACATAAAGAATAATTTTAGCAAAACGCGGCAGTAGTTAGAGCCTAATCTACGACACAAAGATCGGGAATAACTGATTTTTGTTCTGGGGGGCGAAGGGTTTCAAATTTCAAATTTCAGTTTATGCTACTTAACTACTCGTTAGGACTCAGATTTTTAGATCAAAATTTAAGTTTAAGTCTAAGCTTTCGAAATCATTTAAAGAAATACAAAAAATAACGTTAAAAATAGTTGTTTGTTACTCCAAAGTCTAAAGCGCCCCGTATCGGCATTTTTTGAAATTGAACTTTAAAATTTTATTTCAAGAAAATACTGGCATAAAGAAAATTTTTTGCAAAAATCGCAAACGAATCGACCAATTTTTCCATTTTTTATAATCATTTGAAATTTCGGACCTAAAACTTTAATGCCCCCTGTCTCCTTGGGAATACGTCTGGGACCCTTAGTCTCCTATTTAATATTATTTGTCTTTAAGTGTACTATAACCCCTTAAAGTTCTGCCCATCTTTTATGAATCACCCTGTATATGACGTATAAGTTAATTACAAAACATTTACTTGCACGTTATGATTTTCCCCAATTTCTTCTATACTTAGCATTCAGTATTCTTATATACTGAAAACTTAGAGTAATCTATTAAAATATTTTGCAGAAAAAAAAAAAAAGAGTCGAAAAATTAATAGCCCCTTGTGATGTAAAATTATGTGAAAAACAAGGACTTTAAGGGAAAGTATCTTTGAAACTGATATTATAACTGCAAAAGTTTTTTTATTATTAAAAAAAACTAGTAGCAGGAAATTTTGAAAAGGAATGGTGTGAGAAAATACTATAGAATATCGGCAAACTTTCAGAGGTGGCCAGTATCCCCCAGTTTTTCAATGAATAATTTTGCTTTAATTTGCGCATAGATTGTTAATAGAAAAAAACTGTACACAGAGTAGTCCATTTCTCTGGGAAAGTTTTTTTTGTCTTTTGTATAATTATCTATTTCAGGGATAGATATTCTTATGTAGGGATTTTTTTGGCAGATTTTCACAGCGTTCTCAAAAGGCGACATCTAAGACAGTGTTCTCGTTGTCGCTCGCCATTGCGCCAAATTGCGACTAAATTCTTCATTTGGCGAGTAAACAAGCGATTAGATTCGCCAAATTGCTAGTGCTCAATTTTTGCTTTTTCTTTCTTTTCCTCTTCATGTTTCGTACATATGCATATATGCATATTTTTAATATATATATGTAGGGGATAGTTGAAATTAGATTGATAACAATCGTTGTCGTAGTTATAAAAACTTGGGTTATTTTAGAAATATTGAAAAAAAAAGAGTACATTAAAGGATTAAAAATTTTTTTTTTTTTTTTTTTTTTTTGTTACACGGTGAATCTCTTTGGCTAATACTTTTTTCACTTATCGAATGTTTTTCATTTTTAATTAGCCAAATTACTAATGTTGGTCAAATGTCAGCGAGAACACTGATCTAAGAGCACGTTACACTGTCAGAAATATTCGTCTTTATACACAACATTTTCCCTCATTCTCGAACAAATAATTTCTGTACTCCTTGAAGAGGTTATTTTTCTGTGAATCGTTGCAGCAAATCGGAAAAAGACGAATAAATTTCGTTTATTCCCCGCACGCATGCGCATTTGTCTTTTTCTTCTTTACGTCTGATGTTACGTGCTTGATGTTATTTGTTCCTAATCTATGGCTCTGATTATAGAAAAATATATTATATAAGCCTTGTGTTGCTGATTGTGTGTGCACATGCGCCACGTTTGACTAATTATTACAGGTTTCGGATAATATAATATCAAAAATGGGTAAGTACTTATTTCAGAATTTGATTTTAACCATTTCTATGTTTTCATTGTATAACCGTTAAATTATTAGAGATGTCTTTAGCACATGTCATTTATCTTTTTTATTATCTACACTTTAAAAACAAAGGAGCATTATTACATTTAAACCGGAATTATGAAATGTCAAATAAACTTTAAATCTATACTATTTTTTATAGTAGCTCCGCAAAAAGTTTAAGAATAATCACAGAATGATGGTATTTTATTTTTTAGTCGCAATTCATTCCAATAAATCATCAAATTCAGTGTAATAATAAACTCAGATTGGTGGTATTCTATTCTAAAGTCGAAATTATTGTTATGTAACACGAAATTCCGTGCAAAGAAATTAATTTTCTGTTTTGATTACGAATCGTAAGTTATCAGATGTCATGCGCCATTTTACATCCGCTTTCAAAGTTCCAAACTTAGCAGGTGAAAAAGTAAACATAATGTAAGCAATATTATTATTATTCTTTTTAGATTTTAAACGTAAGACTAAATAATGCTTGCATGTGTTTTTTTTTATTAGATCATGTTTTTAATAGTGCACTAGTACACTGTCATTTTAAAAACAATGTCGACATGGTCGAATTTAACGAAAAGTATGTCTTTAGTATAACAGTTGTAATCAACTTTTTTTTTATACAGCTTTGTTTACTTTTAAGCTAGCATAATTAAGCATTTTTTAAGCTATGCATTAAATTGTATAACTGTGAGATAATGTAATATCATATGTAGCTTATGCTTGTTATTTTCTTAAAAAAACTAGAAACTCCGAATTAAATTAATAGTGATAGTTACAAGTAATTATAATTTTTGTTACAAAAATATTTTATAACGTGTGACCATGATGTTTGCCCGAACTCAAGCAAAAAATATTTTCATAAAAAATTAGTTATATGTTTTTTAGCTTACTTGACGCATTATTAATGAAAGACGTTTGTCTTAATAATGGCGTGAGTTGTCACTATATCCTCAATACAATAGTTTTTCTTCATTTCTTATCATTAATCAGAATTAAATAGGAGAGTAAATGGTACTCACCCGATGAATTCTTCTTCATTGAAGTATCCAACAATTAAATCCACCATAGGAGAAGGGAACCGGGCATATTCACATTTTGATCTATACACTGCACTAATTCATCTTGATAAAGACGTATAATATTATTATATGGTAAGTGTAAAACACACACACAAATTATTGTATACACACTTCTTCATTTTCTACTTTAATTTTCACACGCGAGAAAAACAAACACAGCAAAAAGGATAGTGCTCACATCAAGCTACAAAACAGAGAACAGAATGAATTTAAATCGATACATACATAAATCATAATATAGAAACAATTATTAATAAAAAAGAGTCATTTTGAAAGTTTTGACAGTTTTTGTAAACCTGTAATTGTTCACTCGTAATCACTGTTTCCAAGGTCACTCTAACGAGCACTTAACTTTATTTATGATGCCATGATAATTGTCATTTGTTGCACAACGGAGGAAATTATTTACGAATTGCGCAATGTTTCTATCAACTCCTCCTTAATTTCTGAAGTTGTGTTGTCACTCAGATGCAAGTTCTTCCTGTGAATTTCAAAAAGAGGTTTTGGCAGGGGTTTTGTGAATAAGTCAGCTATCATTATTTTGGTTGGGCAATATACGAGTTTTATTATGCCATCTTGTTTCAGTTGTTTTATGAGATGATATCTAAGTTCTATGTGCTTTGTTTTACTTGAATGTTTTTCAAGCTCTATCATTTTGATAGCCGACTGATTATCCTCGAAGAGTTCTATAGGATATGTTTGTGAGATATTGAGTTCTTCAAGTAAATTCACCAGCCATTTGACTTGATTAGCTGCATTAGCTGCTGAGATGTACTCAGCTTCGGCAGAAGATAAAGCTATGCAGGATTGTTTTTTAGTTGACCAAAGTATGGGATTTTTACCTAGCAAATATACATTACCACTTGTCGATTTTCTTGATTCTGTGTCTCCACCCCAATCAGCGTCCGCGTAGACTTCTAGCGTTGGTTTTGAATTTCCATCTATAACTAGATTAAAGGTTTTTGTTGTCTTAAGATACCTCATGACCCGCTTTACACAGTTCCAATCTTTCATTCTTGGCTTTTCGTTCCTTCGGCTTAAGATGTTGACAGCTGCACAAATGTCAGGTCTGCTCACTGTGGCAAGATATAAGAGTGCACCTATGGCTTGTCTGTACTGTGTGTTGTTTGGTAAAATATTGTCATCATCTTTAAAGTGAGTGTAATTTGTTTCCATGGGTGTACTACACGGTTTTGCTTCTTGTAAATTGAATTTATTAATTAACTCTTCGATTTTTGAAGTTTGGTTAATTAAGTAGCTTTTGTTTACCTTTCGAATGTTCATGGATAAATAATTGCTTACGTCCCCTAAATTCTTTAATTCATACTCTTTATTTAAGTTCGCGATTATTTCCTCAATGGTTTCGTCTTTCCCTGCAATTAAAAGGTCATCGACGTATGTTATTATATAGGTTGTTTCATTATTCCTTTTCTGTGTAAAAAGACATGTGTCAATTTTACTTTGAATGAAATTCATGTTTTTTAGTGTTTCTGTTATTTTATTATGCCACGCTCTCGCGGCTTGCTTAAGTCCGTAGATTGCCTTATTTAATTTACAAACTTTGGTTTCCTGGTTTGGTTCAACGAATCCTTCCGGCTGCGACATGTATATCTCCTCATCAAGTTCCCCATGTAAGAACGCGGTGTTAATATCTATATGCTTAACATTTAAGTTTTGGTGCAATGCCGCTATTAATAATGCTCTTATCGTAGTATACGATACGACCGGTGCGTAGGTTTCGTCGTAATCCTCTCCGAACTTTTGCGTATATCCTTTAGCTACTAAACGTGCCTTATATTTTTGGATTTTTCCGGTATTGTCACGCTTTAATTTGTAAGTCCATTTACAACCTATTATTCTCTTATTCGGTGGAGGATCTACAATTGACCATGTTTTATTTTTTCTTAAAGAATTCATTTCGCTCTCCATGGCTTCTATCCAATTCTGTTTTACCGGAGAGTTTTCCATTAATTTAACTTCCTTCTAATCCTTTGGTTCATTAATTTTGTCGTCTTTGACAATATATATAAGCCTATCAGGAGGTACGCCTTTATTTATTCTATCTGAGCGCCTTAGTTCCACAATTTGTTGTTGAGACGCAGATGGTGTTGTTTTTTCGTTCGAAATTTCTATCTCCACGAGATTTTTACAATTGCGTTTTTCGTCTTCATTTTGTTTTTGTTCAATTTCAGGCTTATCATTTACGTATTTGAATTTATTTTCAAGAAATTTTACCGTTCTCGCGATTTTTATTTCATTTCCTCCTACATATATGCGGTATCCCTTAGATTCATTGTCGTATCCCACAAAAATACCTTCAACAGCTTTATTATCTAATTTTTGTCTTCTGGCTTTGTCAATATAAGCGAAGGCTTTGCAGCCAAATACTTTAACGTAACTTAAGTTTGGCTGTCTTTCTGTCCATAATTCATATGGCGTTTTTGCATTAGCTTTAGTAGGCAGTCTATTTTGTAGGTGGTTTGCCGTACAGATTGCTTCCCCCCAGAACTTTAAAGGTAGATTTGATTCATTTAACATTGTCCTTGCCATCTCAACTAACGACCTATTTTTCCGTTCAGCCACCCCATTTTGACTTGCACAATATGGGACTGTATGTTGATGTTTTATCCCATTTGATTTGAGATAATTCTCAATTTCATCTGATGTAAATTCTCCCCCATTATCCGTTCTGATTTCTTTCGGTTTTTCACCAAATTTGTTGCTTATCAGCGCAATGAACTCTGAGTTTTTCATAGACTTCACTTTTTCTTTTCAATAGATAGATTATTGTGAATCGCGAGTAGTCATCGATAAAAGTCAAGAAATATGATTTCCCCCCAATCGTGGGTGTCTGAAAAGATCCACAAACATCCGAGTGAATAAGTTGAAGCCTTTTACTTGCTCTATACTGAGCAACTTTCGGATAGGGTTCATCAGTTAATTTCGCCTTAATACACGGTTCGCAATCTATATTATGTTTACAATTGTTTATCTGGATACCTCTTACTAATTCCTTTTGTGTAATTTCTTTAATCGATGTTAGATTTCTGTGTCCTAACCTTCTATGCCATAGTTCTAGACAATTTTTATTGTTGCACGTTTGTGTAATGTACGCGTGGTTTTTGTTAGCCAACTGGACTTCATAGAGGTTATTTACCTTTCGTGCTTCTAAGCAAATTTCTCCATTAAGTTTGAAAGAGCATCGGTCATTTTTAAATACAATCTCACATCCGTTTTGGGTTGCTTTGCTGACTGATAGTAAATTCGTTTCGATTTCAGGTACTAGAAGTACATCTTTAAGTGTTATTTTATGAATTTTATTATCCGATGTCAGCGTATTTAAATTTACATCGCCTGAACCGTAAGCGATAAGTTTTCTTCCGTTTGCGATAGTCACGTTTGTTTTTTCCCTCGATTTTATCTCTGTAAACATTGATTCAGAGGATGCAATGTGACTTGAGCTACCGCTATCCACAATGAATGTTTTATTTTCTATCCCTTGTGTTATAAATGCATAATCTTTGTTTTCGCTGTTTCTCCATGTATTGTTTTTTCCTTCATAGCGATTAAACCTGTTATACGATTCCGATGCTTGTTCATTCTTAAAATTGTTTTCACCCCTTTGAAAAACGAGTGATGTAGAATAGTGTTTTTTGTAATTTTTGTTGTGTTGATTTTGTTGTGTTGTGTGTGTTTTGTTTTTATTGTGCCAACATTCTTGTGTGTTATGGCTTCTCATTTTACAAATCGAACAATATTTTGATTCTTTTTTAGCTGGAAACTTTTTCTGAGCTTTAAAAGCTTTCGCTGTATTATCAATACTTTCATAGTTTTCATTTCGACGATTAAACTCGTCAATCAGCTTATTTTTAATATATGACGGAGTTAATTGTGCTTCTTCTTTACTTTCGAGAGCAGTAATTAAATTATCATAAGACTGGGGCAGAGAGCACAGGAGGAGCGCGGAAATGTGGTGATTATCAATTATTTCGCCTATAGCTGCCAAATGATCAACGAGCTCCATTATTTTTGTAATATGATTTATCATATTTCCATTTTCTGCTAATTTTATACTATATAACTTTCTAAGGAGAAACAATTTGCTTGTGAGGTTTGATCTTTCATGGATTTCTTTTAATGCATCCCATGTTTGTCTAGCAGTTTGTAGGTTCTTAACGTGGGTTATCTGTGAATCATCGATAGTTAGATTTATCAATGCCCGGGCCTTCCTATCATTTTTGGACCATTGATCGGTCAAAGGGGTCGGTGGATTATCGGTTATTACATGGAACAGCTCTTCTTTAGTTAAGAGCATTTCAATTTTAAATTTCCATGTACTGTAATTCGTTGCTGTCAATTTTTCAATTGAATAATTGTCTTTTAAAGTGGCCATTCTAATCTTATATTTTTATTTGTTTTTTTTTATTCGATATTTTTTATTTGTGTGAAATTAGTATATCACTATGTTATCAAATTGATATATCTTTTTAGATCAGTCTCATAATCATTGAAAGACGTTTGTCTTAATAATGGCGTGAGTTGTCACTATATCCTGAATACAATAGTTTTTCTTCATTTCTTATCATTAATCAGAATTAAATAGGAGAGTAAATGGTACTCACCCGATGAATTCTTCTTCATTGAAGTATCCAACAATTAAATCCACCATAGGAGAAGGGAACCGGGCATATTCACATTTTGATCTATACACTGCACTAATTCATCTTGATAAAGACGTATAATATTATTATATGGTAAGTGTAAAACACACACACAAATTATTGTATACACACTTCTTCATTTTCTACTTTAATTTTCACACGCGAGAAAAACAAACACAGCAAAAAGGATAGTGCTCACATCAAGCTACAAAACAGAGAACAGAATGAATTTAAATCGATACATACATAAATCATAATATAGAAACAATTATTAATAAAAAAGAGTCATTTTGAAAGTTTTGACAGTTTTTGTAAACCTGTAATTGTTCACTCGTAATCACTGTTTCCAAGGTCACTCTAACGAGCACTTAACTTTATTTATGATGCCATGATAATTGTCATTTGTTGCACAACGGAGGAAATTATTTACGAATTGCGCAATGTTTCTATCAATTAACCTATGAGAAAGATATTTTTAAGCATGCAAATATAGGAAATTTCGTTGTTTAAAATGAATATTTTATTAAAATGTCTCAATTAAAAGGAAGTTTCACAATCTCATTGCGCCAAAATATTTATTTTAAGTTATGTCTGTATTAAATTTAAGATGTAATATCTACAAAGTTTCCCCCACAGGGTTTCAGAGGGGCGCTCCGCCCCCCTGCCCTTTAGTTTAAAAAATAGCGCCCCTCTTGCCCCTCATCCAAAAACTAGCGTCCCTCTTATCGCTCATTCAAAGAAAAAAAGAAAGCGCCCTTTATGCCACATATTTGAAAAAACACAACTCTGCAGCGATAATGCGAAAATTGACTATATTTTCCCTTCATAATCTATCAAAATTCATTATTTTGTACTTTTGCACTATTTTTCCTAAACTCGAATGAAATTAGCGATTTTACTCAGCTACCAAGTGAAGATTTGTGTGTTTTCTGAGATGGCAACAAAATTTTTAAAGAAGAAAATTCTTGATATAAACATTTACGAAAACACGATTTATTGGTGGTTAAGAAACATTGAGGGTTTTATGTTAACAACTTTATTGTGCAATCCAGTTTTTTTTGTCCAAATTTTTAAACTAACTGTCGTTATTTTAAAATTTCCGGGACAAAATGCTTTAAAATTTTGGAAATTTCAGATCAAAACCACTCCTTAAAAATGTTTCATGGACTAAAAATTGCAAATGTAAAAAATGTGTTTGTGATTTAAGACATTTCATAGCATTGCAGTTTATAATAACTCAAGCTTGTAGGAACTAAGGTTTATTTTCATAGCAGTTGGCAGATCTGCATATAGTTGAAATGTATGTTTTTAGTAAAAAATAAAACTATTTTTCATTGCTTATTTATTCTGTGGCAGGTAATTTATTATTATTTATAATAATTACAGTACATTCCCTCTAATCACATGTTGGGATCAAGGATTTTGTGAATTATAGAATTGTGCAGATTATAGGTCAATTCTTTGTTTACATCTTAATATTAGGAATTTATCAACAAAAGTAATAATCATACTGCAAATAAATTACACAGAAATGAAAGAAATGATTTTTAATATAAAAAAAGGTTATATTCAATATTATGAAACTATTTAAATGATATAATACAAAACTACTAGAACAAATTTCTATTTGCTTTATAGGTTTTTAGTTTATTGTATCTTGAAACCTTTAGAGATCAGTCTATCTTGATCAATAACAAAACTTTGTTTTCCTAAAAAGCTGAGTTTTTTACTCATGGGATACTTATCCCTTCTAAGATTTTTTTTTTCTTTTTATATAGCTAGTGAATGTGTTTAGAATATATCACATTATTCATAATGTACATAAAATATCTCGGTCTAAAGAATGCATTAAAAATTTCTTAATTCATAAGGGCAATCAACTTTTATTATGGTCTGAATCCAGTTACACTGTGGATTATAGGCTACTGTGGATTAGAGAGAGTGAACTTATATCATATAAGCTATATCTCAGTGGAATAATATTTTATAATTTAATGAAATGCTTATTTAATAACAATAAATAAAATTAACTTCTAAAGTAAATAAACTGTACATTTTCTTTTTTTTTTTTTTTTTTTTGTCAAATCCAGCCATTTGATATGGGCAAAATTAGTGTTGTTCCATTTTTTGGACTATTCTTGATCAATTACAGTAATCATACTGGCCAAATTTATGGCACGCATTGAGAATTATGTTTTTAGGTATGTGCCATATGTGGTACACAATGCAATGAGAGTTAAACCTAATAGTTGGTCCTATAAGTTATAAATGTTTGAATTCAATTTTTATTTGCTTTTTTTACTACATTTATTTGTTGCATGACCTGTTGGATTAACCGAATGGAACTGCCTAATGTTTTTTTTTCTTTCTTGAGCTGTAACAATTAGATTGTAATTATATGTGTGTATGTATATGTTTATAAATTCTGTAACTTGTGTTTTTATTTAAAAAATCTTAAAGTATGCTAGACACAATAACTTTAATTATTCTTTATAAAACAGGTATCTCTGTTGTAAACAGCTTAATAGCTGATGTAGTGAATCTCAATTATTTTGAATGGTGGAAGAAGCCTATAATTGTCACCGAAGAGACTGATGCTAAAAAACTTTGATTTTATGATAAGCAAGCTGATTACCTCACCATAGCTTAATCTCTTTTAGTAGAACGAATATGCCTTTGGCTTGGTATATTCGAAAAATTAGTAATCAACCGAGTTGCCAAACTTGTTTTTCTGTACGAACACTTTAACTAAACAAATGCTTATATCTTATTTGCTTCCGAATTTGTTTAAAATGTGTTAATGTCTTTTATATAATGTAGTTATTTTTTTTATCTTAACTAAGGCAGAGTTTCCCCCAGGTTTAAAAAGGGGCAGGGCGCTACTGTTTTGAATAGGGCACTTTTTACATTCTTCAGGGCACTTTTTTGATTTTTAAGGGCACTTTTTATACAGTCGAATCTAGAATTTAGCGGTTCAAAAAATCGTGAAAAAAACAGAAATTCTGTCAAAAAATCGAAAAAGAACAAAAATTTCGCCAAAAAATTGAGCAAAAAGAAAAAAAAACCCATAAAGTTTGGTAAAAGATTGCGAAAAACAGCAGATTTTGCTAAAAAATCACGAAAAAGCGACAAATTTTGTTAAAGATCGCGAAAAAAAGCAAATTTTGTTAAAAGATCGCGGAAAAACGGCCGATTTTGTTAAAAGATTGTTAAGGGGCAGGCCTGATTTATTGAAAAAGACATTTTTTTTTTTTTGAGAAAAAAGAATACTTTTGTTCAGTAAAGGGTTCTTTTTGTTTCATAAACGGGTGCTTTCAGGATTCACATTTAGAAAGTTTTGTACAGTCACAAGAGGATTGTGAACAAAGGGGGGGGGAGGAGAAGGTCGCCTCGGGCTCGGAAATTTAGGGGGTGCCAAATTTATGCTACAAACGTCATTATTGGGTTGTTACAAGAAAAAGTTGGGATGGGGGGGGGGGGGCAGGCCTCAATTTCTAATTATGCTCCAGGAGTAATTTTCCCTTCACACGCCTAGATCGTGAAGTAGGAAAATCCGCTTTTTGAGCATTAAAAACACAATTTTGAAGCAGGAAAATTAGTTTGTAGAACAGAAAAATTCACTTCTGGCATTAACTTTGTGTGTGTGTGTGTCTATGAAGAAATTTGCATTTTTTTTACAATCTTTTGACAAAATCTGCCGTCTTTTCGAGATATTTTGCGTTTTTTCGCGAACTTTTGGCAAGGAAATCTGCCCTTTTTATGGGATTTTGTGACGAAATTAGCCATTTTGTCGTGAATTTTGCTAGAAATGAGTCTTTATTTCCTGATTTTTTTAGTGAAATTTGACTTTTTTTTTTCGCAATTTTTTGGCGAAATTACACGTCCTGTGGGACGCTTAAGAACTATTTTTTTGCGTTCCGAAGCCGATTTTTTATGTAATTTATGCGTTATAGCGAGTCTGCATCATCGCTGAAATTCTGTGTTTTCTCAAATGTGGGGCAAGAAAGGCGATATTTTTTTTCAATCAGCGACAAGAGGGGCGCTAGTTTTTGGATGAAGGGCAAGAGGGGCGCTATTTTTTAAACTAAAGGGCAAGAGGGGCGGAGCGCCCCCCTGAAACCCTCTGGGTAAAACTCTGACTAAAGCATTTGCTTGTCCTTTTCTTGTCTTATAATTTTTTACATTTGATTTGTAGTTTACCATGTATTTTGTATAATAAAATTTTTTACCGTAACCTAAATGTTGCCTTTTAATCATTTACATAAATTGTGTAATATTATTAATAATATATTGGTAATACTTTGACATGCATATTTTTGTGTATAATGTTTATTTTATAAATCAAAAGAAAAGTCATAAAACAATATTGTGGGATTTTTAAAAAAATCATGAATTCTGATGTATGATAAGACCAATAATAAGATAAGACAAAAGTTGAAAGACATATTTAGCTAAATGTGTTTTATAAAAGAGCTGAATTTTTAAAAATGTATGGAATGCAGCTGGATGGATATATATATATACCACAAAATATAAATTATTAATACTACTCTTAAAATTATTGCTGATTATTTAGAAAGAAGTGTAATACATATCTTGAAAGTAAAGTTAAATATCTGAAATGTGCAATATTTTGTATAATTTAAAATTTGGTATTAAAATCGATCTAGAATTTAAGAATTCACAACTTGAGTGTGAGGGGGTGAAACTTAGAATATTTATTACAATATACTTCAGCTTCGATTTCATTTTTCTTTTTAGCTTCCGATGCTATTTCTTTCAGACAAGCTAAAAAATGTCGTGTCGTCAGCCCAAAATTTTCTACTCAGCCCAAAATTTTCTACTAGATTTTGATAATTATTTTTTTAAATGAAAGCTATTTATTTGTAGTTGTGCCCATTTTAGCTATTTTTTAATTTATTTCCATTTTTATACTTCATTTTTAATTTTAAATACTTTTTACGATATTTCTTAAATATGGTGGCAAGTCAATTTACCCTTTCTCTCGGTAATAAAAATTTATTTTCCATTATCACTTTCCACGAGTCAGAAGCTTTATTTCATCAGTGAACTTGTCCTTGCATTTAAAAGAAAAAAGTCAATTGTTTTCGTAAAATCTAACCACAATAAAATGATTGCGTATAATTATGCACTAATTGAGGTAAAAAAATTATATTTACTGAGAAATAATAATAATAATGTAAATAAAATAACAGAAAATAATTTATGATAAAAATTAATGTCTAAAGAAAAATTTCAAATGAGGAAAATGATGTCATTCAGCAACCAGATAAATATGAATTACAATATTATTACGGATGCCTTTTTCATATTACTAATAACAGTAACTTTTAAAAAACATTTGAAGAGAAAATGACATCACTATTTAAAACATCGCATTTTTACTCATAACGATATTACGTTTAAATATTTCTTTTCATTATGGACACTGAGTTGAGATTTTACTTTCAGATGACTTCAGTTAGTGAAAATAATGTCACAGTAAAAATGAAATTAGTTTCTTTTTTTAATAAAACAATTTCTCTGTGAATGCATATAAAATAAAATTTCTGGATTTCGCCGGCACTCAGATTACAATTTTAACTGAAAATGTGCGAATATTTGCATGCATAATTGTAACTGACAAACTTGACATTAAGTTTGGAAATATTCGTTTATTTAATGGTATTGTCTGAATAACTTTGGATGTATTTATAAAAGTATTTATATGTTTACTATACATTGATTCAATAAAGTAATTACTCTTGATTTTTTTTTAACCAAATCGATCGGGTCTTTTAAATATTTCATTCGTCAAATTCGATGGGATTCCATTCGTTTTATTGTTAAAATGCATTTCCTTTTTCTCAACGTCAATAAAAAAGCGTTTAAATTAAAGAAAAAATCCGTTTTTGATTAATCTAGTCAATGAAGAAGTAGCACGTCAAATTGCATCTCTTTATTATTCCTCAATTCCAATGACTCAGAGAGAAATTGCTAATCAATTGGGATATTTCACGCCGTTCTGTTTGCTATTATATTAATAAACACAAGAAAAATGAAGTTAGTTCATTGCATTCTAAACAGGGTCGCCCTTCTAAAAGACCCTATTGATTTTTTTTTTTTTTTTTTTTCTTCTGGTAATCGGAGGCGAAACTGAATTCTGCAATGGCAGAATCTATATTCAGCTTGTCATAATTTTGAAGTAAAAATACTTTTAAAAATCTAGTTCTATATCATAAAAAAAAATATAAATTAAATGCAAAGTAACATGTTATGATGTAATTGAAGAAAACAGATCCAGACATTCTAGAATTTTTTAAATAAGTGATCGTAATGTAATAAGCAAATCTGCATGTAGTTTCTTTATATTTCAATCTTTTTGTTATTATGGAGGCACGGAGAAAGTTAATTTCTGAAAAAAATCCTATGAAAACATCAATGTTTTATTTTCTAGGAAATGAGCTTCCTGTAATATATCTCCCCTCCCCCTCCCCCCCAAAAAGATTTATGGATATTTTTTGTTTTTAGAATAAAATTTCTTAAACGTTCATATGCTTTAAAATAGAATAACTTCTCAGGAGAAATTTGTTTTTCAATTTTCATTAATAAAGTTTAAGGTATTGGAAGGTAAGTGAATGTTTCTTCAATGACTGGCAATTTTGTGAATGGATACTAGTATAAGTGAACAGATTCGAAATAAACAAATCATTCCCATTCCTCACATGAATAAATTGTTAATTATATTCAATATTTTGCTCAATATCTACTCATCTATGAAATATATTTATGATATTTGCAATAGAAACTTATAGTAATGGTTTTTTGAAGTTACTTTGATGACACATTAAAAGATATTTTTTTCAAAAGATTGTTTTTAAATCAAAAAGGGCAACTTTGTGACATACGTTAATTTATTTTTGTTCAGAAATGCATGAAATTGGTGAAATGGTGTTAATCAAACACATGAAATGGTGTTAATCAAAAACAACCGAAATGCACTCAGTTTTCTGTTTTTTGTAAACAAAATAGATCTTTCGGAATAAGCCATCAAAATTGTCATTTTGAACCGCTTTCCCGACAAAAGCAAAACCAGTCCAACAAATGGGGGGGGGGGGGTATAATCACATGATCTAAATATTTAATAATTTGATAGGTAATTAAATTGCAATAAAATGGAAAACTGAGATAAAACAGGTCTTCCATTTCGACTTCATTTGGTATTAAGTTTGAAACAACAAAGATGACAGCATTTTATGAATGATCTGATTTTTATCAAAAATTTAAACATTTTTTGAATGATACCTGCCAATTCTGTGTGTTAAAGTGTAGATCCTTTTGGCTATAAAGAACATCTTTAATGAAATAATTAAAAAAAAACAACTTTCTCATCTAAAAAAAAAAAAAAAAAAAAAAAAAAAAACATAGCTGTCATTTGCTCAAAAAACAGAAAATCACCCCTCCCCCCCCTAAAACGAAGCAAAAAAACGGACTTTCTTCAAAAAACAAATTTTCTCTTGCAACGAATAAAAACATGACGGACATTCCTTCAAAAGACGGAAAATCCCCCCCCCCCCTAAAACAGACAAAAATATAACGGAAGTTCCTTCAAAAAACAGAAAATATTCTTTCCTAAAACGAAGAAAAAGATGACGGACATTCCTTCAAAAAACAGAAAAATTTCTTCTCTAAAACGGAGAAAAACATAACGGACTTCCATCAAAAGACGGAAACTTTCTCTCTTTTAAAGAAGAAAAACATGACGGACGTTCCTTCAAAAAACAGAACATTTTCTTCCTGCGACGGAAAAAAAGGACGGATATCCGTCTTTTTACAGAAATTTGCTGGCAGCACTGCTGCCAGTACTTTTTCTGTGAATTGACGGAAGTTTTTTTGAGAGTGTATATTCAGGGATGTTGAGGAGGGTATATGGGGGGATATACGCCGTATACCCTCTGGATATTTTTAAGGAACACGGTATACCCTCTATTTTTCAAGAAAGCTATAGCATATAGATTGTAGGCTATACTCTATGGCTTAAGCGTATACCCTCTGTTTTTTTTTCGACTATACCACTGGTTATATTTGCACACACCTCAAGATCAACCTTTTCTCATTCATAATTTTTTTATGGACATAGAGTGTGTGTATGATACTCACCGGGTCCGGTTCCCCCGGCGGGCCTGGCCGGTATGAGGTTGACGCATCCCCGGCTCCTCATGTCCCAGAACCGGATGGTCCGGTCCTGGGAGCTGCTCACGAACATCACACCGCCCCAAGTGTACAGGGACAGGATCTGACCTAGAGAAAAAGGGATAAACAAAACACACATTATTAAGACACTCGTTTAAGTAGTGGAAACTCTTTAAAAATACATTTCCATTGATATATGACATGACACAATAGTTCTGATAGTGGCTAATACCCTGTTCGTACCGCATGCTTAACCTATCTCAAGCAGCCGAATTTTCTGAGCTAGTTCCACGAACTCTCTTATACCACTTAGAAACATAAGGTATCTTAGATCGCTGTTTTTGAAGTGGAATTGAATGCCTGTGCACATCGAAAAAAAATTACCTAAGACATCTCAGTGAATGCCACTGTATCTGTGATTGGAACAGTAAACTTCCCGCTGCACAGGTCTGTAGATTAATTCATTTAAAAACACAAATAATCTGCAGAAGATGAATACATATTAAGTCTTGAACTGAAGAATACAATGTAATTTTCCATCTTTATTTATCGCGACACAAAACCACAAAGAAAAACGAGTATATTCACTATCTTAACAAAAAAAAAAAAATCACTATTACATATTTATATCTCATACTACAATTTACTGTTTTTTTTTTTTTTTTTTTAAATCGTAGAAAGTTCCAGAAAATCATTCGTCCGTTCTGCCGTTGCCACTTTTCCCGAAATCCGAAGAAACTTGAATTTAGCACAATTGTTAAACCTATTGTCCATGTTTTTTCATTTTATTTTTTTTATCCTTTCACCTTTAATGCTCGTGTCATTTTTTGGCATGTGATGTAACGTGAAAAGAAATTGTATTTTCTAATGTTTTAAAAATTCTTATGGAAAAAGGTATAAGGTTTACCGGTAAATAAATTATTAGTGCTGAAGAAGTTTATTTACTTCTTTCTTTTATGTTTTTTTATATTTTAAAGTAGTAATAGGCGTCCGCATTGTATTTAGAAAGCTGGGGTGTTAAAATAACATCTTTTGAACGCTTTATCCAACATTCTGGCGTCCGCGACAGGACTGTTTATTAAATTTATTCAAAAGAAAATGTTTCAAGCCGTGAAAAATTTTAAAAAGGCTGATTTGAAGTTTGTAGCAGAAGAGATTGGGGAAATTATTCCTCAAGAGTACACCATCGCAACTCTAAAGCAAATCATTTTAAATAGCGAAGAATACAAAATAGATCCTGCTTTTGTACAAGAAATTTTATCTAACGCTGTTGCTGAGAGAAAGGAAAATGAAGAGTTAAAGAAGTTAGAAGAGTTAAAGAAGTTAGAATTAAAGGAAAAGTTAGAGCAAGAAATTGAGCTAAGAAAGCTAGAATCGGAAATTGAGTTAAGAAAGCTAGAATCGGAAACTGAGTTAAGAAAGCTGGAATTAGATCATCAATTGGAACTAGCTAAAATTCAATCTCAAGGACAAATACAAAATGAATATATTTCAAGTGATTATGATATGAATAATTCAAAACGAAAATTTACTTTACCGAAGTTAGAATTTCGCCAATTTGATGGTGATTTAAAGGAATGGTTGCCGTTCTGGAGTCAGTTTGAGCAGATTCATAATGATCCTGATATTGCACCAGAAAATAAATTTCAATATTTGATCCAAGCAACAGTCACTGGATCTAGAGCACGAGAAGTTGTTGATAGCTTCCCGCCAACAGCTGCCAACTATGCCAAAGCTATTGAGAGTCTTAAAGCTCGTTTCGGCAGGGAAGATCTTTTGGTAGAAGTGTATGTCAGAGAATTGTTAAAATTAATCATTTCTGTTCAATCAAAAGGAAAATTTTCTATTACAACGTTATATGATAAACTTGAATCGTATTTACGAGCTCTTGAGACGCTAGGAGTCACAATTGATAAATGCGCTTCAATTTTATATCCAATGGTAGAATCTTGTTTTACAACTGATTTTTTGAAAGCGTGGAATCGAGCCTATACGACTCCCGTTAGTTCTGATGCAAAAGAACGTCTGGATAATTTAATGATGTTTCTCAAATCTGAAGTTGAAGGTGATGAAAGAATTAATTTAGCTGTGTCAGGTTTTGGTTTAGCGAAAAAAGATGATGCAAACTTTAGAAAAAATAAAGGTTACAACGAGACTACTAAGCATTTACCAACTGCTGCTACTTTCTTAACAACTACTTCAAAACCAGAGTTAAGAAAAAATTGCGTTTTTTGCAACGGAAGACATCTGAGTTCAGAATGCTTTTCGGCACGAAAGATGACTTATAATGAAAAGCAGAATATATTAAAGGATAAAAAATGTTGCTTTTTATGTTTGGCAACGGGTCACACAACGAAGCAATGTAAAGCTATCTTGAAGTGTTTCGTTTGTGATAAAAGACATGCGTCTGTGATGTGTCAAATGCTAGATAAAAACAAGCCAAATGAAAAGAAAGAGGAAGAAAAGTCGTCTGGAAAAGAAGTAAATATGGCTAATTTTAATAGAAATCCTAAAGTATTTCTTCAGACGCTCAAAGCAAAAATCCTTTCTGACAACAAGAAGAAAGATGTTCGACTAATTTTAGATTCAGGTTCTCAAAGGTCGTACATTTTATCACAACTAGCCGAAGAAATGGACTATCTACCGCTTCGAGAAGAAAAGGTTACGCATTCTCTTTTTGGCGGAGTCACAACAAAGGATTATAATCATCGTTACTACAAGGTAAGATTAAGTGATTTAAAGGAAAATTTTAAATGTAATTTTGAAGTATTGGATCAAGACATTATATGTGAAAATGTTATGCCTGTAGAAAATGGATCCTGGTTTAAAGAATTATCGAGAAAAGGCATCACTTTGACGGATGTTGGTAAGACTCCTGAATCTATTCAAGTACTGATTGGAGCCGATGTAATGGGAAAATTACTGACAGGTCGTAGAGAAATACTCTCGTCAGGATTAGTTGCATTAGAAACATATTTGGGATGGACCTTAATGGGAAAAGTACCACAAGATAATACATCTAAAGATAACTTAGCTTTATCAGTTACGTCTATGTTCGTAAAGGAAGCAGAAATTGCCGATTTATGGAAATTGGATTTACTAGGAATACATGATCCGATTGAAAAACAATCTAAAATGGAAATTGATCGTCAGGTTAAAGAACATTTTTTACAGACAGTAAGAATGAATGAAGATAATCGTTATGAAGTTTCTTTGCCTTGGTCAGAAGACACACCACCTCTACCAGATAATCTGAGTTTAGCCAAGAAAAGATTAATTAATGTTACGAACAAGTTGCTTTCCGATAACCTTTATCAAAAGTATGAAGACGTGCTTCTAGGGTGGCTTGATGATAAAATAATTGAAGAAATTCCACAGTCTGAAATGAATCGTTTTGGAAACTACTTACCTCATAGACCAGTGATAAAAGAAAACAGTACAACCCCCATTCGTCCAGTGTTTGACGCATCAGCAAGAATGCAAAATCACCCGTCTTTGAATCAATGTTTACATTGTGGCCCAAATCTTATTGAATTAATTCCTGACATTCTCTTAAGATTTAGAAAAAAGAAATTTGGTGTTGTAGCTGATATCAAGAAAGCATTCTTACAAATAGCTGTTCGTAAGGAAGATCGAGACTATTTGCGTTTTTTGTGGTGGAGTGATGTAGAAGAAAGAAATATTAAAATGTTTCGACACACTAGAGTTGTATTTGGAGTCAAAAGCTCTCCTTTTCTTCTTGCTTCCGTCATCGAATATCACATTAAAAACGATGAAGAATACGACACCAATTTTAAACAGCAGATGCTAAGAAGCTTTTATGTTGACAATGTCGTTGCTAGTGTCCAAACAAAGGAAGAATTGGAAAGGTTTATTACCGATTCTAAGTCTCTTATGGCTAAAGGTGGATTTGACTTGAGAGGTTGGGAACAGACAGAAGACAGAAATAATAGCGAAAATAGTGAAGATACTACTGTATTGGGATTACAATGGAACAGATTTCTAGATGTTTTAAAAGTTAACGTAAGCTGGATAAAAGATATAAATATAGAAAAAATAACAAAACGAGTCATGCTGTCAGTTGCACATAAAGTTTTTGATCCAGTTGGCTTCACTGCTCCTGTTATGATATGTCCCAAGATGATGTTACAGAAAACATGGAAAGAAGGAATCTCATGGGATGAAGAAATCACTGGTGATATAAAAAACGAATTTATTGAATGGTTTCGTGAATTAAATGTTTTACAAGAAATTCAGTTTCCTAGATATATTCAATTCATCCCAGAGAATTTAAAAGCTTGTACCCTTCATACATTTTGCGATGCAAGTCAGTATGCGTATGCTACTGTTATATTTTTAAGGGTAGAAAATAAAGATCGTATAGAATTATTCCTCCTTGCTGCAAAATCCCGCATCGGTCCATTGAGATGTGTAACTATACCTAGAATGGAACTTTTAGCTGCTTTGATTGGTGCTAGATTGACTAAATCAGTAACTGACGCAATGGGCTGGGAAGATATGGAAAAATACTTTTGGAGCGATTCCACTACAGTGCTTGCATGGATATCCAGAAAAGAAAATTGGTCTGTTTTTGTTAGAAATAGAGTTCAAGAAATTAAAAGATTGAGTGATCCGATTTTATGGAAACATATACCTGGTGAAATTAATCCAGCAGACCTGCCATCTAGAGGGTGTAAAGCAAAACAGCTGGTGTCTCTCAAATGGTGGGAGGGACCACATTGGCTTAAAGATGCTGAAGAATATAATAAATACATGAATTTCACCTGTCAAAACATAAACGAAGAAGAAATTGAAAAAGAAAAATTGAAATCTACAAAATTACTTGTAAATGTTGATGAAAGTACAGACAGAAACTGGTACTACCGATATTTTTCCAGTTATGAAAAAATTGTTCGCCTTGTTGCTTGGATACTTCGTTTTAGATATAATTGTTGTAATCCAAAGGAGCAGGTCAAAGGAGAATTGACAAGTCAAGAATTTAAGAGCGCAGAGACGAAGATAATTTGGATGCTACAAAAAGAATATTTTTCGCATGAAAATGAGAGGAGATTGAAAACTTTGGAGACGTTTAAGGATGACCTAGGCATAATACGTGTAAAAACTAAAATTATGTACAGAAAAGACAGTTTAGATTTCCTCACACCTATGGTTGTTCCTTCAGATCACGAAGTTGTCGGACGATTAATTTTATATTACCACCGCAAAAATTGTCATGCAGGTCCTCAGATTCTTTTAAATTTGCTTAGAGAAAAATACTGGATTTTGAATGGAAGAAGAACCGTAAGCTCTGTTTTATCAAAATGTACCATCTGTAAAAGATTTAATTCGAAGAATTTAGAATCATCACCAGTTTCTCTACCAGAAAATCGAGTCAAAGATGCAGCAGTTTTTCAGATTGTCGGCATTGATCTAGCTGGCCCTCTGTTTCTTAAAAATAAGCAGAAGAGTTGGGTTGTCTTATTTACCTGTGCCATTTACAGAGCTGTGCATTTGGAACTTGTGACTTCAGCTTCTACAGAGGCATTTTTGATGGCACTGAGAAGATTTGTATCTCGTAGAGGAAGATGTTCTATTATATATTGCGACAACGGTTCCGATTTTGTTGGTGCCGCCAATTTTTTAAAAAGATTGAACTGGGATCGCATATTGAAGCATGGAGCAATAAATTCTATCACATGGAAATTTAACCCCCCAACGGCTGCTTGGTGGGGCGGATGGTGGGAGAGGCTCATCAGATTGATGAAAGATCTATTAAAAAGAGTTTTAGGACAAGCTTGTTTGAACTATGAAGAGATGATAACTGTATTGGCTGACTGTGAAAGCATTATAAATTCACGACCATTAACTTACATGTCAGAGAAAGAGTCCATCAAACCCATATCTCCGGACATGTTTCTGAAAAATATTCATGAATGTGGTTTACCAGATGTTGATGTGGTTGAAGAAAGTTCTCTCACTCGTAGACTTAGATATAGACAAGAGTTGCAAAAGGATCTAAGAAATAGATTTAGATCAGAATATTTGGGTCTTCTTATTCAACGACCGAATGGTAGACGAGCCCAACGTTCAATTGAGGTAGGAGATATTGTCTTGGTGGGAGTAGATAACAAAAAAAGGATCAATTGGCCATTAGGACGTGTTACAGAACTCATTCGTGGTCAAGATGGAAAAGTTCGCCTTTTAAAATTACAAACGTCTCATTCACAAATGATTCGGCCCATTCAAAGAATCTACCCTCTCGAGGTGTCATCGATTGATTGTACTGAAAATATTTTTCCCAAACTAACTTTGCATGAAAACCATGTCGATCCTCCAAAAGACGAGGCACAAATCAAAAAGACGAGATCTGGCAGGACGATAAAGATTCCAGAAAGACTCGATTTGTGATATTTATGTAAATGTATTTATTTAGTATAAAGTTTTGATTATAGTGTATAATCAAAAGGTGGGAGGATGTTAAACCTATTGTCCATGTTTTTTCATTTTATTTTTTTTATCCTTTCACCTTTAATGCTCGTGTCATTTTTTGGCATGTGATGTAACGTGAAAAGAAATTGTATTTTCTAATGTTTTAAAAATTCTTATGGAAAAAGGTATAAGGTTTACCGGTAAATAAATTATTAGTGCTGAAGAAGTTTATTTACTTCTTTCTTTTATGTTTTTTTATATTTTAAAGTAGTAATAGGCGTCCGCATTGTATTTAGAAAGCTGGGGTGTTAAAATAACATCTTTTGAACGCTTTATCCAACAACAATATTCTGTCCGTGACAGTTCACGCAAAGCCATGGGGTCAGTCCTTCGCAATAGAGTTGGTCCTCAGCCGAGCATGTTCATAACAGAGTCAGTTCAGGGCAGTAGAGTTTGTCCGCAAAGCTCCTCGACTCTTACAGGAACAAAGGTAACGTATGCAAATAAGATAACATGCGCATAAAATAAAGATGACCGTAACATAGCCAATCAGTAAAAGCGAAGCATTATATCCAACGTGAGTGAGTGATAGTTCCTGTATCTAGCCGAAGCAAAATGAAACTCGCTGAGAGAGTTCGGCGGCCTGAAATAGCTTAAGTATCCCAGTGCGAACAGAATTCAAGAGCAAGGTTCAACTATCTTCGGTTACATACAGGCACTAACAAGCATTGTCATTGGCTTTGAAACTTCGCTTTTACTAACAGGCTGTTGTGCGATCCTTTAAGGCCCTTTGCAAGCGCATGTACTACTTTACATTTATTTAGATTTCAAACAGAGTGACGTTCACTGAAATCTGACGAAATCACTGTCATTCGTAAGAATATTTTGATGTCATTGCGATAGAAAGCAATCGAGCGGCGTTTCCTCTTTTCCTATAAAACATCGGATTCTTAAAAAAACGGTGTGCTGATATTAATTTAAACTCATGTTCGGGACCACGAGAATCACGAAAGGTTGTTATGAGGGAAGAATCGATTAGAGTTATAAACATATATAAGGAAAGAGCAGCTGACGTCACTGTTGGCCGAACTACTGTGGATCAGCAAGAAAAACCTTCCGTTACTTTATGACTCCTATTGTACAGATGAACTCCAGGAATCTGATTGGTCTATATTTGCCAGAACTATATGATATTATTGGCCTACGTCGCCAAGATGATTTCTGCAACAATCACTTTGACAAAAATGAACGATAAATTGATTGACAAAAGTGTTTGTTTATAAATAACCCTTTCCTATAAGGGAATGGTATATTTATAAACAAACACTTTTAATAGGAATTTTCTTTTCACTCTTTTGTAGAAATTCGAAAAACGTTGTGCGATTCTTAGGCCAATCCTTATAAACTTATGCATTTTTTTTGCATTTCTTCATGAAATACATTCCGTTAACGTGTTCCCCTAGGACCAATGTGTCCTGTTAATGAAGAAAAAATATGAGAATCCTTTTAAGTATGAAGCATATTTTTGTTGGACTCCAATCTTCTGGTAGGATGGACGGTCTACAGATGGAGTTTAAATGCTCACTTGGCAGTTGTTTCTGTAAAAGGAGATGTAAAAAGTGAGATACTAAAGTTTAAAAGAGGGGTTTAACTTTTGAAGCAATTTTTAAATATTATGGCGATCGGGCTCTGATGACACAAAATATTTTGAGCTCGGGCGATGGCGGGCTCTGAGAAATGAGACCGAACTCATTTCTGGTAGGGGTAAAGGAGGTAATCGTTTGTGGTGTGTTTTGGCGATCTTTCAAACCTATTACAATGGATGCACGGCCAGGGATAGGATGTATCCACGAATAGGAAATGACCACGCAGCTCTCATGGACACAGGTAAAATCAAGGCTGGTTTCAGTTGGATTGCGCATTTTGTGCGGTCGGCTATAACAAAACTGGACTATAACAAAATATGGACTATAACAAAAAAGATCTCGAATCCGTGGTGTTACAATCAACCCCAACTCGTCTCTGTTTTAGAGTACACTCCTATTATAAGGAGAGGGCAGCTGACGTCACTGTGGATAAGCAAGAAACACATGTTCGTTTTTTACAACGCCTAATGTGCACATGAGTTAGAGCGATGGGATGGATCTGTGTTCAACATCTTTATGATGTGATTGGCCTACATCGACAAGATAAATCCTACAGTAATTGTAATGTAATTTGTAAACATGCAATTTCCTTATGGCAGTCACACACCAGAGTCTAGTCTATACTTTGAATATTGACAGGTATTTTATGAGACATTCGCCTAATTACTATGGGAAAGTGTTTCACGCTTATTTTGAAATCAGACTATACAAAGAATCGCTCCCTACATTTCTCTTTTCTCAGATGCGAGTATAGGTTCGGCTTGTTGAAAAAACATTACGACAAAATGTGTTTGAAATCCAATTATTTCGACGACTCCGCTTCCGAGATTTGACTTTTAAGTTCGCTTCTTTAAGGGGCTTCTTCAGTCAAGTGAAATATTGACTGAATTTCACTTGACGAAGGTCAGTAAATGGAACTACAGAAAATCGCTGCATACGAAATTAATATACGATTAATTTTAAACACGATCATTCAATTGGTAAATTTAATTATAACAGAAGTAATATATATTCAATATCGGGTGAAAAAATAATTGTTCAATAATTTCAATATTGGGCTGACCTTCGATTTATTCTGTTGAGCTGATCCAGAGTATCAGACCAGATAAAGTGATCGTTGAGGTTAATTGGGTGAAATAGTCCTCCAGTGTTCGTGTCCGGGATAGCTCAGTTGGTAGAGCACTGGCGGTTTCAGCCAATGCATCCCTGGTTCGAATCCTGGCTCGGACTTTTTTCATCCAATATTGAAAAATGAAAAAAAAAATACTTCTGTTATAATTAATTTACCGATTAAATAATCGTGTTTAAAATTAATCTAACACATGTGAAGTCTTGGTTGTGATCCGGAAGATCATAAGCAGACAAGACAGCTTGTCGTAAATCAAAGAGCACAGAAAACACCCTCATCGTTCTTTATTGGAAACTTCTGGGATAGATATATGCCTGCAAATAATATCATTTAGGGATGCCATTCAATTCAATTTTGATTTATGATGGAAATTTTTACAATGAGATTGATTAAATACTGAATGCTATTCAAATACCATACTATAGAGGCAAGAATATATTAATTATAACTAGTAATTTTAAAAAAGTGTGTTTGACTAGATGTTTTAAATTTGCTCTTTGCTTATCAAAAATCAGGCAGCGTAAACATCTACTTTGTGAAAAGGTGAGTTCCCATAAATATTTTTTTCCAACTACAGCACTGCTCCATTCCAGTAATCTCGTACAGACCTGTCTAGATAGAGTCCAAGAGCCGACATCAAAAAACCTAATGTATTGAGTTCAAGAGAGAAAAAACGGTACTGCTTAGTTATCCCGTCGACCCATTTCGCCAAATTATACAAAACGCCAAACTAATAGCCAAATTATACACATTGACATAATTTTTATATTAAATAACGAAAAAACGAATAATTAGTGGAAAATTAATAAAAATTCAAATAAAAAATCGAAATAAAAATCACTTAATGACATTTTAAACACGTGAATCGTATTGAATGTCATTGAATGTGACATTCACGATCATCCATTATTGGCATTTAATCTTAAAATTTGGCGATAGTATTTTGGTCGACGGGATAACCTAGAAGTACCGAAAAAACTTTTTTTACGGAAGAGCAGTCATGGGGGAATCAAATGATCCATGTCTGCCAGAAAAAGAAAGGGTGCCTAAGCCAAAAATGAATACCACACAATCAAAGATTGTACGGCAAACAAGATGATGAACCTACGAGTCAACCACTAGTGGTACATTTTTCACTTATGTACCCCTTCACTTCCGGCAGACATGGATCATGAGATGACACATCCTATGACTACTCTCTTCCCTAAAATAAAGGATTCTCTTACGCTCGATAACTCATAGTCCAAGAGCCGACCGCGCAAAACCCTAAGTCATCGAGCGCAAGAAAAAACCCTTTACTTTATGGAAAGAGTGGTAATAGGGGAATCGAATGATCCCTGTCTGCCCCGAAGCGAAGGGGTACATAAGTGAAAAATGTGTAACGTCATAATTAAAACGTCATGAAATGATTTTTAATTTCACTTTTTATTTATGTTTTACTAATTTACTTGTTCTTTAGTTATTTAAACTAAAAATTATGTCAACATGTATAACTTGGCTGTTAGTTTGGCGATTTTTGCATTTTGGCAAAAACGGTCGACGGGATAACCAAGTAGTACCCAATGTTTTATGTACTAGTCCTAGGACCGACAGCACAAAAAACCTAAGGTATCGAGCACAAGAGAAATCCATTTTTTTTTAATGGAAGATTAAGTGAGAGGGGTATGGAATGATCTGTCGGGAGTGAAGGGGAGCATAAGCCAAAAATGTGTACCACTAGTGGTTGACTCGCAGGCTTAGCATTGTGTTTGTCCTGCAATGAAAAGTATGAAAACATGGAAAACACAATGCTAAGCCTGCGAGTCAACCACTAGTGGTACACATTTTTGGCTCATGCACCCATTCACGCCCGACAGACGTGGATCATTCGATTCCCCTCTCACTTAATCTTCCATTAAAAAAAAATGGATTTCTCTTATGCTCGTTACCTTAGGTTTTTTGTGCTGTCGGTCCTAGGACTAGTACATAAAACATTGGGTACTACTTGGTTATCCCGTCGACCGTTTTTGCCAAAATGTAAAAATCGCCAAACTAACAGCCAAGTTATACATGTTGACATAATTTTTAGTTTAAATAACTAAAGAACAAGTAAATTAGTAAAACATGAATAAAAATACAAATTAAAAGTGAAATTAAAAATCATTTCATGACGTTTTAAACATGTGTATTGTATTTAATGTCATTGAATGTGACATCACGGTCATCCATTATTGGCATTTAATCTAATAGTTTGGCGACAGTTTTATGGACGACGGAATAATCAAACATTGGTATAGGATAGACATGTGGATAGGACTTACCGGTGTGTCCGGAGAGGGCCTGGAATGGCATGGCTGTCTCGCAGTCCGTGACATAGATCTTGTTGTCCCCCGCTCCCCCGCTGATCAGGATGTTGGATCGGTTACTCGTGTCCTCCATAAAGCACACGTCACGCACAGTGCCCCCGTGGAAGGTCATCGGGGGCGCGGCATCTATACAACAGAGAGATAAAGAATTAAACAGACAGTCACAATATGTTACAAAATTATAAGGCCACAACATATTTTACTATCTATGTTATAAAAGGCCAAACGTATCTGTGCATACGTCATTTTGCGAATGGCAACACTTTTTCATACAATTTCGGTTTTGCAATTTTCGTTACAGCAAATTTTACACTTCTAAACATCGCAAAATTAAAATTTTCACACCATCGTAAAGAGTAAAATATGTACTTTTAAATGCAATTTGTTTCAAAGCTGTATCTCAAATTGTTTTTGAGATATTAATTTTTTTGTATAGTTTTCAGCACAAATTTTTTAATTGTGGCAACAGAATCACTCCATTTTCTCTTAAAATTGAAAAAAAAAAAAAAGGATAGAAATTAAAATGCATATACTATATCAAATATATCATCTGTGATTGTGTCAATTTGGATTTTTTTTTTTTTTATTCACATTTATACCAAACATAAGAGCCTCAATTGATAATTTAATAATAACTTATCTGTATTGAAATTCACTGAACACATATGCATTAAAGATTAATTTTAATAATTTGGACAGCTGAGTTTTATACAAATAGTATTTTGTTAATTTTAACTTAAAATATTATTTTTTTTGAGAGTTAGACTGACCAATATGAGATGCATTTTTTATTGTAACTAATTTTGTAAATTTATAATAAATCAATTAAAAAAGTTCCTTCTTAAACATTTTCTTTCGTCGAATTTAGACGGGATCCACCTCGTTTAGGTTATTGAAGAAATACTTCAATCAAAATAAAAATTACTCTACGTTAGTACATCAAGTTTTTAGAAAAATGCAGCAACTGACATAAATGAAATTAATTCGGAAATAAATAAAACATTAATCCTTCTATAGTAAAAAAAAACTAGCCTTAAAAGGAATGACTCCTGGAATGATGCTGATGTGGAAGATTTCCGGAACTAACGAATCCGGGTTGTCCACTCCTTCCATGAGTCGAATAGACCAATCAGGAAAGGACTCCGTCTATGCATCGCCGTATGGGTTACCATAAAGAGAGGAAAGGTTACCATCACCAACAATCGCCAAGTTTGTCGCCAACTTGGCGATATATCGCCAAATTTGGCGACCAAAATTAGTTGTCAAAAGTGACGCCAACTTGGCGATAACTGTAATATTTCGCCAAATTTTTAATTTCTTTACAACACCAGTCGTTTGATACATCATTTGAGAGGTTTGCAACTGCTTATTCATATAATTGATGTCTTGTGTGTTATCCCCCATTCTGCTCCCCAGGGGGGACACATTTTTAATTTCTTTACAACACCAGTCGTGTTACACAAGATTTGAAAAGTCTGCAACTGCTTATTCATATTATGGATGTGTTGTGTGTCCCCCCCACACTCTGCTCTCCCCAGGCGGGGTCACATTTTTAATTTATTTACAACACCAGTCGTGTTACACAAGAATTGAAAGGTCTGCAACTGCTTATTCATATTATGGATGTCTTGTGTGTCACCCCCACACTCTGCTCTCCCCAGGGGGGGTCACATTTTTAATTTCTTTACAACACCAGTCGTGTTACACAAGATTTGAAAGGTCTGCAACTGCTTATTCATATTATGGATGTCTTGTGTGTCACCCCCACACTCTGCTCTCCCCAGGGGGGGTCACATTTTTAATTTCTTTACAACACCAGTCGTGTGACACATCATTTGAAAGGTCTGCAACTGCTTATTCATACCATGGGGTATTGGCGAGCGCAGCAAGCAGAGATAGCCAATAATTTGGAATCGCGAAGCGATTACGCGGGGGGTTGGCGAGCATAGCGAGCAGGGGGCGGGGCCCCCCTAGTGTAACAAAAAAAACTATTACAATATTATAGGACCACCTGTGCAAAAGGCAATTTTCTGAAATTTTTAGTAAGATGTTGCTCCACTTTTTTTTTTCTGAATAACTTCAAACACACGATTTGGCAAAGAGTCAATTAATTTTTTAAGGAATGATTCGGGAATATTGTCTCATTTTTCCATAATAGAAAGCAACACAATT
This sequence comes from Maratus speculifer, assembly GCA_964019185.1. Lineage (NCBI taxonomy): Eukaryota > Metazoa > Arthropoda > Arachnida > Araneae > Salticidae > Maratus > Maratus speculifer. The sequence continues at coordinate 346,456,110 of OZ025296.1, forward strand.
TAGTAGTATATACACTTGTTATTGGTACATTATTCCAAAACAAAAGAGATTGAAAATGTCCCCTCTAGAATGAAACTTTGGAAGGTTCTGCCGCACGCATTTTTGCCGATCCCACCGAAGCTAGCATAGGGGAGAAAATACGGGCTTCTGATTGGTTGAATAATTTAAAGAGCATTTTGCTTTAGTTCATTTTTGAGTTTACGTTTATGTAATCATTAATTTCTGTTTTAAAACCTTTTGAAAAATGAATTTTGATTTCCTTCTGATTTTACATATTTATTAATAGATAATATATATATATATATTATGGAATTAATAATTAAAGAAGTTAATCATAATATTTCTCAATTGTTCTGCATTTCTTTTAGAAAACAATAAAAATTAAATTGCGATTTCTTCTTATAATTATTTTAACATGATATGCACATAAATGTCCCTAATATATAATCCACTTTCAGAACTACTTCCAAGCAATAATAATTTTCTTTTGACGGTATCAATTACGCGATATATACAAACCCAATTGTTATATATTACTTAAAAAAAAATTGCCGTTTCTTCATCTTATTATTATTTTAAAATGTTATACTCACATAACTTTCCAAAAAGTACATCCGCATTCAAAACGATTTATTTGCAAAAAACAATTTCTCTTTTATTTAGTCAACCAATTAGAAGCTCTCATTTTCTCCCCTATGCTAGCTTCGGTGGGATCGGCAAAAATGCCTGCCGCACCGGGTTTCGTAGGTAGCCTAGGTATAATCTAGTCTGTGCAAATCCCGTATGAGCTGCACAAACAATTACGAAAATAATATGAAAACAGACGATCTCTCTTATTCGATACCTGTGCCGTCAGAAAACTTGTTGTGCGTGTTTCGGTGAGAATAGAGTTTATCAGTGGTGACATCACAACTCCGGAAATTGGGTCAAAACAAACCACAGAGTTCAGAAAAGACAGAGATGAAATGTGTTGTTTTATTGTGAAGCTAAAAACTCAACCCTGCAACTGATTTAAACAAGTTACAATTCGGCCCAAACACTTGCGTATCGCTTTTAAAACTTCACTCAGTTCAATGAATTTCATTCTGATTTCATATTGAAAGCCTTTTTGATAGTATCAATTTGATAGTATGAATATATAGTCTAAGAGCTAGCAACGTTTTCGTCACCTGATTTTATCAAGGCTCATTTTTTAATATGTTTTTCCATTTTATGATAGAATACGTTTGCTAGCGGTCTGGCAGCCGGGAGACGTTGCGTTTACCCGTGGCAGAAGGGGTTATGCAGGTCAAAAAGCTTCAAAATCACGTCATTTTATCAAGGCTCATTTTCTTATATGTTTTTGCTCTTTATGGTAGAATACGTTTGCAAGCGGTCTGGCAGTCGGGTGACGTTGCGTTTACCTGTGGCAGAAGGGGTTATGCAGGTCAAAAAACTTCAAAAATCAGTCATTTTATAAAGGCTCATTTTCTTATATGTTTTGAACAAGCTTAAAAATTACAAGATATTACTCTTTGGACAGCAGACAACCTATAATTAATTTTCCAGACACAAATTCGGTTGCAAAATTAATGCCAGACGTCTTTACATATGGCAATGAAAGTGACTGTTCCTTGAGTGGTTTATAATTTAAATTTTATAAGACCTCTTTACGTCATTTTATCAAGCTTAAAAATTACAAGATATTACTCTTTGGTGGGCAGACAACCTATAGTTAATTTGCTAGACACAAATTATGTTGCAAAGTTAATGCCAGACGGCTTTAAATATGGCAACGAAAGTGCCTGTTCCTGGAGTAGTTTATAATCTAAAAATTATAAGAGCTCTTTCCGTCATTTTATCAAGCTTAAAAATTACAGGGTATTACTCTTTGGTGGGCAGACAACCTAAAGTTAATTTGCTAGACACAAATTCGGTTGCAAAATTAATGCCAGACGGCTTTAAATATGGCAACGAAAGTGCCTGTTCCTGGAGTAGTTTATAATCTAAAAATTATAAGAGCTCTTTCCGTCATTTTATCAAGCTTAAAAATTACAGGATATTACTCTTTGGTGGGCAGACAACCTATAATTAATTTGCCAGACACAAATTCGGTTGCAAAGTTAATGCCAGACGGCTTTAAATATGGCAACGAAAGTGCCTGTTCCTGGAGTAGTTTATAATCTAAAAATTATAAGACCTCTTTCCGTCATTTTATCAAGCTTAAAAATTACAGGATATTACTCTTTGGTGGGCTGACAACCTATAATTAATTTGCCAGACACAAATTCTGTTGCAAAGTTAATGCAAGACGGCTTTAAATATGCCAACGAAAGTGCCTGTTCCAAGAGCGGTTTATAATTTAAAAATTTTAAGACCTCTTTACGTCATTTTATCAAGCTTAAAAATTACAAAATATTACTTTTTGGTGGGCAGGCAACCTATAATTAATTTGCTAGACACAAATTCGGTTGAAAGTTAATGCCAAACAGCATTAAATATGGCAACGAAAGTACCTGTTCCAAGAGTTGTTTACATTTCAAAAAATTATAAGACCTGTTTACGTCATTTTATGAAGCTTAAAATTTACAAGATATTACTCTTTGGATAGCAAACAACCTATAATTAATTTGCCAGACACAAATTCGGCTGCATTCGGCATTTTTTTTTTTCAATATAAAGTTTACTTAAAAAAAGCTCTTGTTTATCAAAATATAAGTTTCTTTTTTTAAATATTAGGGTGGGTGCCCCGGTTTTGGCCAGACCGGAATTTATTTCTCCAATATTTAAGCTGTGAGTTGATGTTAACAAATTATATGAATTCTTACAGCTTAACCTTTCTAAATGTGCACAAATTTTCATCACATGAAAAGGCTTGTCGGTAAGACTTAAAAAAATGCAACTTTCGTCAATCAAGCACAAAGCATCAATAATTTACTCAATCAGGCTCCGAAAAAGTGTCGTGCAAAAAATCAGGTGCAGAAAAATAGTGAATATAATCAATAAAACTCAGAAAAATCCTGGGTTTCAAATTCGGTTCAATGACGTAAAGAGGTCTTATAATTTGTTGAATTATAAACCGCTCTTGGAACAGGCACTTTCGTTGCCATATTTAAAGCCGTCTTGCATTAACTTTGCAACCGAGTATGTGTCTGGCAAATTAATTACAGGTTGTCTTCTATCCAAAGAGTAATATCTTGTAATTTTTAAGCTTGATAAAATGACGTAAAGAGGTCTTATAAAATTTAAAATATAAACCACTCTTGGAACAGGCACTTTCGTTGCCATATTTAAAGCCGTCTGGCATTAACTTTGCAACCGAATTTGTGTTTGGAAAATTAATTATAGGTTGTCTGTTATCCAAAGAGTAATATCTTGTAGTTTTTAAGCTTGATAAAATGACGTAAAGAGGTCTTATAAAATTTAAATTATAAACCACTCTTGGAACAGGCACTTTTGTTGCCATATTTAAAGACGTCTGGCATTAACTTTGCAACCGAATTTGTGTCTGGAAAATTAATTATAGGTTGTCTGCTATCCAAAGAGTAATATCTTGTAATTTTTAAGCTTCATAAAAACTTAAAGAAAATGAGCCTTTATAAAATGGCGGATTTTTGAAGTTTTTTCACCTGCATAACCCCTTCTGCCACAGATAAACGCAACGTCACCCGACTGCCAGACCGCTTGCAATCGTATTCTACCATAAAAGGGAAAAACATATTAAAAATGGGCCTTGATAAAATGACGTGATTTTGAAGCTTTTTGACCTGCACAACCCCTTCTGCCACAGGTAAAAGCAACGTCTATCGACTGCCAGACCGCTTGCAAACATATTCTACCACAAAAGGGAAAAACATATTAAACTAGTCGTTGGGGGGCCACCGTAATTCTTACCCATCATAATATAAAATATGAAAATAAAACGCGTGTCTATGGCAAAAATAAAATTTAAACGCATAAATAAATAATTTTAACATACAATAATACTCCATTAATGAATTGCTGATGAGCCAATTTTGACTAATTATATAAAACGCCAAAATACCCGAGTAGTACCGGATTGCGTAAAAGAAACATCCTTATAACTCAAAAAATAATAATCATATTAACTAAAAATTGACTGTGTTAGATTAAGCGTCTCATTTCCAATAAAAATATACCTGTGAATTGAAATTTGAATGAAATACAGGGTCATAAAAAATCGAAGAATTTGGAAAACAGGATTATACATATCTCGACAACTAATAATCTGATCGACCTCGTTTTTTACGCAAAATTTGTGTTATTTTATTGTCTTTTACGTCCAATCCTTAAAATAAACAATTTCGAAAATTTTTTTATACCTTTCATCAGAACGAATTTTTCGAGAGTCCGAAAAAAATAGTTCCGGGTAATCGAGGTTACTGATATTAAATAGGCTTCGTCCCATTCTTACATACTAAGTACATACAAAATTTCAAGTCTCTATCTCGATTTGTTCGGGAGATAGAGCGGTTACAGACAGACAGACAGACACATAGACACACAGACGGACGGACGGCATTTTTTTTTCTAAAAATGTGTTTTTCGGAATCTCCAGTATCTGAAACGTGTAAATCCGTCAAAAATTTTTTTTCGATTTTCAAAACGATTGCAAGACTTACCCTATACTACGTATGATGGGTAAGTAAAAATGAGCCTTGATAAAATGACGTGATTTTGAAGCTTTTTGACCTGCATAACCCCTTCTGCCACAGGTAAACGCAACGTCTCCCGACTGCCAGACCGCTTGCAAACGTATTCTACCATAAAAGGGAAAAACATATAAAAAAATGAGCCTTGATAAAATGACGTGATTTTTGACGTTGCTAGCTCTTAGACTAATAGTATCTTATATATATATATTATCAATTTGTAGTTTTGATAGTATAGTGCATCTCTAACACACTCTAAACTCTCTTGGTTTGTATTGACCCAGTTACCATGGAAATGTGGAGTTAAGTTGTCTGTGACGTCACACTGAAGAGCTCTATAAAGAGGCGTTCTAAAACCACGACTACTCCAACCTGCTATAGCGCTCACGGAACGAGAGTTCAAAAGAACAAAACTCATCCGACAGATGTATGTTAGTTATGTACCTACCTCAACCTAGAACACATCCGTCAAATGAAATTCATGATAACATTTGATTGGACATTATCAAGGAGACGTCCAATCGGGATTAAAGGCGAATACCGTACGAGCGTTTGACAGAAGTTTTCGGTATAAGGAATGGGCGAGGCTAACGAGAAATACAGGCTCCTGCGGTGCATTCCACGTATCTTTTTTTTTTACAGACCGCTGCAGTCACGTGATGCTCGATACTCGAATACGGGTGCACGAATAGAGCACTACGTCATTCTAGTGGTCTGTAAAAAAAAAGATACATGGGATGCACCGCGGTAGCCTGTATTTCTCGTTAGCCTCGAGGAAAGGGCAGCTGACGTCACAGTGGTCGCATTACTGTGGATCAGCGAGAAAAATCCACAGATTAACTATTTACACACAGATACGACAGAGAAGTGAAAAACCGTACCAGCGCGATTCTAGCGCCACTACTGGGAACAGGCGGGAACTTAAAAATAAACTGAAAGTTAAACTGTCACTGTCTCTATCGTATGGTCTAACACGTTTACCGTCGCGTTTATCTGTTAGACATTTTGATATTGTATTTCATTTTTTTGCACACTTTATGTTTAATATGTTATGTTATTATGTTAACTTATAATACTTTATGTTAACTTATGTTACGTTAAAACACATTTTATGTTTTAAACAAAAACATACGTAAACAAATACACCCGTTAGCGACTCATAAAAAAGATAGATACTATACAAAGAAGACAAGTAACAACTGCCTGCTGCGATGTTCCCGAGACGCTTGCACCTGTTGTCACTAGGGGCTCTGGAGTTAGGATTTGGTTACCATTGAGCTTATGGAACTGTCCTATCTGTGTGTAAATACTTAATCTGTGGAAAAATCTGTCCATTCTTTAAGACTCCTACTTTAAAGATGAGCTCCAGGAATTTGATTGATCTAAGTTTGACTGATCTGTGATATGATTGGGCTATGTCGCCAAGACGATTCCTACAATGATCGCTACACTATAAAAAATATGACTGTTTTTCTGCATCGTCACTCCACCGCTTTTATAGAAAACGACTACTTCAGGCTATCATGGAGCATTCTCATTGGCCAAAAGAGTGATATTCTATAAAAGCGGGGGAGTGACGATGCAGCAAAATAGTCATATTTTTTACAGTGTATGACAAAAATGTAGCGGTAGATTGACTGCTAGACAGGAGTGTTTGCTTGTAAACATGACTTTTCCTTATAACTCGGGGTTGAAATTGTCCGTGAATACGAGCGTTACAGCGCCTTGAAGATAGAGAGTAGCAATCGACTCACGAAAGGGTGATCAAAAATGGAATCCCATAAAGACTGAATGATAAAAGGCGATCGCAGCGACCTCGGGTGGTACAAACCTAAACAATGTAAGAAGGATTCAATTGAGAAAGCATTTCGGCCAGTGAAGAACTATCCGATGTCGCTGCGATAGACATGGGTCGCCCAACATTGAGGGGATTCCATTTTTGAACATTTTTTTGCTTGGAATGACGGTACTACTAAGTTATCCCGTCGACCAAAAAATGATCGCCAAACCATAAGATTAAATGCCAATAACGGAGGATCGTGAATGTCACATTCAATGACTTAAATACAATACAAGTGTTTAAAACGTCATTAAGTGATTTTTATTTCGACTTTTCATTTGTACTTTTATTAATATTCTACTAATTATTTGTTTTTTCGTTATTTAAAATAAAAAATAATGTCAATATGTATAATTTCGCTATTATTTTGGCCATTTGTATAATTTGGCGAAATTAGTCAACGGAATAACAGAGCAGTACCGGAATGACTAGAACAGCTACGCTCTATCGTGGTCCCTCGCTCAGCAATTGATAACCCTCTCTTTTACAGGCACTCTGTATAAAGAATTTCTCGATGAAAAATAGATTCAGACAATTGGTGTGCTGAAATGAGATGAAAGAAGTAAGTTTCCTCTATCTAAGAGGTGCTATCCAACCCACGGCTGCGGGTCGGTAGAGAACCGGAAAAATCTTGCAAAAATAAATATTTTAGAGAAAATAAAATTGTGCGAGTTCATTCTACGAGTGCAATCCCGACTGAAACATTTTGCATAGATTAAATCCAAAAAAGGCGAATGACTTTTCATGGGTATCCGGGGTTCTTAATTCATTGAATAAATGGAGAACAATGTTTCCAACCTGTTATTATTATTATTTTTTTAGTAGTTTTTATCTTTTTAAAAACTACCGTCTTACCAGAACGACTGCATATAATTCTTTTACTTTATTAAACTTCGAAATGTCTGTCATTCAATAGAAGCAAAAAATTTAATAGAATGATAGTTTTTTTAAATGAGAAAGTTGGCACCACAGGTAGAGGGGTGTTTGGAAAGCAATGAACAAATAATGAACAAAACTGTAACTGTAACCTGTAACCGTAATGAATAAAACTTCGCGCGTTCAGATATTTTAAATATGTGCCTACAATTCAGTAACATTACTTTTTCTTGCTTTTGAATCCTGTGGTCATACCGGTACAGAAAAAAAACGTTGGCTTCCGTGGCCACCCTCCTATTAACAATCTATTTTGTTGTTTCCGACATCTCTCTTTGACCAGGTACAAAAAAAACCTCTTGCTTCCTTTTCGAAAGGTGACCTTCAAAATGATGTCCCTTTTAAATTACGAGCCTTTCTGATTACGAAAAACATTTGTTTGTCGGGGCTTTGGCAAGGACATGTTTGAAGGAAAGGACAGAGGACTTGCCATGGTTCAGTTGAAAGAACACGTGACATACGGAGAAAAAAATATAGTTCTGGCATCTAGAATCTAAATTGTGGCTAGTAGTTCCATGTCATCCTTATAAATTCTAGTTCCCTTTGCTGGAGAGTTCTAAAGTCTCTTACTAGGATTCAAGAACGCTTTCCTATATTCTCGTTGTCAAACTTATATTAAAAATCTCTGCAAATAGATGCAAACACAAGAGGTTTGATTTAGTGACAATAATTCTAGTTTATGAAACTATTCCCAAAATCAAGCGATAATTTACCATCACTGAAACAATTCAATACCGTTTCGTCACCAAGAAAACAATAGATTAGAAATTCTAGATTACTTCGTCTTTTCAGCTTAGTTCGGTCATCTATATTTATAGTTTAGGCATTCAAAAAGTGACTAAATATTCATTCTAGATAAAGGGTATATTTTTTTTTCTCAGTGCAGCTATTTTCGGAAGCCCGATTCAATTTTGAAACTCGAATACATTTTTATTTTAAGTCATTCTAAGAGCCTGAATGAAGTAATTTGAATTTCCTTTTCACTGGCTTAAAGCGTCATTCACTGCAAGGATTTCGAACAAGAGATGCGTCGTGACACCGATGTGGAGCTTTCCGACATGCATTTCATGTAGGGGGCTAATCAAGGGACCAACGACTATCGAGTGTGCCGAAAGACTATCCTCTACTGTACGTCATATTGCCTCTTCTATACTGTTAAATCTGCAGCATTAGCTGCAACATCACTCCACCGCTTTTATAGAAAACGGTTACTTGACTAAATTATGGAGCATTTTCATTAGTCAGAATAGAGATATTCTATAAAAGCAGTGGAGTGACATTGAAGCAAATTCTGCAGGTTTTTAATAGTGTATAAAACAGCTGCAATCAGCTGATTTTCTTTTCACCCGCCAATCAAATGCTTGCCGGCTGACATAAATCCGCATCCATTATCCTCACAGCTGCCGTTGAACAATTGTTTCAACTCCAACGGTCGATTTGTGACTGCCCTAATTGCAGGAATCCCGCGACATCTTAAGGTGCTATTACACGAGTCGCTTTCGATTCCAGGCCTTCTCTATATCATCCTATGGCAACAGGGGAGTCGCTCGGAAAGCGCGCGATTCTCTTGTGTCAGAGCGTCTTTGACGCCTGAAACGAAGTGATTCATAACAGCCAATGAAATACTTGGAAATCTGACAATGTCTCTTCTTGAACAGCCAATCAAATGCTCAGAAAACGAAAAAACGCTGGCTATTTTTGTTTCCTGAAAATTTTACGTGCAATAGCACTTTTGCTGTCTTCGTATTGCGCCTGCGAGCCTAAAATGATCTACAACTCCCCATGAAGACGCTGAAATGTTCGAGGATCTTACACGGGAATGGTTCCCTGTAAATCTCTTTGAGCATTTGATTTCGCCGCCCCCTACACAAGAAATGCTCGGCAAGCTCCGCATGGGTGCAACGATGTACGAAATACGTGCGGAATGACAATTCAATTCCAGCAAAGAGCATTCACCCGCCACCTTCAGCATCGCCCTCTACTGCCTCAACGCAGCATTTCTTTACACATATTCTTTTACCAAAGCTGTTTATTTATGTCCCCCCTACTTGCCTTTACTTTTTTGACACATCATTTTGAAACAGCCTGCATAGGTTCGGAAGCCATAGACTGCAAAATAACAGAAGTGCAGGTCTCAGCAGAAAGAAAATATAAGCCTGACAGAAAGTATATTCTGCTGAAAGAATGAAGCTCTAGTTCAGACACGGTGCAACCACTGCTCTAGGCCGGACACGCTATATAGGGTGTCCCAGAACTTGGTATACAAACTTTGAGGAGTGGTAGAGAACATCGTTTGGAACTACAATTACATAGGAACGCATGGGCGGAAACGTCATCCTCACTTGTTAACCCTTTCACAGACAGTGGTATGTCTGTGAAACTACAAAATTTTTAATACAAAATGAACATTGACACCAGAATTTTAATATGAGTTTTCCAATTATTATGTATGTGAAATGTATTTTTTTTTCTTCTTTGCAAATACATTTTTCTGCGATTTCTGATGTCATTCATATTTTTCCATATTTTAGCAATTTCTAATAGCTACTAAGATACTTGATTTTAAAGAAACGTAATTTTAAATTTAATTTAAAATTAAATCATTTCTTGTACTTTTTTCTGTGTAATAAAGCATTCTTTACTGCTTTCCGCATTGTGTCATAACTGTGTCTTTGTGTTTCTTTGAGTTTTCACGGAAAAAGCACTTCCATTGCTAAAATGCGGAAAAATATGAATGACATCTGCTCTGTATCTAATGACAAGCGCTGTATTAGAGCGCCATCTGTAAAAAAGAAGAACCGTGTGGGTTCGAGAGTATAGAACAGAGTTGTGTTTGTTTTTGAAAAGTGACGATATGAGATCGCATTATGAGAAGAATTTGATGTTGTGAAACAAATCAATAATAAAATATGTGTGTTACAGTCCGCTAATTAAATGAGTTTAGTGATTTTCTTCGAGTTATCGTCGACAACATCAAAATGCGAAAAAATGTATTTGCAAAGAAGAAAAGCCAGACATTTCACATACATAATAAATGGGAAAATCATTAAAATTCTGGTGTCGATGTTCGATTTTAATTTAAAATTTTGTAGTTTCATATACAAACCACTGTCTGTTAAAGGGTTAACAAGACGTTTCCGCCCATGCTTTCGAATGTAATTGTGGTTCCAAACGATGTTCTCTACCACTCCTCGAAGTCTTTACACGAAGTTCTGGGACACCCTGTATTTTTAAACTGGCGCTATTCTATCTGTATACGTATACGTATTATTTTCGTCTCATTCACGTCCATTGAAAACTGTGTCCATTTTATTGGCTTCGTTGGACCCTTTTAAATTTTATATCCTGTACAACAACCTTTACAGTTTGCACTGTTTACTTTACTGTAGCTGGTTATTTTTCTATAGTTGGTTACTGCGACAGTTTGCAACCATTACACTTTCCACTGTACTATCTGAAAGATTCGCGTTTCAAACTCTTGAATACGGCCGCTGGAGGACAAATGTTTGCTCGTTACTTCAGGAAAAACAGTCCCATATTATTTTCCACGTGTTCCAAACGATTTCATCCTTTCATTTCTCATGTGACAAGTGTATTCCGTGTAACGCAACAAGCTGAAAAAAGATTCGAATTTAATACCCTGTTGCCACTAGAAACATATCTTAGAATCGCAATGTTTGAAGTGGTACCCTCCCGGAATTGGATGCCTGTTCACATCGAAAAACTTACCTGAGCTATCTCAGCGAAAGTTACTGTATCTATGATCGGAACTAATGCAACGTCTGCGCATGCGCTTAAAATAAAGACGGCCGCAACAGCCAATCAGTAAAAGCGAATCTTTATAGCCAATGAGAGTGAATGGTAGTTCCTGTATCTAGCCGAAGTAAGTTGAAACTCTAATACCCTATTCACACTGTGGATAGTTAAGATGTCTCAGGCCTGAAACTCTCTCAGAGAGTTCCACAAACTCTGTCAGAGAGTTTCGACTCTCTCGGGCTAGATACAGGAACAACTACTTCCTCTCATTAAAAGCTTCGCTTTTACTGATTGGCTGCGGCCGTCTTTATTTCAAGCGCATGTGCATACGTTACATTTGTTCAGTTCAGAGATACAGTGACATTCGCTGAGATATCTTAGGTAAGTTTTTCAATGTGAACAGGCATCTAATTCCGGGAGGGTCCACTTCAAACACGGCGATCTTAAGATATCTTATGTTTCTGGTGTGAACAGGGTATAATACCCTATTCACTCTATGGATAGTTAAGATATCTCAGGCCTGAAACTCTCTCAGAGAGTTTTCAACTTGCTCGGGCTAGATACAGGAACAACCACTCACTCTCGTTGGCTATAAAGATTCGCTTTTACTGATTGGCTGTTGCGGCCGTCTTTATTTTAAGCGCATGCGCAGACGTTGCACTAGTTCCGATCACAGATAGAGTAACATTCGCTGAGATAGCTTAGGTAAGTTTTTCGATCCAATTCCGGGAGTGTACCACTTCCAAGATGGCGATCTTAAGATATCTTATGTTTGTAGTGCGAACAGGGTATCAGAGGAAGTTTGTGGAACTGCCTCAGAGAGTTCGGCGGCCTGAGATATCTTAAGTATCCCAGTGGGAACGGGGTAGAAGCGAGACTCACCTTCCAGGTTGCAGGACTGTGTGTCGAACCTCATGAGTCGCAGGGTCTTGTCGTTGGATCCTGTGGCGAGTAGGTCGCCCGTCGCGTTCCAGGCGATGCAGTACACCGACCCTTTGTGCTGCTTGGATCGCTTGTGAAGGACCGTCGGCTCGCGGGCCTCCTGGTCACGCCTATAATAGTAAAAGAAAATAGATCGACAAAACGTTTAAAAGTTAAAATAATAATTTAAAAAAAAAACTGTAATTTAACAAATTACAACGATTGTTAGGAAAATGATATTTTCAAAGATTCAAATTTTAAAAAGACTTATCAATAAATTCTACATTTAAATTAATAATAATAATAAGCATCATTTTTAGGATGATCCTAACGACATTACGTACGCCGTGCATTAAACATTCATATTCCTAGACCAATGATAAAAAAACAAGTTGGAAATTGCACGTGAAGCGTAGCAAATGAGGTGCGCTCGTACGATAACGAAGTTTTAAAAATATCACGCTCATAAAATTGTAAATAGTGAATTACAATTAAAAGCTCATCAAACAACGTTCTGTCTGTACCATTATGTAATGGAATAATAACAAATGTTCTTTGCACCACAAATTATGTAATATGTATATTATAATATGTACTTTATAGTTGCATATAAATTTTCTAAGTTCGAATGAGTGTAACACGATCAAAATGCATTTGAAACATTTTTTCCCATTGACCGTAATGTTACGGAATACTTTTGATTGTCCCTGTAATGGATCTATGCATCCGATTTTCATAAAATTTGAAATAACTCGACAAAATTATGTAATAATTATGTATTTTAAATTTCAAACGATTCGGTTGGGTAGTTTTTGCGTTGTTATATGCGGACAGACAGACGGACGAACGGACAGACAGACGGACGGACTTAACGACCACTATAGGTGCTACGTATTATATAATTACGAACGCACCTAAAAACAGTAGTTTATAGATAGACAACTTTAACTGTTTAAAATGTGCATACAGTCGAGTCTCTCTATAACAAAACTCCTTACATCATTTCTCTATATAACGAATTTTTTAGCAGGAACGGTTCTCTTTTTTCATGATTACATTAAAAACAGTCTCTATATAACGAAATATCTATCTCCATATAACGAATTTTTTCATAAATTGGTCTTTATTTATTCAGTTTTAAAAAAGCTTCAAAATCACATGGAATCAGATTTCCATCACTTATTCTTGATTTATCGTTCAAGGCTGAGTTTTTTTGCTTCTCTATCTTGAATCTCCTTGATCTTTAAGTTCAACGAATTCATTCCACCAGCCCCTCTCCCACACATCTTTTAACATCCTTCGAGAAACAGTGTCAATTTAATTGTTACACATATAAAACCTGGATCAATGTGGTAATTGAAGTCAGTGTGGATTTCAGAGGGTGGCTTTGGGGGACATTCACTCTCGGAGCAATGAGATCGGCCCCGAAAATTGTGTGATTTTTATTAAGCTTTTAAACAAATGTCTACTCTCTTTTTTGAAACTTCAAATAATTAAGAAAAAGGATATTACGTTAATATTTATAGTTAAACACTTCAATTTTTTAATTAAACGTATAAAAAATAATATTTGTTCAAAATTTGCACATTAAACAGAACTTTTAATGGCTTTCTCTATTCAACGAATTTCTCTATATAACGAATTTTTTACTGGAAGAATGGATTTCGTTATATAGAGACTCGACTGTATTTATTAGATGGCGTTCATCAGACTGACTTCCGAAAGCCACCTATTACGTACGGCATGGATTTAACATTAATACTCCCGGAACCATCATTAAAAAATTAAAAATGACATTTCGGTTTTACAGTTTTCGGAACTGCAAATTTTTAAACTTCTGAGCATCGTACACTTTAAATTTTTGCATCGTTGCGTAGAGAAAACAAAAAATGCGCTTTTAAGTGAAAGTTGTTTGAAATCTTTATCACAGCTTGTTTTCAAAGTTTTTATAACTTTTTTGTCATTGTGGCAACAGAAGTATTTTATTTCTAGCCATTGACTATGGACCAATCAGAAAACGAATAAAATAAAATAAGTTGCGAAATTCAACCACTAAAAAGATTCAGATATACTTCGGATTTCCCAATTGTCTACCGAGGCCGTGGCCTTAGGCCAACTGCTGATAGGGGCCCAGAAATGTGCAAAATAATTTAGAAACGCTTCTTAAAAATGCTCTTTCTGCAATTTGCTCAAAAATTAAAAAAGAAAAAAAATGAAAATTGCATTGTAATACCCAATAACTTTCAAGTATCCCCTAAAGAAAATTCTAGCTATTTGGATTTTGAGGGACCCACGAAAATGTCATAGGCCTTGGGCTCCAAACATCCTTAATCGGGTCCAGGCCATTCCCAGCACGTTTTTATTTGAGTGCTTATTTATATGTGGAACCATGGAAACTATCGGATTTTATGAGTACTACGCACCGAGTTCACTAGATGAAACAAAGATATTCTAAGCGAACAGGATTTTCCAAAAATTCACCACACCTGATTTTTTTTCTCTATTTATTTTAACGTGCCGTCTATATTACCAATAGATAGAGTTAAAAAATATTTTTAAAAAATATTTTGAGAAAGAGGAAATCGCTTTAAAATTTGCAAATAATGTATGCAATGTAATGTATATACCGGGTGTCCCGAAAATGACTGATGGATTTTAAAATTCAATAACTTGCAAACGGTGACAGCTATTTAAAAAATTTTTGCAGGAGGGTTATGTATAATGTCAGGAGTTTTTTTACCGTAATTTTTGAGTTTAGTTCGCATCTCAAACAATAAGTGGCGCTGACGGCGATTGAAGGCCAGGTCGAAGCTTCACTCAACACTGATCACCTGGCCTTCAATCGTCGTCAGCGCCACCTATTGTTTGAGATGCGAACTAAACTAAAAAATTACGGTAAAAAAAACTCCTGACATTGTACACAACCCTTCTGCAAAAATTTTTTAAATAGCTGTCACCGTTTGCAAGTTATTGAATTTTAAAATCCATCAGTCAGTTTTGGGACACCCGGTACATATGCGTGCGTATGTGTGTGCGGGGGAGGGGGATCTCTCAATTAGCAATAACACTCGACTGTTATTGCTAGAGCTTTTTTGTTAGATATGAAGCTCTGGTAGTGTCGTAATGTATTTTCTTCTTCTCGAAAAGTAATGTCCGATTTTTTTTCCCCTTTACATCCTTGCAACAGTTTCCAATGAAATAGGCAGCCTGAATCGGCTCAACTGGGTGGTGAATGGGATGTCTGGCAGTCCGATGGAGAGAGAAGAGACAGAAGAGTCAAAATATGAAAATAAAACATGTGAAAACTATTTATACAATGCATTGCAATTCCAAAACAAAATTTTAATATTGTTAATATGCATAGTGATGCTCTATTAAAGAACTGCTGATGTACCAATTTCGACAAATTATACGAAACGCCAAACTACTCAAGTAATACCGAACTGCGTAAAAGAAACATCCTTATAACTCCAAATATAATAATTCTATTAACTAACAATTTACTGCGTCGGATTAAGCGTCTCATTTCCAATTAAAACATACCTTGAATTGAAATTTGAATGAAATACAGGGTCATGAAAAATCGAAGAATGCGGAAAACAGGATTACAAATATCTCGGCAACTCATTATCCGATCGACTTCGTTTTTTATGCAAAATTTGTGTTATTTTATTGCCTTTTATATCCACTTCTTAAAAAAAAAATTTCGAAATTTTTTATATACCTTTCATTAGAACGAATATTTCGAGAGTCCGAAAAAAATAGTTCCGGATAATCGAGGTTACTGATATTAAATAGGCTTCGTCCCATCCTTACATACTAAGTACATACAAAATTTCAAGTATCTATCTCAATTTGTTCGGGAGATAGAGCGTTTACAGACAGACAGACGGACGGACGGCAATTTTTTTTTCTAAAAATATCTTTTTCGGAATCTCCACTATCTGAAAAGTGTAAATCCGTCATAATTTTTTTTTTTCAATTTTCAAAACGATTGCAAAACTTACGCTATACTACGTATGATGAGTAAGTAAAAAAACACTTTTCGTTTGAGAGGTCGTGGCATTGTTACGAAATTAGAGTGGAATTATTATTATCTTCCAAAAACTTTTCCGAAACCCGTCGCTTTCTGAAACGGTCCCTTGTCCATAGACACATTTTTAGCTGCGTTCTAGAATGGCAGAAGCCCATCGAATCTTTATGTTGGTCCTCAAAATAATTGGAATTTTTGAAAAGATATTAATTTTGTCACCCGATTTTTTTTTTTCTTCTATGAATTTTACTATTAAATTCGAAACATTAGCGTGGTTAAAATTTACTTAATTAAAAATTTAAGACCCTCTTTCTCCCTTTAACCACCATAACATTTTGATAATTTAATAATAAAACTTTAAATCGTGTGATAGCAGACACTCTTTAGAATTGTCCAAATATACACACCAAAATATATACACACCAAAAAAAAAAAAAAAAAAAAAAAAAAAAATTATACAAACATAAATATATTTTAGTGCAATATTTCATTATTTAACGTGTTAAAAGCATTCAGAATCCCCATTCAAACTTTCCAGAACTTCCTCTGGCTAGTTACGACTCTGCTCAAAACAGCAGAAAAAATTTAAGTCAGGACCTGGTTTGGCACATCCCCTCAAATCAATTGAAAGAAAAACAGAGCATGGCAGTTAGCCGGGCCTGATTGGGCGTATAGAGGCCTCTAAAATACAGTGGTGGTCAAAATTATAAGGACAACGTAAAAATCACCAGATCTTGGCCGGACACTTATGCAAATTTAATGGCTGGAAATTAATGAAAAATGAATATTTTTGTAAGTTTTTATGGAAATATGTGGCAAATTCATATTCATAAAATGTATTATGCATTTATACAGCTATCTGATATGGACAAAATTATAAGAACAACTGTATTTTTGTGGTCTAAAAAGTAAAATTTGCATGCTTTTTGCTCTGCACAGTGATCTTCAAGACGGTATAAATCCCTAGTAAGTGTTTGGGATCATCATATTCTGTTTTACAGTCATGCCGCTAGATTTCGGAGTTAGAGAAAGGGAAAGTGGATGCATTTAAAAGTTAGGGACTTTCTGTACGCCAAATATCGACAAAGCTTAATTGATCAAGAACGATTATTTACAATTATCTTAAAAATCTCGGTAAATATGGACGGCAAAGACATACAGGTAGGCTATCTTCTGTTTCTGTACTGGAGAAAAGGATGATAATAAGGCGAATTTGATCAAAAAAAAGAAAAAAAAAAAAAAAAAATCAACAGAAATAAATTGTGAATTGTACTTAGAATGCAGTGCTCGGACTGTTCAGCGTGTTATACTAAAAGAACAAAAAGGTTTGCTGTGGGAAACATATGTCCCGAGCGCCTCTTACAAAAGTTCATAAAAGACTGAGGATGGAGTTTGCCAAAAAATGCATTACTATGTTGAAAAGTGGGATGATGTTGTCTTTTCCGATGAAAAAAATCTTAATTTTCAAGGATCAGATGGTTTTCTCTACTGCTGGTATGATCTGCGTAGAGAAAAAGAATTTTTATCAAAACATGCATTTGGAGGTGGTTCAGTAATGGTCTGGGGGGTTTCGAAACTGGTAGAACTACTCCAATGGTTTTTGTGCTTGATAGAATGAATTCTATGAGTTATGTTGATGTATTGGGCGATATTTTTTACCGGAAGAACTGTTAATGACGAGTGGAGACTATTTTTTTTCCAATAGGACAATGGCTCAGTACTTGTTCCCCAAACTTCACAATCGTGGTTTGATGCTAATTTCGTGAGACTACTTGATTGACCGGCCAGAAAACTTGATCTGAATCCATAGGAAAATATGTGAGACATTTTGGCACACGAAATATACAAAAATGGAATACATTATGAAAACAAGCAAGAGCTCATGTCCTCCATCAAAAAAGCCTAGTAAAAAATACCAAGAACGTTCCAACAATTCCATGACGTCATGACTGATAAAGCTGGTTAAGAAGAATAAGGAGATTATTAATTATTTGTGTGTTTCAGGCAAAAACATTCATTGTCCTTAAAATTTTGTCCAATTTTTACAATGACATATTTTTTTTAACTATGACAAAACATTCATATTTTGCATTTACCAATGTTTTGCATTCTACAATGATTTTTAGCATAAAAAAGCATTTTATGCATAACTTTATTTAGTTCAGAAATAAATTTTTTCAGTGCAATTTTTAATTGTAAAAACAGTTAAAAATTGCACTAAAAATTGCATTCTGACCACCATTGTATTCTACCCCCTCCAAAGCGTAATCCTGGAAGCGCCACTGGCTGCGTCCTACACTGTAAAACAAAATTCAAGAGGTTACTAAAAATTTTTTTGTAAATTTGTATTCCACAGAATTTTTTAGTAACCATTCCAAACTTTTTTTTTGCAAGTGAAACAAACATTTCTTTTGTAAAATGAACAAACGAATTTTTTGTATAACTAACTTAAACCTTTTTAGTATGAGCCACCAAGCAAATTTTAGTAATAGCTCCAAAATTATTTTTAGTAACCATTACGTGTGCCCGAAGGGCAGGAGCTTCCTTCAAGCTGCATTCCGTAGGTAAGAAGACATACTTCTGAAGCGGAAGATTTTCGGCAAAGCCGCAATAGATGGCAGCACCAAACATAGTTACCGGCTCCGAGAGGATTTTTGTAATCCCTTTATTTAACGAGTACTTACACTGCATACATACGGTGCGTGTTTGGTGGTGCCGAGTTTCAAACCCGAGACCTTTCAGTCTGGAGTTCTGTGCTATGACCACTAGGCTATCACGGCCACACCAAGTGAGTTTTAGTAATAGCTATTAAAAATATAAAACTATTAACTCTATTCGTTGCTAGCTTTTTTCTAGTAATTCTTACAGATTTTCTTGTAACCGAGTAAGATTACTAAAAATTTTTTAGTAATTGCGAGCATCACTTAAATTTTTTTAGTAGATCGACCCTTTTTTTACAGTGTAGAATGGCAGAAAGCCGAAAATGTCCCTGCACTCATAAAGCCTGAAATGGAACATGAAAATCTTGACTCAATTTAGATAGCACCGAAATGGGAAAAGGATGAGTGCACTTCAAAAAATAAATAAATAAATAAAAAGAATCTAAAACTTCTCCGAAAAGGGAGGGTCTCTTTCCATGACGGTTCGTTTCTGAAAATAAAGGAAGAATATTTTTCAGAATCATGGGTCCCTCGGAAGTGATTTAATTCCGTAGCTCTCCTTTTCAATATTAGAAAAGTCAACTTTTCAAAAGTATTCGAATATTTTGAGTAAAATGGTGTAACTTTTTTTTTTTTTTTACTTCGAGACAGAGGGGGAAAACCGAATGACTAAGTAGGCTTTTTTTTTTTTCCTATCAAACTTTTAAATTATAATTCAATGAAATTTTTAAAATTATGTGTTTTAAGTTCTTTTATATAATATTTATTTTAAGTAACAATGCTAATTATTGAAGGTACCAAAAAAGCATCCATTTGAGTCGCCTACGTATCAAGACATCAAAAAAAAAAAAAAAAAAAGCCCCCCTCCCCCCCCCCCCCCAAAAAAAAAAAAAAAAAAAAAAAAAAAAAAACTTTTTTGTGAGACATTTAAACTCTACATCCGCTGAAAGGGTTCTCTAAGTCTCATGGGGTTTTTATTATTTTCCAAAAACTAAAATATTTTAAAAACGTTCATCAAAATTAAATTTCATTTTTAGTGATTCAATAAATAAATAAAAGGAATTAAATTTATAAAAATGAGGTGATCAAATGATTGGGTGGATTCACGCCACTATATTATATGTGCTCATAATACAGGGCCATAATCAAACTAACGTAAATTAAAATACTCTTTAGCATGTGACATATGTGATGTTTATTTAGGTGGGGCTTGTTGTGCTTTAGTAGGCCAGCTGAAACTATAATGTTTATTAAGTAAATATATGTTTATAAATATTTAAAGACCGTGATTTTCCACCCTCTTTAAAAATTGAATGCGATGCTAAAATGTTTTTTTGGCGGCATTTTGGATTCCTTCGCCAACCAGTAAACAGGGTATGGAACTTTCCCCCCTGCTCGACACCCAAAGATGGAACTACTCGCCAGATTGTTGTGTCTCACCTGACGTCCCTGCAGCTCGGGTAGGCGCATATCCTGAGCGCCTTGCTGTTCGATCCTACTGCGTAGAACTTGCCCGAGGGGTGGAACTCGGCCGCCCGAATCGCCTGCTCTTCCTCCAGTCGGGTCACGGCCACGAAGCTCGGGCTGCTCGGGTCGCCCAGCGGAGAAACGCCACCGCCCACCTGTATGGAAAGGAAAAACAAAAATATAAGTTTCTGAAAGATATACTCATGATAAGCATGATATATGATACCATGAATGATATATGAATATATCATCAATAATCATATATGAATATATACGATATCATGAATCATATATATTCATATATGATCACATACGATCATGATATTCACATATGATCATGAATATATATGATTCATATATATTCATATGATATATACAAATTTAAAAAAAATTCGCCAAAATTAACCTTTATACTATATTAATTTCCTTTTAACAATATTCCGTACTTAGTTCAACTTATTAAATTAAAATCTTGGTTCTAGATCTAATCTATTAATCTTTATGGAAACGATATATATTCTTAATTCGTTTTAAAAAACATTTATTCCAATATGCGTAAATTTAAAAAGATGGCTCTAAATTAAAAATATTCTTAATTAAACTTTATTTCTTAATATCCTAATAAAATTCACTTTTTCCCTGTTTTTATCAACCCTTATTGAGAAAGTCTCATTAAATTTATTCCAAAACCATACCTTTCAAAAAACATAATTTATTATTTATTTATTTATCCCCCCCCCCCCCGCCTTCAATGTTTGATTTTTGTGCGTATCAATAAATTCATTTCTTTCTTTTTTTCTGTTTCAAAATATCGTCTGCAAGATATCGAAGTCAGTGTTCGATTATAAACTAGTTAAATAATAATTTTTTAAATTAAAAAATTATCGTCTTAATGAAATTAATCTCGACGATGGACATGAATTCTGTCTACATGTGAAAATCATGGTTAGAGATTAGAGAAAGTTCTAGAAACTTTTTATTATTGACTTGAATGAAGAGGCCCAGAGATGGATGGAATTTTTTATTCGATGTTTCGGGTTTGAACGATTTAAAAGCTAGACGAATGTTTTTTATGGAATATTGCTTCGGAAGGAAAGAGCACTTTCCCTCTGCATATGATTGAATTTGAATAAATCTTTTGGAGCAGCAATTGTGGAATTTAATGAAGTTTCTATGTTTATTATTTTACTTAATTTTTATCTCGCCTCGACTCCTATGACATAACATGGGGAAACCTGCAAATAATATTAATGGCTCCTATCTTAAAATGTCACATATATGAATCATATATATCATTTATAGTGATATATATGATAATATAGAGATTTATATACTCAATAAAAGACGATACTCAATAAAAATCATGAGAAAATCTAATAAAGGACATCTAAAAAGGTTAAAAGAAAATTTGGTTTTAAAGTCGATTTTGAATGGTGTTGTTCAAAGGAAAAAACAAAAAACATACAATCTCTGGACGATACTAAATAAAGGTTTGGTTACGTATACCGATCCATTACTGGACATCATACGTCGCTAACGGTCGGGGCCTCCACGGGTGAGGAAAAAAAAGTTAATCTAATGAAGGACTTCTAAAGAGGTTAAGGCGCCACACTAGTCACAGAAAGAGAGCCGGTTGGTAATGTAAAATCTATGGGAGCGTTCTTTTCAAATATCTCGCTTCAATTTTAATATTTTGACGTGATTTTTTTTTTTTTTTTTTTTTTTTTTTTTTTTTTTTTTTTGGCAAGGGATAGATGAGGACTATCCAAAAGCGGCCTAGTTTTTACTTTTTCGATTTTAGTGTCAAGTTTTATTAAAAAAAAAAAAACTTTAACTTTCAGAACCGGTTGTGAAACTGAAACTATCCTAATATAAAAAGATTATAACCAAAATCAAAGAAGTAAAATCTAGGCCGGTTGTGGACCGCCCTCAACTATCCCATGCAAAAAAACATGTAAAAATATTAAAATTGGAGCGATATATTAAAAAAGAACGCCTCCATAGACATTACATCATCATCCGGGTGTTTTTCAATCAGTAGTGTGGGCTCTTAAAAGAAAATTTGGTTTTTAAGTCGATTTTGGATGGTGTTGTTGTGGAGTTTTGCCTTTTTTTCTCCAATCTGTTATACTCCACTTGTTTCATCGTCGTATTCTGAATAAAAAAACTTTTTCTGAAATCTGTTCGGAAGAATTAAGCAAAGTGAACATTTTTACTGACTGTAAATATTCAATAAGTTTAACATAAAGGTGATTCTCTGGAAGTATGTTTTGATTTATTCCATTTTTTTTCTAATTCTCCGGATAAGCCGGATAGGGTCCGGTCCGAATTAATCCGAATTATCGGGGTTTTACTGTATTTGTGACTTATTGAATCGAGAAAATGCTCCGATTCAAAAAGGCAAATTTAACAGTAAAATTTTAATGGTGGGGATAAAGAAGGATTCTTAACCCTTTGTTGCATACTGTCCACTATAGTGGACGAAAATTCATTCCCAAATGCTAATGAATTTAATTCCCAAATGCCACATTGGCACCGGAATTTTGGTTAAAAAAATTCGGTTTATTAAATTCCTGCAAAATAGCTTTTTCTTGTTTACAAATAAAGCTGTTTTCTAATTCCGGTGTCAGTCGTCAATTTCAACACTTAAGCAATGAATTTTCTCTGCGTCGCAAAGTGTTAAGCCTATGCAACAAAGGTTTAAACCTTTTCACGGCACGTATACGTGTCGCTCGTCTCCAAGGGCTTTAAGAGTACACGGACACTTTTGATTTTTAAAAATAATAAATTCTTAGCCGAACAAGAAGGGGTTGTGACGTTGAATTAGAGGTCTGCACGGGCCCGGGCCTGGCCCGCGGGCCGGACCGGCAAAAAAAATTGAACGGGCCAGACGGGCCGGGCCGGGCCGATAAAAAAAAAATTTCTGAAGATTCTGATTAATAGTTCTGAAGATTTAAGCAGAAATGATAATATATGAGCTATCTTCAACGAAAATGGTTTTAACGAGAATAAGTTTAAATGTGGCCAGCCACTAGTTTGGCAGCATCAATATAAAAATGCACAGTGTATCGGCATCGGAGAATTACATTATGTGTAACCCGTTTTAATATATTTTTAGCAGACTCATGCCGATCCGAGATCACGCTTGCACTATTTTTCTACATATAGACTGGCCGGACCGGTACTAGACTTAATTATTGGTAGAAAACATTATTTGTAAAATTATTAACAGCGATAAAGAACTTATGTTAGCTTAGTCTTCGGATATATACTTCTTGATGATTTTTAAATTAATTTCTCAATAATGCGAAAGTTTGACACACTTTCTGATTAATTTTAAACTGTAAAAGTATAAAAGTGATAAGCCTAACTATTGAAGGGATTTGGAATCGAATAGCGTTTTTCATTTTTGGTAAATAAAATACTTGTATAACCTTGTTGAGTTATAATAGTTTCTCAAGTGATTGCAGGTTTTTCTTCCTTCCCTTGCTATTGCTTCCGGAAATTCTATTCAAAACGCTAATTATCACAGTATTTTATTTGTTTGCAGTATTCTTAAATTGCTTGTATCAAAAAATGGATAACGCCATTCGATTATATAGTTTCTGAATAAAGATATCTGCTAATCTTATGCGTTTCTGAAAAAAAAAAAAATGAATTTAGAAATGTATCAGAAAGGAGCTTCTTTGAATTTAAGAATGAATGTAGATTTGAAATCTATAATAAAAATATATAGAAGTATATTTATAAATCTTCTTTTATTAAACAGCTTCAAAATTAACCATGTTTTTAGCTTTCTTTCTTTTATCTTTTATTCTAAGCCATATTAATTTTTTAATGAATCTTTATTCGAATGTTGAAAGCCTAAGAATCTAAATAATCATTAATGTTGTTAATGTGGATTTGCTGTAAAATATACTGTAAAATCATTCCATAGATATGTATGCAGTATACTTTAAAGGAATCTTAGTTATATGATAAAAATCTGAATTTTTTAGAAATCGTAGAAATTGTAACGGGCCGGGCCGGGCCTGTTTTCGCTGATTTTTATACGGGCCGAGCCTAAAATAAAAAAATTTAAACGGGCCGGGCCGGACTTTTGAGTTTTACAACGGGCCGGGCTGAAATAACTTTCCTACGGGCCGGGCCGGGCCGGGCCTGGAAATTCCGGCCCGTGCAGACCTCTACGTTGAATCTGTAGTGAACTGTAGAGATAAAAGGTTTTGCGATTATCTCGGCACGCATTTCTTACCTACGATTCTACAGCTGATAAAAGTGACCATCGGACAAACGAATTCTAAAGAATTTAATAATCAAAGACTTATTAATTTCTCTTTCTTACTTTTAACCAGATTAATGTAGATGTTTCTTGGAGCCTCAATTTATCGGATGCAAATTGAATAGCACCATTTTCTCACTTCAGAGTTTTTAGCTCACAGGCTACCAAAGCCTGGGAGCTTATGTGCCCGTCCGTTCTGTATGTGCGTAACGCGATAACTCACGCGAAAAAATATCCAATTCACTTGAAATTTTGGATATGTGTAGATTCTGATAAGGTACTTCCCTGATTAGTTTTTGGAGTTCATTCGATATGTATAAGAGGCTCATGCCTCTCACCTTAATTGATATAAATGGGTTTTTTATGTAGAATTATCAGTTTTCGTTCAACATTTACATGTAGGATTATTCTGATGAAACACTTCCGTGATTAGTATTAGGTGTTCATTGGATAAGTATAAAGAAGGGGGAACGGGGGGTTCATGCCCCTCTCCTTAATTGAAATAAATGGGTTTTTCATGCAGAATTATAAGTTTTTTTTTTCTAAATACGGTAAATCATATCCCTGATTATTTTAAGGGGTTCAATGATTAAGTATAAAACGGAAAAATGGATGGAGCTGTAACCTCTCCCACCCTCCCTGCGTTTCGAACGGAACCAACCCTTGAAAATATAAGGCTATAATATACAATACGTAGCCTGTAGCTCAATGCCAACAGTTTAACTGGGCAATATTCTTTTTATTTTAAATAACCAACCAAGTAATCGTTAAGCTATTTTTACTTTCTTCTATCTTCAATAGAAGAAAGTATTGTAATCGAAATTTTTTTCGACTTCCGGTTTTCGACGGATTTACACGTTTTAGGGGTCAGAGATTCCAAAAAACATGTTTCTTACAAAATGTCTGTCTGTCCGTGTGTCTCTGTGTGTGTATGTCGCCATTCTACCATCAAAAAGTGTATGAAGTTATGCATAGAATTGAACCAAATATTTTGTGAATGTTTTTGGCTGTGGCAAGCAGGTCCTCCTTCAGTTTTGAAATATTCCGCCGGAAGGGGGCGCTGCAATCGCGATTTATGTGCCATTTTCAATATTGTACCGACCAAAAGTATATGAAGTTATGTATCGAATTGAACCAATTTTTTTTTGTATCTGTATGACAATGGCTAGTTGGTTTTCCCTGAATTTGAAAAAAATCCGTCGGAAGGGGGCGTTGCAATCGCGATTTTTGTGCCATTTTCAATATTGCACCGACCTAAAGTACATGAAGAATGCATCGAATTGAACGAAACTTTTTGTGTAAGTGTATGGATATGGCTAGTTGGATCGCCCTGAATCTGACAAAAATGCGCCTGAAGGTGGCGCTGCAATACCGAATTTTATGCAATTTTCAGTATTGCACCACATAAAAGTGTATGAAGTTAGTTCTAGAACTGAACTAAACATTTTGTACATCTGAATTTGAAAAAAAAAAAAAAATCTACTTATCATTATTGTCCATCGGCTCGTGCAGAGACGGAAATTCGTTTTTACTCGGTTTAATTGATTGAAGCAGAAAATTAAGATGAAAATCAAAGTTCGTATGGTATTGAATTAAAATTATTAAAGCATTAAAATGAGTAACTATTTTTTTTAAATATTAAAATGTATGTATGAGATAGAAGAAAGTTTTGAGATTGGCACATCCAACTAGTTAATTATGCTTCTTTATATTTTAAGTGAATGTAATCAAGAATACTGAGTACATTAATTGATTTCAAATAACATTCAGCGTGTCATCGAAAATAGAAGAAATTAATTACACCAACTCATAATAAAGAAAATTTTCCACACAATATTTTCACTAGCCACACACAATAATACATGAGGAAGCTGGGAAGGTCAAATTAGTGAAGGAATGCTCAGATAAGAAGCTTATTATTTTCATTTATTTATTTATGAAGAAGAAAATTGCAGCATATTACAATGGGTCAGTATAAATTAATAACTTAAACTATAAGAGAATCCGACAGCGCACCTTCTTTACTTTTTCGATTTTGGCTGCAGGTATATTTTTTAAAAAGCACTTGCAGTTTCGAAACCGGTTTTGAAAGTGAAACTAACTTTGTAAAAAATATCTGCAGCCAAAATCGAAAAAGTAAAGAAGGTGCGCTGTCGGCATGCACCTCAGCTATCCAATGCAAAAAAAAAATTATTGAAAAATGTGAAAATGCGAAAGAAATATTAGAAAAATGCTTCCCTATAGGAATAGCATTAGCTCGCGAGCGCTTCCTTGAGCAAGGACAGGGGCCTTAAGTGTCTCGTCCATTTGTAAAGATTTGCGGGGCGGGCGTGAACAGGTTGTGCCGTGGTGGTTTTTAAAAAAATGACGTTTCATTTTCTGGCGTTCAAAAGAAGCCTGAGAAACATTTCAGTAGCGTAAAGGGAAGCATTTCAGACAATTCTATTCAATGAGAGCGTTTTTTTCTTTTTCTTTCTTTCTTTTTTTTTTTTTTTTTGCTTTTTATAAAAAGAGGAATAGAAATGTCCAGTAGCCCAGCCGTGTGTGTAGGAAGCGTCAAACTCGTTTAACTAATGAATGAATAAGCCCACGCGTCCTGCCGAAATGGAGTATTAGGGGAAAGAAGTCTTTCGGTTTCGCTATGATATGTTACATGGACGAATAAATAACGCTTCATTAAAAAAAAAAAAGATGTGTAAGTTGTTGTGGGTGGTGCGTTTTTCTGTTGCCAGGGTCAGAGGTGGATTACCCATTAGGCTGAGTAGGCTGAAGCCTATGGGCCCAAAAGAAAAGGGGGCCCGGTGTAAAAAATTTCCTAATATAAAGAATAAGAAAATATTCTTTTCCACTGGTCGGACATTAATATTTAATACAAAAGAAAAAAGATGTGCGAAATTCTTTGTCGTAATCTTTTATATTTTTATCGTCAATGATTTGAGTTAATGAAGCACCACTTGTTTTAATTTTTCCAGTATATACCTCTTTGAAGGAGTGATAGGGGGCCCTCAAAAAGTCAAGCCTAGGGGGCCCGGGTGATAGTTAATCCGCTTCTGGCCTGGGTGCGACCGCATCGTCCCATGGAAGCTCTGCCAGTCAGTCCACCTCTATACTGACTTCGTTCGTTCGTCCTTGCCCGGTTTTCGAGGCCTCCGTTGTTCTTTTTTTTTATATGTGTGTGGCCGATTCTCTTTTGTTCGTTCGTGACGAGGCGATAAACATCGGAGAGACGTGCACAACGGGCCGGAAAGTGACGCGCTGCATAGAAAAAGTAAAATATCTATACATGTACAGGACGTCGCTGTAGAAATGGCTTAGTAGTTTCTCGCTCTTTTCATCAGGTGTGTTGGACAAAAAATAAATAAATAAATAAATAAAGAGATTGTCATGCTGGAGAAGAGTGACATCAGAACGGGACAAAGATCGCTCTTTTTCATCCTTTCCCGAGGCTGGGTGAAAGGATGTTCGAGATGTAGGCAAGGCAGGGCCGTAGCTAAGGGGGCGCTATGGGCGGCTCAGCCCCCCCCAAATTATTTTAAGCCCCTCTTGGAAAAGATTCCAAAGTCATTAAATAAATTTCTGTTTCGAAAATCCAAATGAAATTCTGTACGAAAATCTAATTTTAGTTTTGAGACCCTTTCACAGTTTTGCAGAGTTACTAAATTGTATCTAAAATAAGTGTTTCGGCACTCCCTCAACCTATTTGTACATATGAAGCTAACATAATATTTAATTTTGCACCTGTTATACACTCAAAAGTTTCATCATCATAAAACATCATCATAAAACATCATCATGATTTCATACATTTTCACAAAATTTTCATCAACTTTTCTTAACATAAAAGGAAGTTATCGACAGTTTAATAAGAAGCAGAGCACCTACAATGTGAATAGGCACTAATTTATCTTACTGCGTCAGAGAGAGAGAGAGAGAAAAAAAAATTATGAGCCCCCCGTCCCCCTATTTTTCACTTTTAGCTGTGGTCCTGTTCGCTATTCGGTTGTGGCAAGTCTGATCGCTACTTTCATCGCCCCACCCACCCACCAACCGTTTTTTAAGTTTGTTTAATTTGTCTACCTTTTCTGTTAAATTTATCCGGTTTCAATTTCGCTTAAGGGTGTTCTTAAATCAAAAAGGGCAACTTTGTGAGCCATGCATTAATTTATTTTTGTTCGGAAATGCATGAAAATAGCAGGTCTTGTTGTTCAGAAACTGTCTAATTGCACTCATTCTTCTGTTTTTTGAAAAACACAATAGATTTTTCATAACAAGCTTTCAAAGTTAACACTTTTGAGCATCTTTCCCGACGAAAGCAGAAAAACCGGTCGAAAAGCAGGGGAAAAACGGGTGATCGATTGGTCGAAATAGCTTATAACTCGATAGGTAATTTAATTATCATAAAATGGAAAAATAAGTTCAATTCGAAATCGCTTCCATAGTCAGGCATTCCAATTTTATATCTTTCTGTTAAAAAATGAATTTGTAAATGTGTCAAAATGTTTTTCACTTGTTGAGAGGATCAGTTAAGAACACCCTTAATTTCTTTTTTCCTTTTCTATTTACACTAAAAAAATTGGGTTCTCAAAACTGAGTAAAAAGTACTCAATTTTAAGTACTCCACCTACTCAAAACAACTCCCATCCAAATGTACTCAAAACTGAGAAACTCATGTACTCATTTTTGATTCCATGATTGGGTTCAAACATAAATCTTTATTATCTCCCCCTGAATTTACGAATTAAAGTAAAAATATGCGTATTTAATTCTTGCTTAAAATTATGAACAATAAGCATTTAATTGATTATTTATTAAGAGAAATAGCAAAATTATAAGTAAAATACTCAAATTAAACATTATTATGACAAGAGCATTATTTGCAAGTAGACTTTAAAATTATTTTAAAATACTGTGCATATTTTGATATTTACATTAATAAGCATTATAATAAGCATTCATGTATGCCATTATGAATGAGATAAACCAATGCTGAATACAAAATTATCGTTCTTTTGGATTTGATTGATAACATATGCTGTTTCAAAATTGAGAAGAGAATGTGCTCATATACTCAGTTCGATATGAATACATTGATTTGCTCGTTTTTGAGTACTTCATTTTTAGGTGCATTCGTAAATACATAAATACGTAGCACCTATAGTTGTCGTTCAGTCCGTCTGCATTAACAACGCAAAAACTACCCAATCGAATCATTTGAAATTTAAAATACATTATTATTACATAATTTTGTAGAGTCATTTCAAATTTTATAAAAATCGGATGCATAGATCAATTACAGGGACAATCAAAAGGATTACGTTACATTACGGTCAATGGGGAAAAAAGTTTCAAATGCATTTTAATCGTTTGGAATTTAAAACGTATATTTATTATATAATTTTGTCGAGTCATTTCAATTTTTTTGAAAATAGGATGCATAGATCAAATACAGGGACAATCAAAACTACTCCGTTACATTACGGTCAATGGGAAAAAAAAAAGTTTCAAATGCATTTTAATAATATTACACTCATTCGAACATAATAATATTGATATGCATCATAAAGTACATATTCTAATATAGATTTTGCATAATCTGTTGTGCAAAGAATATTTGTTATTGATTTACAAGGCCACACAAAAATATTCCATTACATAATGAGTATAGAGAGAACATTGTTTGGTACGCATTTTAATTGTAATTAACTATTTGCAATTTTATGAGATTGATATATGAGAGTGATATTTTTAAAACTTCGTTATCGTACGAACGCACCTCATTTGCCACGCTTCTCGTGCAATTTCCAACTTGTTTCAGTGTAGAGTGTAAGGCATTCGGGTCGAAGATAAAGTCATTTGACGTTATTCGTGGTCACTTATCACGCGCAAGAGAGTCGTATTATTCGGGACGTAGATAAGGGTCACAGACGAAAATGCGCCGCTCATCGCTAGATAGGTACAGTAAAACCCCGATAATTTGGATTAATTAGGACCTCACCCAATCTGGATTTTGGAAAATCCGGATTATCCGGAGAATAAGAAAAAATGAAATAAAATAAAGCATATTTATAGAAAATGACCTTTATGTTCTTTGAAAGATAACATCGAAGAGTTTAAATAAGAAAGCTTAAGGTATTCTTCCGAAAAGATTTCAGAAACAGTTTTTTTTATTCAGAATATGACGATGAAACAAGGTAATGTTATGGAAATTAGCCAATCGTTTCTCAAACTTGAAAAAAAATTGACCAAACTGATCCGGATTAACGGAGTCCGAATTAGCGGGGTTCTACTGTAGTAATGAAAAAAATGCGAGCGAACCGCAAAAGCCCGACTCATTTTTTTTTTTTTTTTTTTTTTTTTTTTTTTTGGTCAATACTATGCAACAGGTCTGTCCGACCTTTCACTAAGCAGGGGCGCATTTCGGCGCATGGCAAACAACGAAGGGCGCCATTTTTTACAGAGCTCAAATCACGAAACAAAATTATACAACACTATTAGCACGATACACACATGCAGGCTTTTATACTGCATGGGCAAATCGGGACTTTCAGGAGCCCCTGAAATCCATATATTAAATTAAGAAATATATAATGTATTTTTCCAATTCCATCTCTTTTACCTTTATATTAAGTTATTGTGTTGAATATGTAGAAGTTATTAAATATATGTTAAAGTTATGTTGAACTTATTAAATTCATCTTAAAATAATATAACAAACTGCTAAATTTATATAAAAGATTTTAGTTCTGTACCAAGGGGCACAAAAGGTGTACTTTTACTAGTTAAGGATATTTAATTTAGAATTTTCTGAGTTAAGAATTTTCTTCCATTTATATCCGAGGTGCGAAAATATGTTTATGCACTACACATACACATAGTGACCATCAGTTCTATTTGAATGACGTTGCTTTGATTCGAAAGGGGCCCCCTAATTTATCTTTGCCCAGGGGCCCCAATTAGTCATAATCAGACCCTGCACACATGCAAATGCATATTGCAGTAAAATATATAAGGCAGTGTTGGGTATGAACGCGCTCACTGAACGAAAACTCACGAGTTTCGCTCACTATTTGTGAACTTTGAACTCACTATTTTATAAACGAGTTTGAACTGAACGGAAACTCAAAAAACAGACGAGTTTGAACGAAATTTACGTTCAAATTTACGTTCAATTTTTTCATAATTTATTTAAATTTTTTCAAGAAAACAGTACACTTTTCCCTCTTTCAAATGCCATTTAGAAGCCTACACGAGCCTCAGGACGGGTTAAGTCTGGATATCACTTCTCTGGGTAGTATCCTAGTCTTACTTCTTCTGCAGACTCGGGTTGCGCCGAACCGGACCTGGGCTGTATACAATTTCGCCGAAAATAGATATATACAGTAAACTCTCTGTACAAGGTGGACTGTGTAAGGCGGAAATACGTCAAAATTGGAAAGATTTTCAAGTTCCTGCGAATTCGCAGACAGAGTAGAATTGTCTAAGACAGAATATGGTCTTCTACGGAAAATTTTCAAGATACCGATCGATTCTGCTATAGCCATAGTTTATTATACTTTTATATTACCATGATTCAACAATTAAACTTTTCTTTAAAGAATAGTTTATATACAATGCTAGAGGATGGGGGAAACAGTATTATAAAAGGTGCTACAAAAATCTGTATATGACGAAATCTGTCTTAAACGAAACAATTTCTAGATCGGTGCAAAATGGATAGAATAATCCGTGTAAAAAAAATCATAACACATTTGTAAAAGACGGCGAATTTCTTAATAAAGAATCTGTCTACAATAAATTTTTCTAAGTGTTTTTTTTTTTTTTTTTTTTTTTCAAGATTCACCAGTATAGAAATTTTTATATTTTTAAGCCTCCAATCCGTGGAAATGTGTTAATGTTATTAATATTTCAGATATTTAGATACAGTTAAGGACTCATTTTAAAATCAATTTAGTTTACAATGGGATATACAGAAATAAATATGGAAAGACGAATACTTTGGAATAAATGTGCCTATTTACGCAGCCCATGACCCCTATTTTAAATAAAAACATAAGCATGAAAGGGAAACTGTAATAAGTACTTTTTAGAGTTCCGTATTTAAAAAATTAAACGGAACCATTATAAGATCTCCCTCTTGTGCCTGTTTTTTATCTATCGCAATTAGGTAGGCTGTAAGGTAAGTTAGCCCCTCCTCTTCTGTAAAATTAATACTAAGTTCCAAACTAGCAAAAAGGAGCAATTACTAAAGCACAATACTCAGACCAGCATTGTCTCGAAGAATATGCACACAGGCATCCAGAGAGTGCAATCGCGTGTTTGTGCCATTTTCAATATTGTACCGACCAAAAGTATATGAAGTTATGCATCGAATTGAACCAAATTTTTTGTGTAAGTGTATGACTATGACTACTTGGTCCGCCTTGAATTTTAAAAAAATCCGCCGAAAGGGGGCATTGCAATAGCGAATTTTATGCCATTTTCAATATTGCACCACCTAAAAGTTTACGTTCCAGAACGTTATGTTCTAGTAGTTAGTTCTAGAACTGAACTAAATTTTTGTATATGATTATTTTTTGGTGAGGCAAGTAGGTCCTCTCATAATTTGAAAAAAAAAAAAAAAAAGTCTCAAAATTTTGTAAACTTGGACAATAATATCCAAACATTAAAAAAAAAAAAAAAAAAAAAAAAAAAAAAAAAAAGTGAACTTTTTAGTGAATTTCGTTCATTTTTACAAATGAGTTTGATTTGAACGAGTTCGTTTGAAAATTTTTGAGTTTGAACGTAAATTTAAATCACTTTTCAGAAATTGAACATGAGTTTGAGTTAGTTCGTTTATTTTGTGAACATGCCCAGCACTGATATAAGGCTCCCTATGTGGCCTTCACCATGTTAAAAAAAAAAAAAAAAAAAAAAAAAAAAAAAAGAATTGTAGTAAATTTTGAATTGTACATTTTTCTGTAAGGTGCTATCTCAAAAATTTTTGCAGTGGAAGGAGCCAGAAATTTTAGTCTGGCTTTAGAAAAGAGAGCGCGCTATGAATTAAAGCAACCGCTTTCTCCATTGGAAAGGTCTAAAAAAAGGATTCATCAGGATCAATTTATATAATGAATCTGAATCGATGACTTCGAATGAAGAAGAAGGGGGAGGAGTTCAGGACAGCCCATAGGCATATTATAGTACACTGAATAAAATGGTTGTCATTTACTTTCATCTGTTTTTAGGAGGTGTGAGTCTGTGCGCGTTGATCAAAATCGACATTTAAATTTCTAACCCATCGCTGCCTGTTGTTATAGAGGCCATTTGTATCATGATAGATAGCATCACGGTTTATATAATTCACATCTAAATATGTAAGTTCATTTTGGTTCTCCTTTGTGCACCTGAAAATACCGAACAATCTCTTTCGCGTTCAACCGACATGAAATCGATAAAATCAACTTACTCTTTTTAGTTTTCTTTTTCTTTCTTTTATAGATAAAACAGGGTTTATACATACATACATACATATATATATATATATATATATACACACACATATATATGTATGTATATCATATGTATGTATATCAAACTTTATCTGTTTCAAGGTTTTATAACCTTTTAAAGTAAAATATTGAGATTCTTTATTCTTTCTTTCATTTTTTTTCCAAAAAACATTCTTTTATTCTTTTTTTTTCCTTGTTACCATTAGGCGCCTTTTATTTACAGTCAGTCTTGCCTATTTTTTTAAAACTATTTCATTGGATCTTGATTTATTTCTCCTAACACATTTTAATTTTTTCGTTCAAACGATCTCCAGTCTCAGCTTTCATTTTGTATCCTCTTCTAACCAGTCTTACAATTAAAGTATAATGTATTAAATTGTATTGAGTTAAATATAGAATAATTTATTTAGTAATATTTTACAAAACTAGGGGACCCTCCCCCGCGCTCCACAGGTTCACACTCATTAGATCAACGTTAAACTCTTCTTTAACCTTCTATTTAATGTATATTTTTTGATATTCTATGTTGAAATTTTATTTCCTTTCATTTATGTTTAATTTTGTCAGAAAATTTAAAATTGTTCTTTGACTTGCACGCAAGATTTCACAAAAACTAATAAAGCAACTTGCATGAGACTTAGTAAATGTCTTTATTTTAAGTTAAAGAATAACTTATACTTCATTTTTAGTATCATAATTGCATTGATTATTTACAATGGCAATTTTTCAATTAAAAAATTATTTTTTTTTTCAAAATTTTACAATTTAAATTTAGATTTCAACTAAATAAATTGCTTTCAAATGTAATATAAGTTCAAGATACATTAGTTTTACATCCTTATCATTTTTTTTTTTTTTTTGGGGGGGGGGGGTCTTGAACCAATAATTTTGGTACTATCTTGTATGCAGTAAATGATTATTTTTTTAAATCAAAATTAAACATAAAAATAAAATAAAATTTCAATGAAGAATATTAAAAAAAATATTTTAAATTAAAATTATAGTAAGTTGTTTATATTAAAAATTGTGTGCATTTATGTTTCATTAGAGCTGAGAAAAAAACAATGAAATGTGACATGTTTCTAAATTTCACCACCAAGTAAAAAGTAAGACTCCTGAGACCCCTTAAAGGTCCACCAATACAATGTTTTAGGACGACATTTTTAGTATTTTTCAAGTTACGACGATGAAAGATTTTAGAACAGGCAAAGCACCAGTGCCGTAGTTAAAGGATGCTCAGCCACCCTAAAACATTTTGTTTCTCCCCCTCCCCCTTTGGAAAAGATGGCAAGGCCACTCAATAAATTTTTGTTCCGAAAATCCAAGTGAAATTCTGATCTTGAACCAATTCTAATTTAGTTTGGAGGTTCTTTCATAGTTTCTCAAATTACTGAATTGGAACTAAAATAAGTGTTTCAAACTCGCTCATCACATAGTAAGTTAAAAGGATAAGAATAAAATGAAATAACATATCACATATGTCGAATCCTTTAATTCACCTTATTTATACATAAAACCAAAATAAAATACTCAGATTACTTAAAGGTGTTATAGTTAGTATAATTAATAATTAATAAAAATCACCTTTAAGTAATCTGAGTATTGTATTTTAGTTTTAAGCTAAAAGGATGTTTAATATGGCACTCGAATCATCCCATTCTTTTCTCAGCATAAAATGAAGTTATGACAATAGTTTAACACGTTCGCTGCCGCAGACGCGCCAGCGCGTAACAAGGCGCCAACGTTAAGGGGCCACATCACGCGCCAGCGCATGATGTGGGATGATGTCCAATAGCGAGAAAATCTTTCCCTGATTCTTTGTAAAATCGGCTTCTAGGAAAAACCCACTTCTACAGTGCGGCATTAACTATCATCACATCGCAGCAGCGAACGTGTTAATGAGAAACAGTGTGAATAGGCATACATTTATTTTTCTGCATCACAGAGAGAGAAAATGTATGAGCCCCCCACCCTGTATTTTCTTGAGCTCCCCTCCCCTCTATTATTTATTCTAGCTAAGGTCCTGCAAAGCACGTTTCCATGTTGTTAAAATAATATACTTGGATAGGGCAGTTCCTTATAAATGAATAAAAAATGAAGTCCCCGGGTATAAATCATTTTCCCGATACATATCCACTACCGCTGACTATCCTCTTTTAGGTAAGTACGTAATTTATATAATTACGTAGCACCTACAGTCGTCGTTCAATCCGTCCGTCTGTCCGTATTTAACAGAACAAACAGTACTCAACCGAAACGTTTCAAACTTAAAATATATAATTGTTGCTGTCGAGTCATTTCAATGTTATGAGAATCGGATGACAGATATAGTCAAAAGTATTCCGCTACATGACGGTCAATGGATAAAAACAGTTTCAGGTGCATTTTAGGGGTGTTACATACTTTTGAACATAATAAAATGGATAGGCATCTATGAAATATATGGTAAAATATGCATTCTGTACAATCTGCGGTGCAAAGAATATTTATTATTAATATACAGGACTACACAAAAGTATCACTTGTATAGGAGAAACATTATTTGGGGTACCTTTTAATAATATTAAACTATATCGCATTTTATGAAATTTATATACATTTTTAGGGTTTACTCTAAGATACTTCCTTTATGATGGAAAGTATTTGGTATTGACAGGCACACACAAAAGATACTGTATTATATTCAATATTATTCAGGATTAATTCAATATTATTCGGATACTGTATTATATCCAAAGTATTGTATATTTTAAAAACTTCGTTGTAGACGTCATTTGCTACGCCTGACGTGCAATTTTTGACTTGTTTAGTTTAAATAATCAGTGGAGAGGATTTATTGCGATCTTCTGTCCAGAACAACATTTAAAGTGAAATCACTTTTTGGTTTCAGAAAACTGATTTGTATAACGCTTTCTCAAAAGACTCACGATTCAATGTATCTCTTGAGACTCATAAAGGCTTTTGTCTGTCACTACCGTGGACGTGTTTAAAAGGGTGTGTATGTGTGCTGGTGATAAAATAAATGAGGATGCTTCACTCATCATCTCGTATAATATTAACAAAGCAACGCGGTATTATTCCTTTAAATACACATTTTTTCAATCTTTATGACAACGGATAACATTCACTTAAAACCAATGCAACAAGGTTATGACTGAAAGTCAAAAAGGGCGCATTTTAATTGAATGCATGTCTCGCCGATGGATGTCGCACATCAGCATGCATTAAATAAGACAGCTTTGTATCCATTCCGTGAATATTTTAATTTGTAATTGTTGCTAATATTACTGTATTCATGTTTTATCATTCAGGAAGAATAAATTTATTTCTGAAAACATTCAAGCTATTGCTGATATCACTGGTTCTTTCTCAATATATTTATGCATTAATCAAGTTTTTTTAGTCATTAACTCTGGCTAAGTTTGAAATAAAACTTCGTTACTTTATGATTTTGATGTGAATCAGTAATGTACCCCTTTGATTCAAATTTCAATGAATAATTTAGGAAAAAATGTATTTCATCTTTACAATGAATATTTAAACACACATTATTGATTATTAACTTAACCTTTATTTTGATATTTATCATTTTAAACTAATCGTTGGAGGCCACCGTAATACTTACCCATCATACATATGCATAATATAAAATATGAAAATAAAACATGTGTAACTTATTTATAAAATGCATTGCAATTCCAAAATAAAATTTTAATGCATATTTAAATAGTTTTAATATACATAGTAATGATTTATTAATGAGTTGCTGATGAACCCATTTCGACAAATTATGTAAAATACCGAACTACACAAGTAGTACCAGATTGCGTAAAAGAAACATCCTTATAACTCCAAAAATAATAATCATATAACTAGCAATTTACTGCGTCGGATGAAGCGTCTCATTTCCAATTAAAATATACCTTTGAATTCAAATTTGAATGAAATACAGGATCATGAAAAATAAAGGAATGTGAAAAACAGGATTACACGTATCTCAGGAACTAATAATCTGATCGACTTCGTTCTTTATGCAAAATTTATATTATTTTATTGCCTTTTATATCCACTCCTTAAAATATTAAATTTCGAAAATTTTTATATACGTTTCACCAGAATGAATTTTTCGAGCGTCCGAAAAAAGTAGTTCCGGATAATCGAGGTTGCTGATATTCAATAGGCTTCGTCACATTCTTACATACTAAGTACATACAAAATTCCAAGTCTCTATCTCAATTTGTTCGGGAGATAGAGCGGTTACAGACAGACAGACAGACACACAGACGGACGGACGGCAAATTTTTTTTTCTAAAAATATGTTTTTCGGAATCTTCACTATCTGAAACGTGTAAATCCGTCAAAAAAATTTTTCGCTTTTCAAAACGATTGCAAGACTTACCGTATACTACGTATGATGGGTAAGTAAAATGATCTAAATTTTCATTATTTTAGTTCATTACTAATTTTAATATTATATTGAAGGCATTCATTATACAACCCTTGGCAAAAAGTTTCTGGTCACTGTTATCAAGTTTATGAGTTTTGTATTTCGAAGCGTATACTTCGCGATTCAAGAGCATAGGAATGTTTTGCAATATGCCAAATAAAAGAAAGAATGTTAAAATATAAATAAAAAGTGAATTCAATATTGCAATCATATAATTTATAATTATAATGCAGGCAAAAATGTTTCCTCGTGAGAAAAAAATATCCGATCAAGATCGAAGTTGGAAAATAGTAATCGATCACTCAGGAAAAAAATTTAAAATTTGCATATTGAAGATAGATTAGAGTGCCTGCGCATGCGTATGATATATGAATCCTATTTAAAAGAAGAAATCTTCCAGTTGCGAGATCAAAAGCAGCTCTGAAGTGCTGGAAAATGACTCGTGTGAAAAACCTGTCTCGCGATTTAAAAATCCGCATGATTTAATTATTAGAAGAAGTAAATTCAGAATGGAAAGTGGCTGATTTATGAAAATGGGCTCAAAATACAGTATGCGATATTTGGAAAAAATATCCGTTGACTAATAGCGTGAAAAATTTACCTCAAAGTGGAAGGCCATGAATGTCAATACCTAGGAAGAAAAGAAAACTTGTGAAAATATCGAAAAGAAAGCGGCGAGCAACCTCAAAACAACTTGATTCCGAATGGTCTAAGTATAACGTAAAGGCATGTGACCGCAGTACGTAATCATCTAAATGTAGCAAGATTTAAATCTTGTAAAATTAAAACAAAGTCTTACATGATAAAGAAGCATAGAAAAGAGCGCCTGCAATGGTGTGAAAAACATGTGCACTAGCCATTTGATACATGAAATAAAGTTATTTTTAGCAATGAATTTCGCATATCTATCGGTAAAAGTGATGACTGTGGAACATTTGTTTGGAGGAGAGTTGGTGAAAAGTTCAATGATAAGTGTATCAATACGAAGACTAAATTTTCACCTGCATTTGCAGTTTGGAGTTGCATTACATCACAAGGCGTCGGCAATTGTGTTACGTACAGTAAGCTTTGAAGTTTACATTGACATTTTAGTGGATTTTTTTATTCCCAGTATCGATCAATAGTTCGGAAATCAAAATGACTTCTTATTTCAAGATGACAATTAGCTCCCCAACGCACCAAATCAATGAAGAAATTTCTACAAAATGTAGATAATATACCAATTCAAGCTATGTCGTGACCGCCCAATAGTCCGGATCTTAATCCCATCGAAAATATGCGAAATCTATTAAAAAGAAAAAACGATTTTCGATGAATAACAAATGCCATAGAACTTACGTAAAGCTATAAGGCAATTCTGGGGTGAAGTTGCTCCCAATGAGTGTAAAAATCTTTATGAGTCCAGTCCACTAACAATTTCGACTGTCATCCGAAATAAAGGTGAATTTACGAAATATATAATTACAGTGATCGGTTATTTTTTTCCAAATCAGAGCATGATCGGATAATTTTTTCTTTGGTGCCTAAATTTCAATCACAATTTTTCTGTTTATAAATTGATGAATGGTGATTTTTCTTTATTGCATATAGTTGTTCATTATATGTAACACAAATGTATTATCGCTAATAGACGTTTCATTTTTATGCAGTGAGAATAAATAATCTTTTCTTACAAAAGATGGTAGTGTTGATGTAATGATCGGTAATTTTTTGCCAAGGGTTGTAGTTTCGATTGTACTATAAATTATATTCAAATACTGTTATAAAAATACAAAAATTAATTGAATTGTTTGTTTTGTTTTGTTTGAATACTTACAAAAATCTAAACAAAACAATGACCAGAAATCCGCAAAGCTTCTGGTCTCAAGCTGTTAAGGGATTTAAGGGAGTCTTACTGTATGTGTAACTGTTGCATCATTTTCTCGAGTCATTTACAATTTTATGAAAATCGGATGTATAGTTCAATAACAGAGATATTCAAAAGTTATAACGGCCAATGGTAAAAAAAATATTTTCGAGTGCATTTTAATGATGTTACACTCTTTCGAACATAATAAAATGGATAGGAATGTATGAAGTATATACTAAAACATACATTCTGTGGTGCAAAGAATATTTGTTATTGAATTCTAGGGCCACACAAAAGTATTTCGTTACATAATGGTATAGAAAGAAACATTGTTTGGGGAGCGTTTTAATTATGTTAAACTATTTCACATTTTACGAAATTGATCTATGATGTTGCTGAGGTTTACTAGAAGTTACTTCCTATATTGGCAGAAGGCAAATAATTACAGCATAGGTTCCCAACGGGGGCGGTACCGCCCCCCAGTGGGCGCTGGAGTCTTCCAAGGGGGCGGTAGCGAGTCTAGAGAAAAATGGGGGGCGTTAGGACCATCGAGGGGGGCGGCGATTGCATACCTATTTATTTAAGAACTAATATAATGAAAATAGTTGATCTTCTCTAGATTGCCCAGTCCGAGACAAAATCCTTAACTGCACCTTATGGAAATTTATACAGACGAACCTAAATCTGAGGGGGGGGGGGAGGTTGAATTTATTTTACTAATATCAAAAAATAGCCTCGGAACTCAAACAAGGGCTATGACTTGAATTTAAAATTATTATGACTTTAAAAATTGTGGAGTAAAACATTCGCGATAATTGGCTGGCTAAAAATTTTAAACATAATTATTTTTTTATAAACCTGTATTTCGTAAAATTCTGAAGCATGACAACAAAGATTTGACTTGAAAAGAGATTTTTAAACCCATGATTTGAATCAGTTCAAGAAATTTGTTTAACCGTAGTGAAAGTGATAAAAATTGTTATATCTATAAATTTGTTCAAAAGTAAATTTATTTAAATTTATATAGGTAAAATTTTTATGTTTCAAAATATCTTAACCGAAGAAGAAATGCCAACTGTACAGTATTGAGTAATTGAAATATGGATCTAGGTACTCTTCTATAAACCAGTCGTTACCTATGCGCTTCGTTTGAGAAGAAGTATTTTCAAATGAAGCCATGAAACCTTCTAGGTTACAAGAGCATTTGAATAAATGCGTGCAGATAGAAAAGATAAAGCTATCTCCTATTTTTATTTTCTTCTATCTTTACAAGACGAAAGTATTAGATTCGTGAAAATTTTCGAGTTCCGGATTTTAACGGATTTACGCGTTTTAGGGGTCAGAGGTGCCTAAAATATGTTTTTACAAAATGTCTGTCTGTGAATCTGTCTGTTAGCCCATCTGTCTGTATGTGATATAAATTTTATAGGCGCTCTATCTCAACAACTAATGCACGGAATTTACAAAAAAAATCTAAATTCAGGTATTCTCTGTTATAAATTGATGCAGTAGTCCTATTTCAAGAACTAATGCAAGGAATTTAATACCATTAGAATCTTTACGATTGACATAGATTGTCATTTAATTTTGATTCTGTGATAGCGAATTTTGAAGTTATTAACATGTATGAGATAGAAGAAAGTTTTTGGATTGCCACATTTGACCAGTTCAAAGACTGAAAAAGAAAAATTTTAAACAGTCAATTATATCATACCTTTTTAAGTCATCTTTTAAACAAGAAGATGACGGACTACGAGCCTCATATATCATTATAATTTTAATAACAAAAATATTAAAATTGCATACTGTCGGCGAGAAATTAATCTTGCCAGTAGTCAGAGAGATAATGAAAACATCATCATAAAAAACCGTCTAATATCAACAGAAAAAAATCCTGAGTAATAATTCGGTACAAAGAGGAATAGGCTAAAAGCATTGAAAAATGCTGTTATTTAAAGACCTGCAAATTTTCCATTCAACTCGATGGATCAGCGTTACCAAATAACAAAAGCTCATAAAAGAAAAATAAGATCAAGAGTTATTATTTGCTAAAAATTTGGAAACTAATACGAAGAAAGAATTGATATTTAATACCATGAAGTCCAAGAGCATTCCTTTTCATAATATCTTGCTACTGATGTTGCTCAAGCAACGACAGGATATCATAAGATCATAATTAACACATTTGAAACAAGCAGTACTAAATGTACTCTCTGTGCATTCTGTTACACATCATCAACATTTGGTTTCAAAATTGTTGAATGAACACCTTTTTACGTCGCTTCATTATAGTATTATAGTAGTCAATATGAAAAGAAGCAATTTATTGAATGACAGGATATTAAGCCAATTTTATAGTGAAAATCGTTTCAAAACAAAGTGAAACAATTGTTTCACTTTGTAGTGCAGTTGCCACTATCATTTTGCGTCAGACTTGCAAATGATTACAACTGTTTTGCTTCTGCACACAGAAATTCGTTTTTTTAAAGGTATTTGTCTGAATCGTTTTTCAATATATTTGTTTCAGTATTATACTTTATTGAAAACACAGGTGTAAAAATATATTAAAACTGATTACATTAAAAAGATGACATCGATTGACAGACCTGTTTAGAATCTTTAATTAAATCAATTTAAACTTTATAAATATTTTTAATAAGGCATCAGATGATTGGAAGATGATGAGTTGAATTTAATTAAAATAAAAAACCTCATAGCTGCTTCTATGTGTAAACTTTTTTTGATCAAATGAAATCTAAGTAGTGAATGAGAATACAGCCACTTTGCCACATTATTCGCAGTTTATGAAAACAGGAACTTCACAAATGCAGATACAGCAGTATCATCATATTTAGACGAGGAAATCGTGGAACTTACAGAAAACGAGAACCACCCAACCATTTTGGTAATTTTTTAAAAATTCTTATTGGTTTTTTGTTTATTTTTCAGTTTTTAATAAACATTTTTTTACTTCATTTGATGGTCGTTTTATTTAACTTATACTTTGTAATTCTTAATAGACAGATAGACAGATAAAATGCAGATAATATGCAACAAATATTTTAACATTTTGTATAATTAACTATTATGGAGGGGGGAGGGGCGTTGGCATTTTTTTCTCTTGTAAAGGGGGCGGTGGTCCAGAAAAGGTTGGGAACCTATGAATTACAGGGTCACACAGAAGATTTCGGATATATTTTGTATCCGAAGCATACTGCATGTGTATAATGTTGTGCAGTATACTATTACATCAAGATAGGAATATTTTTAAAATTTCGTTATAGTAGGAACGCCACTGCATTTTCTATATTTCACGTACCATTCCCGACATGTTATCGCTGTTAGGAATAGAATGATACTGTATACTCCTTGATGACATAAAACTGTAAAAAGTGTCCACTATAAAAAATTTTAGAAACGTTTCACATCTGAAGCTAAACGTTTCATTTCTAAAAAGAAATTTCAGATTTCGCTTTAATCCGTTTTTTAATACATAAGATCTCAAAAACGATCAGAAATCTTTCTGCTACTATCCGTATTTTAAGCTATTTTTCGTTATTAAGGGTGTATTTCGATTCAAACTGCTTATTTTCCGATTTATTACTTACCCATCATACGTGGTATAGGGTAAATCTTGCAATCGTTTTGAAAAGCGAAAAAAAATTTTTGACGGATTTACACGTTTCAGATACTGGAGATTCCGAAAAACATCTGTAGAAAAAAATTTTGCCGTCCTTTCGTCTGTGTGTCTGTCTGTCTGTCTGTAACCGCTCTATCTCCCGAACAAATTGAGATAGAGACATGAAATTTTGTATGTAGTTAGTATGTAAGAATGGGACGAAGCCTATTTCATATCAGCAACCT
Organism: Maratus speculifer; assembly: GCA_964019185.1. Lineage (NCBI taxonomy): Eukaryota > Metazoa > Arthropoda > Arachnida > Araneae > Salticidae > Maratus > Maratus speculifer. The sequence continues at coordinate 346,500,296 of OZ025296.1, forward strand.
CGATGATCCGGAACTATTTTTTTCGGACCCTCGAAAAATTCGTTCTGATGAAAGGTACATAAAAATTTTCGATTTTTTTTATTCTAAGGAATGGAGGTAAAAGGCAATAAAATAACACACATTTTGCATATAGAACGAAGTCGATCGGATTATGAGTTGTCGAGATATGTGTAATCCTGTTTTCCACATTCTTCGATTTTTCATGACCCCGTATTTCATTCAAATTTCAATTCAGAGATATATTTTAATTGGAAATGAGATGCTTAACCCGACACTGTAAACTGTTAGTTAATAGAGTTATTATTTTTGGAGTTATAAGGATGTTTCTTTTACGCAGTTCGGTACTACTTGAGTAGTTTGTCATTTTATATAATTTGTCGAAATTGGTTTATCAGCAATTCTTTAATGGACCATTACTATGTTTATTAACAATATTTAAATGTATGTTTAAATTTTGTTTTGAACTTACAATGAAGAGATAGTTTTCACATATTTTCATATATTATATTATGCATATCCATGATGGGTAAGTATTACGGTGGCCCCCAACGACTAGTTTTTCGTTATTAAGGATGTATTTCGATTCAAACTTCTTATTTTCCGATTTATTTTTAAATTCATTTATGCTCTCATATGCATCAAACAGGCAAATTGTCTTATTTAGAAAGCACACAAGGTGCCGCGAGGGTCGATTTTTTGATAAATGCAAAAATATTGCAAAAACGGCATTTTGAACTGATTTTTCCGAAGCGGGAGATCTAGGAACGAAATAAAGGCTCATACTGAGAAGGTAATTGTTTATAAGTCAAATTCTAATGAACGGAAAACGACACCACACGACACCTTTTAGGTCTCTTCTAAAATCCCTTCAGCAAGTTACATGTCTCTACTTTTAAAAATGTGTCTGAAATTGTATCGGAAAATATCAGAAAATTTCGAACTATTGAAGGTGAAAAGCGTTTTTTTCGAATACATCTTTAACTTAAAACGTTTCATTCTCAAAATGGATCTTTTCGTTTCAGAAAAGGCAACTAGTTGCCGTTACCAAAACAAAAACTATGCAACTTTTTTCTTTTTTAAATCTTTTTTTTTTTTTTACACTGTAAGCGTTTTTTCTGGGGCTTATGATCAGCATAAACCCTAAGTTCAGGGGGGGGGGAGGTATAATTCTGCCATTCTACTTTTATCTAAGACTTATTTTATTTTATGATTATTATTATTTTACAAATGAGATGTGCAACTACATTTCCGTACTCTATTACTTTTGTTGCTCTGCTATTTTAATGATAGCCCGGTTAGCTTAGGAAGCCTACAGATTTTCGCCCCTCCCCCCAAAAAAAAGTAATAAAATAAAACCAAACACTCACTTGTTTGTTGTGATTCCTGTTTTGGGGCGGCACGGAAGTGGTCCGGTGAAGCTTTTCGGTTCGGCCTCGGGCCCTGCTCCGCCGCTCCCGACCGCCCTTGTTGTGCTGCGGGCAGGGCGGCAGGGGCTTGGGCGGGGGTAGGGTGCTGTGGCCCGCCTTTGGCTGGCGGGTCCACAGGCTGGGCAGGTCCTGCAGCCCCGAAACCGGTCCGCAGGGCGCAGGAGTCGGCCAGTAGGGCGGCTGGCCGCAGCAGGGCACGAACATCACTGAAACGCACGACTCGGCACCAGGAGTGTAGTCGTAAGAAAACCAAGAGGTTATACGCTCAAGGCTGGCAGAATATCCTAGATAGACTATGCTATAGCTTTTATGAGAAACAGAGGGTGTACGGTGTTCCTGAAAAAATCCAGAAGGTATACGGCGTATACCTCAGTATACGCTCCACTAAATCACTGCTCTGCACAACTCGATGAAGGTTCGAAGCACTATTCCTGGTCCTGTAATCTTCCTTTTTTTTTCAACCGGATTAATATCCCGAACGGAAAGAAAGTTCAGAGGTGGGAACACTTTTCAAATGCCATTTCCTTCTATTGGTAGCCATGATGGAAAATACGATGGTCCATGATAGTCCAAACGAGCAGTCGGTGGCTATTGCATCGCCACTGACCAGTGGCTATTCCATCGCTAACTCATCTGTTACTGACCTCTGTGGATGAGCCATTTTTTGTTGTCCGTGGCCGGACACGAACGTCGCAGAAATTCGTCAAGCTGGACCAGCTCACTCCATTTCCGTGGTTTGGCTGTGTTCCTTTGATAGAAGAAAAGGCTCAACTCCACCTTTTTAATCTCTCCTTTGCTTTTGTGATTCCGTTTCAAACACAAACTCATCCGAAGAACAATAAAATCTCTTTTCGGTTTCGGTTTGAAGTTTAGATTCCAACGGACACATCCGATTTCTTGGAGGGGCACAGGGGAAAGGGCCGCCCTGCCCCTAGAGAGAATTTCTCTTGCTTCGAAACCTTTTTTAAAAATGGGCAAAGGTAAGACTTCTCCTTTTTGAATTTTACTTCGTTTCAAAGAAACTCCTCCGAAAAATAATAAAACGACTTGTTTCCGTTTTGAGATTAGGTTCCATCGAATGGCAACATGATAGGGGAAAGGGCCGACATGCCTCTAGTGAGAATTTCTCTTGAAACCTTTAAAAAAAGGCTTAGAACTGAGCCGAGAAGTAAAGAGTGGAAGGCTTTCGTCATGCAGCTGAATAGATTAGAAGTAGAGAAGCAACAGGTTGCTGCAGAATGATGCACTGCTGACGATCCGTACCCGATAATGTAATGGAAGGATGCGTTCGGAAAGGGGGCCAAACGAAGCGTGTCTGGGCTGCGCCAACCGTGAAATCGGGGACGCGACCCCGATAACAGACCCCCCCCCCCCCTTGCTTGTAGGTCACACCACCTCAGCGAAAGGGGGGGGGGGTACGAATTAAAATCCTTCCTGGAAACCTAAAACAGTGGTCAAGAACTTTTAAATATAACACCCTTCCCCCTTTTTATAGGTGCGTTCGTAATTATTTAAATACGTAGCACCTATAGTTGTCGTTCAGTCCGTCTGCATATAACAACGTAAAAACTATCCAATCGAATCGTATGAAATTTAAAATGTATAATTATTACATCATTTTTTCGAGTCATTTCAAATTTTATCAAAATCAGATGCATAGATCAATGACAGGGACAATCAAAAGTATTCCGTTGCATTACAGTCAATGGGGAAAAATGTTTCAAATGCATTTTAATTGTGTTACACTCATGCGAATATAATAGAATATATGAATCTATGAAGTATATTTATAATAAAATATACATTCTATACAATCTGTGATGCGATGAATATTTATTATTAAATTACAGGGCTGCACAAAAGTATTCCACTACATAATGCTATACGGGGAAACATTGTTTAGGGAGTATTTTAATTACATTAAACTATTTTACATTTTATGAATATGATATACGTTGCTGAGGTGTAATAAAAGTTACTTCCTGTATACTTACAGGAACACAAACAAGATTTCGACCACTATACTATATCTGAAGTACTGTCTACTATAACAGCAAGATCTGAATATTTTTAAAACTTCGTTATCGCATGAACGCACCTCATTTGCTACGCTTCACGTGCAATTTCCAACTCGTTTTGCTTCTTGAAACTTTCTATATCGTAATACGCTGAAGTAAAAAATACTCTCTTTTTTTTCGGTATTTTGCTGCTTTTAACGGTGCTATTTAATTTAGAAATATTAATATCGACCCTTTCAAAAAAATAGTTTTGTAATGCCGCTAATTTTTCCTTTTACCCCTACCGATTCGCCACAAACCATCCGCAATCCTATTCAAATTAAAAAAATATATATTTTATTTGTTTCTAGTTAACGATGTCTTTGTTTTTAAAAATGTATTAAGTTTAACCGCTACTTTGTGTGTGTGTGTGTGTGTATCAATTTCACATTTTGTGTTTTTTTCGCATATTTAAATTCTACATTTGCTTCCACAGATAGATTTTCATATAAGAATATAAACTCATGCACATGTGAACGTGTCTATGCGTTTCCGAAGGCAGTGAGTCCCGCTTTGTGAGGTTTGCTTTTTAAATTCTTCCGTCTAAAAATATAAAACTATCCAACACTGATCTTAGGCATAGCTGCCAACTTTTACGCATTTTTCCTACCACAAAAATTTTATAGTAAATATTGTCTTATTTAATCATCGAAATCTTAAGATTAAAGAAATGGAAAATCTCTGTACAATTTTCGTGGTAGCAAAAATGCGTAAAAGTTGGCAGCTATGCTTAGGTCTATTTAAAGCGATTATCATTGTAACGAGCAACCTTGGGCGGGCCAGGTAGTATAGTATAACGTAAAACTAAAAACGCAAGGCTTATGTGTGTTCCATGAAATATGCTTTACATGAGTCACATTTCATACAACTTTAAATTTCCCTCATAAATAGAGCCAAATTTATCTGAAACATATCAAAATACATTAGAGTATTTTTATACTGCCTATTCCTTATCCGGAATATAATTTTTTGTATTATATAGATCATTCCACATTCAGTTAAATATGCTTTTTTAAAATTATCCAAATAGATCTGAGCCCAAATCATTCACCATTTTATGCTTTTTCAAAAATATTTTGTTGTAAAAATAAGTTTTTTGCATTAAAAAGTTCTAAATCGAGGAAGTAAAATTAAGTTAATGCATTTAATTTAGTTTTCTAGAGAATAGCCATTTTTTACAATCTGGAAACTCAGGTTCTTCACTGCGAAATTCCTTGTTTAAATCTGACAAGTTGAGCGTTATAGGCAGAATTGCGTTATAAAAATCTTCTACTGTATATGTATTTATTTAACACAATGATAGGTGTTTGCGAGTACTCTAAAGCACCCATTTATTGTTATTTGTTTGTGTATGTGTGTGTGACAGAGTACTCCAATACCGGGACTTTTAGCTCAATCAGACCTGCAAGCATGAACCTTTTTGAGAACCTTTGGGGCTGTGCATATATATAACGTTATCATTTTAGGGGGGGGGGGGGGTGTCTGGCACATGATATCATAAGATATCTCTTGGGGGAGGCGGGGTTGTCTTTTGATATCGATATCATTTTTAATCCTTTTTTTTTTTTTTTTTTTTTTTTTTTGTAACATGCTTTTTAGTTTAAAATACTATGTTATCGCTTTTTTATACGATTATTTATTTTATGAAAATACTAAGTTATTATTAAAAAAATAAATTCTTTTAAAAGTATTTAATTCTAAAATACAGAATAACCCCAAATGTTTGGCATTCCTATTCTTCTTCATACGTGTATATAATCACAGTTCGAGAAACTATACTTCAAATGTACATGAAATGAAATCTTGTGTTCACTAATAAATGAAAGAGAAAGAATAACAGCGCCGTGCGAAAGGGGGCGGGGGGCAATCGCTCCGGGCGCGGAAATTAAGGGGCCACAAATTATATTACCACCGTCATTTTTGACCTGTCACAAGAAAAGAGAAGGGGGGGTGCCAAATTGAAACTTCGCCCCGGGCGCAGTTTTCTCTTCGAACGCCACTGGTTGTCCGTTAGTTTTGTTGATAAAAATTTCTGTCTGCTTCCGAACCCTTACTCCGTGCAGTATAAGTGCAACAAAACTTTAATACTGTTGAATGCGTTATATAACAAAAAGCTATTATGAAATATTTTTAAATAGTAACTATTTCTTTTAAGTGTTATTTGAATACTCTTCATTTAAATCAATAAAGTATGCAAAAATTAATTTTGTTTATAACTCCAAACAAAAGAACAAAATTCTAAAATTAAAAAAAAAAAAAAAAAAAAAAAAAAAAAAAATACATTTTGATAACGATATTTTTACCGGGGAGGTGGGTCAAAATTTCCAAAAAGTTGATAACATTATATTTGAACAAACCATTTTCCTCATTCAAAAATGTGGAAGGAAAATGACGTCATTCTGATCGCATCGACTCATTCATGACTTTTACGTCCAAAGACTGGAAATTCTTTTTGCGAGAGTTAAAAGAATCCCGGTGCGAGGATTTTGCGAGGCCTTTTTCTTTCAACTGTTAACATAATCTTATCTATACAAAGAATTAAAAAAAAAATAGTTTTCACTTATACACTGTGATCCCGGGGGGGGGGGGGGGGGGCAGGAGTCGATCCCCTAGCTATTTTAAAGGAGTAACATTTGTTTGTGTGTTTGTAAGGGTAATTTCTGGAAGTACTGAACAAATTTCAAAAGTAATGGTGGCAAATTGATGGTGAAAGTCCCTCTTCCAACACAGGCTATATTTTACGCCATGACCACTATTTTTTCTTAACTAAAATCATAAATTTATATTGAAGTTTTTCTATTATACCTTCTTCATTTTATTAAAGAGAAAATATTTTGTGTCAGAGCCCGAGGCCCTGACACAAAATATTGTCGCACACACCTAAAGGTAATACAACACAACTTTGACAACACAACACAACCATGCCATGGTATGTCATCTATTATCCAAATTATTAGCATTCAAACAAAGTTGTACGTCCTTCAAAGAGTTCAAAGCTAGAAGTGTGTCGCTCCCTTCTGTCTGTCCGTCCGACTGGAGATCCTGCGGTGACGGATCGATGAGTTTCACGCTTCTCAAATCGAAAGCGAAACTGACAGCTAGCGCGTTCTCAAACAAGATACAAGGGCGGCTAAGAGAGAGGGGGGGGGGAGACAATTTTCCCTCGCAAGCTAATGCTATTCCTATGGGGTGGATATTTTCTAATATCTCATTTGCATTTCCACGTTTTTAATTTTTTTTTCCTTTTTTTTTTCATTACATAGTTGAAGTGCTTGCCGATGTCACTCCTTTTATACTTTTTCGATTTTGGTCGTAGATATATTTTTTAAAAAGACCCTTTCCCTTTCGAAACCGGTTTTGAAAGTGAAGCTAACTTTATAAAAAATATCTGCATTCAAAATCAAAAAAGTAAAAAAGGAGCGATGTACAGATGAACCTTGTCCAATGTAAAAGAAAAAAAACTTAAAAAATGTTGAAATGCAAACCAGATATTAGAAAATAACCTCCCCCTAGGAATAGTAATTGCTTGCGAGCGCAATTTTAGAGGTATCAAAAAACCAAAAATGGGGTCTTAAAGCTTAAAACCCTCTTCTAAGCCCGATTCTGTCCGCGCTCTAACTTCCGTAAATATACTCGGATTGATCTGAAATTTTTACATGTTATTGATGTTTACCCTAGAACGAACCTTATTGAAAATGAAGGTTCTCCTATGATTAGTTTATATACAGGGATAGTCAAAAGTTTTCCGATACATTACGGCCAATGGGAAAAATCGTTTCAAGTGAATTTTAAAAGTGTTACACCCTGTTAAACTTATTCAAATTTACATGGATTCGCAAATGCACTAAAATACGCATTCTGTAAAATATGCTGTGAAAATAATAGTTATTATTCATTTACAGGGTCACTCAAAAGAACTCCATTACACAATAATAAATCAGGGAATTGTTTGCGACATATTTTAATAATGTTAAACGGCTTCAAGTATCATAAAATTGATATATGCCGCTTAGACTTAATATTTAACGCATAATATGAAGTGCATAGCTTTTACAGGGACACACAAAATATTTCAAACCTTATACTTTTATCCGAAATACTGTATATTATCGATGATAGCTGATGGATGGTTGAAATGCATTTTCAATTATGATATGCGCTTTTAAGTTTTACAATTTTTTTTTTCAAATTATATGGTGTATATAAATGTTATAGCTGATATACAGGGTTACACAAAAGAGCTCATCAAGGTTACTGAATATGAGAGTAATTAACTTAAAAGTGGTAGTTATCCATTTTTACGTTGAATTTCTTTCGATTTACTAAGAAATGTTTGTAGAATATAGAAAAAATGATATACAGGGTCACGCAAAGAATTAGCTACATGGTCACCTATATGTGATAATTTCTGGAAATGTAATTTAAGTAGCTTTAAGAATGTGTTTGAACTAAATTTTAACAAAATACTGGCGTGTAGTAAAGATACTGGATAAATTACAGGGTTGAACAAACGTATTGAAGTATTTTCTATCTATTAGAATAAAGTGCTGCAAGAGAAATTTCAGCCATTTAGGCATTTTCTTGCTAAACTAAATTTTCCCATTATATTGTAAAAAAATATATCAAACGACGGATCAAATACAGGGCTGTTCAAAAGTATTTCAATACATATTTGGCAACGGACATTAGCATCTTATTTCCCTAAATAACAAAGTTTTGTTAAAGATTTCAGGAAGCGTTGGAAAGTGTTTCATAATCTAAGCTTAACGCATGATTTTTTTTACTTGTTTAAATAACAGATGGAATAAGAAATATATTTTTGTGGCAAAGCTCGAGGGTACCGCGCAGTGGCGTAGCAAGCGGGGGGCGGTTCTCCCCACGTGTCACCCTTTAAGGTGTGACACCCAAACTTTATTTGAAAAAATATATATATAATCTTATTAGATTTTGCAAAGAAATTCCGAAATAAACTGAAATTTTTCGCGCACGACGCAAGTCAGTTTTCTTTATTTGAGAATGTGAAGTTTTGCGCAGAATGATGTATCTAAATACAGTAGCGTAGCTATGTTTTTTGGCGCCCGGGGCCCAGCAAGAAATTTTGCGCCCCCACCCCAATATAGATATATAACAATTTCTCTCAATTTGGCGACCCTAGGCCTCGGCGCCTGGGGCGGACGCCTCCCTTGCCACCCCCCCCCCCTTAGCTACGCCACTGTCTAAATAAGACATGCACAAGGAAACAAAAACCTACCTATCCAATGAGTGGGTAGCAAAATAAAATTTTCTTCGACATATAGACACCACATTGACTTATGTGGATTAAGTAATAAGTCGATCCTGTTTATTTGTTTTTAGGTGCGTTCGTAATTAAGTAAATACGTAGCACCTGTAGTTGTCGTTCAGTCCGTCCGTCTGTCCGTCGGCATATAACAACGCAAAAACTACCAAACCGAATCTTTTGAAATTTAAAATGCATAATTATTACATAATTTTGTCGAGTCATTTCAAATTTTATGAAAATCGGATGCATGGATCAAATACAGGGATAATCAAAAGTATTCAATTACATTACGGTCAATAAGGAAAAAAAATTCAAATAAATTTTAATCGTTTGAAATTTGAAATGTATAATTATTAGATAATTTTGTCGAATCATTTCAAATTTTATGGAAATTGGTTGCATAGATCAATTACAGGGACAATCAAAAGGATTCCGTTACATTACGGCCAATGCGAAAAAAAAAATCAAATAAATTTTAATCGTTTGAAATTTGAAAAGTATAATTATTAGATAATTTCGTCGAATCATTTCAAATTTTATGGAAATTGGTTGCATAGATCAATTACAGGGACAATCAAAAGTATTCCGTTGCATTACGGCCAATGGGGAAAAAAAGCATCAAATGCATTTTAATCGTTTGAAATTTAAAATATATAATTATTAGATAATTTTGTCGAGTCATTTCAAATTTTATGAAAAACGGATGCATAGATCAAGTACAGGAACAATCAAAAGTATTCCGTTACATTATACGGTCAATAGGAAAAAATAGTTTCAAGCACATTTTAATAATGTTAAACTCTTTCGAATATAATAGAATTAACATGAACTTATGAAGTGTATATATATATATAAATATATATATATATATATATATATATTAGAATGTACATTTTGTACAATCTGCGATGCAAAGAACATGTATTATTAAATTACAGGGCCACATAAAAGTATTTCACTATATAATGCTATACTGGGAAACATTGTTTGGGGTAACCACTTCACCGGCTGCCCCGAGATAAGTCGGGGTTAAAGCACTGTTTCCCGATACCCGTCGCCTGTTAAGTGGTTGTATTAAACTATTTCACGTTTTATGAATATGATATGCGTTGCTAAGGTGTAATTATGCAAGTTACTTCCTGTATATTTATAGGAACACAAAAAAAATTTCGGCAACATACTGTATCCGAAGTACTGTTTACTATAACAGCATGATCTGAATATTTTAAAATTTTCGTTATCGTACGAACGCACCTCATTTGCTACGGTTCACGTGCAATTTCCAACTTGTTTTTTATGCAGGAGGACAAAAAGTAAATAAGGAATGGTATGATCATTCGTTATAATAACATAGAATTGTGATTGAAAAAATATGACGGATCGGAAGGGGTGATACCGTGATGACTGGGGGTGACACCATTTACATCCGTCTTAACTACGCCACTGGTCCCGCGACCCATACTTTGGGAACCATTGCATGCAACAAGTGTCAAGGCCGTACCTAAGGGGGTGCTAGGGGAGGCTCAGCCTCCATTGGAAAAGATTCCAAGGTCACTCCATGAATTTCTGTTCCGAAAATCCAAATGAATTTCTGTTCCGAAAATCTCATTGAGTTTTGAGACCCTTTCACAGTTTTGCAGAAATACTCAATTTATCATTCGAATATAATATTTCCAACTGAGCAAAAAATTGCCCAGATCTGGAACCGAACCCACATACTTGGCTTATAGGGCCAATGCTTTACCACAATATGCAATATTTCCAGCTGAACGAAAAAAGTTCAAATTTTCGCTCAGTTGGTTGTTCATTCAATTCGTATGATAAATTTACCAATCAGTTTGATTGTGTTATAATTGATCGCCGAATTGTTTGATCGAGCTGTCTAAATGACATACCAGATAAATATATACAGGACAGTTGCACCATAAAATTTAACTAATAAGAATGTATTTATTAAAAGTAGTAGGAAAACAAGAGTACGGGGACAGCCGGCGGCGGCACTGCGGCACCGTGCCGCCGCCGCACCACGCAGCAACCGCCCCTCCGCATCCCTCCGCGCCCCGCCGCCACCACCGTGCCACCGCCGCCCTCCTGGTCCCTCCTGCGGTACCCCTGCGCCCACCGTGCATCCCCCACCACAAACGCCTCCTAGTGGAAAAAAGGAACATTCTATTATAACATGAGAGGTGATCAACCTTCCCTAATTAAAAATATTATCAATCACATCTCAACTCGGAATCATACTATATGATGAAGATTAAATTTATATTTGAATTTTGAACAACCATAAATTTAATGAGTATTATTAATTAGATGAAACAATGGAAAATCTCAGTTTTTAACCATTTTATTTAGATTTCTTCAACTACAATGGGAATATCAATTTAACGCAAGAAAGTTAAACATATATTTGAATTTTGCTTGATAGACATCTTAATGAGTAGTATTAATTAAGTAAAAACAATGGAAAATATCAAGTTTTATAGAAAAAGACTGATTTCTAACGATTTTTATCAACTTAAAAGAGAAAACTTAAACGTATATTTCAGTTTTTCAACAGCTATAACCTTAATGAGTATCGTTAATTAAGTAAAAAACAATGGAAAATATCAAGTTTTATAGAAAAAGACTGATTTCTTACGATTTTTATCAACTCAAACTTCAGAATACCAATTTGAGAGAAAGAAACTTAACCATGTATTCCAGTTTTGAACAACCATTTCCTTCACGAGCATTTTTAATTAAATAAAACAACGGAAAATATTAAATTTAACCAATTTCTTTAGAATTTTTCAACTATAATATCAACTTAAGGAAGGAAACTTAAACATTTATCTTAGTTTTTGAACAGCAATCCCTTAATGAACATTGTTAATTAAGCAAAAAACAATAAAAAATATAAATTTTAACCGATTTCTTTAGATATTTTCAACTTAAAAACGAAATTTAAACATACATTTTTAACATTCGAACAACTATTACCGGAACGAATTTTAATAATTAAGCATTTAACAAACGAAAATAGTGATTTTTTATTTATTTATTTATTTATTTTTTTATTTTTTTTTTAAGCAAGAAGGTCAATTGTATAAACTTTTACAGTAATTTGACATTTTAACATACTTTAAAAAACACTAGTTACATAAGATTTCAAACTTTAGGTGACTAAATCTCAAGATATATTTTTCTCGAAAACAAATATAAAATACATTTTTTAAACTAATTTCCTCAATCTTACGAATTCAACAGGATTTTTACCGATGCAAACATTAGAAGTGAACAACAACGTTTCTCCCCATCTAACCTCAAAATTCCTAAAGGGGAGAGGACAATGGGTTTTTCGACGTCACACTTCGTAAGGTTTTCATTCAAGAAAAATATCTTTTACGTTATAAAAGTCGTTTTCTTAGAAGGATATAAACTTGTGATTTTTGTTTTTGAACAATCATTATCTTAATAAATACTAATAATTAAAGAAAAACAATGGAAAATAATATTTTTTAAGGAAAAAGACGAATTTTATCGAATTTGATTAATTTTTATACTAGTATTTTCAAAAGTAACATGGAAATATCGATTTTTTTAACTGAAGAATTTAACGCATGTTTTAGTTTTAACAACAGAAACTTAATAAGTATCACTAATTAAACAAACAAACAAACAAAAACAAAAAAAATACTGATTTTCAAGAAAATACGAATTTTTATACAAATTTTCAACACTTTACCTTTTTGAAATATTTATGTTATCAAACACCAAGTTATTTAAAATATAAATACTATGCTTAATGTTTAGATAGTACACATGACTAATTCCACTTATTCTTTTCATATTATTAATTAAATTGACACTTGTTTCGCTCTACACTTTAATGAATTCTGAGTTTTTACAATACTCACCAATAATTTTCTAAGATTTTTCGATTATACATTCCTCAGAAGTACATATTCGAAATACTACAAACACTTTACATATCTAAAAAATATCATTGAAGTAGCTGTATTTAATATTTTTAACACCAATTTTCTAAGATATTCTAACATTTTCCAATTATACATTCCTCAGAAGTACATATTCGAAATGTTACAAACACTTTACATATCGAAAAAATATCATTGAAGCAACTGTATTTAATATTTTTAACACCAATTTTCTAAGATTTTCTATCATTTTCCGATTATACATTCCTCAGAAGTACATTTCTAAATGCTACAATCACTTTACATATCGAAAAGATATCATTGAAGCAACTGTATTTAATATTTTTAACACCAATTTTCTAAGATTTTTTAATGTTTTCCGGTTATACATTCCTCAAAAGTATGTATTCTATACAATAGAAAATATTAATTTTAAGAATAAAGAGACGAATTTAAACAAATTTTATTAGTTTTACACTATTTTTTCTCATCTCCAACACGGATATATCAATTTTAACAGAATTAAACGTATATTTTAGTTTTTAACAACAAAAATGTAATAAGTATCATTAATTAAACAAAAAATAAATATCAATTTTCAAGAAAAGACAATTTTTTACACAAATTTTCAACTTTGAAATACATTTGTTTACATATATTGGTACAATATATTACTAAACTTAAACTTTATAAAAAGTTTGAATGTCTTTACAAAGGGTTCATATTTATATTTTTCACGTCTTGACTGCATTCGAAATCTTACAACAAAAGTATACTTTTATTATTATTATTATTCTAGAAAACCTAAAAAGTCATTTCTTGCTGCTTTAGACACTTGACATATTAAAACTACTCTGAGATATTCTACCCATATAATTAATCAAATTAGGACATGATTCATCTTACACTTCAAAATTTCTAAATTTTTACAATACTTATTTTCATCAAACTTTATTCTTGATCCTATATATTTTAACAGTACAGAATTTTAACATCTGTTTTTATCTACTTATCAGAAACTTATTAAAACACCCAACAACATTTTTCAAATATGAATATTATCTTTACAGTTTAATAATACAAAACATACACGAATACAAAGTTTAATTTTTACAAACATTTCATATTTCAAACCAAACTATTCGAAATTTTTACAACATAAGAGCAAACATTAGACGAACTTTTTAACATCAATATTGCTTAGATCTCTTCATCATAACTTTTAACTATGATAATTATCCATTTTTAGGTTGATTGTCGAAAAACTGTAACTGAAACTACATAAACGTAATGTAAAAAACCATGTTCTCACACAATTTCTTGAAATTCAACAAAGAATTGACTATTACTCCAATAGTTATCTACATCAATCTCGACTCTCGATAGTATATATATATATATATATTTCATCATTACACACTTACAACTCTTTTCAAACGTTTATCAGAAAAATAAGTCAATCAAAGTCTAGTAGTAGTAGTAGTTATCACACCTGTTCCTCAGAAATATTACTATCATATGAAACAGTAAAAAAAATTAATAGATGTTTAATATTTAATAACCTCATACGTGAAATTACTGTCGAATGAGAATACTAATAATCTATAAAATCAACCGTTGAATAAAAAATAGTACAGATTACCGAAAATTCAAATGTTTTTTTCCATAAAAGTTACAAAAATTAACAAATGAATGACAAGTTAGAGAAATAACTAAAAAAATTAATGAACATATTTACAAATTTATTAAAATCACACCATTTTCTGGGTTACAAACCACAATTTCTTGAAAAATTTAACACCGAATTTGTAAGATTTTAATACTAGTATTACATACACTCAATAAATATTCAAAATTAACAAAAAAATAATTTTTTAGTCTCATCAATAAGCAGAAATTCTATATTAAAAGAATATTTTCATAGTAGTACTTATAAAAATAAGAGTTTACAAACTGATTTTCATAATTTTATCACATTTAATCTTAATTTTTATACATAAAACATTATTTAATCAAATTTTATGCTTTCTAATTCAGTAAAATTCAATACTTTTTTAGTTTTTAAACCAATAGCACAATTTTTATTTACATCAAACTTGATTCTTTACCTTTTATATTTCCACATTACACAAGTGAGATAAATACTAACTTGGAACAGGAGTCGAAGTCAATTGATTCCATTCGATTTTCATCGTATACGCATTGCTCCTACACGAAATTTCTTACTACTATAATCATCTAATGTATTAAAACTAATCTACTCATATTTTTAATCAATTCATCAGATGTTTCATCTCGCACTTCTGAATTATCGTCCATCAAGTTGCTTAAAATATAAATACTATCTTTATAGTTTTAATGATATATAGTATACATGGTTTATCTTGAGTTAGCACTTCCATAGTATTAATCAAATTATATGTTTCATCTTCCACTTCTGAATTATCGTCCATCAAGTTTTTTTTAAATAATAATATATTTATAGTTTTTGATTATACATAGCATGTATGAATGCAATCTTTAATTTTAACACTTCATATTTCAAATAACCTATTCCCGAAACCAAGCTATGTGAATTTTACCACAATGCTTATTATCATAGAATAATTTGTGTTTCACACTTTTCTAAAAATAGTCAGATATGTACCCTTCAGAGGAATTACTATCATATGAATAAACGAAGAAAATGTAATTTATATTAAATGTACACGAAATTGATTGCAATATACATGTATTTAATAAAAATAAATAAATAAGCGATTATTTATACATTAAACCTTTACTAAATATATATTTCTTTCATTATACAGATGTTTCAACAAGATGAACCAAAACAGCAGCTAACTTCAGAAAGTAATGATCCGAATGATTCATCCCTAGCGCATGTAGCGTTAACGAATAACGAATGTGAGTACTTATATGAGAAATACTAGAATTCGTATATGAAACGTAATTAGAGTAAATACAAAATGATTTGTCTTACTACCTACACTTTAACAAGTGCCTTTTTACCTATATTGTTGAAGAGAATCCTAACTGTGACCATTTATTTCTATTACAGATGTGCTCTATTTGCTACAAACACTTCTTAAATAAATGGAATTTAACAGAACATACAAAAATCTATACAGGTGAAAAACCTTACACTTGGAAAGATTACCATAAATGCTGTTTTCAAGGAGACGTGAATCAAAAATGCACACATCATCATATAAAACATCGTCAGAATATGTAAACTTAGTGAAGATATTCAAAAATTAGTCAGACTTTTGAAGAATTTAGAAATAAAGGAAGATATTTAGACTATTTACCCATCATATTTTCACAACACTTACCACAATATCTCAAACTTAAAATTTGGAAGACATACACACTGCTGAAAAGTAATTTTGCAATTCTTCTAACCTGTATGAATGTATAGATATTATTTTGCAATGTATTCTTTAAATGCTCACATTAAATATTCTTTTATATACATATATCATTGTGTTTATTTTTCTAATACCTATTACATTAATGAAATACATAACATTTTAAGTGAAACAACACTCTCACAACTTAAAAAATGCATAAGAACATACAAAAAATAAGCAGATGTATGAAAAAATATGCAAGTTTACAAAATAATTTCATTGTTTTCTAGAAATAATAACAAAAAAATATTTACAACATGAAAAAATTGCAAAAGTGAAAAGAAAAACAAAAATGTAAAAACAAAAAATCATAAAGTGAAAAACTCATAACAAAGTTTTTGAAAAAAATATTTACAACAAAATTTTTTTTTTACAAAAACCAAAATTTCAAAAAATATTTTTTCAAAAAAATTTTTTTCAAAAACATTTTTACAAAAATTTTTTTTTCAAAATATGTTTTTACAAAAGTGAAAAAAAAAATCACAACGTTAAAAAAATGAAAAATTTTTGTTAAAAAAAGTGTAAAAAAATTTGCAAAAATTTCAAAAAAAGTTATGAAAAAAGCTTCAAAAATTTTGTTGTTTTTAATACAGTATGCAATGGCGAAACCATTGCATTTGCTATTAAAAGCAACAAAAATTTTGAGACTTTTTTTTATACCTTTTTTGAAATTTTTGCAACTTTTTTGCATTTTTTTTTACACTTTTTTTAACAAAAATTTTTCATATTTTTAACGTTGTGATTTTTTTTTCACTTTTGTAAAAACATATTTTGAAAAAAAAATTTTGTAAAAATGTTTTTGAAAAAAATTTTTTTGAAAAAATATTTTTTGAAATTTTGGTTTTTGTAAAAAAAAAATTTTTGTTGTAAATATTTTTTTCAAAAACTTTGTTATGAGTTTTTCACTTTATGATTTTTTGTTTTTACATTTTTGTATTTTCTTTTCACTTTTGCAATTTTTTCATGTTGTAAATATTTTTTTGTTATTATTTCTAGAAAACAATGAAATTATTTTGTAAACTTGCATATTTTTTCATACATCTGCTTATTTTTTGTATGTTCTTATGCATTTTTTAAGTTGTGAGAGTGTTGTTTCACTTAAAATGTTATGTATTTCATTAATGTAGTAGGTATTAGAAAAATAAACACAATGATATATGTATATAAAAGAATATTTAATGTGAGCATTTAAAGAATACATTGCAAAATAATATCTATACATTCATACAGGTTAGAAGAATTGCAAAATTACTTTTCAGCAGTGTGTATGTCTTCCAAATTTTAAGTTTGAGATATTGTGGTAAGTGTTGTGAAAATATGATGGGTAAATAGTCTAAATATCTTCCTTTATTTCTAAATTCTTCAAAAGTCTGACTAATTTTTGAATATCTTCACTAAGTTTACATATTCTGACGATGTTTTATATGATGATGTGTGCATTTTTGATTCACGTCTCCTTGAAAACAGCATTTATGGTAATCTTTCCAAGTGTAAGGTTTTTCACCTGTATAGATTTTTGTATGTTCTGTTAAATTCCATTTACTTAAGAAGTGTTTGTAGCAAATAGAGCACATCTGTAATAGAAATAAATGGTCACAGTTAGGATTCTCTTCAACAATATAGGTAAAAAGGCACTTGTTAAAGTGTAGGTAGTAAGACAAATCATTTTGTATTTACTCTAATTACGTTTCATATACGAATTCTAGTATTTCTCATATAAGTACTCACATACGTGTTATTCGTTAACGCTACATGCGCTAGGGATGAATCATTCGGATCATTACTTTCTGAAGTTAGCTGCTGTTTTGGTTCATCTTGTTGAAACATCTGTATAATGAAAGAAATATATATTTAGTAAAGGTTTAATGTATAAATAATCGCTTATTTATTTATTTTTATTAAATACATGTATATTGCAATCAATTTCGTGTACATTTAATATAAATTACATTTTCTTCGTTTATTCATATGATAGTAATTCCTCTGAAGGGTACATATCTGACTATTTTTAGAAAAGTGTGAAACACAAATTATTCTATGATAATAAGCATTGTGGTAAAATTCACATAGCTTGGTTTCGGGAATAGGTTATTTGAAATATGAAATGTTAAAATTAAAGATTGCATTCATACATGCTATGTATAATCAAAAACTATAAATATATTATTATTTAAAAAAAACTTGATGGACGATAATTCAGAAGTGGAAGATGAAACATATAATTTGATTAATACTATGGAAGTGCTAACTCAAGATAAACCATGTATACTATATATCATTAAAACTATAAAGATAGTATTTATATTTTAAGCAACTTGATGGACGATAATTCAGAAGTGCGAGATGAAACATCTGATGAATTGATTAAAAATATGAGTAGATTAGTTTTAATACATTAGATGATTATAGTAGTAAGAAATTTCGTGTAGGAGCAATGCGTATACGATGAAAATCGAATGGAATCAATTGACTTCGACTCCTGTTCCAAGTTAGTATTTATCTCACTTGTGTAATGTGGAAATATAAAAGGTAAAGAATCAAGTTTGATGTAAATAAAAATTGTGCTATTGGTTTAAAAACTAAAAAAGTATTGAATTTTACTGAATTAGAAAGCATAAAATTTGATTAAATAATGTTTTATGTATAAAAATTAAGATTAAATGTGATAAAATTATGAAAATCAGTTTGTAAACTCTTATTTTTATAAGTACTACTATGAAAATATTCTTTTAATATAGAATTTCTGCTTATTGATGAGACTAAAAAATTATTTTTTTGTTAATTTTGAATATTTATTGAGTGTATGTAATACTAGTATTAAAATCTTACAAATTCGGTGTTAAATTTTTCAAGAAATTGTGGTTTGTAACCCAGAAAATGGTGTGATTTTAATAAATTTGTAAATATGTTCATTAATTTTTTTAGTTATTTCTCTAACTTGTCATTCATTTGTTAATTTTTGTAACTTTTATGGAAAAAAACATTTGAATTTTCGGTAATCTGTACTATTTTTTATTCAACGGTTGATTTTATAGATTATTAGTATTCTCATTCGACAGTAATTTCACGTATGAGGTTATTAAATATTAAACATCTATTAATTTTCTTTACTGTTTCATATGATAGTAATATTTCTGAGGAACAGGTGTGATAACTACTACTACTACTAGACTTTGATTGACTTATTTTTCTGATAAACGTTTGAAAAGAGTTGTAAGTGTGTAATGATGAAATATATATATATATATACTATCGAGAGTCGAGATTGATGTAGATAACTATTGGAGTAATAGTCAATTCTTTGTTGAATTTCAAGAAATTGTGTGAGAACATGGTTTTTTACATTACGTTTATGTAGTTTCAGTTACAGTTTTTCGACAATCAACCTAAAAATGGATAATTATCATAGTTAAAAGTTATGATGAAGAGATCTAAGCAATATTGATGTTAAAAAGTTCGTCTAATGTTTGCTCTTATGTTGTAAAAATTTCGAATAGTTTGGTTTGAAATATGAAATGTTTGTAAAAATTAAACTTTGTATTCGTGTATGTTTTGTATTATTAAACTGTAAAGATAATATTCATATTTGAAAAATGTTGTTGGGTGTTTTAATAAGTTTCTGATAAGTAGATAAAAACAGATGTTAAAATTCTGTACTGTTAAAATATATAGGATCAAGAATAAAGTTTGATGAAAATAAGTATTGTAAAAATTTAGAAATTTTGAAGTGTAAGATGAATCATGTCCTAATTTGATTAATTATATGGGTAGAATATCTCAGAGTAGTTTTAATATGTCAAGTGTCTAAAGCAGCAAGAAATGACTTTTTAGGTTTTCTAGAATAATAATAATAATAAAAGTATACTTTTGTTGTAAGATTTCGAATGCAGTCAAGACGTGAAAAATATAAATATGAACCCTTTGTAAAGACATTCAAACTTTTTATAAAGTTTAAGTTTAGTAATATATTGTACCAATATATGTAAACAAATGTATTTCAAAGTTGAAAATTTGTGTAAAAAATTGTCTTTTCTTGAAAATTGATATTTATTTTTTGTTTAATTAATGATACTTATTACATTTTTGTTGTTAAAAACTAAAATATACGTTTAATTCTGTTAAAATTGATATATCCGTGTTGGAGATGAGAAAAAATAGTGTAAAACTAATAAAATTTGTTTAAATTCGTCTCTTTATTCTTAAAATTAATATTTTCTATTGTATAGAATACATACTTTTGAGGAATGTATAACCGGAAAACATTAAAAAATCTTAGAAAATTGGTGTTAAAAATATTAAATACAGTTGCTTCAATGATATCTTTTCGATATGTAAAGTGATTGTAGCATTTAGAAATGTACTTCTGAGGAATGTATAATCGGAAAATGATAGAAAATCTTAGAAAATTGGTGTTAAAAATATTAAATACAGCTACTTCAATGATATTTTTTAGATATGTAAAGTGTTTGTAGTATTTCGAATATGTACTTCTGAGGAATGTATAATCGAAAAATCTTAGAAAATTATTGGTGAGTATTGTAAAAACTCAGAATTCATTAAAGTGTAGAGCGAAACAAGTGTCAATTTAATTAATAATATGAAAAGAATAAGTGGAATTAGTCATGTGTACTATCTAAACATTAAGCATAGTATTTATATTTTAAATAACTTGGTGTTTGATAACATAAATATTTCAAAAAGGTAAAGTGTTGAAAATTTGTATAAAAATTCGTATTTTCTTGAAAATCAGTATTTTTTTTGTTTTTGTTTGTTTGTTTGTTTAATTAGTGATACTTATTAAGTTTCTGTTGTTAAAACTAAAACATGCGTTAAATTCTTCAGTTAAAAAAATCGATATTTCCATGTTACTTTTGAAAATACTAGTATAAAAATTAATCAAATTCGATAAAATTCGTCTTTTTCCTTAAAAAATATTATTTTCCATTGTTTTTCTTTAATTATTAGTATTTATTAAGATAATGATTGTTCAAAAACAAAAATCACAAGTTTATATCCTTCTAAGAAAACGACTTTTATAACGTAAAAGATATTTTTCTTGAATGAAAACCTTACGAAGTGTGACGTCGAAAAACCCATTGTCCTCTCCCCTTTAGGAATTTTGAGGTTAGATGGGGAGAAACGTTGTTGTTCACTTCTAATGTTTGCATCGGTAAAAATCCTGTTGAATTCGTAAGATTGAGGAAATTAGTTTAAAAAATGTATTTTATATTTGTTTTCGAGAAAAATATATCTTGAGATTTAGTCACCTAAAGTTTGAAATCTTATGTAACTAGTGTTTTTTAAAGTATGTTAAAATGTCAAATTACTGTAAAAGTTTATACAATTGACCTTCTTGCTTAAAAAAAAAATAAAAAAATAAATAAATAAATAAATAAAAAATCACTATTTTCGTTTGTTAAATGCTTAATTATTAAAATTCGTTCCGGTAATAGTTGTTCGAATGTTAAAAATGTATGTTTAAATTTCGTTTTTAAGTTGAAAATATCTAAAGAAATCGGTTAAAATTTATATTTTTTATTGTTTTTTGCTTAATTAACAATGTTCATTAAGGGATTGCTGTTCAAAAACTAAGATAAATGTTTAAGTTTCCTTCCTTAAGTTGATATTATAGTTGAAAAATTCTAAAGAAATTGGTTAAATTTAATATTTTCCGTTGTTTTATTTAATTAAAAATGCTCGTGAAGGAAATGGTTGTTCAAAACTGGAATACATGGTTAAGTTTCTTTCTCTCAAATTGGTATTCTGAAGTTTGAGTTGATAAAAATCGTAAGAAATCAGTCTTTTTCTATAAAACTTGATATTTTCCATTGTTTTTTACTTAATTAACGATACTCATTAAGGTTATAGCTGTTGAAAAACTGAAATATACGTTTAAGTTTTCTCTTTTAAGTTGATAAAAATCGTTAGAAATCAGTCTTTTTCTATAAAACTTGATATTTTCCATTGTTTTTACTTAATTAATACTACTCATTAAGATGTCTATCAAGCAAAATTCAAATATATGTTTAACTTTCTTGCGTTAAATTGATATTCCCATTGTAGTTGAAGAAATCTAAATAAAATGGTTAAAAACTGAGATTTTCCATTGTTTCATCTAATTAATAATACTCATTAAATTTATGGTTGTTCAAAATTCAAATATAAATTTAATCTTCATCATATAGTATGATTCCGAGTTGAGATGTGATTGATAATATTTTTAATTAGGGAAGGTTGATCACCTCTCATGTTATAATAGAATGTTCCTTTTTTCCACTAGGAGGCGTTTGTGGTGGGGGATGCACGGTGGGCGCAGGGGTACCGCAGGAGGGACCAGGAGGGCGGCGGTGGCACGGTGGTGGCGGCGGGGCGCGGAGGGATGCGGAGGGGCGGTTGCTGCGTGGTGCGGCGGCGACACGGTGCCGCAGTGCCGCCGCCGGCTGTCCCCGTACTCTTGTTTTCCTACTACTATTAAAATACAGAAGACGGCGCGAAACGTTGATAGTTTTATTTTATTTTAACTGCACAAATGTATATTAAAATTCTTGTTTTGTGCACCACTGAGTAATGTGTTGTATTTTAATAAATACATTCTTATTAGACATACCAGATGTTAAGACCAATAAGGTTATTTGAGCGAAAAATTTCAGCTGGCTATTGCCCAGTTAGCTTAACAGGTAAAGCATTGGCTTTGTAAACCAAATATCTGGGTTCAATTCCTGGCCTGGGCTATTTTTCGCTCAGTTGGAAATATTCAATCCGTATGATACGTTTACCAATTAGTTTTATTGTGTTGAAAATAATAGTATAAATACTCAATTGTCACTAAAATAGTGTTTCAACACTCGCACATCCTATTGGCACACAGAAAGTTAAGAGGATATTTACTTTGTACCCGTTATACACTCAAAATTTTCATCATCCTATACTCTTCTTAGCATAAAATGAAGTTATTACAAATAGTTTAATAAGAAACATACAATCTACAATGTGAATAGGCACTCATATATCTTTCTGTGTCAGAGAGAGAGAGAAAAAAAATTATGAGCCCCCTACATTTTCTTGAGTCCCCCCCCCTAATGTTTTCATTATTCTGCCCTGAATAAGTGAAGAATAAAAACGTTCCCTTTTCTGTGTTGAAGTTAGAAAAAAAGCGTTTTTTATTTTCCGCGCCCGAAAGGGAAATAGAATCGGAGAATGACACAGATACCTGCGTGGAAATCGAAACCGATCTCGATATTGAGGTTCCGCATCGAAGGAGATAAGAGGAGCGCACGCGATTAACCTTTCATCGATTTCATCGACCTTTCATCGATTCGCACTGAAGATTATATCAATGATACCGAATTAAGACTCGTTGCGCAAAATAATAATAAAAAATTTTTCAAAGGGTTCATATCTTTTTAACACTTTCCAACAAAGTTGAAAAGTGTTTATGCATTCGGTTTGTCTGGCCGACTTCCCGCGCTCTAACTCCCGCAAATATACTCGGATTCCTCTGAAATTTTTATATGTTATTAATGTTTACCCTAGCACGAAACCTATTGAAAATGAAGTTTCTACTATGATGAGTGTATTTACAAGGATAGTCAAAAGTTTTCCGATACAATACGGCCAATGGGAAAAAATCGTTTCAAATGAATTTTAATAGGTGTTACACTCTGATAAACTTATTCAAATTTACATGGATTCGCAAAGTGCACTAAAATAAGCATTCTGTAAAATATGCTGCCAAAATAATAATTATTATTCATTTACAGGGCCACTCAAAAGAATTCCATTACACAATAATAAAGGCGGCAATAGTTTGCGACATATTTGAATAATGTTAAACGGTTTCAAGTATCATAAAATTTATATACGCTGTTCAGACTTAATATTTAACGCATAATATGAAGTGCATAGCTTTTACAGGGACACGCAAAATATTTCAAATGTTATACTTTTATCTGAAATATTCTGTATTATTGATGATAGACGATGGATGGTTGAAATGCTTTTTCAATTATGATATGAGTTTTTAAGTTTTACAAAATGTCTGCAAATTATATGGTGTATATAAATGTTATAGTTGATATACAGGGTTACACAAAAGAGCTCATAAAGGTTACTGAATATGACAGTAATTAACTTAAAGGTGGTAGTAATGTATTTTTATGTTGAACTGCTTTTAGTTTACTAAGAAATGTTTGTAGAATATAGATAAAATGATATACAGGGTCACGCAAAGAATTAGCAACATGATGAGGATATGTGATAATTTCTGGAAATGTGATTTAAGTAGCTTTAAGAATGTATTTGTTTGAACTAAATTTTAACTAAATACTGGCGTGTAGTAAAGATACTGGATAAATTACAGGGCTGAACAAAAGTATTGAAGTATTTTCCATCTATTAGAATAAAGTGCTGCAAGAGAAATTTCAGCCAGTTAGGCATTTCCTTGCTAAACTAAATTTTCCCATTATATTGTATATCTATATCAACGGACGGATCAAATACAGGGCTGTTCAAAAGTATTCCAATACATATTTGACTATGGACAGTTTGTTTTCCAATTGTAACGGTGCTGAGATTGAAAGGTTCATTTGTTTGTTCATTTGTTTGATTTGTTCATTTTGAAACACGAATGGATGAACATGATTTTGGAAGAGATGTACAAGATGCCATTTCATTTTTCATTCAATATGTTAAAATATGATTTATAAGCAATTATTTTCTCAGTATGACCCTTGCTTTTGTCCCCAGATCTCCCACTTCGGAAAATTCGGCTCATAACGCCGGCTTTAACAGCATTTTTGCGATGTTTTCTGCGTTTATAAAAATAAAATTGACGAGTACGGCACATTGTGTACTTTCTAAAAAAGAAAGTTTCCCAGTTTCAGTTACACGTTAGGCACGGACTGAAGTTCTTTGGCCGGAGGACATCTCAGAAGATTCGACTCACCCGAAAACAGGTGAAGAAATTCATACTGAATCAACCAACTGTCCACTGGGTTTCATTTCGGGTATTCACATTAGAGGTCTGCACGGGCCGGAATTTCCAGGCCCGAGCCCGGCCCGGCCGTTGTAAAACTCAAAAGTTCGGCCCGTTTAAATTTTTATATTTTAGGCCCGCCCGGCCCGTTTTGGCCCGTTACAATTTCTACGATTTCTAAAAAATTCAGATTTTTATCATATAACTAAGATTCCTTTAAAGAATACTGCATACATATCTATGGAATGATTTTACAGTATATTTTACAGCAAATAGACATTAACAACATTAATGATTACTTAGATTCTTAGGCTTTCAACATTCGAATAAAGATTCATTAAAAAAATTAATATGGCTTAGAATAAAATAAAAAAGAAAGAAAGCTAAAAACATCGTTAATTTTGAAGCTGTTTAATAAAAGAAGATTTATAAACATATTTCTATATCATTTAATTATAGATTTCAAATCCTAATTCATTGTTAAATTCAAAGAAGCTCCTTTTAGATACATTTCTAAATTCATTTTTTTTTTCTCAGAAACGCATAAGATTAGCAGATATCTTTATTCAGAAACTATATAATCGAATGGCGTTATCCATTTTTTGATACAAGCAATTTAAGAATACTGCAAACAAATAAAATACTGTCATAATTAGCGTTTTGAATAGAATTTCCGGAAGCAATAGCAAGGGAAGGGAGAAAAACCTGCAATCATTTGAGAAACTATTATACCTCAACAAGGTTATACAAGTATTTTATTTACCAAAAATGAAAAAAGCTATTCGATTCCAAATCCCTTCAATAGTTAGGCTTATCACTTTTATACTTTTACAATTTAAAATTAATCAGAAAATGTGTCAAACTTTCGCATTATTGAAAAATTAATTTAAAAATCATCAAGAAATATATATCCGAAGACTAAGCTAACATAAGTTCTTTATCACTGTTAATAATTTTACAAATCATGTTTTCTGCAATAATTAAGTCTAGTACCGGTCCGGCCAGTCTATATGTAGAAAAATAATGCAAGCGTGATCTCGGACCGGCATAAGTCAGCTAAAAAAATATTATAACGGGTTACACATAATGTAATTTTCCGATGCCGATGCACTGTGCATTTTTATATTGATGCTGTCAAACTAGTATGGCCACATTTATACTTATTCTCGTTAAAACCATTTTCGTTGAAAATAGCTCATATTTTATCGTTTCTGCTTAAATCTTCAGAACGGGCCGGAGGATTTTTTTTTATCGGCCCGGCCCGGCCCGTTTATGTTGTTTGTCGGCCCGGCCCGTTGAAAAAACTATTTTAAATCTGCCGGCCCGGCCCGCGGGCCGGGCCGGGTACCGACCGAGGGCCAAGTCCGGACCCGTGCAGACCTCTAATTCACATCCATCAGTGATATACCGAATCAAGACTGGTTGCACACACACAAAAAAAAAAATGTTCAAAGGGTTCATTTTTTTTTTTTACTTTCTTCAATCTTTACTAGAAAAAACTATTGGATTCATGAAAATTTCGAAATCCGGTTTTCGACGAATTGACACGTTTTACGGGGTGAGAGAACGAGAACCCGATAAACACGTTTCTACAAAACATCTGTCTATATGTGATAAACTATTTGTGGGCGCTCTATCTCAAGAACTAATCCACAGTATTTCGCAAAACTTTAGATTCAGTTAGGCCTTAATATAAACTGGATCTGACGTGTCGCTCAAAAGTGTTGAGCTGCTAGGCTGCATTATTCACAATTTCCACAATAACCTTATCTCAAGAACTAATGCACCGATTTTGACCAAACTTCAGATTCAGGTACAAGTTGACATAAGTCGTCGCTGACTGTTCCGCATCGAAGGAGCCTTTGATGCACGCTGCTTTATCGATTCGCACTGAAGATTATATCACTTATATAAATGATATCAAATCAAGACTCGTTGCGCAAAATGAAAAAAGAAAAAATCAAAGAGCCCTTTTTTTTTCCAATTGTAACTGCAGCGGCGTGCTAACAGAAAACTGCAGCAGGGCAAAGTTTAAATTTGGCACCCCGTCCCCCTTTTCTTTTTATGACAGGTGTCACAAAATTGAAAAGTGTGGAAACAAACGAATTCTATTGAATACATATTTCGCGTTTATTTTACAATTTTAAGAAAGTTTAATTTTAACAACTCAAGAATATAAGATAAAAAAAATTAAAACAAAGATAAAACAATAAGATAAAACAATAAGATAAGATAAAAAAATTTCACTTATATTTTGGCATAGGGTATCCGGAAAATAGATGTGAAACAAATGTATCTACAATAAAGTATAATACATTTCAACCCCTTTTGGATACTAAGAAAAAAGTCACATGCTATTTAGAGAATGTATGTTTTGATTCACAAAAAAAAAAAAAAAAAAAAAAAAAAAAAAACAGTATGTACATATTTACTTTTTTTTACAACAAAAAAAGAAACAAATCAGTTTGTTAGCATAAATTTTGTGCCCCTCATTTTACGTGCCCGAGGCGACTGTCTCAGGTTTCGCACGGCCCTGTGCAACAGGAGACATCCCCCCCCGGGAAAATTTAAAATTTTGTATTTTCAATGGTCAAAAAGTCCAATTTCTCCCCCCCCCTGAACTCTATAATGTCCCCCCGGAGCCACTGAAGTCCCTCCCGGAAAAAAGTGTCGGAATTCAATACTGCTGATGTTGGCCTTAAATTTTTGGCCTTCATTGGAATCCACAACCTGTGTTCAATTCAGGGGGTGGACCGAGGGGGGACCCCCCCCCCGGAAGGAATAATTTGTCCCACACGGAGGATTTGAAATTTTGAGTTTTCAATGGTCAAAACTTGTAATCCCACCCCCTATTCCGGTACTTTATAATGTCCCCTCCGGAGCCCTAGAAATCCCTCCCGGAAAAAAAAAAATCTAAATTCAAGACTGTCCTGTCCACAGCTTTCACGAATTCGACAAAAGGGAGTCATACAAATCGGCCGTTGTTGTATTTAAAAAATAAAGAGCAGATAACAGTATACTTTGTTTCGAAAAAGGCACTAGTTTCGATGATGCCGAAATAAACTTTAAAAAATTATTAGGAAGGATCCTTTAGGGTCGACCTGCGAAATTTTTTTACATCTTTTTCTTTGTTTATTTTCTCGAAAAATCTATTTAGATCATGAGACTAACCCATTTCTTTTAAATTTTCATAAATGTTCGAAGTAAATGAAAGGGGCCGTCCATTAATCATGTGATGTTTTTTTTTTTTGGCATTTTTAACCCCCCCCTCCCCCTTCGTGATACATGGTGAGGTTCAAGACTACCCCCCCCCCAACCCTACATCACGTGTATTTTTTAGTACCTACAAAGAATCTTAATTTTTTTAGAATATTTATTATAAAATACAGGTTCAAGTATCATCAAATTTTATTATAGAAAATAAAAAAAAATACAATAATAACCTTAAGAGGTATACAGAAAGGTTGCAAGTTGTTTTGGACTGACATAAAAATAGTGAAAGAAATGCGAAAAGTTTTTTTGTAGTAATACATAAACATAATTTAATTTACAATGTCCTCAGACCACGGATTAGCAAGACTTTCTTCAACACCAATAACTGGATAAGCATCTTGCAAGTTAGTTGTAGGCACAGTGCTTTGTTGAAGATTAACATCGGTTTCATCAAGCCACTCGGCGTCATCATTTTCGCGCACTACGCAGAGAATCTCTCTCGCGGGACCTTCACTTCGTTCGTTGCCTGGCAACGGTGAATCAAGGTCACACTACAAGCCGCTTTCGACTTTGTACGCGTTTGACGAAAAAATAAATACACGAAACGCCGCTTTTCGGTTCAGTATTGCGCGTTTGCCGAAAAAATAAATACTCGTGATATATTACTACACCCCCCTCCCCCCTTGTGATGTTTCGTGATTTTTTTTATGAACCCTTCCCCCCCCCCTCTTGAGCCTCGCTTGATTAATGGACGGCCCCAAATGCGAAATGCTAATGTCCCATTCACCACGGCATTTTTTTTTTTCTTTTGGCTTTTACTTACCCATCATACGTAGTATAGGGTAAATCTTGTAATCGTTTTGAAAATCGAAAAAAAAAAAAAATTACGGATTTATACGTTTCAGATAATGGAAATGCCGAAAAACATTAAAAAAAAAAAAAAAAAAAAAAAAAAAAAAGTTTGCCGTCCGTCCGTCTGTGTGTCTGTCTGTCTGTGACCGCTCTATCTCCCGAACAAATTGAGATAGAGACTTGAAATTTTGTATGTATTTAGTATGTAAAAATGGGACAATTTAATATGGGACTATTTAATATCGGTAATCTCGATTATCCGGAACTATTTTTTTTCGGACTCTCGAAAAATTCGTTCTGATGAAACGTATATAAAAATTTTCGAATTTTTTTATTTTAAGGAATGGACGTAAAAGGCACTAAAATAACAAAAATTTTGCTTTAAGAACAAAGTCAATCGGATTATTAGTTGCGGAGATATGTGTAATCCTGTTTTCCAAATTCTTCGATTTTTCATGACCCTGTATTTCATTCAAATTTCAATTTACAGATATACTTTAACTGGAAATGAGACGCTTAATAAAACGCAGTAAATTTTTAGCTAATATGATCATCATTTTTTGAGTTATAAAAATGTTTCTTTTACGCCATCCGGTACTACTTGAGTATTTTGGCGTTTTATATAATTTGGCGAAATTGGCTCAACAGCAATTATGCATATTAAAATTATTTAATTATGCGTTTACATTTTATTTTGGAATTGCCATAGATAGTTTACAAGCGTTTTATTTTCATATTTTATATTATGATGGGTAAGTATTACAGTGGCCCCCCCAACGACTACTTTTCTATCTGTACAAGAAGATAGTATTGGATTCGTGAAAAAAAATTCGACTATCGGTTTTCGACGGATTGACACTTTTTTGGAATGAGAGAACCCGAAAAACATATTTTTACAAAATGTCTGTCTGTGATTCTGTCTGCATATGTTCATAAATTTTGTGGGCGCTCAAAAACTAATTTCAAGGATTTTCAGAAAACTTTAGAGTCTGTGAGACCTTGATATAAATTAGATCTGGTTAGTTTTTGGTACATATGGCTCAACAGGTGACGCTGCTATGCGGAATTATTCACAATTTCCACAATAAACATATCTCAAGAACTAGTGCATGGATTTTAATAAAAGTTTATATTTAATTACTACATGACATAATATGGTTCTGATTACGTTTGGTACAAATCGCTCAACATTTGGCGCTGCCATGATCCATTTTGTGATGATCGCAATAACTCTATCTCAAGAACTAATGCACGAAATTTTCTAAACATCAGAATCAGTTAGTCCCTGATATAGATTAGTGTTGTTCTGTTTTTGGTGTCAATCGGCCTACAGATGGCACAGCTATGCTGCATTCTTCACGATTTCAAAATTGCTGTATCTTAAGTACTAATGCTTGGATTTTCATCAAACTTCAGATCCAATTAGTATCTGATAAAAAATTGATCCTGATTTGTTTTTGGTATACATCGCCCAACAGGTGGCGCTGTTATGCTGATTTTTTTTTTA
Source organism: Maratus speculifer (assembly GCA_964019185.1). Lineage (NCBI taxonomy): Eukaryota > Metazoa > Arthropoda > Arachnida > Araneae > Salticidae > Maratus > Maratus speculifer. Next base: position 346,530,940 of record OZ025296.1, read on the forward strand.
ATTTTGCAATATCTCTATCTCAAAAACTAATGGACAGATTTTCATCGAACTTCAGATTTAGTTAGTTGACATAAGTTGCTGATGACTAGATTTTGGTTTAAACCACCTAACTGGTGCGGCTGCTATGCTGCATTTTTCAGGAAGGATTAACATGCATAAGATAGAAGAAAGTTTTGAGAACCGTGAGAGCGAATTGGGTTGATTTCATTGGATTAGGGGGCGAAAGGGCGGTCGCCCCGGGCGCGGAAAATTAGTGGGCGACAAATTTATATTACCAAAGTCATTTTTGGCGTGTCACAAAAAAAATTGAGAAAAGGGGGGGGGGTGGACGCCAAATTCTAACTTTGCCCCGGGCGCGATTTTCTCTTCGCACGCCCCTGCTGGGCAGAAGAATGCGACATAAGCATAAAGACAGGAGGCAAATTTGAGTTTCAAATCGGTTTTTCCTTTGTTAACAGGGGGGAAAAAAGTTCTGCTCAGTGTGTGATATGCCCAATGGAGTTGTTTAGAACGCGAAGGAAACAAGTGGACACGCATTGAAGTTACAATCAAATTGTAACTAAATTTTTCGCAATCCCTTCTGTAAATATTCTGATGATATTTTTATTTTCAATAAGCTGCTTCAAATGGTGAACACTTTTTATTCTTATTTTTTGACATCACATTGCAAGATGTTTTAAGGATCTCTCCTACATTTTATAGATAGAACATATTATTTTTAAGCTTCATTCTTTAAGCTTACATTTTCATACACATACGATGGTTCATACAAATTTATATCTAAGTGATTTCACTTCACTTCAGAAATGGGAAGTGCCAAAACTTGGAGCGACATCTATATTTTATTTTAATTTACACACATTTTCGGCACTCCCCACCTGATAATTTTCACGATTATCACCTTATGTTACACATACAATTTCTTACCTTTAAGAAAATATGAGAAAATCATTAAATAAACATTCTTAATATAAGTTGAAATATATGTTTCTTACCAATATGTACAACATAACATACCTGGCCAGGATTTTTGCAAGAACTTTTATAAAATAACATAATAAATGCAATAATAATAATGTAATAATAAATAATCAGTATTTACAGTATAAAATAAAATATTAAAATTATAATAAAAATATAATGCAATAAAAAATATTAATGGTAATTACATATTTACATAAACCTAATACTAAATTGAAATGTTATATGCCCAGAAAATTTTATTTACAAATTATATAATTAATCAGCAATTTCAAAAGGATATATAAGCTGAATGGGTCGTCTTAAATTTCCTTTTTTAGTCTTGACGACACAAGATCTGACTAGTCCATCACGGCCTCTGTTGACCTCAATAATTCGTCCTAAGTTCCATAAGAATTTTGACTTACTTACACCTTCAATTAAAACAATGTCATTAATTTTTAAGTCTCTCTGAGCATTAGGAGTTCCGAAGGAATGCAGACTTTTCGTTGCAAGTAAATACTCAGTCTTCCATTTCTCCCAAATCTGGCTCAAAAGTTTTGTCTGATACACTTTCCTTTTAATTAAACTAGTTCTAGTTACAGAGGTATTGAACAGTTCGTTAAAATTAAAAGGATATTCTACTTTGTGTCCAGCGAGCAAGAAATGGGCAGGTGTTAGTGGTTCAGGTTCAGCGTAGTCATCATAAACGTACGTCAGAGGCCTATGGTTGAGTACATTTTCTACCTCAACAAGCACAGTCATAAGCTCTTCGAAAGTTAGTAAAGCTTTTCCTAAGATTTCACTTAAAGGGTCCTTAATGCTTTTCATGAGCCTCTCATAAAAGCCTCCCCACCATGGGGCAAGTTCAACTATGAACTTCCATGTTATTTTTTCAGAAGATATAAAATCTTGAAAATCTTGGTGCTTAATTATGTTAAAGAAATATTGAATTTCTTTATTAGCACATTTAAATGTTTTGGCATTGTCAGAGTAGAATATATGACAGTTCCCTCTTCGGCTAAGAAAACGCCTAAGTGCCAAAATAAATTTGTTAGTTGACAAATCTGAAACTAGTTCCAGGTGGACAGCTCGAGTGACAGCGCAAGTGAAGAGGGCTATGTAAGCCTTGTCGGTGTTGTCCCCATTTTTAGGTGCGTTCGTAATTATGTAAATACGTAGCACCTATTGTTGTCGCTCAGTCAGTCCGTCCGTCTGTCCGTCTGTCTGTCCGTCCGCATATAACAACGCAAAAACTACCCAACCGAATCGTTTGAAATTTAAAATACATAATTATTGCATAATTTTGTCGAGTCATTTCAAATTTTATGAAAATCGGATGCATAGATCAATTACAGGGACAATCAAAAGGATTCCGTTACATTACGGTCAATGGGGAAAAAAGTTTCAAATGCATTTTAATCGTTTGAAATTAAAACGTATATTTATTACATAATTGTGTCGAGTCATTTCAAATGTTATGAAAATCGAATGCATTGATCAATTACAGGGTCAATCAAAAGTATTCCGTTACATTACGGTCAATGGGGAAAAAAGTTTCAAATGCATTTTAATGGTGTTACACTCATTTGAATATAATAGAATCGACATGAATCTATGAAATATGTACTAAAAATACATTTTGTATAATCTGTGATGCAAAGAATATTTATTATTAAATTACAGGGCCACACAAATGTATTCCACTCAATAATGTTATACGAGGAAACATTGTTTGGGGGGTGTTTTATTAAACTACTTCACATTTTATGAATAAGATATACGTTAATGAAGTATAATAAGAATTACTCCCTGCATATTTACAGGAACACAAAGATTTCGACCACTATACTGCATCCAAAGTACGCTCTACTATATCAGCAAGATCTGAATATTTTAAAACTTTGTTATCAACGAGCGCACCTCATTTGCTACGCTTTACGTGCAATTTCCAACTTGTTTACATAAACAGGACCGGTGAAATCCACGCCAGAAACGGAAAATGCAGGTGTTTCTGAGATCCGATCTCTAGGAAGTTGCGCCGTCATTTGTTTTGCTGGTTTCACTGCATATTTTCTACACACGAGGCATTTGTTGATGGCCTTTTTTACAGTTTGCCTCCCCTTGGGAATCCAATAATTTTGCCGCAATTTACATAGTGTAGCAGCAACCCCACCATGAAGCATTTTGTTGTGCTCGTGTAATATTAGCAATTCTGTAAATCGCGATTCCTTTGGAAGGAGGATTGGATGCTTTTCTCCGTAAGTATAATTACTCTCGTTTATTCTTCCCTTTATTCTTAATAAATCATTCTCATCAAGGAACGGTGCTAACGATAGTATGCTAGACTGTTTTTGAAGCTCACTCTTTGATTTAAGTGAGTCTATGTCTGATTTATAAAACTGTTTCTGGATTGCCTTAATGCAGACTATTTCTGCTTCTTGGATTTCGTCAGCAGATAAGGCACCATCGTCCACAGGTAATTTTCTTATTTTCCTTATAAAGCGTTTAACCCATGCAATTATTCTAAGTAATTTTAGCATACTACTGACATTTTCTGGAAGTTTCACCAACTCATTATTTTCAGTAATGGAGATTTAATTAGGATATTTTTCCTACGTTCTAATACGTTGTCATCATCTGAAACACTTTTCTATTGTACAGGCCATTCTGAGGAATTTGGCAACCAAGGTGGTCCAAACCACCATAATGGATTATCTTTCAAAAATTTCAATTTTAAACCCCTGGTTAATAGGTCGGCTGGGTTATCTTTACCTGCGCAATGATTCCAATTTTTCGGATCAGATAATTTTTGTATTTCTATGACTGTTACATACGAATGGTTTCCAGTCTTTTGCTGAACTTTTGATCCAGCTTAAAACAATTTTCGAGTCTGTCCAAAAAAATGCATTATCACAATAGTTATGAAATATTTCATTCAAACACTTATAGATCTTCACTGCTACAACTGCTCCCATTAACTCCAGACGAGGTAATGTTAGACTTTTAAGAGGAGCAACACGTGATTTTGACATTATAAGAGAAGTTTTCGCTTCGCCGTTTTTGTTCATATATTTAAAGTATGCAACAGCTCCATATGCTTTATTACTAGCATCGCAAAATATATGCACAGTTATATCTGTTGGATTTGCACCTCCCAGAAAATATCTTCTATCTATTGATATGTTTTTTAAATCTTGAACTTCCACTAACCAATTTCGAAATTCACTATCTAGATCTGCAGGAAGTTTTTCGTCCCATTCCAGCCCGTTAAGCCATATTTTTTGCATTAACAACTTAATTCTGATCATAAAGGGGGCTACATATCCAGCGGGATCATAGATTTTGGCAGCAGTACGCAGGACTGATCTTTTAGTGGCCAAATTAGTGTTAGTTGAAATATCTTGTAATTCTGATGAATCAATTTTTATAATGTCTTTATTTGTATCCCATTCCAGTCCCAATAATATAGACCGCTCAGATGGGTTATCTAACATACCGCTTTGTTTCCACGTATCTTTTCTTTAGAATTTGAATTAAATTTTCGCAAGTTCATACTAGCGTCCTTAAGTATAATACTAGCATTGAAAGAAAGTTTATAAGCATTTTCCGCTGTATCTGCTCCGGAATACAGATCATCAACATACATAGAGTTATTTAACATCTCAAAAACCTCAGGATAAAATTCTTTATATTTTTTAACATGTGCTTTAATTGTGGCTGCTAAGACAAAAGCGCTACACCGAATTCCAAATGGTAACCGTGTCATATTCATTATCTTAAAATATTTAGAGTCATCATTATTGAACCAAAGAAATTTTAAGTACTTTCTATCTTCTTTCGCTATTTCTATCATTAAGTATGCTTTCTCAATGTCGGAAGAAAAAGCAACTTCATATGTTCGGAATTTAAGTATCATATCTAATAAATTAGGATTTAAATTTGGACCTGCTACCTGCTACTAAAAGATCATTTAAAGATTTCGAATGATTTTCCTTTGAGGACGCATCAAAAACTATCCTTACGCGCGTACTTTCTTTATCTGGTCTTAAAACAGCCTTATGTGGCATATAGTATCCAGACAATAACGCATCATTTTTACATTCTTCTACAATTCCTTCACGGAGCTGCTCATCGATAACTTTCTTATATTCAGCGCATATTGCTTTATTTTTATTCAATTTTTCTTTCAAACTAGCGAACCGCTTTTTAGCAATGCAAAAATTATTATTAATTTCACGTGGACTCGAATCCCAAATCAGATTAGTTATGTACCTGTTATTTTTGTATTGCAATTTCCTCTCAAAATCTTCTATTAACAGTTTGTCCCTTTGGAATAATTCGTCACTTTCGTCCGAAATACCAATAGAATCAATTTCCCAAAATATTCTTAAATCATTTATTTCAACTGCATTTTTCATTACCGCAATATTTTGAGAACAACTGTTTCCATTTCTTAATTCCTGTCCCGTAATTACCCATCCAAAAACTGTTTTTACAGCTCCTGAATCTTTACTAATGGATACTCGTTCATTTAAGATAAATTCCCAAAATAGGTCTGATCCAATTAATATTTCAACATTTATTAAATCTTTTCCTACACAAGCATCCGCCATTTCCATTTTATTATCCCTCATAAATTCTCTAATTTGTGCAGATGGTTCGTACATCTCGGCACCTGATATTTTAGGAACAACAAGTGCTCGCACTTTAGTTCTGAAAAATTGATCTAAACTTTTAATTTCGACTTCTATTATTGGATATACTTTTTCTACCGCGCTCGGCATTCCGAAAGAATACACTGATAAAATCTCCTCACCTATTGGTTTTAAATTCGAAACTTCCACCAAATCCACAAAAACGAATGTTCGCTGACTTCCATTATCTAAAAGTATTCTAGTTAATTTTGAATTTTGATTAGAACTTGCAATAACCTTACATGTTTGTAAATAAACATTTTTAGAACACGTCATGTTCAGTGGCGTAGCTATGTTTTTTGGCGCCCGGGGCCAACAAGAAATTTTGCGCCCCCACCACAATATAGATATATAACAATTTCTCTCAATTTGGCGCCCCTAGGCCTCGGCGCCCGGGGCGGACGCCCCCCCCTTAGCTACGCCACTGGACTCATGTTATTATTACAATGTGAAACAGAACTAACAATTTCGAAACTAGAATTGTTTACATTTACTGTCGCCTCAAATCCCGAATTAGGAGACTCAGAATTTTGTTGCGTATTGCTTATTCTATCATCTTGAGTAGTGTTTAACCTTCTGCTGTTTTTTGTACAAATAGAACCATGGTGATATTGATTTTTACACTTAAAGCAAGATAATTTACTTCTACACTTTTTGCTGACGTGAAAAAATTTAAAGCATTTAAAACAACGATTAGAATTTTTCAATATCTTGAATTTTTCTTACGGCGGCAGACTACATTTGAATGAGTCATGGGGAGCAGAACAAAATATACAGGATAGAATTTGTGCATTCAAAGCGCTCGCAGAATTTGAATCTTTGAAATAATTTTTATTACTTTGCTTCTCGGGAGGACCTGTATACTTTCGTTTAGTTTCTTTAAAATGACTTAGCATAAGGGAAGATTCCCGACACTCAATTTCAATTTTTAAATATCGCAAAAGTTCCAAAACATTAAATTCATTTTCATCTGATTTCTCCAAAATTTAGAGCGAGATCATCTGGAATTAATCTAATCAGAATGGGATATAAAAGATGACCGTACATTTCAGGCCCGTAGCTAGACCTTATTGACAGGTAGGGCAAAAATTTTTCTAGGGGTGGCAGATTATTTCTTCATTTTTTCAGGGTTCCGTACTTATAAAGTGAAAAGGCAATCATTATAAGATACTACCGGGTCTGTCTGTCACAGCCATTTTACTCAAACTATAAAACGCGGGAAGCTCAAATTGGAGGAAGTAATAAAATCTATTCACCCACATATTATCAGATTATTAATCATTTACAAGTATATCTAAGAGGAGGGGGCTACCGCCATCCTCCTAAATATATTTGGTGTTAAGTTACTTGAAAAAAAAAAATATTTTCTTTGTATATCGTGTGGGGTATCTTGTGAAAGCTTTCGTTGTGCTGAACTCAAAAATACATTTATTTTAATTTTATATTTTCAGAGATATAATTGAAAATGTAGTGTAAGAATATATATACCCCCCCCCCCCTCCTCATCTAATTCCGAATTTACTGAAACTAAAATTATGAAAAAATTAGTGGTTATGAATGTTACTTTAAACCTTGTAGGAAAACGATAGCGATTACTCTAGATAGCAGTTTTTGAGAAAAACACACTTTTTCTGTTACACACGAATTCGGATTTGAAGGCATTGAGCAAAGGTATTGAGGAACATTGATGGCACCTATCGTAGCAGAAGTATAAAAGCATTGTTGATGATGATTTTGGAAAAAATTCGTTGATAATTAGCCGAGATATTAACCCTTAAAGACAGGGGTGGTTTGGACCTAAATAATGAGTGGCGGTGTACTCTGCATACTATCAGCTTTTAAAGCCCAGATAATATCTTTTAACAATATATTTGTGTAATGTAATACCTAGTCGCAGTATAAAAGCAATAACGTTCATACTTTTAAAAATATACTTATTTGATTAAAATTAATCACATAAATCAGGATTCATATGCATAAGAAAAGAAAATTATCCATTTTAGTACCAGGATTCTTTTTAAAAGTATTATTTGCCTTGTTTCATGCAAAGCGTTTTCTAAACGGATATAGCGGCTCCTACGTAACGAATGTGGTATTAAAATGTCTATTTAAAAAAAAAAAAAAAATTCCTTGTGCATGCGAACCTTTAGTAAATAGCATTGAGTTCGCGACTAGTTTACGTTGAGTGGGTTACTCATTACGACTCTTGTATATTTAAAAGTTAATTATAAACCCATCTGGAAAAACGTGTCACGGACCAAAGATGCTTTGCAAATTTGCGAGATACTTTCTACACAAGCTCCTCACAATGCCATGTTAAAATATTAATCAAGGGTTTTGTATTAGCTGCACTGCAAAAAGAAAAGATTATTATTACGCTGAATTTAGTTTTAGGAAATGCCAAATGAAGTTTAAATATGCACTACTTTTTAGTCTCAGTACTGATTTAAGTTTCTTATAAATAGATAAAGATAAGTTGTTGTTGTTGTATGTATGTCGGCCAATTATCTACACGATGGGATATAGGCCCGAAGGGGTGGGATGCCCTTCGTGGAGGTCTTTCTAAGGGAACCTAACCCGTATTTACACAAGGTTCGAAGAAAACCACGGAAAACTCCGAACAGTTAAGCCGACGGTCGCGATTGGGTTCGAACCCAGCACTTATCGTCTACCAGTTGAGGTCAGAACCTCTCGGCCACTGGTGGGGCAGATAAAGATAAGATTTTAAAAAAGTGTTATACAGAATAATAATATTTGATATTATTTAGGCATCCTATCACTTTGAACTTTAATTGTATACCCATTCACACTTTTCTAGAATGCTATAGCTAACTTTACGTTGAATAGTTTTTATAAATTCTTATTATTTTTTCAGCAACGATTAAAAATACAGTTAACGCCTTTGCAACGAGATCACTTTGCTTGATTTTTAATCTTTAATAACCATTGATTGGCGAAAATGCTCCAAGGTGTAAACTTTACAATAACAAAAAAATATTTGGTGAGAAAAATGAAGGATTCTGAGAATTTTAAGAGACATGTATACCTGTCGCTCGTCCCGAAGGGATTTATAATACATATGTTTAATTACGGAACCCTTTGAGCGGGAGTAAAACTCTTACTTGACCGTTTATTAAGTCTTTTATACGTAGTTCATCAATTACATACATTGCAATTTTAAGGATTTCTTTTCACTTAAAATATGAGAAACTGATTTTCACAAAAGATTCCCGAAAAACGACGAATTTCGCCAAAAAATCGCGATTAAAGGCAAATTTCTTCAAAAAATCACGAAAAAACAGCAAATTTGACAAAAAAAAAAAAAAAAAAAAAAAAAAAAAAAAAAAAAAAAAAAAAACCCGAAAAACGGCAGATTTCCTCAAAAGATCATGGAAAAACGGCAAAATTCGTTAAAAATCAGCTAATTTTCAGTGATAATCATTATATTAGATTGATTAGTTTTTTTTTTTTTTTTTTTTTTTTCAGTGATGCCGCGGACGCGCTATAGCGCGTAAGTAACGCAGAAGATCGGCGACGGGACGCGTATCTCGTCAAATCGTCAAGCGCGAAAAACGGCAACTTTTGTCAGAAAATCGCGATTAAAGACAAATTTCTTCAAAAGATCCCGGGGAAAAAAAAAAAAAAAAAAAAAAAAAAAAAACAGCAAATTTGTCAAAAATGCCCGAAAAACGGCAGATTTCGTCAAAAAATCATGGAAAAACGGCAAAATTCGTTAAAAATCAGCTAATTTTCAGTGATAATCACGATATTAGATTGATTAGTTTTAGGGTGATTAGATTAAGAGTGATTAGTTTGTTTTTTTGTTTTTTCAGCGATGCCGTGGACGCGCTATAGCGACGGGTAATGCTATAGCGATCGGCGACGGGACGCGAAAAAATAGCTGCCGAGGCTAGGGAGCGGCCGAGGCCTAGGGGCGCCAAATTCAGAGAAATTGTTATATATCTACATTGGGGTGGGGGTGCAAAATTTCTTGCTGGCCCCAGGCGCCAAAAAACATAGCTACGCTACTGCAGAAGCTAAATTGCTTAATCAAGAAGCAGTGGAAGATTGTTTAGAAGCCTATGAAAACATTCCTGCCACTAATCGGTAAACGGAAAAAAAGTGACCGGAAAAAAGTTATCGGAAAAAAGTGACATAAACTACAAAAGCGGAAAAAAAATGACACGGAAAAAAAGTGACGCGGAAAAAAAGTCACAAGGAAAAAAAGTTACAGGAAAAAAAGTGACAACGAATTGATTTTGGGGATTTATTATTGATTTTAGGGATTCATTGGTTAAGTATGAAAGGGAGATCGGGGGGGAGGGGGCTCATAGTTTAGGTAAATGGGTTTTTCATGCTGAATTAACTGTTTTGGTTCAATTTTTGGATATACGTTCATCCTGAAAGACGCTTGCCTGATTAGTTTTGGGAAGGGACGATTACCTCCCCCCCCCCATCCGTCCTCAATTAGATGAATGGGTTTTATGCAGAATTATCTAACGTGTGTCAAATTTGCATATAGGATCTTTTCGATAAGGCTTATGTATAGTATAAAATGCCTGAAGAGATTCTAGGAGTTTAAGGGTTAAGTATAGAGGGGGAACGGGGGATAACCTTTCTTAAATTAAATTAATGGCTTTTTAGGCATAATTATCCGACTTGCTTAAAATTTTGGACATAAGTTCATTATGATAAGACGTATCTTAGATTAGTTATGGGTTCTTCTGCTTATTATAAAGGGGGGGGGGAACGAGCAATTCTCCCCCTCAAACTAGATAAATATGTTTTTATGCAGAATTATCCCATGTATTTCAATTTTAAATATAGGTTCTTTCTGGTAAGGTGAATTCCGGAATAGTTTTAAGGATTTAATGGCTAAGTATAAAGGTTAGATGGAAGAAACCCCTCTTAAATTAAATAAATGGCTTTTTATGCAGAATTATCCGATTTGCTTCGAATTTTGGACATGGGTTCATTATGATAAGACGTATTTCTGATTAGTTATGGGATTCTATTGGTAATTAAAAAGGAGGGCGGGTGATTACTATACCCACCTTAAATTAGATTTTAAAAAAATATGCACACTTATCCGATGTAGTTCAAATTTTGGATATAGGATCTTTCTCATAAAGTGAATTCCTGAATAGTTTTATGGGTTTAATGGTTATGTATACAGGGGGAACGGGGGATAAACCCCCTTAAATTAAATAAATGGCTTTTTACGCAGAATCATCCGATTTGCTTCAAATTTTGGATGTATATTCATTATAAGAAGGCGAATCTCTGATTAATTATGGGGTTCTTTTGATAATTAAATAGGGGAAGTGGGCGATTAATCCTCCACTCTTTAAATAAAATAAATTGTTTTTTTTCTTTCACAACTATTCAACGTATTTCAAATTTTGGATATAGGTTCTTCCTGATAAAGTGAATCCCTGAATAGTTTTAAGGGTTTAATGGCTAAGTATAGAGCGATGAATGGAGGATAACCCACAATTAATCAGGACTTCACCTTATTATAATGAACGCCCAATCAAAATTTGAATCAAATCAGATAATTCTGCGTAAAAAGCCATTTATTAATTTAAGGGGGGGGGGTATCATCCCTTCCCCCAGTGTTTGCTTAGCCATTAAACCTTTAAAATTATTCCGGGATTCACTTTATGAGAAAGAACATATAACCAAAATATGAAATATATCGGATAAGTGAGCATAAAAAACAATTTATCTAATTTAAGGGGGGTGGGGAATAATCACCCGCCCCAATTTTTAATTGGCAAAATAACCCCATATGTAATCAGGGATACGCCTTATCATAATGGTTCTATAATCCAAAATTTGAAGCAAATCTGATAATTCTACGTAAAAAGTAATTTAATTTAAGGTGGGTTATATTCTATTCCCCTTCTATACTTAGATATTAAATCCTTAAAACTATTCAGAGATCCACCTTATCAGAAAGAACCTATATTTAAAATTTGAAATACATGGGATAATTCTGCATAAAAACCTATTTTTCTAGTTTAAGGGGGATATAATTGCTCGCCCCCCCCCTTTATAATAAGCAGAAGAACCCCATAACTAATCAGAGATACGTCTTATCATAATGAACCTATGTCCAAAATTCTAAGCAAATCGCATAATTATGCGTAAAAAGTTATTAATTTAATTTTAGAAAGGTTATCCCCCGTTCCCTCTCTATACTTAACCATTAGAACTCCTAAATCTCTTCAGGCATTATATACTATATATAAGCCTTATCGAAAAGAACCTATATGCGAATTTGACACACGTTGGACAATTCTGCATAAAAACCCATTCATCTAATTGAGGACGGATGGGGGGGAGTAATCGTACCTTCCCAAAACTAATCAGGCAAACGTCTTTTCAGAATGAACGTATATCCAAAAATTGAACCAAAACAGTTAATTCAGCATGAAAAACCCATTTACCTAAACTATGAGCCCCCCTCCCCGATCCCCCTTTCATACTTAAGCAATGAATCCCCAAAATCAATAATAAATCCTCAAAATCAATTCTTTGTCACTTTTTTTCCGGTAACTTTTTTTCCTTGTCACTTTTTTCCGCGTCACTTTTTTTCCGTGTCACTTTTTTTCCGCTAACTTTTTTCCGGTCACTTTTTTTCCTAGATTCCACTAATCACACGACTGACAGTGAGATTTGTGAAATGATGACAAACAATATATCTGATGTAAGTGATGATGAGAAGGACAACCAGTAGAATGAATCAGTTTAAAAGGTATCAAATGAAAAAATAGTATTTTAAACCAAACAATTAATTTCAGGCAAGCAACAGAGAAGCTACTTCCATGAGCAGCAAATCATGTCTCAGTACAAAATACAAGAATAATTAGTGCAAGAGACACACTGTAAGCAAAAGACTATTGTACGGAGGTGTACTAAATTAAAAAGAAAAACTAAATTAAAAAGAAAAAGCAAGTAGACTGTAAATTTAATGGAATGTTTATTTTTCTAAGAGTCGCTGCTTGATGCAGCATTAGAGCTTGTTGCTAAGAGACTGTTTCTCTCAATCCACTGCGTCACACAACACGTGAGCAGGGTTACAGTAAATTGCCGATTGGCGTATAATTGGCGTGGGCTGTGTTTGTCGCCAAGGCGATGTTACAAGAACACAATACAGAAGCGGAACATCCCGCCCGGCGTTGAAATGTTTTTATATTTCAAGATACATATGCAATACAAGTAATAATACAATATGATACAGATTATAAGCAAAAATAAATAAATAAAATAAATAAACACAAATAATACATGAAAAATTAATACATAATAAAGCACATTTAAAGTTTAGGATCTATGATGTTGTCCTCAATGGGTAATATACTTATTTTTGAAATAGGTCGTTTAAAATTACCCTTAGCGGTACGAACTTCAACTACCCTGACTATCCCGTCCGCGCCTGGGAAAACCTTATTAATGCGGCCTAGTGACCAAGTGCAAATGGGTAATTGTGAGTCCTTAAGCAAAACTAGCATTCCTGGCAGAATATTAGGCTTTTTAAATAGCCACTTGTTTCTTTCTTGTAACTGGCTCAGATAATTATTCTGCCAACGTTTCCATATTAACTGCGTTAATTTTTGAGTCCTTTGCCATTTATTTAGCAAATTATCTTTGACCTCACTTAAATTGGGTTCTGGAATTAAATTAAGAGGCTTTCCTATGAGGAAGTGACCAGGAGTCAACACCTGAAGATCGTCAGGATCTGTTGACAAAGGACAAAGCGGTCGCGAATTTAAAATAGCCTCTATCTGTGTGATAACTGTCAGGAATTCCTCGACCGTGAGATGAGCTGAACCCACAGCTCTTTTTAAGTGGTATTTGAAAGATTTGACTCCTGCCTCCCAAAGGCCACCAAAATTTGGCGCCCTAGGAGGGGAGAACTGCCAGTTAATACCTTCAGAAGCTAAAAAGTTCGAAACTTCATCACTCGTAACAAGTCTACGTAAATGTTTTAGTTCTGCTGAAGCCCCAACGAAATTTGTAGCATTGTCGCTAAAGATTACAGAGCTTTTCCCACGACGAGCGAAGAATCTTTTTAGAGTCGCTATTATAGCCTCGGATGTCAAATCTGAGACAAAATCCAAGTGCACAGCTTTAGTGACCATACATACAAATATGGCAACATAGATTTTCTGAAAAGTACCCTTTCTTTGACCTTTATATTTTATTTCAAAAGGCCCACTTAAATCTAATCCCACATTTGAAAATGGGGAACTGGGCACTATTCTTTCAGGAGGAAGATCCCCCATCATTTGACTAGCCGTTATAGGTTTAATTTTAAAGCATTGTAAACACTCATGTACAATTTTACGCGCAATATTTCTGCCACCAAGCGGCCAATATTTTTGACGCACTGTGTTCAAAAGAGCTTGGGGTCCTACATGAAAATCTCGTTTATGATAATATTGAAAAATTAGTTTCGTCAAGCGACAGCTCGCCGGAAGTATAATGGGGTGTTTATGATCAAAATTCAAATTTGATTTTGCTAGTCTTCCTCCCACCCTCAATAAGCTATCTCCATCTAAAAAGGGATTTAAGAATTTTAACTTACTTGCGCGATGAACCGAAGATCCCGCTTGGAGGGCCGAAATTTCATTTTTGAAATACTTTACCTGTTCATTTTTTATTAAATAAACCTCCGCCTTTCTTAATTCCTCCAGCAACAGAGGGCCGGTTGCAGATGTTGCTTTTTTACATTTATGTATGAATCTGAAAATATAAGCTAAAATTCTAATTAATTTTTGGAAATTATTGCTAAGATTAATTAAATTATCACAGAAATTAGAGTCAGTATGAATAGCGAATGTCAAGTTGCTGGGAGCTTTAAGCTCACTAGAATAATGTTCATATTTAATGTCACTTATATTAGAGTCAGTTTTTGCTATTGTTTCTTCAAGAATTGAAAGAGGCGGGCCATGCCACCACAACTGGTTAGAAGACAGGTTTTCCACACTTGTACCTCTTGATATCAAGTCAGCTGGATTGTGTTCTGACGGAATATGAAACCATGGAAAGTTCTTAGTTTGTTCCTTAATTTGCACAACGCGGTTTCCCACAAACGTTTTCAGGAGATGAGGAGCAGTGTCTATCCAAGCTAAAGCAATAGTTGAATCAGAAAACAAATTGACTGAAGCTACTTGTTTGTCTAATGAATTTAAGACCTTGTTAGTGAGTTTAGCAGAAGAAGACATGCTGACAGTTCGAGACGTGGCACTGTTATTACTTTGGTTGGACACACGCGGGATTTACTACATAATAAGTGACTGATGGTTTCTCTAGAATTAGATGTTTGCATGTATATCACTGCGCCATAAGCCTTGGAAGACGCATCTGCGAAACCATTTAGCACCACTGATTGGTTCACAGCTAGGAAGCATCTTGGTACTTCAATGGATTCCAGTTCTTTAAGACTTTTGAGAAAGGTTTCCCATTGTTTGGCAACATGAGAGGGCAGCTTCTCATTCCACTCTATTTTAAGAAGCCATAGCTCCTGCATGAATATTTTTGTTTTAGCAATCACTGGCCCTAAGAGACCGAGAAGGTCATCTTGCAGAACTCCACCCTTACATAATAAATCGTTCAAAGATTTTCCGTTGGTTGACTTGGCACTAGCGTCAAAAACGACGCGTAGTTTTGTGGTTTTACTAGAGGGTCGTAAAACGCTGTGATGTGGTAAGTAATAGCCATCATTAAAGTTCGTGTTTTCTTTTATTTCATGCATGTGATTTAAATCTCTATATTCTTTAATAAATTCTGTGTATAAATTTTTCATAACAGGATCTCGATCTAAACGTTGCCACAGAGAGTTTAATCTTTTCAAAGCAAGATTTTTGGAATTTCCCAAATCGGGTTCTAAAACCTGTGGTTTAAACGGCATCGTGACCACAAACCTATCATCCGGTTTTCTGAAGTGCGTTTTATCGAAGTGATCATTACAATATTCTAATTCCTCACTGTTACAGGGTTTTAAATTTTGCACTTCTTCAATTTCCCAAAAAGACTTCAAAGTGTCATTAAGTAAATCAAGATTTTTTGTTAAGAAACAATAATTAGTATTATTATTATTTACTGTTTTGTCATAAATACAACCAGATACAATGTAACCGAAAATACTTGATTGCAAATATAAATTATTGCCAAACTTTATTTTTTCTTCATTTAAAAGAGAAAAATACAGTTCAGCACCGATAATTATCTCCACATTGCTTGGAATGTTAAATTTTTTATCCGCTAAACAAATATTTGCTGGAATTTTTAAATCTGATATGTTTATCTTTTTCGAGGGCGTGAAGTCACAAATGTTTGGAACGATTAATAACTCAATATCATAACTGGCACTATTCATTTTATTTGACAACTTTGATTTGTTTCTAGATTTAATGTAAATAGGCAATTTATTTATTCCACTTACAGGAATATTTATTTTCTCCTTTTTCAAGCCTAATATTTGTGCTGCTTTAAATGTACAAAAACAATTCTGAGATGCGGAATCTAATATTGCCCTGAAAGGAATTTTGATGCCATTTACATCTGTCAAATAAATTATTGCAGTGCTAATTAAAACAGATTTATTATCATTTTCATATGAAAAAAATGAATGAGCAGTAGTTTCGTTTTGTGATAAATCTTCCGAAACAAAATTGCTATTTATTGTTTCATGTATTGGGAGATTGTTTATAGGATTGTTTACTGGTGTTGTATAATTATGTAATGATGAATGGTGGCTTGCGCTCTTGCAAACATGACAAGTGCTTTTTGAATTACAATAATTAATGAGGTGGGCTGAACTTAAACAATTGAAGCAAAGTTTATTTTTCTTAACAAGGTTAATTCGCTCACTTAACTTCATATTTTTATATTTAACACAATGATATAAGGGGTGGTTTTCGGTTTTACAAATTACGCAACATTTACTTTGAGGTTTGTTTGTTTTTATGAATAAGGATTTTGCAGTATATTTAGAGGATACATTAGAACTTATACTATTTAAGATTTGACATCTTCGTTCAAGAAATTCTAAAAATTCATCAAAATTAGGCACTTCATTGTCCTTTAATGTTAGTTCATATTGTTTACGAGTTTCGTTATCTAGTTTATTTAGAATAATATTCAGCAAATTTGCGTTCGAGAAATTATCTCTATCATACTTTAAGATCTTTAAAGCCCTTAAATTTTTCTTCACGTTATCCAATAAAATGCGGAGATCCTTAGCAGATTCCTGTTTAATTACATAAAGATTTAAAATATTCTTTATATGACAATCTACCATAACTCTTTTATTCTCGTATCTTTGTTCTAACGCATTGAAAAGTGAAACATAATTTTCATCTGGTGTAAGCAAACTCCTCGCTTCACCAGTCAAAGCAGAACGCAAATAAAATAATTTTTCATTATCTTTTAAATTTGAATTATCATTAATAAGCTCGTTAAATGTACTTTTAAATACGGACCATTCTTCAATTCTGCCACTAAAAACCGGCAATATGACCCTAGGTAGCTTAATGCTAGACGTTTTAGCTTGGTCCTGTTCAATAGATTTTTTATTAGAATCAGTATTTTCATAATAAGCATTAATAGAGGATTTTAAGCTTACCTCTAGTTTTAGAATATCCTCGTCCAGTTGACTGAGTGCTTTTTCAGTTTCTTCAAACTTTTCTTCCTCTATTATTCTATAATATTCCAGTTTAAGAGCTTCAAACTTTTCTTCAGTTTTCGACAGTAAATCCAGGTGGGCTTTCCATTCGGATAAATTAAATGTTTTTCCATCCGTTGCGTTAAATATCCTGGTGACTTGGGCCTTGATATTCCCTCGCCTTCTGTTCAACGCTTTTATCTCAGTTTCCGACATTATTCATCTTGTTGACGAAATTCGATAAATTCAATATTTAATTCAATAGAAAAGACACTGATTCGTTCATACCTCCGGGTCGCTAGGACCAAATGTACGGAGGTGTACTAAATTAAAAAGAAAAACTAAATTAAAAAGAAAAAGCAAGTAGACTGTAAATTTAATGGAATGTTTATTTTTCTAAGAGTCGCTGCTTGATGCAGCATTAGAGCTTGTTGCTAAGAGACTGTTTCTCTCAATCCACTGCGTCACACAACACGTGAGCAGGGTTACAGTAAATTGCCGATTGGCGTATAATTGGCGTGGGCTGTGTTTGTCGCCAAGGCGATGTTACAAGAACACAATACAGAAGCGGAACAACTATCATAGAAATGTTTGCTAAATCCCAATCAAAAGATTCTGTTTCAGAATCTCAAAATTAAATTTCATATGCATATTTTTTTTCCTTTATTATAATTAATTTTTTATTTTGTGTAAATTAATGTATAAATTAAGGTATTTACATGTATTAGTATTCATATTTACCTATTTATGAAATTATTTCATACATTTTTTATAAGGTAAAGTGTTCCGAATTACGGAAAAACCCCGTATCTAGAATGCTCTTGGTCCCAAGCATTCTGGATAACGGATCCTATACTGTAATTAAAAAAAAAAAAAAAAAAAAAGAATAAATAACCAGTTTGTCTTACTCACGATTTAGGAGCAGACTTTGTTTTCTGCTTTAGTCTATGCTTTTTTCTATAGATATAAATAGATGTCCCTATTTTCAAATATAACTTGTAGCAAAGATATCGAAAGATATAATCTAGTTTCTTTGCTTGTAGTTACAGCTGAAATAATCCGTTCACCTGCATTCATGTTCTCCAAATACTTAACGTTAAAAAAGAAAACAGCCTTTTTTTACACTATCGCCAAAGATTGAATAGCAATTAAAATTTAACTATGCATAAAATTTAACTATGCATATAATGCATAGTGCACAATGAGTTGCAATTAATTGTGTTCATGAGTTGCTATTTACTTCTCAAAATCGCTGTCCAGTACTCAAAAATTTCCAGGGGCGGCTCGGCTCTGTCAAACAAACTGCTCTCCGCGCAATCACAGGGATGACAAATTGGATCCAGATCGTCCCCTTGTAAAATTGTTAAAAACTAATCTTCAAAAAACATTTCACAGTATCTCTTTATTTAAAAAAAAAATAATCCCTTAAACACTCTAAGGAATATTTCAGAGGAAAGAATGCAATTTCCGACCACAGAGGGTAAAGGTGCGGGCAGACATAACCACTATTATTGTAGTCACTTGTCGGCGCCTTTGTATGTTCCCAGGCGGTGTGTATGACTTTTCCATGTCAAGGAAGGAAAACTGTTTTTAGTCAGTTTAATTGCAGGACAGGGAGCCTTTCAATCAAGTCTCATTTAGATCGTTTGGGAAACACACGTGTACCCGGCCTCTTTTTTTTTTTTTTTTTTTTTTTTTCAAAGCAAACATAACAAAAGAGAGAAAAATCCTAATGCGTGACATTTGCTGTTTATTGTAATCGGTTAGAGTTTACATGTAACAGCAACAGCAACTAACTGCCAAGTATAACGAATTTAAGTTAAGAAAACAATATTGTAAACTGGTTCACAGCAATTTCAGAATCCTTTGGTTTCAGCCGGCTTTCTAACAATAAATTTCGCATGGTGACAATTGTACAAAGAAAGCAATCTTTGGGAATATAAGCTAATCCAGATTTGTTTAATTTGGAGGGGTGTGGGGCAATTTCTTCAAAGCGAAAAAGCGAGGAATACAGAACGCCTTAATTTCTGGCAAAAAGAGAGAGAAAAAAGCTTTATAGATAATTGTTTTGTTGTTTTTAGTCTAAAAACTAAATTTAGGGGAAGAAGGGGAAATCTGACAGGAAGAAAGAAAAACGGGAATTTCATTGTTGTATTAATAATAATTTTTTAAAAGGAAATACTGTGATGAAATGGTCGGAAAGTCGAATTTCATTCTACGTTGGCTAAAAAGTGGAAAAATGAAATTTAACGTTTTGTTTCCTTTTTTCATAGAAATTTAATGTAGAGTTTGCGCTAGGTCGGGCAAAACTTTTACCAGGTCGGGCTTTGCCCGACCTGGCCCCCCTCTGGCTACGGCCCTGGTACATTTCCGTCGTTACATTTGACGATTCTAAACTTCGAATTTGAATTTCTACAATGTCATACAATTTTCTCAACTCAAAAATATTTGTTGAGTCCTTGACGGGATTAAGATTTAACAACTTTGACATGTGCCCGTTAACCACTAATTCTTGTCTCCCAAACCTTTGTTCTAATAACTTTATTGCTTTTTCATATTTTTCCTCTGACAAAGCGAAACCATTCACAACATTGAACGCGACCCCTCCCAAAAGAGTCTTTAAATATGAAAATTTATCTATTTTAGACAAAGTTTCGTTTTTATCAATCGAGCTTTGAAACTGATTCCAAAACTCCATCCACAAACACGGATCACCGTAATATTTTGCATTCGCGATCTTAGGCAATTTTACTGTTACATTATTAAATTTTAAATTATTATTTCCCGTATTTGCAAATGATTCATTTGAACTATTAGATATAACCCTCTGAGGTGTACTATCGGGACTGGAAAGAGAATTTTGTTTAAAATAGTTATTAACTTTTTATTATCGCATTAATTTTACTAATCCAGCTTGTTATTTTCTGATTATATTCAATAGCGCTTTGAACCTCATTTTCAAAGTATTTTTCTTCATTAATTGCATTTTTTATTTCATTATCAAGAGGTTTTAATTCTTTACTCATCTGATCTAAATATAAAATAAATTCCTCTAATGAGGTTTCTGAAGAATTTTCCAAATTTTCATTTTCGATTTTATTTATATATTTAGTTGCCGCTGTTCTTAAAATAGCTCTTTCTTTTTTAAGCTTTGTTAAATCATTCATGTTTAATTATCAATAATATCAGAATAAGAACTATTCAAAATCAATTTAAACATTAAATCATACAAATTTCTTTCTTATCACCAACTTTCACTTTTAAAATAAATAATCAGAATTGTTCAAAATAAACAGTTCAAACAAGTTGTTCAAATTAAAATAAACATTTCCTTTTTTCAAGAATCATCAAATTGTTTTTTTTTCTGTCATTACTTTAGGAATAAATGTTTTTTACTGAAAATAGTCTAATGAAGAATAATGAATGAATAAGTCTAATGAATATGAATGAATGAATAATATGAAATAATATGAATGAAATAATATGAATAATATGAATGAATAAGTCTAATGAATGAATATGAAGCTTACTTCTTTCCAACCGATTGCGCCATTTCGCAATCCCTTCTGGATTCGCGCCATGCCCGATACAATTAAATATTCTGATGATATTTTTATTTTCAGTAAGCTGCTTCAGGGCCGGCGCTAGACATTTCGCCGCCTGAGGCGAGCCTTATTTTGCCGCCCCTATGACGTCATCTTTTTTTACCACTACTCAAACTTTATCAAAAATAAATTAATATAATAACAATAATTTATTTGCATGAATATAATATAAAATGTATTTACATTTAAGAAATTTAAAATAATCAAACTGAATTTTTTATTTTATTTTATTTTTAAAAATAACAACAGCTAACTTGGAATTAAATTAATAAATCATATTCTACTACTATTTAAAAAAAGGCAGAAATTCTCATATAGAGAATAACATTAACTCTTCAAAATCTCTTTTGCCTTGTAGTATTTCCTTTCGAAAAATCACGCACGATATGAATCTTAGAAAAAAAAAATTTCGTCACAACACGCAAAGAAGGACTTTAAAATAAATATTACAGAAACAAAAGATGTCAAACATTTAAAATCAATCTAAATACGTATAAAATTTGTGTAAGAATCTCAATCAGAAAAATAATGATATAGTATAATAAGTTATTTATCTTTTAAAAATCGTATATACAAAACAAAATTGCATATTGGTAATAATAAGAAAACAGCTACTAAAGATAAGACATAGCTCAAGAAGTGAGTAATTTCTCTTGAAAGTGAAGTCATACATTATAATATCGAAATCAATATTATAAAGAGAAAAAAAAAAAATAAATACATAAACTTATTAGAGCAAACTTCGCAATGTATTATTGATGTTAAATAGAAAACTTATGACAGGTAGAGAAAATTACATTATTATTTTAAGTTTAACTTGACACATTTAACAGTAATAATACTTTTAATTTTACAGTAATAATACTATTTTCAAAAGCATAACTACACTGTAAAAAAAAAAACGGACGAAACAGTAAAATTAATGTAAGATTAAAACAGGATTTCTTTTGCAAAGTAAAAAAATCACCACAGAGAGGGATAAGAAAAAGATCATGAAGAATTCACAAAAGTTCGAAAACTACTAAGCGAATTTTATATAGATTTAACTGAAAGGAGGGTAAATTTTGTTTCATTAGATTAAAAAATTAAAACCGGATTCCTTTTTAATAATGTTGAAAAACTCCTTCGAACCTTAGTAAAGATCGCTAAAGATTAAAAAATTACAGAAAGACAAAATTTACTACAGTGATTTAAACTATTCTAAAAGATATTTTTTCACAAATAAAGTCATAGGTGAAGTTAATAACACAATTAATTTTACGAATGTCAAAAACTCATGTTGAAAATTACATTAAAAGTCGCGAAAAATTCAAAAATCGATGATAAGTAAATTTAATGTATTACGCTGTATTGTAAATTTAATGCATTACGTATTATGTAACAAAGTTTGACAAAATTTATAACAATGAGCCAAACCTTACTAACAATAGTACACAACAAAAATTCGTTTCTAAATGTTTAAAAAAAAAAAAATAATCGCGAAAGCAAAATAGAATGTTAAAAACAGTAT
Organism: Maratus speculifer; assembly: GCA_964019185.1. Taxonomy (NCBI): domain Eukaryota; kingdom Metazoa; phylum Arthropoda; class Arachnida; order Araneae; family Salticidae; genus Maratus; species Maratus speculifer. The sequence goes on from OZ025296.1 coordinate 346,553,386, forward strand.
TGGAAATAGTAGATTTAGGATAAATGTTTGGAGCCGATTTCGTTTAACGTCGAAAAATTGTCTCGAAACGCAAAAGAAAGATACAAATCGCTTTGAAAATTGCATTAAAAATCACAAAACATTGAAAATTACGTAAGATAAAATATACTTCAATTAGACTAAAATTTTCAAATTGAATATTTTTTACAGATGTAAAAAAAAAGGATGCTTTGCGGAAAAATATACTAAGAATCGCGTTGAAAATAATTGGGGAGAGGGAAAAAAAGAAAAAGAAAAAAAGAAACCCTCACTGAACAAAAACTGAAAAGTTTTTGTTCAGTGACCTCAGTTTTGACCTCACTGAAAAGTTTGAAACCGAATCCGAATATCAAAAAATAGGTGCAAAATGAAGAAAAAAAATTGCAGAGGACAAAATTCACTCTAGTGGGCAAAAACATTTGTATTCTGAATTACCAAAAATTAAAAAAATGAGGACAAATGTTGATGTATTATGCTAAAAAGTTAGAAACATAATTATTGATAAATCTAAGAAGTAAAAAATATCGTCGCAAAACAGGAGAAAATTCAAAAATCACTAGAAGAATTTAAAAATAGCTTGTGAATTCCAAATAAACTTTAATGAAAAAAAAAAAGGACAAAATTTACTACATTGGGCTAAAATATTAAAAGCTGATTATTTTATTAATGTATGGAAAAATCGCCGAAAACGTAAAAATCGTCAAATATCACAGAAAACATTCTTTACTACAGTAGAATAAAATATCCTAAGAGGAATTATTTCCTGAATGTCAAAAAATTGGCGTGAAATACAAAAAAAAAAAAGGATAATATATATGTTACACATTGCGGAAGATAAAATGTAAGGTGTCCTGGAGTAATAAGGTCAAGTTATTATATTACTCGTAATTATGAAGGAATCCATGAGATGGCACTTACGGGCTCTAATTCATCTGAATTACAAACAACCACTAAAAATTAATTAGTTCAATTTGTAAACTATCGCTGAAAAGGGCACATAAGAGTCAATGCCTGGTCTAAAATGTGCAAGGTAAATTCTTTGATATGAAGACTGTACATTTATTAGGAAATATTTTGTTTATTACATATATTTGTTGCGTATTTTACGTCTTTCCAAAATGTTGTGGAAATTTTTGAATGTGTTCGCGAGGTAGTTTAAAGTTTAAAATGCCGCAATAAGTGTACAGGGGTAACAACATTATCCTTTGCATTATTACTCTGGTCAATTCTTTTCAGTGCTACGAAGAGGTTTTATTTTTTATTTTGGCACGAGAGAATATTATTGTCATTGTTGAAAACCAAAAAGGATAAAGAGAAATTTGTATTTCCCAAACGCTGCTAATTTTTTTCATGTCAGATGAATGAAATAAATATCAAATGATTATTACTGCACCCTAATATCGCAATTAATGTCAAGGATGGAAAATTTGTAAATTCTCGTGCTGTAGAGTTTGTATCTTTAGGATTAAATAATTTACATCGGTCATTATTCTGTCATATTTTATAGTTCATTTGCATGTAATAACGCCAAATAGCATTGGTCAAGAAATCCCGCCAATACATTTTATGAATACATATCTGCTAAAATATTCTTTCTTGTATACATAGTCAAAAACATGCTATATCAAAACCCATATCTGTTAGGGAAAAAAAAATTTCTTGAATAGCCGTGAAAATTGGTTGAACCTTAATGTGGTGTTATTAACCCAAAACACATTAATATAATATTAGGATAAATGTTTGAAAAATAATCCGTTTTATGGATGTCAAAAGATCACGTATCGCAAAAAATACTTACACATATCATTTAAAATCGCAAACACTTAAAAAATCGCGGAAGACAAAATTTCCTATATTTAGGCTAAAATTTCGAAAAAGAAGTTTGTGTAATGAATTTCAAAAACTCACAGCAGAATACAAAAATATAAATGAACTAATAATAATAATGATAATAATGATAATAATAATCTCTGACAATTCCATTGACGATGGCATATAAAGTAACTAAATATTTAAAAATCGTGAAGGAGAAATTATAATATTTTTAGCTAAATGTTTCACATAGAATTCCTTCCAGAAAGTCAAAAATTCGCTAAAACTTGGAAAAACGATAAAATTTATTTAAAAATAGTTTTAAAAAAATTACAGAACAAAACTGAATATATTATCCTAGAAGAGAGTAACCGAAACTCTTTCCCAAATGTAAAAAAAAAAAAAAAAAAAAAAAAAAAAAAATGCTCCGAAAAGAATGCGAAAAAACGCTAAAAATATCACTAAATTTTTTTAAATAACAGCAAATGAAATTCGTTATATTAAGCTAAAAGTTTGAAACCGAACTAATCTTACAAATGCTTTAACACTAGAACTGCGGTGACAGGTCATTTTGACCCGTATCATAGGGAAAGATGTCGATTCGAATCAGAAAATCCTTTATAAGTTAAATACATGCTGAGCAAAAATAATTTCAATAAATAATTTAAACAGTTTTAAATAAAAATCCCGGTGAGAAACATTTTTCTAAAATTTGGAAGAATTTTCCCGTGGTTCTAGTGTTAAAAAAATGCAGCGAAATGACAGAAAAATTCCAAAAAACTTTCTATGTAAGTAAACGTTATTGAAAAGAATTTTTTTAATATTAATCTTAAATATTAAAATACATTTTCCTTTACTAACGTCGAGAAATCAAGATAGGAAATAAAAAACGTTTTAAAAATCGCAGTGGATAAAATTTACTACAACGAGAGCAAAAGCATTCTAACAGAAATTCACTTCCAAATTTAAAAAAAAAAAAAAAAAAAAAACAGCATGAAAAGCGAAATAATGCAAAAAATTGCGGGAGACAAAATTTAATATGTCATTCTGAAACAGAATCTTTTTGTGGGTGTCAAACTATCCCCCCGCAAAGCAAAAAAAAAAAAAAAAAAAAAAAAAAAAAAAAAAAATTCTAAAATCGCGATATACAAGATGTACTACATTGGAATAAAAGTATGAAAAATTTTTTACGAATATAAAAAACTGCAGCAGAATAGAAAAAACCCACTAAGAACGGCATTGAAAATCTCACTAAAAATCGGTTTAAAAAAAATGTGGAAAACAACTTTTACCCCCCCCCCCCAAAAAAAAAAAAAAAATTAACTATATTTTAAGAAGTAAAAGGAGGGTTTTTTTTAGTCCTGGAGGGTAGGATTCAACATTTTTTAAGTAGAACAAATGGGGTATCGTTTCTTATGGATTTTTTAAATTTTCAAATCGAATGACACCATTTGCAAGTCATATGATAATTTTTTTTTAAAGTTGCAGCACATTTTACGAATAAAATGACAAAAATTATACTTTATTCGAGTAAAATAGGTTTTTACAGTAATAACTGACGGCCATTCATGGAAATTTGAGGCAGAACATCATTTTGTCGCAAGACATGAAAATCCGACGAGTCCCCAAAAAATAAAGCTTTACCTTGCTTTTTTTGTGAGGGGGGTACATCGAGGAATAGGGATACTTCAACTTTTTAAAATTAGGTGAAGTGGGTATCAGTTGTTATGTATTTTCAAATTCAGGATTAAATAACATCATTCGAAAGTCCATACGATCGTTCTTTATAGAAGTTATGATAGTTTTTATAAATATATAATGTTGAAAGTTATGTTTTATTATTGAGCACAGCTTTATCACATTTATATTACGTTCAAAACTTGATCTTTATACCATATCAAATACTATCAAGCATCTAGCTTGATATCCGGATATTCATAATTTCTTATTCACAAAACCTGCCTAACTTTGTAAAGTATAACAGTATCAACTTGCGGAAGTGCCACTTGATTCCGAATTAAAAAATACATAGCAAACGATACAATACACTTTAGCTAAAAGAAAAAAAAAAATTGAATTCTCAATCGGAGTAAAAATCCCCCCCCCTCCTCTCCTCCCCAAAACATGGTAAAACAGTTTTTCTCGAGGGGAGGGGGTCATCAAATCTTCATTTTTATTATCAAAAAACTTTTTTCAAATTTACTTGAACGGCCATAAGTTGGTGTATTTACTCCTATTTTGATTTATTTTACCTGTGCAAATATGCGAGACAAATGCCGCCCTTTTATGGTGCGCCCTGAGGCGGCCGCCTCACTTGCCTCACCCCTAGCGCCGGCCCTGAGCTGCTTCAAATGGTGAACACTTTTTATTCTTATTTTTTGACATCACATTGCAAGATATTTTAAGGATCTCACCTACATTTTATAGATAGAACATATTATTTTTAAGCTTCATTCTTTAAGCTTACATTTTCATACACATACGATGGTTCACACAAATTTATATCTAAGTGATTTCACTTCACTTCAGAAATGGGAAGTGCCAAAACTTGGAGCGACATCTATATTTTATTTTAATTTACACACATTTTCGACAAAATTCACATGACTGTTTAGAAATTCCTTTGGGCGTGTGAAAAATCTAATCTATTATTTAGAGTGTTAAAGTCCACCTACAAATAAACTAAATGACCCCTTATTTACTCGATATTACTGCGATTTGATTGAAATTAAAGAAAACACGAGCTAAAACACAAAGCTTCACGTGTAATTTCCAACTTGTTTTTACTGTAGCTATTTTTGTTGTTTTATTATAAATCAATGAAACAGTTCTTTCTTAAACATTTACTTTCGTCGAAATTCGACGGATCGTTGGTTGGTTTGTTAAATTTCGTTTTTTGTGGCCATATTTTGACTTTCGTACGGGCTCATTTTTTTTTTTCCTTTTTTTTTTTTTTTAACCGGAAAATTTTATTTATTCATGTATAGAAAATATTGAAAGAACTCTTTTCCACTTTAAATTGCGTACTACAAGTTATTTTAATGTTTTATTAATAGTATTATTATCGACAGGGAATTTAACGCTACGCCAAAACCGAAACGTGAAAGAGAAAAGCGGCCCACATTCCTTCGTGAACTCGGACCACCTGCGGCCCGTGACTCGAATCGGGTGTTGGGAGCAAAAACGAGCATGCTTCATCTAGAAGGGACGAAATAGAGGGCATTTCTTGGAACGGAATTTCAGTGAATTAAAATAAGCATATCAAAGAAAAATAGTTAAAAACAAATTGGAAATTGCCCATGAAGCGCAGCAAATGAGGTGCGTCCGTGCGATAACGAAGTCTTTAAAATATTCAGATCTTGCTGTAATAGTAGACAGTGCTTCGGATATGGTGTAGTGTTCGAAATCTTTTTTTGTGTTCCTGTAAATATACAGGAATAGTAACTCTTATTACATCTCAGCAACGTATATCCTATTCATAAAATGTGAAATATAACTAAAACACACCCCAACATATGAAAAATTAGAAAAAGTAAACATTTCGCTAAGCTACTCGTAAGGCCTTATCAGTACAAATAAATAAAAGAACAAACAGCGGAACAAATCAAGACAGTTACAGTTAGTTATTTTTTTAGCAAAATATAATATTCATTAGGAACAGAACGAGCCTCATTCAGAGTTGGCGATCGTAAACTTGTGGACCAACCTTCGAGGAGTAATCTACCGTGATAACTGTTTACGACTCAATGAGAGCTGAAATGTTCCGCCGTAGTCCAATTCATGGAGCACCAACTTCGAGGAGGACACATTAGAAAATAGATCCTTTTGGCTCCATTCCTTTTTAATATAATGCAGGAAAAAGAAACAATCCCTGTCGGCTTGGCCTACAGGCGGAGGTAGATTTCGAAGTTAAGTGCTCATTTCAACATCAAAAAATAAAACAGGATTAGATATAAACCCAATTTAAAAACATTATTGGGCCGCTTTCAAAGAATTTTTAATATTACTTTCCTGTGAGAGCTGGTTTTATCAGAATCATCTTAAGTGGAATTCGGCTCAAAATGCTCACTTTGACAGCATTTTTCTGAAATATATTCTGACTTTATAAAAAATATAGATCAATAAGGCACTTATGTAGTTTCTAAATACGAGAAACAACTAAATTAATGCGTTTGGGAGTAAAATTAAATTAAAAAATATGTCATAAAATAAGCAATTGTTTATTGAATACTTCTTCAATTTCTCAATTACACCGTTCTATCATCATTAAAGGAGACCGTCTCTCGATCTGATCAGTGGAGCCGCAGAAAAAAATTAAAAAAAAAAATCGTAGAAGAGTAGTGTTTTTAGTTCACAGGCTATCATATAACTGAGAGCTTATGTGCCCGCCCGTTCTATATGTATATGTACGTGCGTAACGCGATAACTCATGATAAAAATATCCGATCCGCTTGAAATTTTGTATATAGGTATATTCTCATAAGGCGCTTCCCTGATTAGTTTTGGGAGTTCATTCGATATGTATAAGAGGGGGAACGGGGGCTCATGCCCCTCCCCTTAATTGATATAAATGGGTTTTTCATGCAGATTTATCGATTTTCGTTCAAAATTTAGATAGAGGATCATTCTAATGAGGCGCCTCCGTAATTAGTATTAGATGTTCATTAGATAAGTATAAATAGGGGGATCGGGGATTCTAATGCCCCTTCCTTTCATTTATATAAATGGGTTTTTACATGCAGAATTATCAGATTTTGTTCAAACCTCTAAATAGTTTTGGAAGTTTAATGGTTAAGCATAAAAGAGAGAGATAACTCCTCTTCAATTATGTAAATGGATTTTTATTGAGAATTTTCCGATTTGCTCTGAATTTTGGATAGACATTTTTTATATGATAAGCATTGCCCTGATTAGTTTAAGGGGTTCAATGATTAAATATAAAAAGGGGAAGTGGGGGAGGGGAGCTGTTTCCTCTACTTAATTTGTTTTTCGAAAGGAATTAACTCTTGAAAAGATAAGGCTGTAATGCACATAGCGTGTGAGCTCAATGCCATCAGTTATACTGGGCTTTTTATTTATTTATTTTTTAATACGAAGCAAGTTTGTGATCCATTTAAAATTCTCATATCATTTTACTGGTGATTCAGTTGAGGGTTCGGTTAAGATCTTCATTTTATTTTCGGGATTCACTGATCTTATAACAGTGGTTCCCAACCTGGGGGTACATGATAATCATAACGGAAATCTCAAAAATGGTTTAGCTAAAAACTCAAGGAGAATGGATAGTTTTGATGTGAGTCTCCTGTGTCAATCCAAAAGGTTGGAGGAAAAGGTACCTAATAATTTATCGATAATGCGATGTCAGTACTTTACTGCAAACCATATCGCGATTCAGTATGCCCTCCCCCCAACTCTCCCATCTTCCCGAAAATTTCAATTCATCATTCTGCCGTATTAATAATTGCAGTTCGTCTAAATTATTTCATATCTTCAGATTTTATTTATTTTTTTTAACATTTTGATCCATAATCATCATATGATTGTTAAAAACATTTTAACGCTATATTCTTTTTTTGACTACTGTTATAAAAAACGATATTCATTTTATAATGCAAGGAAATGACGAAGTAATGTGTACCGATTTATTAAAGGGTTGTTGTTTAGGCGTAAGCCTTAAATAAAGAAATAAATTTAATAATAGTAATGTATTTGACCTTGACAGGTTAATTACTGTCAAATAATAATTCTTGATATTAATGGATTTGACCTTGAGAAAACCCAATTACTGTCAAAATAAAAGTCTTGATTAATATTTATGACTAAAATAATGATTTAAAAATGCTTAATATTGATTTATTATTAAATTAATGTTTATTTCTTGACAAGTTGACAGCTTAATTTAATTTAAATTCATTTAAAGAGATTTATTGATCTTATAATTATTTTATGTCAAAATTAATGTTTTATTTTTTGATAAGTTGTCAACTTGAGTACTTTTTAAATCATTATTAGAGATTTATTGAGTTCTTAATTATTTTATGTCAAGTTAATGATATATTTTTAAATTTATGATCATTTTAATTTTATCTCTATGCTTTCTTGTTATATTTCCCCAAAGGGGGTTTTTTAGTCTTGGATCTGCAACCAAGCAGATAAAACATGTAGGTCCTGGCTCTGCAATCAGGCAGAGTACTCATGTAAATTGACTCTGTATTCAATTTTAGATTGTGAAATTTTATGGCCTTGTACAAAAGGTATATTGATTTAGCTCTGCATATTAGACAACATTCTGTATTCTGGCTACTTATTTTAATATTCTAATGTGGATTTATTTAATTAATAAACTATATATTAATCTAATTCGCTCTCCCGTTTGACCATCATGAACATTGTGACTGATACACCCAGTTGTGATCATGGAAAAAGCATGTTGAGTGTGGGGAGGGAAGGGGTAATGGAAAGCGAAAAAAGGTTGGGAAGCGCTGGATCTATACCCACGAATATACTTTATTTTGAAGCTGATACTATTTATTTGTGTGTGTGATATTTTAGATCAATGCAAGTGTCAATGCATTTTTAACTGTTATGGACTCGGTCGTTCTGCAGGTAAAGAATTTTTGCATTTTTTGAAGCTCTGCCCTCCCAAAAGGAAAAATCCAAGCTTTACGTCTGAAGCTGAATTTTTAAATTTAAAACCTAATAACTACATTTACTTAGGACAGGTCATTGAATGATAAACTGTTATCGAGAGAAAACAACCTTTTTTCCTGGTTTGGTTCACTTTAAACTGCACCATGGAAAAAAGCAAACAAAGCCTACATTTAAAAGATTGAATAAGACAGACTTGAGTACATTTTTAAAAAAAAAATAAATTTACATACAAAAAATAACAATATAAAAAAACATTTTAAAATTACAAAAAATAAACATTTCGCCAAGCGACTCGCAAGGCCTCATCAGTACAAATAAATAGTCCGTACTACTCGTTTATCCCGTCGACCAAAAAACTATCGCCAAACTATAGGATTAAATGCCATTAATGGAGGATCGTGAATGTCACATTTATTTGACAAAACACGTCATCAAATGATTTTTATTTCGGTATTTTACAATAAAACCATATTATTTTGTATTTAAAATGTTCTCGTATAAAACATAACATTTTATTAATACTTGGTGGTAAAAGTTATAGTTTATATTTTGATGAGTGTCAAAAATAAAGGATGCCCGTTTTCATAGAGTTGATTTTTCTGCCCCCATGAGAATTTAGAATATATATTATAATACATATTTATGATCATCCAATCAGTGGACTCGTTCGAAAATAGGGAACATTTTTGGCATTTTCGGAAATAGCGTGATAGGGACGAACCTTGCTCCTAACCAATTTTGTTTAAACTGTATTCAGGTTTAAAAAAAAGTGCATTAACTCTATCCTGGCTGGAAAGCAACTGTAGTAGGATGTCAAAAGTGGATGTTACCATTTGAAATATTAACTTCCGTGCATTTTTCGGTTAATAGACCATACCCAAAGTTAAATGTGTAAATTGCATATAATAGTAGACAGTACGGGCTCACTTGTTTTTTTTTTTAAACCGGAAAATTTTATTTATTTATGTGTAGAAAATATTGAAAGAATTCTTTTCCACTTTAAATTGCGTACTACAAGTTATTTTAATGCTACTTTTTATCAAAATGACGGGGGAACTAAAGTCGTGTTTATTTATTTTAGTATTTCTTTGCTGTTTGTAATGAAAATTTGTGATGATTGCGGATTTATGTTTACGGAGATCTTTGTTTTATATCTATTCTGCTTTATCTGTGTTTATATATCTTTTCTTATCCGTTAGATTTAGTTTTGAGCAACTTCCCATCCTTCTTCAAGCAATGAAAAATTGCGTTTGGGTCCTTTTTTTAAAAAAGTACCACACAATTATACCTTCCGCAAATAAAAACCTGTCTAAAACGGAAATTCGATAGGTTTTATGGGGCTCCGTTTTCATAGGTTTTATTACATAAGATATTGTTTGTACCCAACATGTTCACGTTAAAAAATTTGGGCACCCCCCCGTTCAAAAGCCTGGTTACGGCTATGTGCATATTTATCAGTTTTTAGGTGCGTTCGTAATTATGTAAATACGTAGCACCTATAGTGGTCGTTCAGTCCGTCCGTCCGTCCGCATATAACAACGCAAAAACTACCCAACCGAATCGTTTGAAATTTAAAATACATAATTATTACATAATTTTGTCGAGTCATTTAAAATTTTATGAAAATCGTATGCATTGATCAATTACAGGGGTAATCAAAAGTATTCCATTACATTACGGTCAATGGGGAAAAAAGTTTCGAATGCATTTTAATCGTTTGAAATTTTAAATACATAATTATTGCATAATTTTGTCGAGTTATTTCAAATTCTTTGATAATCGGGTGCATAGATCAATTACAGGGACAATCAAAAGCATTCAATTACATTATGGTCAATGGGGGAAAAGTTTCAAATGTATTTTATACGTTTGAAATTTAAAATACATAATTATTGCATAATTTTGTCGAGTTATTTCAAATTTTAGGAAAATCGGATGCATAGATCCATTACAGGGACAATCAAAAGGATTCTGTCACATTACGGCCAATGGGAAAATTTTTTTTAAATGCATTTTAATGGTGTTACATTCACTCGAACTTAATAAAATTTACATGCAACTATAAAATACATATTACAATATACATTTTGCATAATTTGTGGTGCAAAGAACATTTGTTATTGATTAACAAGGCCACACAAAAATATTCCATTACATAATGGTATAGGGAGAACATTGTTTGATGAGCTTTTTAATTGTAATTCACTATTTACAATTTTATGAGATTGATATATGAGAGTAATATTTTTAAAACTTCGTTATTGTACGAACGCACCTTATTTGCTACGTTTCACGTGCAATTTCCAACTTGCTTATATGCTAAAGCATATCCGTGATTAGTTTGAGGGATTCAATGATTAAGTATAAATCGTTGAAATGGAAGGAGCTGCTTCCTCCCCTTCATTTTTTTTTTTTCGAACGGAATTAATCCTTGAAAATAGAATGTTGTCATGTACAATTGGTATAGGTAGCCTGTAAGCTCAATGCCTTCAGTTTAACTGGGCCATATTCTTTTTATTTATCATGAAATCGGTCATTTTATAAAAGCGAGAGTCGAGTCGGAAATGCATTCAAGGCGTCACTCCAAGCACTCAGATCAGCTGGTCAAGTCACGCCACTTTCGGATGTTGTTCTGAATGGACAGAGGGCAGAAAAAAGCGCCTTTGCTGCGATTGCAATCATCGTGGCCGGGTTCCAGCCCAATCCGGAAATAGGACACGGAGTGAATGAAGAAAAAATAAAAATCACCATTCCGATGGCATTCGAAAAATGTTTATTTCGGCGAAAATCTGTCAGCCGCTTACTACGGCCAAAACAAATAACAGGAAACAGCTCAATACCTTTCTCGAAAAACTGGAATCAGCGAGTCTCTCTCAACACTTACTCAAAAATAAACAAAATTTAAATAATAATAATAATAACAAATTGTACCTGCGCATGCAGTTTGCATCCTAAAAATGCACAAACAATTGGAATTTTGGTCAAAAAAAAAAAAAAAAAAAAAAAATCTAAAGAAATTAAATTTTTCTTTCTCTTAAGGTGCGTTTGTATTTATGTAAAAACATAGAGCATAGAGTCTTCGTTCACTCTGTCCGTCCATTTGTCTGCAAATAATAAAGCAAAAACCACCCAACCGAATCGTTTGAAATTTAAAATATATAATTGTTGCAAAATTTTTTGGAGAAAAAAATATCATCAAAACAAAAAAAAAAAATCACGGTACCGTCGACCAGTGTATTTTGGTCCTTGTGGTAGAGGTCTGCACGGACCCGGGCCTGGCCCGTGGGTGGAATTGTTTCGAATTTTCTAACGGGCCGGGCCGGCAGATTTAGAATAGTTTTTTCAACGGGCTGGGCCGACAAACAACATAAACGGGCCGGCAAAAAAACTAAACGAGCCAGACGGGCCGGGTTGGGCCGATTAAAAAAATTTCCGGCCTGCCGGCATGTTCTCAAGATTTGAGCAGAAACAATAAAATATGAGTTATTTTCAACGAAAATGGTTTTAACGAGAATAAGTATAAATGTGGCCATACTAGTTTGACAGCGTCAATATAAAAATGCACAGTGTATCGGCATCGGAGAATTACATTATGTGTAACCCGTTTTAATATTTTTTAGCTGACTCATGCCGGTCCGAGATCACGCTTGCATTGTTTTTCTACATATAGACTGGCCGGACCGGTACTAGACTTAATTATTGGCAGAAAACATGATTTGTAAAATTATCAACAGCGATAAAGAACTTATGTTAGCTTAGTCTTCGGATATATACTTCTTGATGATTTTTAAATTAATTTCTCAATAATGCAAAAGTTTGACACATTTTCTGATTAATTTTAAATTGTAAAAGTATAAAAGTGATAAGCCTAACTATTGAAGGGATTTGGAATCGAATAGCGTTTTTCATTTTTGGTAAATAAAATACTTGTATAACCTTGTTGAGTTATAATAGTTTCTCAATTGATTGCAGGTTTTTCTCCCTTCCCTTGCTATTGCTTCCGGAAATTCTATTCAAAACGCTAATTATGACAGTATTTTATTTGATTGCAGTATTCTTAAATTGCTTGTATCAAAAAATGGATAACGCCATTCGATTATATAGTTTCTGAACAAAGATATCTGCTAATCTTATGCGTTTCTGAGGAAAAAAAAATGAATTTAGAAATGTATCAGAAAGGAGCTTCTTTGAATTTAAGAATGAATTTGGATTTGAAATCTATAATAAAATGATATAGAAATATATTTATAAATCTTCTTTTATTAAACAGCTTCAAAATTAACGATGTTTTTAGCTTTCTTTCTATTTTCTTTTATTCTAAGCCATATTAATTTTTTAATGAATTTTTATTCGAATATTAAAAGCCTAAGAATCTAAGTAATCATTAATGTTGTTAAGGTGTATTTGCTGTAAAATATATTGTAAAATCATTCCATAGATATGTATGCGGTGCGCGGAAAAAAGGTCAACGGAAAAAAGGGCAACGGAAAAATGGGCAACGGAAAAAACGTCAACGGAAAAAAGGGCAACGGAAAAAACGTCAACGGAAAAAAGGGCAACAGGTAAAGCTTATGTAGAAAGACAGCAACTTTCATATCTTTATGTAAACTTTGACCAAAAACATTCTTTAAGTGACGAAAAAGGGGCAAACGTGAAAAAAAAAAAAAAAATACAGGTATATATATTTTAATAAAGTGGAAAAAAGACAAAAAAAAAAAATTGTCTTGATATTTAGAATGTTCAGACGGATAACAGCAAAGAGTCGAAATTTTAAAATTTGGTACACGAAAACTCAATTTGGCAACATGCAGCATAAACCATTTAAAATAAAATTTAAAACATAACGAAATTTGTTAAGGTGGTTCTATTAATAAAAATAATTACAAGGCAAGAAAGAAACAAGATTGGAAGAAAATCATGGAAAACTCCGAACGATTTGGCCGACGAATGCGATTGGGTTCGAACCCAGCACCTCCCGTCTACCAGCTTCGAGAGTACAACCTCTTAGCCACTGGTAGGGCGGATTTGACAAGGGGGGACTTATTTAGAAACCATAAAATCGAATAATGTTTTCATTTTTCGATAAATGCAGGTGGCCTTCCAGAAAATGCGGTCCAAAATGGTGTTTTCGACAGAATTTTCGGACGCGAAAGTCTGATAAAGGTCATCGTGAGAAAACACAACCTTATAACAAAATGCAATTCACTTGTCGAAAAATGAAATAATATGTTTATACATACAATTTTTTATTCAATTATTATTTTTTTTTTATTATTATTACTATAATCAATAGAATCACCATAACAAATTTCTTTATTTTTTAAATTTTTAATTTAAATGGTTTATGCTGCTGTATCCAAAATTGAGTTTTTTTGTGCCAAATCTCCACATTTCGACTCATTTTCTGTTATCCCCCTTAACATTCTAGTAACATAATTAAATATATATATATATTAAAAAAAAAAAAAAAAAAAAAAAAAATAGCCATTTTTTCTATTCCATTTAAAATGTATTTGTACCATTTTTTTTTTCATTGCCTGTTTTAAACTTTTTTCTCACTCCAAAGAATGCCCTTGGTCAAAGTTTGCATAAAGATATGAAAGTCGCTGTTTTTATACGTAAAGCTATTCATCAATCGAGTTGAAATAACCGATACACGTGTACTAACCGGTACACTTATATGCTTACTTGAAACGTAGAATCCGTAATCTAAAACTTAAGATACCTCCCTTAATAACTAATGTATATCAACTTTCGATTTATTGAAGAACTGACATTTATTACTATTATTTATTGTTGCCGTTTTTATCTGTTGACCTTTTTTCCGTTGCCCTTTTTTCCGTTGACGTTTTTTCCGTTGCCTTTTTTTCCGTTGACCTTTTTTCCGTTGCCTTTTTTTCCGTTGACCTTTTTTCCTAAATTCATGTATGCAGTATTCTTTAAAGGAATTTTAGTTATATGATAAAAATCTGAATTTTTTAGAAATCGTAGAAATTGTAACGGGCCAAAACGGGCCGGGCCGGGCCTAAAATATAAAAATTTAAACGGGCCGGGCCCGGGCCGAACTTTTGAGTTTTACAACGGGACGGGCCGGGCCGAAATAACTTTCCTACGGGCCGGGCCTGGAAATTCCGGCCCGTGCAGACCTCTACCTTGTGGTGATCCATCCCATAAAAACAAGTGTTTATTCTTTGTATTAAACAAACAATTGAGATAATTTGGAGGTTTTGCCCTTGAGAAATATCTTGTACTTTTGAATAGTTTGTTAGAGGAAAGTATTTTTTTGTCAGTGGAAATACAGGATGTGTTTATAAACAACTGTTTTCGTGTGTAGACTCCAAAGAATCTCCAAACTTTCTATAGTCTGGATAAGAGCGACCCATAAGGTAAGTACCAAAATATTACCTTTAGTAACCTGTAATCCACGTATGACCATAGTTTTTAGCTCACAGGCTATCAAAAACCTGGGAGCTTATGTGCCCGTCCGTTCTGTATGTGTGTATGTGCGTAACGCGATAGCTCATGATAAAAATATCCAATTCATTTGAAATTTTGGATGTATGTACTTTCTAATAAGTCGCTTCCCTGATTAGTTTTTGGAGTTCATTCGATATGTATAAGAGGAGGAACGGGGGCTCATGTCCCTCCCCTTAATTTATATAAATGGGTTTTTCATGCAGAATTATCAGTTATCGTTCAAAATTTAGACATAGAATCTTTCTGATAAGGCACCTCCATGATTAATATTAGGTGTTCGTTGGATAAATATGAAGAGGAGGAACGGGGGACTAATGCCGCTCCCCTTAATTGATATAGATGGGTTTTCCATGCATATTTATCAGGTTTTTGTTAATGATAAAGTATGTACGTAACAAGTTTAAGGGGTTCAATGATTAAGTATATAACGGGGAAATGGAGGGAGCTGGTTCCCCACCTTAATTTGTTTTTCGAATGGAATCAACCCTTGAAAATATAAGGCTGTAATATACAATTAGTATGTATAGCCTGTGAGCTCAATCCCATCCGTTTAGCTGGACAATATTCTTTTTTTTTATTTCTTTAACTTTTTATTTTGACAAGAAATGCTTACGTTATCATAAACCTCATATGAAAACAAGTTTTTCAGGCATACTTTATGCCAGGCCTGGTTTGGTCCGGAGTAGTCTCGGTTACATAGAAATTCCTTAAATCTTTTAAAAAATGATTTAAGTAGCATTTTTTTTCAAATGTTAACGTAGGAAAATGCTACATTGTTTCTGTTCCAGTTGCTGTGGATAACATGACGAAAACTATTTATCGTATCTTTAATCGTACCTTTAATGAATGTAACAACAATTATTACATAACTACTGTGAGACCGTTCCATCGAAAGATGAATAAAATTTGCCATTACCTCATAATTAGGATGTTTTCATACTAAACAGTTTCAACAGGACTGTTATGATTAAAATCACCGATTCAAAAGTCTTTGTTAATGGTACTAAAGTTCCAAATGAAACGAAATGTTTCGGTAATGTTTATGTTTCAGCAAACTGAAAGTTGCAAGTTAAACTGTAAAAATTGAAAAAAAAAATCAGCTATCCTGAGCCCGGTAACATCAGTTAAAGATTAACAATTGGTTTATTATGTTTAAATAACAATCATTTATTTATCGAGTTTGTAGGGTAAATTCATTAACAGATTTCTATTCCGAGGGAGTGAATGAATGAAATGTATTCATTTTAAATGTATTCATTAAATGAATGGGCCCAAGAAGCCCCCAGCAAGGACTACTTTGTTCCAAAACTTTAAAAATACAGTAGAACCCCGTTAATCCGGATCTCCGCATAATCCAGATCGGTTTGGTCATTTTTTTTTTTTTTTTCAAGATTGAGAAGCGATTGTTTAATTCCACAGCATTAACTTGTTTCATCGTCATATTCTGAATTTAAAAAAAACTTTTTCTGAAATCTAGAACAATTAATGGTTTATTTTGAACGTCAGGTGGAGACTGCACAAAATGAATTACTAATACTCAAGCGGATGCGTGACTTACGGCTCGCAAAAGGTATAGAAAACTGACACAGCAGAAAATTACAAACTTTTTTATTAGAAAATAAACATTTTTACTGTCTCTAAATATTCAATAAGTTTAACTTAAAGGTGATTTTCTGTAAGTATGTTTTATTTTATTTCATTTTTTAACCGACTTCAAAGAGGAGGTTATGATTTCGACCTGTATGTATTTGTTGTTCACGCATAACTTTTGCAAATATGAACCGATTTTGATAATTCTTTTTTTGTTTGAAAGCGCATGAGGCCCATGTGGTCCCATTCGAATTTCATAAAAATCTGATAATTAGAACTTTTTTAAAAATAAAAACTTTAAATTTCAAATTCATTTTGTAGCAATCGACCAATTAGAAGTGTTCATTTTGCATGCTTTTCTGTTACATTTACATAGACACACGATCTTTTCACTGTTAAAAGGTTGAAGTTTTTTCTGCATCGTCACTCCACCGCTTTTATGGAATATCTCTATTTTGACCAATGAGAATTCACCATAATACAATGAAGTAATCATTTTCTATAAAAGCGATGGATTGACGATAAAGTAAAAGTTTCAAATTTTTAACAGTGTTCAAAGTGCAAAATCCTAACTGGACGAGGGCCAGGGTTCCATTTAAAACATTGAAAAATTTGCTAAAATTCAGGCTTCTGATTCGTTAATCTGGTTTCGCTAACAGTGCAAATTCTACCTGGATTCCGGACAAGTTCTTTTATGCAAGAAACCGGAAATATAGCATCTAGGGGATATAATGTGGAAATCGGCTATCTCGGGGCGTGTTCAGAGCAACTTACAAAAGTAACCAATGTTACCGACCGATTGTAGGGCAGTACGAAAGCAAATTGTGGCATCAATGAAAACTATTCTGTTGAATTGTAGCTGACGTCACACTTCGCTTTGATTTTCATTTCGTACTTGTCTACACTGTTAAAAATCTGCTGCATTTTGCTGCAACGCACTCCCCTGCTTGTACAGAAAACGGTTACTTGGCCGTGAAATGGCGCTTTCTCATTGGTTGGAATAGAGATATTATATACAAGTGGTGGAGGGCGTTGCAGCAAAATGCAGCAGATTTTTAACAGTGTACAATCGGTAAGTGGTCGGTAAGTAACCGGTAAGTTGTGTTGAACACGCCCTCTGTAACACTTAAAAAAGCGCTAAAATGTTCTATTCTTTAAATGTGCAACAATGCTAATGAAATTTAAAGATAGGCGCGACATCTGCAGGACATTTTCTAAAAATGCAAGAATTATTGCTAGTCTAGATAATGTATCACGAAAATGCCGCAGATGTTGCTGTGATCGACACTTTGGAATTCAGTAGCATCGTTGCACATTTAAAGGATATAAATTTTTAGCACTGCTTGCATTGTAAAAAATTGAACCCTTTTTCTGCGTCGTCACCCCATCGCTTTTATAGGAAACGATTACTTCGCTCTATTATGGAGCATTCTCATTGGTCAAAACAAAGAAATTCTATAAAAGCGATGGAGTAACGATGCAGCAAAAGGGTCAAATTTTTTACAGTGTCGATAGCAGATTTTCACTCCATGTATTCCAGACTCTCTCCTTCGAACAATGAAAAGTTCTCAAAAATGAAGGCTTATGATTGGTCAACCTTGTTTTGCTTAACAGCGAATAATCCTTCTGGATCCTAACCACTGTTGCAGAGATGCTAGTTTTTTTCCAAACTACGAAATCTTAGCTGGAACAATTCTCGTATCCACCAAAGTGAAAGATCCACATCGATCCAGACATGAGAATTCGATATCGAAAAGCTGAAAATTCATCTCTAAAGAGCCTTACACGTTAAAGCAAGAGTGCCTGTGTATCAGGGTGCTTGTTATGCTGGATTCCCAAAGTGATTAAAGTACATTGCTATGTGCTAGATTTACATTTAGACAAATATAAATGACGAAAAATTTTGATAAGCTTACCATTAAAGTTAAGCTATTTAACATCTTTCACCCATAAAACAAACTCGTTCAGGCGACTACCGCCAAGTTCTGGAATAAAAATTATTAAATTTTCTGTATTTTGGAAAACCGCGTTTATCAAAGAAAATTCTTAACTTCAAATATTACTACTTTCATATAGACGCATGCTGAATCATGGTGTGATTTTGATAATATCTTCCTTTTTAGTTTTTATGACTGAAAAGAGTATTTTAATACATACGAACATTTAGAATTACCTTGCTATGCATTGAATCATAGAAGCAACTTGACGCGCTCTGATTGTGTACGCGTACTTTAAACTGTAAAAAATCTGACCCTTTTGCTGCATCGTCACTACCCCGCTTTTATAGAATATCTCACTTTTGATCCATGAGAATGCTCCATAATAGGCTGAAGTAATCGTTTTCTGTATTAACGGTGGAGGAACGATGCAGCAAAAGGGTCAAATTTTTAACAGTGTACCCTGTTTAAAATATCTTGAAAAATTACGTCTGTTTTTAAAGACTATCTATTTTCTGACCAATGAAAACGCTCCATAGACGTTTTTAGATCGCTCTCATTAGTCAGAAAATAGATAGCTTTAAAAACAAAGGTAATTTTTCACAATGATTTAAACGTGTACTGATGAATTGTCAGCTTTTGAATGCCCAATTACGAAGTCTGTAGAATTCAATGTGGACCTTAAGGCACTACACTAGTCTCAGAAAAAGACCCTGATGTTAGTGTAAAGACTATGGAGGCGTTCTTTTCTCGCGTATCTCGTCAAATTTTAATATATTTACATGATTATTTTTTCATAGGTTAGCCGAGGATGATCTACAACCTTCCTAGTTTTTACTTCTTCGATTTTGCTTATGTATGTTTTATATAATGATAGTTTCAATTTCAGAACCGTTTAAACCGGTTTTGAAATTTAAAATATATTTTTTTTTAATCTGAAACCAAAATTGAAAAAGTAAAAACTAGGCCGATTGTGGAATATCCTCAGCTATTCTATGGAAAAAAATCACGTAAAAAATTTGAAATTTTATCGAGATATTTGAAAAGAACGCCCCCATAGACTTCACATTATCATCCGGGTCTTTTTCTGTGCCTACACTGTTAAAAATCTGCTGCATTATGCTGCAACGCCCTCCACCACTTGTATATAATATCTCTATTGCAACCAATGAGCAAGCGCCATTTCACGGCCAAGTAACCGTTTTCTATACAAGCAGGGGAGTGCGTTGCAGCAAAATGCAGCAGATTTTTAAAAGTGTAGTGTACGGCCTTAAAGTTTGCTGGATGCGATAAATTTCCTAAATGTTAAAGCTTAAATGGACAAGTTCTCGCATCCACTAAAGCGGAAATAGACATCGATACCAATAGACATCCTTAAGTTGTTGAAAAGATGAAAATCCTTTAGTATATACTAGCATACCCAGCCCGCTTCGCCGGGCTTAATTTGAAGGTTTATTTAATAATTTATGTGTATGGTACGCTTCCCGGACCATCGGCACTCCACGTGCGTCGGGTGAGCGTCAGAACAAACTTTCAGCATATACATATGGGTGGTTGTACTTGAATGCACAGACCTGCGCGTTTTTTTCTATCTTGCTTTTATACCTCTGGACCGAGTTGGCGCATTGCCAAGATTTGCTTCCTCTGGACCGAGTTGGCGCATTGCCAAGATTTGCTTTCCCCTGTGCCTCAATTAATTAATTAATTAATTATCCTCGGAATTCCTTTTATTTATAGAGATTTTGCTCCGGAGGAAAAAAATATCTCTACATATCAATGCAAAATAAAGTGCATAGATATGTGCAACAAAATTATCTTTAGATTCAGATTTGGTTACATGATTAGACACCAGAATGATTTCAGATTTTGTTCATGTAGGATTCCTCAATGTGAATATGACGTCACATGGAGCACATATACGATTGATTGAAATGATTCTGGACAAAAATGAGTCATCAAGGGGGTCCTTGTGGCCGAGTGGTTAAGACACCACGCTGCTAATCTCTTGAGAGCGTAGGAGATTGTGGGTTCGAATCCCACTGGCTCCGTTGCACACACTCTTTATGTGTAGCTCCCGGTTGTACTTATCTTGTGACGTAATATTTCCTTGTGCTATCTTGTCCTTGTATTTCCACGAATTTGTAAAATAATATGGATTATGCATTTATGTCTGTGTAGAAATAAAGGATCATTCGGCGTACAATCGAATTCTACCAGGAAATCATCATCAAATTTTATAATAGAAAATGCCTAGCATTGCGATACATTGTTAAAAATTTAACTTTTGCTGCATCATCACTCCATCCCTTTTATGGAATATCTCATACATACACTGTAAAAAAAAAAAAAAAAATTACCATTTTGCTGCATCGTCACTCCCCCGCTTTAATAAAATATTTGTCTTTTGACCCATGAGAATGCTCCATGATAGGCTGAAATAATCGTTTTCCATAAAAGTGGTGGAGTAACGATGCAGTAAAAGGGTGAAATTTTTAACAGTTTAGTTGGGACAAAAACGTCCGTGAAAAAAGTATTTGGGGTTTGAATGCTGTCACTCTCTTATAGATGCAGCCAAGTACAGGTTATGATTTTCGGATTCCTCGTCGAATCATCACCGCTCATTTCCGATGCCTTTACTGCATTTATAGGAATTAGATTGTTGCTGTTTATGTATTGAATCATAGAGAGATTTTTGTTAAAATCTTTCTTTTTGCTTTTTCTGACTGAAGAGGGAGCACTTTTGACTACACTAGAAAAGCATTTTACTATTCATTGATACATGGAGTCATTTTGCTGTTTACTCATATATGGAAGCGCTTTGCCGCGCGCTTATGTGTAAGGACACTTTACTTGAGTCATTGTCACCTTTCGATAACCACTTCCGATGTCCGTACGATTAGATGTTGACTTTAAGATTTCATGAATGCGGTAGCTTTTCGTCGTGCCATATCTGAAGAAGTTACCACATCCAGAAAACCTAAAGATTCACAACGATACTAACCAATATTGTAAGTGTCTTTTGAAAACTTGACAATCAAACAGTGACAAGTAAAGCGAATACATCAGAACTCAGCAAAGTGCGTTCATTAGTAAAGCGTTGCAAAGAGCCATCATATGTCAGTACACATAATTATGTATTACGGTATAAATAACTAAAAAGTAGGAAATAAATTTAAATTTTTCAAAAAAATGTGTAACCGACTCCAAAGAATAATAATGTATTACGGTATAAATAACTAAAAAGTAGGAAATAAATTTAACTTTTTCAAAAAAATGTATAACCGACTCCAAAGAAAAGCGCTAAAAAGAATTAAATAATTCTATAAAATTCTCTAATGACAAATCGTTATCCAATAACCACACATTGACTATCATGTACAGGTATAAAACGGTTAAATTTAATGTATAGAATTTAATATCCACCAAACATAGATTTTCCAGAGAATATTTTTTACAAGAGATTAATTTACATATTTTTTATTTAATTTTTGAATAGATACATATAAAAAGTAATGAATTACTTTTTGAAGTTGGTGCCATACTGTCTTAAGTATAGTAAGAATTGTGGATATATTATGTCTAGTACCATAAATAAAATGGGGAAATCATTATCGATTATGATTTTTTGGCACCAACATCAAAAAGTAATTCATTACTTTTTATATGTATATATTCAAAAATTAAATAAAAAATATGTAAATTAATCTCTTGTAAAAAATATTCTCTGGAAAATCTATGTTTGGTGGATATTAAATTCTATACATTAAATTTAACCGTTTTATACCTGTACATGATAGTCAATGTGTGGTTATTGGATAACGATTTGTCATTAGAGAATTTTATAGAATTATTTAATTCTTTTTAGCGCTTTTCTTTGGAGTCGGTTATACATTTTTTTGAAAAAGTTAAATTTATTCTAATTCTCCGGATAATCCTGATTGGGTCTGGTCCCAGTTAATCCGGATTATCGGGGTTTTACTGTAGTTAAAAAATAAAAAAATGTCTCTCTTTAAAGCCATATAGTTTGGGTTCATTGTTTCATGTTAATTGTTTACAATTCAATTTCGACAATGATAAATCCTACGTAATATTTTTAATAACGGAAATGTGAGTGGAACCAGGGAAAAGTGGCACAAAGGTTGACGGTATTTATTTGAAAAAGAAAAAAAAAAAATAAACATTCTCAGATTCTTCAAAAATTTTCACTCTCTCAATGTCTAGCACTGTAAAACATATAAGTATGCCGCTTATTCTGTCGAGCTGTCTAAATGACAGACCAGATATTATGACCCATAAGGTTATTTGAGCGAAAAATGCCCGCTGGTTGTCGTCCTGTTAGCTTAAACGGTAAAGCATTGGCCCTGTAAGCCAAGGATCCGGATTCGATTCCCGGCCTGGGCAATTTTTCGCTCAGCTGGAAATATTCAATTCGTATGATAAATTTACCAATCAGTTTGATTGTGTTAAAAAAAAATAGTATATAAATAAACTAGTTAAACATCAACTCTTAAGTGGACTTGGGAAAGAAGGGGATCTAGTGGGAATGAAAAATGCAGAATTTCATGTTATATCTAGGGGGCAGGGGCATGCGGGGTAATTGCCCCGGGGAGCAATTAGGATTTTCCCTAAAATGTGCCAAATGATTAAAATTAGCCAAAAGGGGATCAAAATCAATATATTTTCAAGCATTTAGGCAAGAGTGGTCCTCCTTCCTCTCAGTACCCCATTCATCTGTGCTAAAAACAAACTACATTAGAAAATTTATTATTAAACTTTTATTATAACAACTTATAGTATTCTGCTATTGTTTTCAAAAGAAATTCTTCATTAACGTTTTCCTCGTAGCGTAGGAAGTTAAAACCATTCATTATGACCCATCTGAGACATTTTTTAACAATTATATAAAGTACAAAGGAAAAATTTGCAAAGAGCGGCTTTAATCTTGCGAAGCCATTTGCAGTTCAAACAACAGAATGTACCATTAATTAACATGCGAAACAAAGTATACTCAACGACAAGCAAGTATACTGCAGAAATGATGGCATGCGAAGCAAAGTTTATTGCCGCTACGTGGCAATTAGGCGGTCGTCCGCCCCGATACCAGGTATCTAATCCGTTAAGCTGAGATAACTCGGCAGGTAGGGGCCTAATCATCGGTTAGAAAGAAAGAAAGGTTTCCGCTAAAGGAGTTCTAAATGATAAAATATGGCCAAACGTGACCAAAATTCTTTTTCAGTTTTCACTTTTTCTACTCCTTTGAAGGCACTAGTAATCAATAGTACTCATCAATAAAGCTAATAATTTAAATTTTAAATATCCGAAATATATAAATAAACTCATGTCATGTTAGCTGAAATATATACAGTCGACTCTCGTTAATTCGAATCTTCGCTTAATTCGAACTAACCATGAAGTCCCAAAACTTTCAATGGCAGAATAATGTTAAAAAATTTTCATTAATTCGAACTCCTTTTCTCTTGACTTCGTTTAATTCGAACTAACGAGAATTTCGATTTTTAATTTTTCTTTTCTTTCGTACGGATTTCAGACCATTTGAATGACTTTCTTACTTTAATTTTTGTGAAAATTGTTCCGAATGAGTATACATATAATCCAATGCACATGATATCCACTTTCTTAGTGCCCCGTCTGTTCATCAGTGACGCTTTAAATTTTTCTTTCATTGTGCTTGTTTCTAATATTTTAGTTAGTTTATCTATTTATATCTCTTAATTTAATATTAAGTCATATTCTAATGATAACAGACGAAATAAATTTAAGAAACACTATAACATTAATTTCTTTATAGTAGTACCATATTGGGAATGTTTTCATTTCATACTTTCCATAATTCGAACTTCGGATAATTCGAACATTTATTGCGATTCCGACGAGTTCGAATTAACGAGAGTCGACTGTATATTGTGTTTAAAGACCTAAATAAGATAATTCTTAAAAAGAAAAATAGTTTAAATGTTTTCTTACAAATAAAAAAATACTCTTTCATTTTAATTCCAATGCCACCTTAAGAGTTTTCTCCTTCTCATTCATTTTTTAAGAATTGTATGTTGTTAATCAAACCTTTCAATTTATTAATGCATAAGCTTAATTATGTTTAAAAGATTTTTTTCTCATCATTACTTCTGCTATTATATATAGATTTGAATAGTACTTGGTATAAAATTTATGTATGCATACAGTAGACATGGATTTAGTTTTAGTCATTTGAGTATATTCATGAAAAAATTTAAGATAGAAGGGGACCCCCCCCCCCCTCTAATAATGTTTGCTCCAGCTTCCCCCCCCCTCCCCCACTGTCTAAGTCGGGCCTAAGTCGTTTTTATTTTTGTTTATTTAATAGCTAAAATAAAATTTGATTTCATTAAGTTCTCAAAATAATTTTGTTTGAAAAATAGTAAGAACATCAGTTAGACTTATAGGAGCACTAAAAAAAAAAACCCTCTTTAGCGTACATAGAGTTAAATTTCTCAGGAAAACAAGATTCCATCAAGTGGACATAAAAGACAATAAAATAACACAAACTTTACATATAGAACAAAGTCGATCAGATAATTGGATCAGTCAATTGGATAATTAGTCGTCGAGATTTATTTCTAATCATACAGTCGAGTCTCTATATAACGAAATCCACCGTTCCAGTAAAAAATTCGTTGTATAGAGAAATTCGATGTATAGAGAATGATGTTAAAAATCGTATTCAATGTGTAAAATTTGAACAACTATTATTTTTGATCTATTTAATTAAGAATTTGAAATGTTTAAAAGTAAATATTAACCGAACATTTTATTTCTTAATTATTTAAGCTGTTTCAAAAGAGAGAACAGACATTTATTTGAAAGCTTAATATAAATAAAATAAGGAAGACTTGCATTAATTTCAGACGAAGAAATCTGTGATTTTTTGTTGTTTTCATTTTAAAATTTTTACGCTCCTAAAAAAATGCTCAAATTTTAGCAAGGAATGAAAAATTGTAGTTAACATTACCCTCCATTTGAAAGCCTCTCTTATGTGCCTCTCACTGATTCCTCTCTTACATGTGCATCAATCCAATTGACTCTGTTTTGAGAAGGATGTTCAAAGGTGTGTGGGGGATGGGATGAATTCGTTGGATTTAAAGAACGAGGAAAGAAATAATAATTAAAAAAAAAAAAGAAAAAAAAAACTCAGCACTGACGATAAATCAAAAATAAGTGATGGAAAATTGATTCCATATGATTTCGAAGCTTTTTAAAACTGTTTTTTATGACCAATTTATGAAAAAATTCGTTATATGGAGATAAATATTTCGCTATATAGAGTCTGTTTTATCATGCGAAAAGGGGACCGTTCCTACTAAAAATTCGTTATATAGAGAAATTCGATGCATGGAGTTTCGTTGTAGAGAGACTCGACTGTATTTTTTACACTCTTCGATTTTTCATGACCCTGTATTTCATTCAAATTTCATTTCAAAGGTGTATTTGAATTGGAGATGAGACGCTTCATCCGATGCAGTAAACTGTTAGTTAGCAGGATTATAATTTTTGGAGTTATAAGGATGTCTCTTTTACGCCATTCGCTACTATTTGAGTCGTTTGGCGATATATATAATGTGTCGAAATGGGTTCATCAGCCATTCATTAATAGGGCATTGCAATGTGTATTAAAAATATTTCGATTTGATTTTGATATTGCGCTGCATTTTATAAATAGTTTAGGAATGTTTTATTTTCATTTATGGGTAAGTATTACAGTAGCCTCCTACAACTAGTTATTATTATTATTATTTAATGGACGTTCCAATTAAAATGAACCCTGGGATAAAAAAAAGTTAACTTCAATGGAAAAACAGGAACTTTTATTCTATCTTTAGATGAGAATAATAAGTTGTTTTTTTTTCTTTTTTATCGTTTCGAAATCGATTCAGAGAACTATTCGATGTCGCAACCCTTTGAATCGTTGTTCTGTCGAAACAGTCGGATGGGAGGAACGGGAAAAAATGCGTCTAGAAATCTTTTTTTTATTAGCACTTTCCAACAAAGTTGAAAAGTGCTCATGCATTCGGTTTGTCTGCCCGTCTGACCGTCTGTCTGCTCTCTAACTCTCGTAAATATACTCGGATTGCCATGAAATTTATGGACGTTATTTAGGTCTACCCTAGCACGAACCCTATTGAGAATGAAGTTTCTACCATGATTAATTTATTTACAGGGACAGTCAAAAGTTTTCAAATTACGGCCTATGGGGGAAAATCGTTTCAAATGAATTTTAACGTTTATAATACTTTCCAAAAGTTTGAAAAGTGCTTATGCATTGTTTGAAAAATGCTTATGCATTTGGTTTGTCTGTCCGTCTGTCGCGCTCTAACACCTGTAAATATATTCGAATTGCCCTGAAATTTTTGTATGTTATTGACGTTTACCCTAGCACGACACCTATTGAAAATGAAGTTTCTACCATGATTAGTTTATTTACAGGGAAAGACAAAAATTTTTCATTACATTATGACCTATGGAGAAAAATCTTTTCAAAGGCGTTTTAAGAATGTTACACCCTGTCAAACATATTAGAATTTTCATGCATTTAAGAGGTGCACTAAAATATGTATTCTATAAAATATGCGGTGAAAATATAGCTATTATTCTTTTACAGGGCCACACAAAAGAATTCCATTGGATAATGATAAAGAGGGGAATAGTGTGCGACATTTTAAAAATATATTAAACTGTTTCATGTGTAACAAAATTGATAAATGTCACTAGGGCTTACTATAAATTATACGATACTGTCTTGCATAATATGAAGTATATTGCATTTGCAGGGACACACAAAAGATTTCAAATAGTTTCTTTGGTTTTTAAATAAGGTATGTTTTTTAAATAAGTTCATTTGGTTCTTAAATAAGGTATACATTTTTACGCTGAATTCCATTCAATTTACAAAGAAATGTTAGTAGAATATAGATAAAATGATATACAGGGCCACGCAAAGAATTGTGTACATGGACACCTATGAATGATAATTTATAACAATGTGATTTCAGTTGTTTTAAGAGTGTTTTAGTTTAAAATGAATTTTAGCTTCTTACTGACGTGTAATAAAGGTACAAGGTAAACTACAGAGCTGAACAAAAGTTTTTAGTATGTTTCTCATTTATTAGTACAAATTTCTCAAAAGGAATTTTAAGCTTTTTTCTTGCTAAACTAAATTTTCCCATTTTATAATATGTTTATCAACTGACAGATCAAATACAGGGCTGTTCAAAAGTATTGGAATACATATTTGGTATAAACCCTTATTTTACCAATTAATGAAGTTTTGTTAAAGATTTCATGAAGTATTGGAAAGTGCTTCATAATCTATGCTTAAGCATGATTTTTCTTACTTGTTTAAATGTCAGAACTGTACTCGGTCTCGTGGCGCATCATAAAATGCCGCTCCACATTATTCTGTGTTGCCGGCGTCGCACCCAGTGACAGTGTTGGATTCAGGGGGTGGCCCGGGGGGGACATTCCCTCCCGGAGCATTGAAATTCCCCCCCCCCGGAAATTTTGAGATTTTGTGTTTTCACTGGTCAAAATTGGCGATCCCCCCCCCCGGAACTCTACAATGTTCTCCCGGAGCCAGAAATATCCCTCCCGGAGAAAAGTTTCTGAATTCAACACTGCCCAGTGGTGTAGTGCAGGGTATACGCGGGTATATATCCGTATACCTTCTAGAATTTTTAAAGAGCACCGTATACTCTCTGTTTCTTAAGAAAGCTATATTATAGGGTATACGTTATGCCTTCAGCGTATACCCTCTGCTTAGAGCGTATACCATCTGTTTTTTTTACGACTACCTCACTGGCTCGCACCATAAAATCATTTTAGCTAGGCTACCCGGGGCCGTAGCTAAGAGGGCACTATGGGTTTCTCAGTCCCCCCTAAAATATTTTGAGCCCCCCCCCCCTCCCCTGGAATAGGTTCCAAGGTCACCAAAAGAATTTCTGTTCCGAAATTCCAAATGAAACTCTGTTCAAAAATCTAATTTGGTTTTGTGGCCCTTTCACAGTTTTGCAGAATTACTAAATTGTAACTAAAATAAGTGTTTCAACACTCGCTCATCTTATTTGCACCTATGAAGCTAACATGATGTTTAATTTTGCACCAGTTACACACTCAAATTTTTCATCCTCCTATACTTTTCTTAGTATACAATGAAGTTGTTGCAACAGTTTAATAAGAAAAATAGTACAGTAAAACCCCGATAATTCGGATTAATTGGGACCGGACCCAATCCGGATTATCCGGAGAATTAGAAAAAAATGAAATAAAATAAAACATACTTACAGAAAATCACCTTTATGTTAAACTCATTGAATATTTATAGACAATAGAAATGTTTGCTTTGTTTAATTCTTCCGAAAAGATTTCAGAATAAGTATTTTTTTAATTCAGAATACGACGATGAAACAAGTTAATGTTATGGAAATTAGCCAATCACTTCTCAAACTTGAAAAAAAAAAATGATCAAACCGATTCGAATTATCCGGAGATCCGGATTAACGGGGTCCGAATTAGCGGGGTTCTACTGTACTTACAATGTGAATAGGCACTCATTTATACTTCTGCGTCAGAGAGGAGAAAAAAAAATTATAATCTGACCCCTACATTCTCTTGAGCCCCCCCCCCCCCCCCCCATAGTTCACTTCTAGCTACGGCCCTGAGGCTACCGTGTCACGACACTACTTTTTTCAGGATGTCGCGACATTTTCTCCGTATGCCATAGCGTTACTGGAGTGCGCCGTGCTCCAGTCAAAACAAGTCTACGTCGTAAATAAAAAAATAGGACAGAATGAAAATTTCACCCTTTTTTAAAACATAAAAATATATAATATGAAGCTCAAAATGCTCCGATTTACTTAAAAGGCGATTAAAACAATCTGTTAATTATTAAAAGCACACACTACACAAAATATTCCATATGCACTGGTTCTTTTAAAAAACTCTTTATTTATAAAGAATAAATTCACTAGCAGCTCACTTCTGCATATCGTCTGCCCTTATCTCAAACACAATTTTTGGAAAAAAAAAAAAAAAATCATTTTTTTTCACTTTCTCAACGCTGACATTTTAATTATAGGTAGCACGGTATCATCTGCCTACATGGAACACAATCCAATAGAGATGTAATTAGCTAATTTTATTAAAAAAAAAAAAAAAAAAAAAAAAAAAAAAAAAAAAAAATGTTCGTACTTTATCAGGATCTTCCTCAGAGAATATTTTTATAACTAATTTTTGATCATTTATACAAATAATCGTTTATTTTCTAAACAAAATCAAATTTGTATAAACGAACAAAAAATTAGTTATAAAAATAAAGAGCCTGTTTAAAGGTTTGAAAGTACTAAAATGTTTCTTTAAAATAAAATTTATTAACATCTCTAGTTGATTGTTTTTAATCGCCTTTTAAGCAGTGTTCTCGCTGTCGCTCGCCAATGCGCCAAATTGCGACTAAATTCTTCATTTGGCGAGTAAACAAGCGATTAGATTCGCCAAATTGCTAGTGCTCAATTTTTGCCTTTTCTTTTTTTCTTTTTCGTTTATCATACATATGCATATATATTTAATGTATACATATTTTTTATATTTGTAGCGGATAGTTGAAATTACATTAATAACAATCGCTATCACAGTTATAAAAACTTGGGTTATTTTAGAACATATTGAAAAAAAAAGAAAATACATTAAAAAATTAAAGGCCTTTTTTTTTTTTTTTTTTTTTTTTTTTTGTGCTACACGGCGAATTTATTTTGCTAATACTTTTTAGGTGCGTTCGTAATTATATAATACGTAGCACCTATAGTGGTCGTTCAGTCCGTCCGTCTGTCCGTCCGTCCGTCTGTCCGCATATAACAACGCAAAAACTACCCAACCGAATCGTTTGAAATTTAAAATACATAATTATTACATAATTTTGTCGAGTCATTTCAAATTTTATGAAACTCGGATGCATAGATCAATTACAGGGACAATCAAAAGTATTCCATTACATTACGGTCAATGGGGAAAAAAGTTTCAAATGCATTTTAATCGTTTGAAATTTAAAATACGCAATTATTACATAATTCTGTCGAGTTATTTCAAATATTTTGATAATCGTGTGCATAGATCAATTACAGGGCCAATCAAAAGTATTCAATTACATTATGGTCAATGGGGAAAAAGTTTCAAATGTATTCTATACGTTTGAAATTTAAAATACATAATTATTACATAATTTTGTCGAGTTATTTTAAATTTTATTAAAATCGGATGCATAGATAAATTACAGGGGCAATCAAAAGTATTCCGTTACATTACGGTCAATGGGAAAAAATGTTTCAAATGCATTTTAATCGTGTTACACTCATGCAAACTTAATAAAATTTATATGCAACTATAAAGTACATATTATAATATACATCATACATAATTTGTGGTGCAAAGAACATTTGTTATTGATTTACAAGGCCACACAAAAGTATTCCATTACATAATGGTATAGGGAGAACATTGTTTGATGAGCGTTTTAATTGTAATTCACTATTTACGATTTTATGAGATTGATATATGAAAGTAATATTTTTAAAATTTCGTTAGCGTACGAACGCACCTAATTTGCTACGCTTCACGTGCAATTTCCAACTTGTTTCATTTGGCAAACGTTTTTTATTTTTAATTAGCCAAATTACTAATGACTGTCAAATGTCAGCGAGAGCACTGCTTTTAAGTAAACCTGAGCATTTTAGAGTTCATATTATTTTGTGAACAAGCAGTCTTTAGACCATTTCTCAACAGGCATCATTTTTTCCTGTTTTCCATAGGCAGCGCCGTGCGAAAAGGGGGGGAGGGCGAAGGGGGGTGGTCGCCCCGTGCGCGAAAATTTAGGAGGTGCCAAATTTATAATACCAACATTATTTTTGGTCTGTTTCAAGAAAAAGTTGGGTAGAGGAGGCGCCAAATTGAAGCTTTGCCCTGGGCGCAGTTTTCTCTTCGCACGCCTCTGTCCATTAGGAAAGACCTTAACAGGAGGTTCGTTGAGTAAAGGACCAGACACATAGCACTAACTTTTTGCGGTTAGGTGTCGCTATTTTTTATCTTTCGTGTCGGCGCTTTGATGTATAAAGTGCTTTTTCAGTGAACTTTTTTGAACTTCAAGAGAGAAATCAACTCGAAATCAGTTGACAGCTTTACGACTGAAGATGGGGTAGATAAAAGTTCCCCTTCCTTTGTCAATTTGGTAGGGTCAGTCCCTCAAAAATCATTTAAAGAGGTTTCACCTTTGTTCCGTTCCGAAACAAAGATTGATTGATTGCTCTTTTTGTGTAATAAAAACTAGTGCTGTTTGCTCGCAGCCTAAGATTTTCTTTTAAATACATAAAATCATTGAATGCTTCTTTCAGGTATGGCCACGGATGCGACCGTTTTTCATCATCTATAGCTATAACTATCATTTATATTTCCACGAGTATTGGAGATCCGTCGAGCGAGGTACATTTTTTCGCCCTACGAATTCTTAAAAATTTAAGAGGGCTTAACCTTTAAAACTTGCGCTTATTATAAGATCGTTTATTGTTGTCGTACAAGTATTACGTAAGCAGTGAAGGGGTGAGGGGGGAGGCTTGTAACTATTTCTATTTGCTGACAAGGGGCAGAGGGAAGGGGGTCACGAGAGTTCTTACGTAAGCATTAGATAACGAAGCAGCTATAGTGTAACAACAAAAAGCTTGAGTAGGATTTGGATAAGCGTTTTGCGGATGTTGAACGACTTGAGTAAACAAGGACGGGAAACTAAGAACATTCCAGCCTATCATTATACTGAAAACGCAATAAAAGACAAGGCAAAAGTATGGATTCAAAGATCTTGGACACCAGACTAGAAATGGGAACGCTGAACACATACCATTCCTATGATTCTTGTAATTTTTTTTATTTTTTTATTTTTTTTGTTATGTGCCTAAATATGATAGGGCCTGTTGTTTTTCTTAAAGGTTTATTTATTGCAATGCGATAAATAATAATGAATTAAAAACCGTTTGAATTGTTTAACCCATAACTTCTGTTAGCGGTCTTACAGACCGCTGAGTTTTTCAAATTTTACAGTTTAACTTCTAATTTTTAGTTTAACTATAGATACTGATCCAATTTTGTTTCGTTTGGAACCCTATTACTATCTCTGGAGACTTTTGAATAGCTTGATTTCATTTATAATAGTCCTGTATATAAAGTTTAATACATAAATGGAGTTAATTTAGCATATTATTCATCTCTAGATTAAGCAGTCTGACAGACCGCTTATGCGACAATTTTTGTCACAGCAGGTAAGGGTTAATGCAATAAGTAACAATACATTAAGCCGATTTGTTTTTCCTCGATACCTATGTAGGTATAATATATGATTGGGACTGGGCTAATATGTGATTGAACTCTAACAGTAAATTTTTATGGCAAACAGTGTTGAAGTTAGAATATCATAAAATCTTACGTAAGCAAAGGAGGAGGGAGGCGGGGGAGTTCTATTATTTGCTTATTTGTCCTTACAAGGGGAACGGAAGGGTACATAATGACTAAAAGACATGCTTACCTAATACTTGAACGACCCCACTCAGTTTCATGTTTCAAATTCATAAAAGAGGATCATGTTCGCTCGGTTAGCAGGATTACACGTGGGAGATCAAAACATTTTTAAAAGATCGTTCAGCCCCTTCCCACGACGACTATTTCATTCGGGATGGCTTTAGAACACTGGAACTAAGTTTAAGATTCAACTTTACGATACACCCTGGTCTGTTCAGAAGAGGATCGAAACGAAATACAGTAAAGCTTACGGAGACGGAATCGTAACAGACCCGTGAAAAATTCCGTTTTAGACAGGTTTTCGGTATGATTCATTCTACGCAGCGAAGGAATCAGGGTAGAGGTCTGCACGGGCCGGGCTCGGGCCGATTTCCAATAATGGCATTCGGGCCGGGCTCGGGCCTTACTTCTGAAGACTCAGGCCGGGCCGGGCCTAGTCACTAATCTTTTCGGGCCGGGCTGGGCACGGGCCTTAATTTTTTTGCTGGAGTATCGGGCCGGGTCTAACTTTTTTTTCCGTACGAAGCCGAGACTAATTCCATTCTTCCTAGTTTTCATGGACCAAAATAATCAGTTCCTATTGAATCTTCCCATATGAAAATATTTTTCTCGACTTTTTATAAATCAGTAATATTTGGCTTTGTCCAAAAATTTCTGCAAAAAAAAAAAATATATACTTTTAAGCCGTCATTATTCTACAATGAAACATTAGAATTTATTCCTTCTTAAGAATCGTAGATTACTTGGCGTTTTAAAATAGAATTAAACACACACACACACACACACACACAAAAAAAAAAAATCATGATTATGACGGATTTTTTTTTTTTAACTGAAAACTGAAAGTTTTTTTTTTAATGTTCATCCATGCAAAATGAATACAACAGAAAAATATATATTTTTTACAGGCCAAACCGGTCTATCCTAACGCCCATCGGATAAACTAATTTTTCCTAGGCCGAACCAGTCTATCCTAACGCCCATCGGATAAACTAGTTTTTCCTAGGCCAAACCGGTCTATCCTAACGCCCAACGGATATACTAGTTTTTCCTAGGCCAAACTAGTCTATCCTAAGGCCCGTAGGACAAACTAGATTTTCCTAGGCCAAACTAGTTTGGCCTAACTCTTACAGGATAAACTAGTTTAGACTGCTGTTTATTGGTCTGAACTAGTTTATCCTAGGCCGATCTAGTTTATCCTAGGCCAATTCAATTTGGCGTGATTTTATTGAATTCAATGACCGCCTCAACGCCAACATTCTTGTTTGTCCTAGGCTGATCTAGTTTAACCTAGGCCAATGTAGTTTTACGTGTTTTTAGCTCACGGGCGTCAAAGCCAGAGAAATAATGAGCTCACAGGTTCTGTATGTATATATGTACGCATATATGTATGTATGTACGTTCGTATGTACGCACGTATGTGCGTAACGCGATAACTCTTGATAAAAATAATGTAATTTGATGTGTTTTTATCTCATCAGGCTATTAAAGCCTCAGAACTAATGTAGCCGTAGGTTCTGTATGTATGTATGTACGTAAGTACGTAAAGCAATATTTCTTGATAGAAATACTCGATTTGCATCAAACTTTCAATATAGGTTTATTCTTATGAGGAGCTTTTCTGATTAATTTTGGGAGGTCAATGGAAAAGAATAAGGGGGGGGGGACGGGAGGCTGATTCGCCCTTACCCTCAATTCAAATAATGGGTTTCCATGCATTATTAGCATATTTTATTCAAATTTTAGATATAAGAGCATTCTTTTGAGGCGCCTCCATGATTAGTTGTGGGTGTTCATTCTTTAAGTCTAAAGGGGGGGGGATAGGAGTAACGCCCCATAATTTATGTAAATGCTTTTCTCACGTAGAATTTACGGATTTGCTTCAAATTTTAGAAATAGATTCATTCTGGTAAAGCGCTTCCTTAATTAAATTTTTGGGTTAATTGAATAAGAACAACGTGAAAAACGGAGTGATCCCGCCTTATTTTGGCAAATGGATTTTTCATGCAGAATTAACAGATTTGTTGCAAATCTTGGATTTGCAAATAAGCAAACACCATGTCCAATGCATCATGTCTCTACGGTGGACATGTTAAATTTCTGTGTTGATGTTATAAGCAGTGACTCTTTACACACATGTATACTTATTCCTGTGAAAGACATGTTTTTTACCGGACAAACCCGATTGTGAGCCAAATTACATTAGCCTAGACCCAACTATTTTATCTTAACGTCGATTGGATAAACTAGTTTTTCCTACGCCAAACTTGTTTATCTAAATGGCCATAAAATAAACTAGTTTTTCCTAGGTAAGAGGGTAATCCTTCATTTTTTCCTTCACACTTAACCATGAAACCCCCAAAACTATTCAGGGCATCGCCTTATCAGAAAGAACCTATATCCAAAATTTAAAGCAAATTCGTCAATTCTGCGTCAAAAGCAATTTATTTAAATTATGTTGTGTTACCTACATTGCCCTTTCTTTTAGACTTAAACAATAAACATCTACAACTAATCTCGGAGGCTCCTTGTCACAATGATCCTATATCTAAAATTTTAAATGAAAACTGATAATTCTGCATGATATATCCATTTCTCTAAATTAACGGTGG
The DNA here is from genome assembly GCA_964019185.1 of Maratus speculifer. Taxonomy (NCBI): domain Eukaryota; kingdom Metazoa; phylum Arthropoda; class Arachnida; order Araneae; family Salticidae; genus Maratus; species Maratus speculifer. The sequence goes on from OZ025296.1 coordinate 346,589,084, forward strand.
GGCATAAACTCCAGTTCGCTCCCTTTATTCTTATACAATGAATTCTCAAAATTAATCAGAAAAGTACCTCATCAGAATGAACCTACGTCCAAAATTTGAAGCAAATCGGATATCTCTATCAAGAGTTACCTCGTTGCGTACATACGTACGCACATACGTACATACATGCGTACATACATGCGTACATGCATATACAGAACCTGTAAGCCCATTATTTCTCTGGCTTTCACGCCCGTGAGCTAAAAACACGTAAAACTACATTGGCTTAGGATAAACTAGATCAGCCTAGGACAAACAAGAATGTTGGCGTTGAGGCGGTCATTGAATTCAATAAAATCACGCCAAATTGAATTGGCCTAAGATAACCTAGATCGGCCTAGGATAAACTAGTTCAGACCAATAAACAGCAGTCTAAACTAGTATATCCTAAAAGAGTCAGGCCAAACTAGTTTGGCCTAGGAAAATCTAGTTTGTTCTATGGGCCTTAGGATAGACTAGTTTGGCCTAGGAAAAACTAGTTTATCCGATGGGCATTATAGGATAAACCGGTTTGGCCTAGGAAAAACTAGTTTATCCGATGGGCGTTAGGATAGACTGGTTTGGCCTAGGAAAAATTAGTTTATCCGATGGGCGTTAGGATAGACCGGTTTGGCCTGTAACATATTAAACATTTACATCTGTTAAGAAGGGAATGTATTTTTTTTCGTTCCAAAGCGATTTCGTCTTTGGAAAATTTACTATATACCGCTTTTTCGATTTTTTGTCTCCATTACAGGGAATATGGATTAATAATACTAGTGATAACTGAAACATTTACATACAACAAACAAAGATTCACTTAAAAGCATAAATATCGCAGTTTACGACACTTCTGCATAAATGGAGATTATAACGTGGAAAAAAAGACTAATATAATTTTTTTTGGTCAGAACTCTTCCATAAGATTAAAGATCAATGTTCTGTAGAAATTCACTCGAGCCGGGCCGGGTTCGGGCCGAATTTGAAACTTTTTTCAGGACCGGGCCGAGCTCGGGACAAAATTTTAACTTTCGGGCCGGGCCCGGGCCTAGAAATTTCGGCCCGTGCAGACCTCTAAATCAGGGTGTTATACCCCTCGGAAAAAGTTGACATTTTGCACCGATCAACACATAGGGCTGTTTGTATTATTGAATTGTAGAATTTTAATAGATCCCGAATTCTACTCTTGTTCACAATAAAAATCCGTTTGGAAAGATCAATGATAAATATACTATACATTTAAGTGTGGGAAGGGTATCTAAAAGTGCCCCCTCCCCCACCAAAGCTGCAGAAATCTGTACCGGTGTGCTCGACACGAATTCTTTTGACCGCGGCCCCGTTCGATACAGGATTTCCATTTTCTAGGGTTTTAATGCATTACGAAGCTATTTCGGGACTGCCCCTTCCTGTACATCTGTGATGTCCAATCTTTAAGGTGGGTATTGGCAGAATTTCTTAAAATCTTTACCTAAAGATTTCAAAGTGCTACCATCTTTCATTCTTTTATGTAAAGTTCGAGTTCTAAAGTGTGATTTTTTTTTATATACATATATATAGGGCTTTGAAAGTGCATCTTTTCCACTTCACGAGTTTTACTTTCTACATCTCAGTACAATTTAGCAGCATGCCACAGTTATTTTTTTTTCTCAGTCCCTATTAAACATGAATGCAAAATATTTAAAATATTTTTTTTTAAAATATTCAACATTAAAATTTTCTTTTCTTTTCTTAATGTTTAATTTTAATTAAAAAAATTGTATTATAATATTAATAATATATATTTCATAACGAAAAAGTACGAATTTATATTATAAATAAATATTTTGCTTATAACCATTAATTATTAATGGACGTACTTACGTACTACTTACTACTGTTATTTTTCACATTGATAAAATAAAATTGTATTTTTTTACTTGCATCCACGGCAAGAAAGATTGTAGCAAAACTATTGGTTTGAGAGCCCCCCAAAAATATTGATAATGATGTAAAACTAATGTATCCTGAACTTATATTCTTCATTTGAAAGCAATTTATTTATTTGAAATTTAAATTTAAATTATAAAATTTTGAAAATTGCCAGTTTTAAAAAAATCAAGCAACTATAATACTAAATTTGAAGTATGATGTATTTTTTAATTTAAAAGGAAGATATTTACCAAATTTCAAATAAACTGCTTTATTTTAGTTTTTGTGAAATGTTGCGGGCATTGGATGCAAGTTAAAGAACAATTTAAAATATTTAAGCATAAATAAAGTAAAATAAAATTCCAACATAAAATATAAAAAAAAAAAAAATATTTTAACCCTTAACTGCTGTGACAAAAATTGTCACATAACTACTGTGAGCTGTCTGTCAGGCCGCTTAATTTAAAGATGAATAAAAATTTCATTAACTCTCAGAATACTATACTTACATACCAGACTATTTTAAATAAAATTCAGCTATTCAAAAGTCTCTAGAAATTGCAATTAGGCTCCAAAACGAAACAAATTCTCTAGTTAAACTAAAAATGACGAGTTAAACTGTGAAACTTGAAAAACTCAGCGGTCTCTGAAACAACTAACACTAGTTATGGGTTAAATAGAAGAGATATTAAGTTGTCTCTTTTAAAAATTGTATGTTTCATAGGGATTAAGGGAAAAAAATGAAATGTGACATGTTGCTAAATTGCACCACCAGGTAATGAGTACGACACCCGAGACCTTTTAAGGGGACAGTGGACTTTTATTTGAGCAAAATCGTCGCAAAAAAAAGTCTATTTCTGTGGTATAATAGTACCAAAACAGTTTTTTCTTATTAAAATATTACTTATGAAGGTTTTAAGAAGTAAATAATAAAAGTAAGTGTATTTATATACTTAAAATCTGTCGTTTTTTTTAAAACTAATTTACTAATTTTTCGGCGTTTTCAGATTTTTAAAATGTTTTTGCGACGTATTTTTTGATCAATATTTATGAAATTGATAAAGAGGTATTCTGGTATTGTGTTAGAAAGAAATTGTGTAAACTTTTTAAAATTCGTCTTCATTAAGATAGACAAATTTGATTTTTTTACTTATTAAAAGGCAAAATTTTGATGAAAATCGTTATGGAATTTAGAAAAAAAAAATCTGTAAAATGTTAACTATTCAAGAGATTAAAAAAAAAATCTTACACAAACTTGTTTATAATACAGTTTTAAGTAATAAAAATGCAAAAGCAAGAAAATATCTCAAAAATTAAAATACGATGAGCATTTTAAAATTTCGTTTAAAAATTAATTTTTTTTAATAAGTTTAGAAATTTTTTTGAAGGTGTTCTATATGCTTTTGGTGAAATGTATGTATCCACAAAATTTCATATTGTTATGATAATAATTAAAAAAAAAAAAAAAAATTAACGTCCACCGTCCCCTTAAAGGTGCAAAATAGAAAAAGGAGTTTTTCAAGAACAGGGTTAAAATGATTCATATTACAGTCTGAGAAAAGAAGTTGGAATGCTTCCATCTGGACTGACCTTAGGACACGGGGTACGAGTGATTTTGACCGGCCAGCGTTCTTTTAAGATTTCGATGTCTGGTTACTTTATTGGAAGTCGATTCTATTGAAGACGACCCAGAATAGGACCAAACTCTTACGAAATGTCTTAGGACACTCCTAGCGCAGTATTGAATTTAGAGGTGGCCCGGAGGGAGTCATTCCCCCCCTCCCCCGGAAAATTTGAGATTTTGTGTTTTCAATGGTCAAAAGTGCAATGGTCAAAAAGTGCAAAAAGTCTCCGGAACTCTGAAATGCTCACCCTCCCCCCCCCCCCCCCCTAAGCCATAGAAGTTCCTTCCGGAGAAAAGTGTCTGAATTCGTCACTGCTGCTAGGAAAAGCGGACTCGTAGTTCCTTTCCAAATCTTTTTATCGGCCCTTCATACGGACTGGGTAGGGTTCGAAAAATCGATAGGCCTGTCCCCCCCCCCCTTGCGGGTCCAGTTTCCCGCATGGAGGGGCCACTCTTTCGAAAAAGAAGTATTCCGTTTATCGAAGAGTAGAATTATACCTGAACAACCTCGTTCAGCGTCGTGCTAAAAGAGGTAGCGAAGGAGGCGGTCGAAATTTATGGAGCGCCAAATTTATACTACTAATGTCAATTTTTGGCCTTTCACAAGGAAAAGTTGGGGGGGGGGGAGGGGAGCACCAAATTGAAAGTTTGCCCCGGGCGCAATTTTCTTTTCGCACGCCCCTGCCCTCTCCTATCCAGGGGATGTGGAAACCCTTTAAAATACATATCATTGCAACGTCATTTTCCGTTTTAAATACAGAAACAAGACCTGGGTTGATTTCTGAAGCATCGTGTTTGTGTTTGAGATCATTCATTCGATTGTATTCTTTTGTCGGGACATAGAAAATTTTCGTAAAAAAAAATAAAATAAAAATAGAGTCCGTCCAAGACAGGTTTTTGCAGCCCTCGGGGGATGGGACGGCTGAGGGAGTTATCCTAATAGCTGATAAATCTACCCGTGGGGGGGGGGGGGGGCTCTAACTCTAGGTCTGCTCTGGACCTTTATTAGAGGGCCCTGTTACTTTGAAACAGTGACGAATTTAAACACTTTTCTCTGGGAGGGACACATTATGGAATTCCAGGAGGGTCAGCACTTTTTGAGCATTGAAAATACAAAATCTCAAATTTTCTGGGAGGGACATTTAATTGACCCAAGAGGAGGGGGGAGGAATGCCCCCCTCCCCGGTCCACCCCTAATTCAACACTGCTTGGAAAAATCAGAAGTATCCACTATTATCAAAAAAGATTTTAGGATATCCACATGTGAACTGTCATCTGAATTGAACTGAACTGAAGTGAAGTGTGTAAGAAAGAGGGTTGGTCACTTACCAGGTTGTAGTCAAGGTGTTGATTTCAGGGGGAGGTCCGGGAAAAACCCTCCCCCCCCCCGAAAGATTTGAGATTTTGTGTTTTCAAAAGTCAAAAAGTGCAATTTCCCCTCGGAACTCTGCAATGTCCCTATCGAAGAAAAGTGTTTGAATTACACACAGCTTGTAAAAATCAGAAATATATTCACTATTATAAAAGAGATTTTAGGATCCACACGCGGCTGTAAACCATGGCCATAGCTAAGGGGGCGCTAAGGGCGGCTCAGCCCCCCTGAAATATTTTCAGCCCCTCCCCCCCCCCTGAAAAAAATTCCAAATACACTCAATGAATTTCTGTTCCGAAAGTTCAAAAATCTAATTTATTTTTGGGGCCCCTTCAGAGTTTTGCAAAATTACTAAATTGTACCTAAAAAAAGTGTTTCAACACTCCCTCATCCTATTTGTACATATGAAGTTAACAAGATATTAAATTTTATATCAATTATATACTCAAAATTTTCATCATCCTATAGTTTTCTTAGTATAAAATGAAGTTATTAGAACAGTTTTATAAAAAAACATAGTACCTACAATGCGAATATGCATTAATTTATCTTTCTGCGTCAGAGAGATAAATTTTTTTTTAGCGACCCCCCCCCTCTTACATTCAGTTGAGCCTCCCCTATTGTTCACTTCTAGCTACGGCCCTGCTGTAAACTGAAATGAAGTGAAGTGAAGTGTAAGAGGGTCACTTACTAGGCTAGAGTCCAGGTGTATGGGCGAAGTCCGTGATTCCTTGATGGGACAGATACGGAAGTGCGGCGATGTAGTCCGCGGGTAGGCGAAGCGAGACATGATCTCTTCACGCACACTTCATGGTCACTCACTCACTGCCCTATCGCCGCTAAACACGGACCGAAAGCGACCGGCCACCCGCGCCAAAACCCTGCCACAAACAATCGCCAACAGACAGACAGCATTCTATTCAAGGCCGCGGTACGCTATCGGTGTACGCGCAAACAAGACGTGGCTTCTACCTCGGACGATGGTTTCAAGAGCACGTGATCCCGCAAAAAACACCGAAATGGAGTATGGAGATTGAATTTCGACTGGAAAAGATGTGTGGAAAACAGCCTAAGGAGCTGTGCAAAATTGAAATCTTGCACAGGCCTCGGGCCGATTTTCATTAAGGCCCCGGTCCTCGCGAGCTAATGCTATCTATTCCTATTTTTCTCATAACTCTTTCGCATTTTGACATTTTTGAATATTTTTTTTAAGTAAAAGATCTTACTTTTACTTTTAGATTTTTATGGAATATGGATTAATACTATTAATGATTACTGAAACATTTACATACAACAAACAGAGATTCGTTAAGAGCATAAATATCGCGCCTTACAATACTTCTGCCTAAATAAAGATTATATATGAGGAGCCCAGAAGCCAAGGGGTATAAGTGACAAAATTGAAAAAAATGAGTTAAGTGCACAGACTATCTGGAAATAAGTCTATTTATTTGTAGGTAAGAAGTTATGAGTGATTTTTTAATTATATACTGTGTTTTAGGGGTCAGTTACTTAATATCTTTCCCAAAAGTGTGAAACGCTTGAAGACCAAAGGGTATAAGTGCAATTGTATCCAATATAATAAGGCCATTTGCTTTTTTAACCGACTTCAAAGAGGAGGTTATGATTTCGACCTGTATGTATTTGTTGTTCACGCATAACTTTTGCAAATATGAACCGATTTTGATAATTCTTTTTTTGTTTGAAAGCGCATGAGGCCCATGTGGTCCCATTCGAATTTCATAAAAATCTGATAATTAGAACTTTTTTAAAAATAAAAACTTTAAATTTCAAATTCATTTTGTAGCAATCGACCAATTAGAAGTGTTCATTTTGCATGCTTTTCTGTTACATTTACATAGACACACGATCTTTTCACTGTTAAAAGGTTGAAGTTTTTTCTGCATCGTCACTCCACCGCTTTTATGGAATATCTCTATTTTGACCAATGAGAATTCACCATAATACAATGAAGTAATCATTTTCTATAAAAGCGATGGATTGACGATAAAGTAAAAGTTTCAAATTTTTAACAGTGTTCAAAGTGCAAAATCCTAACTGGACGAGGGCCAGGGTTCCATTTAAAACATTGAAAAATTTGCTAAAATTCAGGCTTCTGATTCGTTAATCTGGTTTCGCTAACAGTGCAAATTCTACCTGGATTCCGGACAAGTTCTTTTATGCAAGAAACCGGAAATATAGCATCTAGGGGATATAATGTGGAAATCGGCTATCTCGGGGCGTGTTCAGAGCAACTTACAAAAGTAACCAATGTTACCGACCGATTGTAGGGCAGTACGAAAGCAAATTGTGGCATCAATGAAAACTATTCTGTTGAATTGTAGCTGACGTCACACTTCGCTTTGATTTTCATTTCGTACTTGTCTACACTGTTAAAAATCTGCTGCATTTTGCTGCAACGCACTCCCCTGCTTGTACAGAAAACGGTTACTTGGCCGTGAAATGGCGCTTTCTCATTGGTTGGAATAGAGATATTATATACAAGTGGTGGAGGGCGTTGCAGCAAAATGCAGCAGATTTTTAACAGTGTACAATCGGTAAGTGGTCGGTAAGTAACCGGTAAGTTGTGTTGAACACGCCCTCTGTAACACTTAAAAAAGCGCTAAAATGTTCTATTCTTTAAATGTGCAACAATGCTAATGAAATTTAAAGATAGGCGCGACATCTGCAGGACATTTTCTAAAAATGCAAGAATTATTGCTAGTCTAGATAATGTATCACGAAAATGCCGCAGATGTTGCTGTGATCGACACTTTGGAATTCAGTAGCATCGTTGCACATTTAAAGGATATAAATTTTTAGCACTGCTTGCATTGTAAAAAATTGAACCCTTTTTCTGCGTCGTCACCCCATCGCTTTTATAGGAAACGATTACTTCGCTCTATTATGGAGCATTCTCATTGGTCAAAACAAAGAAATTCTATAAAAGCGATGGAGTAACGATGCAGCAAAAGGGTCAAATTTTTTACAGTGTCGATAGCAGATTTTCACTCCATGTATTCCAGACTCTCTCCTTCGAACAATGAAAAGTTCTCAAAAATGAAGGCTTATGATTGGTCAACCTTGTTTTGCTTAACAGCGAATAATCCTTCTGGATCCTAACCACTGTTGCAGAGATGCTAGTTTTTTTCCAAACTACGAAATCTTAGCTGGAACAATTCTCGTATCCACCAAAGTGAAAGATCCACATCGATCCAGACATGAGAATTCGATATCGAAAAGCTGAAAATTCATCTCTAAAGAGCCTTACACGTTAAAGCAAGAGTGCCTGTGTATCAGGGTGCTTGTTATGCCGGATTCCCAAAGTGATTAAAGTACATTGCTATGTGCTAGATTTACATTTAGACAAATATAAATGACGAAAAATTTTGATAAGCTTACCATTAAAGTTAAGCTATTTAACATCTTTCACCCATAAAACAAACTCGTTCAGGCGACTACCGCCAAGTTCTGGAATAAAAATTATTAAATTTTCTGTATTTTGGAAAACCGCGTTTATCAAAGAAAATTCTTAACTTCAAATATTACTACTTTCATATAGACGCATGCTGAATCATGGTGTGATTTTGATAATATCTTCCTTTTTAGTTTTTATGACTGAAAAGAGTATTTTAATACATACGAACATTTAGAATTACCTTGCTATGCATTGAATCATAGAAGCAACTTGACGCGCTCTGATTGTGTACGCGTACTTTAAACTGTAAAAAATCTGACCCTTTTGCTGCATCGTCACTACCCCGCTTTTATAGAATATCTCACTTTTGATCCATGAGAATGCTCCATAATAGGCTGAAGTAATCGTTTTCTGTATTAACGGTGGAGGAACGATGCAGCAAAAGGGTCAAATTTTTAACAGTGTACCCTGTTTAAAATATCTTGAAAAATTACGTCTGTTTTTAAAGACTATCTATTTTCTGACCAATGAAAACGCTCCATAGACGTTTTTAGATCGCTCTCATTAGTCAGAAAATAGATAGCTTTAAAAACAAAGGTAATTTTTCACAATGATTTAAACGTGTACTGATGAATTGTCAGCTTTTGAATGCCCAATTACGAAGTCTGTAGAATTCAATGTGGACCTTAAGGCACTACACTAGTCTCAGAAAAAGACCCTGATGTTAGTGTAAAGACTATGGAGGCGTTCTTTTCTCGCGTATCTCGTCAAATTTTAATATATTTACATGATTATTTTTTCATAGGTTAGCCGAGGATGATCTACAACCTTCCTAGTTTTTACTTCTTCGATTTTGCTTATGTATGTTTTATATAATGATAGTTTCAATTTCAGAACCGTTTAAACCGGTTTTGAAATTTAAAATATATTTTTTTTTAATCTGAAACCAAAATTGAAAAAGTAAAAACTAGGCCGATTGTGGAATATCCTCAGCTATTCTATGGAAAAAAATCACGTAAAAAATTTGAAATTTTATCGAGATATTTGAAAAGAACGCCCCCATAGACTTCACATTATCATCCGGGTCTTTTTCTGTGCCTACACTGTTAAAAATCTGCTGCATTATGCTGCAACGCCCTCCACCACTTGTATATAATATCTCTATTGCAACCAATGAGCAAGCGCCATTTCACGGCCAAGTAACCGTTTTCTATACAAGCAGGGGAGTGCGTTGCAGCAAAATGCAGCAGATTTTTAAAAGTGTAGTGTACGGCCTTAAAGTTTGCTGGATGCGATAAATTTCCTAAATGTTAAAGCTTAAATGGACAAGTTCTCGCATCCACTAAAGCGGAAATAGACATCGATACCAATAGACATCCTTAAGTTGTTGAAAAGATGAAAATCCTTTAGTATATACTAGCATACCCAGCCCGCTTCGCCGGGCTTAATTTGAAGGTTTATTTAATAATTTATGTGTATGGTACGCTTCCCGGACCATCGGCACTCCACGTGCGTCGGGTGAGCGTCAGAACAAACTTTCAGCATATACATATGGGTGGTTGTACTTGAATGCACAGACCTGCGCGTTTTTTTCTATCTTGCTTTTATACCTCTGGACCGAGTTGGCGCATTGCCAAGATTTGCTTCCTCTGGACCGAGTTGGCGCATTGCCAAGATTTGCTTTCCCCTGTGCCTCAATTAATTAATTAATTAATTATCCTCGGAATTCCTTTTATTTATAGAGATTTTGCTCCGGAGGAAAAAAATATCTCTACATATCAATGCAAAATAAAGTGCATAGATATGTGCAACAAAATTATCTTTAGATTCAGATTTGGTTACATGATTAGACACCAGAATGATTTCAGATTTTGTTCATGTAGGATTCCTCAATGTGAATATGACGTCACATGGAGCACATATACGATTGATTGAAATGATTCTGGACAAAAATGAGTCATCAAGGGGGTCCTTGTGGCCGAGTGGTTAAGACACCACGCTGCTAATCTCTTGAGAGCGTAGGAGATTGTGGGTTCGAATCCCACTGGCTCCGTTGCACACACTCTTTATGTGTAGCTCCCGGTTGTACTTATCTTGTGACGTAATATTTCCTTGTGCTATCTTGTCCTTGTATTTCCACGAATTTGTAAAATAATATGGATTATGCATTTATGTCTGTGTAGAAATAAAGGATCATTCGGCGTACAATCGAATTCTACCAGGAAATCATCATCAAATTTTATAATAGAAAATGCCTAGCATTGCGATACATTGTTAAAAATTTAACTTTTGCTGCATCATCACTCCATCCCTTTTATGGAATATCTCATACATACACTGTAAAAAAAAAAAAAAAAATTACCATTTTGCTGCATCGTCACTCCCCCGCTTTAATAAAATATTTGTCTTTTGACCCATGAGAATGCTCCATGATAGGCTGAAATAATCGTTTTCCATAAAAGTGGTGGAGTAACGATGCAGTAAAAGGGTGAAATTTTTAACAGTTTAGTTGGGACAAAAACGTCCGTGAAAAAAGTATTTGGGGTTTGAATGCTGTCACTCTCTTATAGATGCAGCCAAGTACAGGTTATGATTTTCGGATTCCTCGTCGAATCATCACCGCTCATTTCCGATGCCTTTACTGCATTTATAGGAATTAGATTGTTGCTGTTTATGTATTGAATCATAGAGAGATTTTTGTTAAAATCTTTCTTTTTGCTTTTTCTGACTGAAGAGGGAGCACTTTTGACTACACTAGAAAAGCATTTTACTATTCATTGATACATGGAGTCATTTTGCTGTTTACTCATATATGGAAGCGCTTTGCCGCGCGCTTATGTGTAAGGACACTTTACTTGAGTCATTGTCACCTTTCGATAACCACTTCCGATGTCCGTACGATTAGATGTTGACTTTAAGATTTCATGAATGCGGTAGCTTTTCGTCGTGCCATATCTGAAGAAGTTACCACATCCAGAAAACCTAAAGATTCACAACGATACTAACCAATATTGTAAGTGTCTTTTGAAAACTTGACAATCAAACAGTGACAAGTAAAGCGAATACATCAGAACTCAGCAAAGTGCGTTCATTAGTAAAGCGTTGCAAAGAGCCATCATATGTCAGTACACATAATTATGTATTACGGTATAAATAACTAAAAAGTAGGAAATAAATTTAAATTTTTCAAAAAAATGTGTAACCGACTCCAAAGAATAATAATGTATTACGGTATAAATAACTAAAAAGTAGGAAATAAATTTAACTTTTTCAAAAAAATGTATAACCGACTCCAAAGAAAAGCGCTAAAAAGAATTAAATAATTCTATAAAATTCTCTAATGACAAATCGTTATCCAATAACCACACATTGACTATCATGTACAGGTATAAAACGGTTAAATTTAATGTATAGAATTTAATATCCACCAAACATAGATTTTCCAGAGAATATTTTTTACAAGAGATTAATTTACATATTTTTTATTTAATTTTTGAATAGATACATATAAAAAGTAATGAATTACTTTTTGAAGTTGGTGCCATACTGTCTTAAGTATAGTAAGAATTGTGGATATATTATGTCTAGTACCATAAATAAAATGGGGAAATCATTATCGATTATGATTTTTTGGCACCAACATCAAAAAGTAATTCATTACTTTTTATATGTATATATTCAAAAATTAAATAAAAAATATGTAAATTAATCTCTTGTAAAAAATATTCTCTGGAAAATCTATGTTTGGTGGATATTAAATTCTATACATTAAATTTAACCGTTTTATACCTGTACATGATAGTCAATGTGTGGTTATTGGATAACGATTTGTCATTAGAGAATTTTATAGAATTATTTAATTCTTTTTAGCGCTTTTCTTTGGAGTCGGTTATACATTTTTTTGAAAAAGTTAAATTTATTATACATTAAATAAATGCATTTTAACTGTTAACATGTGAGAAAATCATGCTTTAAGTGTAGATTTTGAAACACTTTCCAACACTTTCTGAAATCTTTAACCTATTCGCTGCCGATCATGCGCCAACATTAAGGGGCCACCCACGAGCCAGCGCGTGATGTGGGGTAATGTCTCAATAGCCAGTCACGCGCTGGCACGGGAAAATCTTTCACTGTTTCTTTGTTATAAAAAGTAAATCGGCTTCTGGGAAAAACCCACTTCTACAGTGCGGCATTAACTATCATCACATCTTCACGTAAGCGGCAGCGAACGTGTTAAAAATCTTTGCTATTTAGGGTAATAGAGTGTTAATGTCCATAACCAAGTATGTATTCTAATAATTTTGAACAGCCCTCGGTTTTATCTGTCGGTTGCTATGCACTGCATAATGGGGAAATTTAGTTTAGCAAGAAAACGCGTAACAGTTTTTACTAATAGATGGAAACACACTTGCATACTTTTGTTTATCCTGTAGTTTACCTTGAACCTTTATTATACGCCAGTATTTAGCTAAAATTTAGTTAAAACTGAAACAACTCTTAAGACTGAACTGAACTCTTAAGACTACTGAAATCACATTTCCAGAAATTATCATAAATAGATGACAATGCATAAAATTTTGTGCATGACCCTGTATATCATTTTATCAATGTTTTGCAAGCATTTCTTGGCAAACTGAATGTAGTTCAGCATAGAAATATATTACTTATTTAAAAGCAATCTTTAAGTAAATTACGCTCATATTCAGTAACCTTTACGAAATCTTTTGTATAGCTGTGTACATGAACTATAGAATTTATATGAACATATGCATAGATATTAATATGTATAAATTTAGTGAAACTTAAAAGCGCAAATCATAATTAAAAATGCATTTCGTCCATCCATCAATCATCATCGATAATATACAGTACTTCGGATAGAATATACTATTTGAAAGCTTTTTTGTGTCCCTGTAAATATTGAGTACTTCGTATTATGCGCGAAATAACTTATATTAAGAGTCTGCAATGTATATCAATTTTATTATACATGAAAATTGTAATATAATTAAAATATGTTGTAAAAAATTCCCTCTTAATCATTAGGTAATGTAAATCTTTTGTGTAGCCCTGTAAATAAAAAATATCTATTCTTTTCACCTCATATTTTACAGAATGTTTATTTTAATGCAATTCGTAAATGCATATAAATTTTAATGTGTTTGACAGGTTGTAACTTCTTTAAAATTCATTTGAAACGATTTTTCCCATAACCCGTAATTTAAGGGAAAACTTTTGATTGTCCCTGTAAATAAGCTAATCGTGTTAGAAACTTCATTTGCAATAGGTTCGTGTTGAGGTAACCGTGAATAATTCAAAAAAATTACAGGGCAATCCGAGTATGTTTACGAGAGTTAAGGCACGGACAGACAAACTAAAATCACATTCACTTTTTAGTTTTGTTAGAAAGTGTTAAAAAATACAAAATTTCAATGTTTCAAAATTTATAATAAAATTTTAAAACTTATATTAGAACAAAAAAAAAAAAAAAAAAAAAAAAAATCCTTTCATTCATTTATATCAACATCGTTCATTTTTTTTTTTTTTTTTTTTTCGTAAATTCATTTTTTATTTCACAATTTTTCCGTTTTTAGAATTTATATTAAAACAAAATTTTGTCCTTTCATTTATGTGTATCAACATTGTTCTTAATTTTTTCATAAATACAATTTTTTATTTCATAAATTTTGCATTTTTTGTGCTCATTCGGCACTTGTAACCTTTAGCTTCCAAGCACTTTCCATTACTGTTTGGAAGCCAGGGGATACAAGTGCCGAATGATGATAAACATTGCTTTGTTATAAATAAAAAGAAAAATTGTATTTCACATTTTTTAAAACAGGTATTGAGATAAGAGTTCAAAGATCATTAAGATATAAGCAAAAGTTTCATATCTCAATTCATTCAATTACAATTGATGTTTAACTTTGAACTCAATTTACTCGAAATATAAATTTTGTCACTTGTACCCCTTGGCTTCTGGGCTCCTCATATATAGATATATAAAAAACTAAGATAAGGTTTTTTTTTTTTTTTTTTTTTTTGGTCAGAACTCTTTTGTAAGAGTAAAAATCAATATTCTGTAGAAATTCACTCGGGCCGTGTTTTTAGTTAGTATATTGATCCGAAGTTTTAACTTTTATAACGGGCCGGGTCGAGCCGATTATTTTTTCTACGGAACAGGCCGGGCTCGGGCCTAGAAATTTCGGCCCGTGCAAACCTTTAGTGCAAATATAACGTTATCAACTTTTTGATAATTTTAAACCCCTTCCCCCCTTCGATATCATATGTTATCATGCCACGATCCCCTCCTCCCCGGTAATAATATCGTTATCAAAGTGAAAAAAAAAAAAAAAAAAAAAAAAGTTGGAAATTGCACGTGAAGCGTGGCAAATGAGGTGCGTTCGTACTAACGAAGTTTTAAAAATATTCAGATCTTGCTGTTATAGTAGACAGTACTTCAGATATAATATAGTGGTCGAAATCTTGTTTGTGTTCCTGTAAATATACAGGAAGAAACTTTTATTACATCTCAGCAACGTATATCATATTCATAAAATGTGAAATAATTTAATATCATTAACACACGCCCCAAACAATGTTTTCCCTTATATCATTATGTAGTGGAATACTTTTGTGTGACCCTGTAATTTAATAATTAAATATTCTTTGCATCACAGATTATACAGAATATATATATATATATATATATATATATAGAACCATTAGATCAACATCAAATCAACAACATCAAATCATCAACTACAAATCAACATCATTTACTGTAAAAATTTGTTAATGCCAAATTATATCATACAGAGGAGTTGTCAGAATTAGAAATAAAATTGGAAATGTGGTTTTTAGCTCGTTATCAAGGGCAATACTAAATAGCCACATTAATTGCGATTAATTTCTGAATGGAAATCAGGATAGACCTAATAATAATTTCCATACTGCCCGATTAATCTCAAATGAGAACTCATTTCAAAGAAAAATATTAGAAAAATAATAAGACCATAATAGAATTATCAATATAATAATTGCAATAGAAAAACTATTTCAATGAAAAAATATTAGAAAAATGTAATTGAATATTGATAAAGATAACTTACAATTATCAATCGCAACCAAAATTTCCATTGAGAACAGGAAAAAGAAAATAATAATATAATTGAATTAACATTGATTAAATTAAATTGAAAAATCATGTCAAATGGAAATGATTGGACAAATTAAATTATATAATAGGTTAACTTAAAAATATAAATTTCGACCATGTGATAAGCAATACAATTTTGCATTCAGTCACATTAGACAGTTAATGTGCAAGTTAAAGTAGTAAAATAGTTTTTATTAATAATATATATTTAAATAACTATTATAAAAAATAAATAATTACAAAACATAAGTAGACAAATTTTTTTTAACATAATAAAAATAGTTAAACTATTTAATTCTAATTACAAGTTTTAAATTATAATTATAGAATTAATTGAATCGATTGATACCGATAAATTTTATATACTTCATAGGTCCAAGTATTCTATTATATTTAAATGAGTGTGACACCTTTAAAATACATTTGAAAAAATTTTCCCCATTGACCGTAATGAAACGGAATACTTTCGATTGTCCCTGTAATTGATCTATGCATCCAATTTTCATAAAATTTGAACTGACTCGCCAAAATTATATTATAATTATATATTTAAAATTTCAAACGATTAAAATGCATTTGAAACATTTTACCCCATTGACCGTAATGTAACGGAGTACTTTTGATTGTCCCTGGTCCCTCTCATTGATTTATGCATCCGATTTCCATAAAATTTTAAATGACTCGACAAAATTATGTAATAAATATTTATTTTAAATTGCAAACGATTTGGTTGGGTAGTTTTTGCGTTGTTATCTGCGGACAGACAGACGGACGGACTGAACGACAACTATAAGTGCTACGTACTTACATAATTACGAACGCACCTAAAAAATAGCGTTTTTTGTTTTGTTTAGAGGGATGTACAAAACTTTTTTTTTTCTAACTTTATTGATTTAAAGAAGAAACGTCAATAAGATATCACTTTATGTCAAACTAGCTGATCCGCCCGACGTTGCACGGTTCCGAGATAATAATATTAAAGGAACATGAAATTTGTGATTTTATCTCTAACTCGAAATATGTGAAATTACGTTGTCTGAAATACACGGCCATTGACTGCGAGAAAAATTGGTTTAAAAAATGAACAAATAATATTTAGCGGTAAAAATGTTCAAAAGGACTGCAATGGGAAACGAGAGAGGAACTACTCAAGTAATAATTAGAATTTTGAAAATCTCAATGTCAGATACATTAGGAGAGACTTTGGAGTACTTTCTAGAAAGTTTTGAGCCTCGCAAGTGTCGTAGATTTTGCTAGCCATCGGACAAAAACATACATGCACATAGACAGTGCGTTTAGTTATTTTATTAATGTAGGTTACCGTGGATATTCAAAATAATTCCTTTACTGCTAATTCATTAGTTTTATGGTTTTTGCCTTTTTTACATGCAATTTAAAAATAGATAAGACCACGATGCTTACAAAAATCTGTAATATTGACAAAGTTGACAAAAAGCCGATGCTAAACGCACAAAAAAATCGTTAAAAACCACATCGAAAATCGTACTGAAAATCACAATGAAAAAAATCACTGAAATTGAAAATTCATACCAGACAAAATTTACTTAGGCTTTGAAAGAATTTTATTTTTATGATTCTCAAAAAATAGCCTCAAAATGTGAAGAAATACTAAAAATTGCAATAAAAAATTCGTTAAAAGTTCCAAAAATCGCCGCACGAATTCCGAATAAACTTCATTGAAAAGTGAAAAAAAATTACTATATTGAGTGAAAAGAAAGAAATCGTATTCCTTTCATTAATATGGAAAAATCGCCTTGAAACATAAAAAGAGCGCTGCCTAAAAAATTAAATTAAAAAATTCCAATCAAAAAATCAAAAATCGGGCTTCGAGGTGGAAAACTATATGTATACAGGTACCTTCCATCCAAAGTTTGTAACTCTACATGCAGCGGTCTCTTCAGAACAGCGCTGACACACACACATACTTGTCTCTTAATTATTATAGAGGAAGATTACTGTGAAAATCCTAATTAATAACTTTATTGATTCATTCGTTAATTTTATGTTTTTTGCTTTTCTTACATGCAATTCAAGAATAGATAAGATCAGAATGCATAGAAAAAAACTATAATTTTGACAAAAATGGCAAAAAATAGATGATAAACGCACAAAAAAGTCGCTAAAAATCACATCGAAAATCGCATTAAAAATCGCATGAAAAATCACTGAAACTGAAAAATCATAGCAGAAAAAATTTAGCTAATTAGGCTCAGAGTTTTAATCAATTTTGTTTTTATCATTGTCAAAAAATAGCCTCAAAATGCGAAAAAACATTAAAAATCGCATTAAAAAATTCGCTAAAAATTAAAAATCACCGCACGAATTCCGAATAAACTTTGTTGAAAAGAGAAAAAAAATTACTATAATGAGTGAAAAAAATGAAACCGTATTCTTTTCACTAATATAGAAAAATCGCCTCGAAACATAAAAAAGCGCTAAAAATCGCCTAAAAAATTAAATTAAAAAATTCTAATCAAAAAAACAAAAATCGGGCTTCAAGGTGCAAAACTACATGTATAGAGGTATCTTCCCTCCAAATTTTGTAACTCTACATGCAGCGGTCCCTTCAGAACTGCGCTGAAACACCCATACTTGTCTCTTTATTATTATAAATTACTGTAAATATCCTAATTAATAACTTTATTGCTCATTCGTTAATTTTATGTTTTTTTGCTTTTCTTACATGCAATTCAAGAATAGATAAGATCAGAATGCATACAAAAACTATAATTTTGACCAAAAAAAAAAAAAAGAAATCGATGACAAACGCACAAAAAAATCGCTAAAAATGACATCAAAAATTGCATTGAAAATCGCATTAAAAATCGCTGAAATTGAAAAATCATAGCAGAAAAAATGTAGTTCATTAGGCTCAAAGTTTGAATCAATTTTGTTTTTATCATTGTCAAAAAATAGCCGAGCACCACCAGTGGCCGAGAGGTTCTGACCTCTCAACTGGTAGACGGCAGGTGCTGGGTTCGAACCCAATTGGGGCTGTCGGCCTAACCGTTCTGAGTTTTCGTGGTTTTCTTCGAACCTTGCATAAATACGGGTTAGGTTCCCTTAGAAAGATCCCCACGAAGGGCACTCCCCCCTGGTCCTATATCCCTAGCGTAGATAATCGGACGACAAAAATAAAGCCAAAACCAAACCGTAAAATAAAAAATTTAGAAAAATTTTATATACTTTTCATCAGAACGAATTTTTTGAGAGTCCGACAAAAATAGTTCATCGAGGTTATTGATATTCAATAGGCTTCGTCCCATTCTTACATACTAAGTTCATATAAAATTTCAAGTCATTATCTCAATTTGTTCGGAAGATAGAGAGTTTACAGACACACACACAGACAGACGGACGGCAATTTTCTTTTTCTAAAAATATGTTTTTCGGAATCTCCACTATCTGAAACGTGTAATTTTTCGATTTTCAAAACGATTGCAAGATTTACCCTATACTACGTTTGATGGGTAAGTAATAAGCAAAAAATTGGAACAGGGTGTTATGTTCTATTTGTGAATCAAACCGTTCAAAACAAACAAAAACCATGCGTCGGGCGGTTCCTGCCAAAAAGGTACTCCGCTTTGGATCTCGCAAAACAGGTTTATAGAAAACCGACTTTCTTTTTCATCTCTCTATCATCTCAATAGAGAGCAGCACCAAAAATTGTAAAATCTCTCATGAAGTAATCGGGTTTTGTTGTTCGATTTTTTCTTTTTACTTACCCATCATACGTAATATAGGGTAAGTCTTCCAATCGTTTTGAAAATCGATTTTTTTTTTTTTTTGACGGATTTACACGTTTTAGATAGTGGAGATTGCGAAAAACATATTTTTAGAAAAATTTTTTTGCCGTTTGTCTGTAAACGCTCTATCTCCCGAACAAACTGAGATAGAGACTTGTATGTAGTTAGTATGTAAGAATGGGACGAAGCCTATTTAATATCAGCAACCTCGATTATCCGGAACTATTTTTTTCGGACCCTCGAAAAATTCGTTCTGATGAAAGGTATATAAAAATTTTCGAATTTTTTTGTTCTAAGGAATGGACGTAAAAGGCAATAAAATAACACAAACTGTGCATATAGAACAAAGTCGATCGGATTATGAGTTGCCGAGATATTTGTAATCCTGTTTTCCACATTCTTCGATTTTTCATGACCCTGTATTTCATTCAAATTTCAATTCAGAGGTATATTTTAATTGGAAATGAGACGCTTAATCCGACGCAGTTAATTGTTAGTGAATAGAATTATTGTTTTTGGAGTTATAAGGATGTTTCTTTTACGCAGTTCGGTACTACTTGAGTAGTTCGGCGTTTTATATAATTTGTCGAAATTGGTACATCAGCAGTTCTTTAATGTAGCATTACTATGTATATTAGCAATATTTAAATTTTGTTTATGAATTGCAATGCATTGTGTAAATAGTTTTGACATGTTTTATTTTCATATACATATCCATGATGGGTAAGTATTACGGTGGCCCCCAACGACTAGTTTAATTTTTTCAATTGAATGACATCGAAACGATTTCACCCCCTTCTAAAATACCCAAATACAATTTCAGTGGCAGAACTAGAATTGTAGGGGACTGAGATAGAGTAAAAGTTTGTAACATGGGATGACAAACAACTGGGAGAAATGTTCACTTTAAACAGTTTTTTTAGGTATAGATAATGTATTTGTTATACAATCCATTCTACTCAAATGAAATCGCATGAGAGAGAAATTTTATTAGCCGAATCTTTGAATACGCCTCTACGGATGTGGAAAAGGATTTCAAACTAATACTAGGCAGGGTGTTTTCCTTTTTTAACACTTTCCAACAAAGTTGAAAAGGGTTTATGTCCGTGCTCTAACTCTCGTCCATAAAATCGGTTCGCCGTGAAATTTTTGGATGCTACTGACGTTTATCCTAGCATATTTCTAATGAAGTTTGTAGCACGTTTAGTTCATTGAGAGGGTCCGTCAAAAGTATTCGTTTATACGACGGTCAATGAGACAAGACGTTTTAAACAGTGTTCTCGCTGTCGCTCGCCATTGCGCCAAATTGCGACTAAATTCTTCATTTGGCGAGTGAACAAGCGATTAGATTCGCCAAATTGCTAGTGCTCATTTTTGCTTTTTCTTTCTTTTCCTTTTCATTTTTCATACATATGCATTTATGCATATTTTTAATATATATGTAGCGGATAGTTGAAATTAGATTAATAACAATCGTTGTCGCAGTTATAAAAACTTAGGTTATTTTAGAAATATTGAAAAATAGGGGGTACATTAAAGCATTAAATATATATATATATATATATATATATATATATATTATTTTATATTTTTATTTATTTTTTTGTGTGTGCGTGCTACACGGCGAATCTATTTTGCTAATACTTTTTTCATTTGGCGAATATTTTTCATTTTTAATTAGCCAAATTACTAACGTTGGTCAAATGTCAGCGAGAACACTGGTTTTAAATGAATTTTAAGGGCGTATTCGAAAAAACTCTTTTTTACTTTCAACAGCTCGAAATTTTCATATACAATTTCAGGCACATTTTTAAAAGTAGAAATATGAAACCTGCTGAGGGGATTTTTGAAGAGACGTAGAAGGTGCCGTGTGATGTCACTTTATGCTCCATTCATTAGAATTTGATTGATAAGCAATTATCTTCTCAGCAGGATCATTTTTTCCGCCCCCAGATCTCCCGCATAGGAAAAATCGGTTCGAAATGCCGTTTTTGATTGCTTTTCTTGCAATATCTTCTACATTTATCAAAGAATCGGCAATTACGGCACCTTGTGCACTTTCTAAATAAGACAATTTGCCCATTTCATGCGTTTGAGAGCAAAAATGAATTCAAAAATAAATCGGAAAATAAGCAATTTGAATCGAAGTACATCCTTAAAGCTGTACACGCTCACCATCATAAAATGGATATGCATTGACAAGAAATCTAGGCATTTTATAGAACAGCGGTGCAAGCGGAACAGCGACAAGCAGATACCAAGCATGGAGACAGGATCACAAAAAAGAACATAATTTGCCTAACAGCGCCGTACGAAAAGAGGCGCGGGGGGGGGGGGGGTGGCCCAATTGATTTTACCCCAGGCGCAATTTTCTCTTTGCACGCCCCTGGCACCTGACATCTTTGACATGAAGATGCATCTGAAGGATAACTGTAGAACAAAAATTTCTCGCTACAGGACGTTTTTAATTCCATTTTCCCTACTAGGGCGTGTGTATAAAAACTATGCAGGGTTACGCAAGAGAATTCGCAAGCATAAATGAAAAGAGTTACAAGTGGAGTGATGTCATTTCAATTTTAATTCCATAGAAATAGGCTCCCGTACAGGGCCATACAAAGATCCTTTCTAAAAGTGATATTTCAGTCTTTTTTGTCCGATTTCTATTTTAGGTCCACAGGGGAAATGCTTCAAAATCGGTAAATCCCTGTCAAAAAAAAAAAAAAAACAGGTTTTATCTATAAGCCTTTTTTTTCATTATTGAATGATTAAACGCCGAAATATTGGGTAAAAGCATCCAATACAGAATTCAAATGATAAAGTTTCTAAAAATGGGCACCGAAATCGCAATGTATGTTATAATACTATGTTATAATAACTGAACTTTATTCCGACTCGTTTAATTGAGTAACGCGAGGTGGCAGCACTAAACGAGAACCGAGAAATCTTATTCCTTTACTCTGAAATTGTAATAGAATCTGGTGGATACAGCAATTTTAATTATTTTTCACCGCATACTTTAATTCAATCTAGAAGATTCAAGATAGACAAGAATTAGTTCAAGATAGACAGATGCAAAATGTTTAGTACTATCTCCCCGCCATACTATGTATTTCTAATCATATGTTATATTAATTTAAATTACATTCTTCTATATATTTTAAAACCATTTCCCTCCCAGTGGCTGAGACATTCTGCTCTCGAAACTGGTAGACGAGAGGTGTTGGGTTCAAACCCATTCTCTCCCGTCGGCCTAACCGTTCGAAATTTTCCGTAGTTTTCTTCGAAACTTGCGTAAATACGGGTAAGGATCCATCAGAAAGACTCCCTCGAAAGGCACTCTCCCTTGAGCCTATATCCCTCGTGCAGATAATCGGCCGCCATGAATAATGCACGCATATATTTTTAAGTGTATATATTTAATCAAGAAGAATTTCAACCCAATTAAAAGATGTAATTAATCCACCAAGATTCAATTCTCCGCGTCTTCATCGGCCTATACTGACCATCTCTATTTTCACAAATAATAAATTCTACATTTATTTGCTTATTTATTTATTTATTTATTTATTTATTTATTTTTTCAAATACACTTCAAAAGTTCGGCAATACCTGTGGTCATCAGTCTCCATGCAAAATTTACATGTAAGATAATTTTACTGACCTATATTTTTGTAAAATATATTTATAATCAAAATAAATACGTAAGCCTAGACCATATCACTTTCTAAATATCTGTATTATAAAGGCCAAACGTATCTGCGCGTAACGCATATATCATTTTGCGAATGGCATCACTTTCCCCTGAAATTTCGGTTTTGCAATTTTCGCTACTGCAAATTTTGCAATTCTAAACATCGCACATTTTAAATTTTTACACCGTCGTATAGAGAAAAAATCTTCTCCTTTTAAATGAGATTTGTTTGAAAGCTGAATCTCAACTTATTTTTGAGATATTAATTTTTTTGTAGTTTTTAGTATCAATTTTGTAATTGTGGCAACAGAATCACTCCATTTCCTTTTAAAATTGAAAAAAAAAAAAATGATAAAAAAAAAAAAAAAAAAAAAAAAAAAAAAAATTAAATGCGCAACACTTTTTTGCAATTTTTGCTACTGCAAATTTTACACTTTTAAATATCGTACATTTTAAAATTTTACACCGTCATATAGAGAAAAAAATGTACTTTTAAATGAAATTTGTTTCAAAGCTGTATTTCAATTTATTTTTGATATATCTGGTCTTGTGGTCTTGACGAGTTCGAATTAAAGAGAGCCGACTGTATTCTCCAAAACAGCTGATCAGGGGCGTAGCAAGTGTGTGTGTGGGGGGGGGGAGGAAGAGGGTGTCCGTTCAAATATATATATATATATATATATAATCTTATAAGATTTTGGATAGGAATTCGAGAATAAAAAGAAATTTTTAGTGCACAACGCTATTGCGTTGTGCACTAAAAATTTCTTTTTAGATTATTTATTAGATTTTTTTTTTCTCTGAGAATGTGAAGTTTTTCGCAGAATGATGTATCTAAATAAGTCATGCACCAGGAAACAAAAACCTACCTATCTTATGAGAGGGTAGCAAAATAAAATTTTAAAAGAAAAAATTTTCTTCGACATATAGACACCACATTGACATATGCAGTCTTTTTAGGTGTGTTCGTAATTATGTAAATACGTAGCACCTATAGTTGTCGTTCAGTCCGTCCGTCTGTCTGTCCGTCTGTCTGTCCGTCTGTCTGCCCGCATGTAACAACGTTAAAACTACCCAACCGAATCGTTTGAAATTTAAAATACATAATTATTACATAATTTTGTCGAGTCATTTCAAATTTTATGAAAAACGGATGGATGGATCAATTACAGGGACAATCAAAAAGATTCCGTTACATTACGATCAACGTGGAAAAAAGTTTCAAATGCATTTTAATGGTGTTACACTTATTCGAACATAATAGAACAGACATGAACCTATGAAGTATATATATACTCAAATACACATTTTGTCAATCTGTGATTAAAGGATATTTATAAACAAATTACAGGTCCAGACAAAAGTATTCCATTGCATAATGCTATCCGGGGAAACATTGTTTGGGACATGTTTTAATTATATTAAACTATTTCACATTTTATGAATATGATATACGTTGCTGAGGTGTAATAAAAATTACTTCCCGTATATTTACAGGAACACAAAAAAAGATTTCGGCCACCATACTGTATCCCAAGTTCTGTCTACTTTAATAGCAAGATCTGAATAATTTTGAAACTTCGTTATCGTACGAACGCACCTCATTTGCTACGCTTCACGTGCAATTTCCAACTTGTTTTTTAATGCAGAGGGACAAAAGGTAAATAAGGAATGGTATGGTCATCTGTTTTAATAACGTAGAATTGTGATTGAAAAAATATGACGGATCGGAAAGGGGGAGGGAGGGACACCATGATGACTGGGGATGACACCATTTACATCCACCCCGGGTGTCACACATCCTAGCTACGCCACTGCAGCTGATTTTTTAGAGTTTCGAACAAAAGAGTCCATGCACTTATGAGAGAAAGTCCCAACTTTAAATTGTCATGCAGTCCATTTCGCGAAAACGGAATCACGCCTAAAAAAAAAAAAAAAAAAAAAAAAAAAAAAAACTTTAAAAGGCCTCTAAAATAGGTCTCCTAGTAAGAGATAAAAATAAAACGAATTGAATATTTCTTCGTAAACCATGTTATATATCATTTAAGAAAGAAAATAGTAATAACGTGTAACCCCCCCCCCCCTCCCTTTAGCGCCCTGAAATTTAATAAAAAGAATATTGCCCAGCTAAACTGATGGCATTGAGCTCACAGGCTACACATTCTAATTGTACATGACAGCCTTATATTTTCAAAGGTTAATTCCGTTCGAAAAGCAAATTAAGGGGGTGGGGACAGCTCCCTCCATTTCTCCGTTTTATACTTAATCACTGGATCCCTTTAACTAATCACGGCTATGTTTTATCATATAAAAAACTGATAAATCTGCAAGAAAAACCCATCTATATCAACTAAGGCGAGGGGCATGAGCCCCCGTTCCCCCTCTTTTACATATCGAATGAACTCCAAAAGCTAATCAAAGAAGCACCTTATAAGGATATACATATATCCAAAATTACAGAACGGACGGGCACATAAGCTCCCAGGCTTTGATAGCCTATGAGCTAAAAAGCAATGGTCATGCGCAGTTTTCTTAGCGTATCCATTGCATGCAAAATCCATTGATACTCCATGATGAGACATGTATTTAAGTAGAATAATGCGAGTTTTTAGTGTTTTTTTTTTTTTTTTTTTTTTTTTTTTAAATCTTAAAAACAACTCATTTCAGGAGTGTTCTTTTTTTCCCTTTGGGACTGTGCATATATAGTGTTATCATTTTAAAGGGAAGGAGAAGGGTCTGGACATGATATCGTAAGGTATCGGTGGGGGGAGGCGGTTATCTTTTGTTGATCTAGTCAAAATTTTCTCTTTTTATTTGTAGCGTGCTCTTTGGTTCAAAATGGCATGTTATCATATTTTTTTTAGTCTGTTATCTATTTTTATGAAAAAAACAAAGTTATTAAAAATCACTAAATTATTAAAAAAAATATTTCATTCTAAAATATAGAATTTTTTTTTTTTTTCACGTGTGTATACATATACATATATAATCACGGTCGAGGAACCCTATGTGAAGTATATTTGAAAGAAGCTTGTGTTTACTATAAATAAAACGGAAAGAGAAAGAAAGTTGTCCACTTTTTTTGTAGATAAGAATTTCTGTCTATATCCAGTGTGGAATTCAGGGGATGGGCCGGGGAGGACATTCCCCCCCCGGAAATTTTGAGATTTTGTATTTTCAATGGTCAAAATTTGAAAAGAAAAGTGTCTGATTTCAACACTGTCTATATCCCACCCCTCCTCCATTCGGGGGAAAGTGCAACAAGACTGTATTACTGTTAAGTGCTATTATGTAACAAAAAGTTGTTACAAAATAGTTTTAAATAGTCCCTATTTCTTTTAAATTTTATTAGATATAAAATAATATTTTATTGATCAATAAAGCATTAAAAAAATGTAAATAGTTTTGTATATCACTCTAAACAAAACAACAACAAAAAAAATTACACTTTGATGATGATATTATTACCGGGAGGGAGGGGGGGATTCGAGTGATAATAACGTGTGATATCGAAACAAGGAGAGAGGGGGGGGGTCCAAAGTTACAAAAAAAAAAAAAAAAAAAAAAAAAAAAAAAAAAGATAAAGGCTTGTTTGCACAGCCCCTAACAACTTTAAACTGCCATGCAGTCCATCTGTCAAAGCGGAATCACGCCTAAAATGGAAAAAAGAACTGGCAGAAATAGCGTACCATCCATTGAGGGTTTTTTTCATGGAATGGAACGCGAAGAGAAATACGAACACCTACGAGATTGATTTGAAAAATAGACATTCATCCTTATAAATACAGCATTATTAGAACACTAAATCATTCGAACATTTTATTAAAACGCAATACTTAGCTAATCCATTTAACCCTTAACTTCTAATGCTGGTGTGACAAAATTGTCACATAACTACTGTGAGCGGTCTGTCAGACCACTTAATTTAAAGATAAATAAAATGCTTCATTATCTTTTAAAATACTATTTTTGTATTAAACTTTATATACCAGACTATTATAAATAAATTACAGTTATTCAAAAGTCTCTAGAAATAGTAATAGGGTTCCAAACGAAAGAAAATTTGACCAATATCTCCAGTTAAACTAAAAATTACGAGTTAAACTTTGAAACTTAAAAACTCAGCGGTCTGTGAGACCATTGACAGTAATTACGGGTAAAATCATTGGAACACTTCACGGAGATTTTTACACTTAGATTTTTACATGTGCATGCACTAATGTACTAATAATGCATTTAATAAAATTTCTCATTTTTGATAAATGATCCATGTAAACTGTAACTGGTTGTCTAATTTTTCTTTTTTTTCTTTCTTTCTTTTTTTTTTTTCTTTTTTTGCAGAATTTAGAGCAGTTGAAATAATGTAAACGTTAAAATCAACACGTAATATCTTTCGCGCGTGTAAATAATATAGTTTTTTTGTGTGTGTGACAGGCCCGGACTGGCTCCTTTGGGGGCCCTCGGCTAGAGACTGAAAAGGGGCCCCTTACGAGAAATTTAACGAAAACAGACGTTTCTGTAAAATCTTTATTTCTGCACTCATCTCTTTTTTCTAGTTTTTTACATCATCAACTTTGATTTCATGTGAAGTTTTTGTTCCTCTGAGGTTTATTACGCTTTACATTATGGATGTTTTATTATACTTTATTTATTGGTGTAAGTATTTGCGCATGTTTATTAAAACCATGTGCTCTTATAATTGTTTTGAGCAGTGTAGATCTAATTCGATTCTTAGCCATTTTAAATTTTGAAAAAACCCTTTCACAAATGACTTTTATACAAAGTATGGTTAGTACAAACTCATAAGCGACATACAGGTTGGTAAACATTTCAAATTATGAGAGTTAAAAAACAATAGAAAAGGTGCATGATAAACACTGTAAACATTGGCTGTGGTCAGAGAAACAAATTTAAAGATTTTCGTTACTTTCAATTTTGGATTCTGCATCGACAAATTCAAAGATTTCTTCAGCTTTTTTTCGAATTGTCTTCTTTAGCCATTGTAGAGCTTTCATGGTAACCTGTAAACTGTTTCAAGTCTATCAGTAATTGTCTTCGTTCAATTTTACAAAATTTAGAAATTCTACAAAGGATTTCCGTAAAAAAACCATAGAGCACTACGAATCCTTTAAATTTCTTTAGATTTAACCAGTAATAATCTTTTAAAAAATTTTTTGGACAAAATCTTTCTTTGATACTTGTCCTGACACAATATAAAACATTGAAAAGGACCAATTTATGTTTTGAGCAGTTGAGATTTCAGGAGCTTAGTCTATTACATTTTTCACCTGGCATATTTTTCTTTGAAATTAATTTTCCCTTGGAATCCAATTCTGCTTCTATATCGATACTGTTATCTTCCA
Source organism: Maratus speculifer (assembly GCA_964019185.1). Classification (NCBI taxonomy): domain Eukaryota; kingdom Metazoa; phylum Arthropoda; class Arachnida; order Araneae; family Salticidae; genus Maratus; species Maratus speculifer. Next base: position 346,617,404 of record OZ025296.1, read on the forward strand.
ATTTGCCGTTAACTGTGCTTGTACAACAATTTGTTTTTAATATAAAGCTTAGCGTGTTTATCACTCCTTTTATTCCTTTCTTTTTGAAAAATCTTCTCCTCTACCGAAGTGCCGGCTGTAATAAATGGTTTTATTTTATAAATAATTTGAAATAGAAGATATAACAAAAAATACGAGTAATCTAGTAAACAATATACATATGTAGGTTTTCAAATTTGGACCGTTGACTGATACAATTTCTTGTCATGAATTTAGATTTGCAGTTAGTTTATTTAAAAAAACAGTAAAAAGATTGAATAGTTTCGTTGTTTTCATTTTCCTTGGTAATTGGGGAGAGAAAGATTTGCTTGCTCCATCACCTTGTGACTCTTATTTATTGAAACCTGTAAATTTTTTCATGAGGAATACATTTTATTTTTATTGTTCTTCCCTTTTACGCACCTTCTTTTATAAGACGAGCACAGAAAAACAACAGATTCTTCCACCAATCCAAATAAGTTTTCTGCTTTGAGAAACGTAACTGTTCAATCAGCTATAACCAAATTCAATAACTTTTCCATGCAGCAAGTATATTATATTTTATTTTGATTCTTTTTTACGCACATTATTTATAAGACAAGCTTAGAAAAACAGCAGATTTTTCGATTAATGCAAATAAGTTTTCTACTTAGCGAAACGTAACAATTCAATCAGCTGTAACCAGATTCAATAACTTTTCCATGCAGTAAGTATAAATAACATTCCTTTTTTAAATGAGTTTGTACACTGTTATAATAGCCTTTCATAGTGGTATCTCTATAGAATGAACAAGCACTAACATTTGATGCAATCTACACTTGGCTAATTCTAATTTTATGAGTTCGTATACAAAGCCAACTAACAAAAATCATAGATTTCTGTTATTCTCAAAAGTCTTTCACATATCTTTCCGTGAAGGACATAGCTGAAACAAATTGCCAACTCGTAACAGCTACATCTTGAGTATTACCTACCACCATGCTGAATATTATGCTATCATATGGATCTTTTAAAATATTACAGAACACTGAACCTATTATTTGTTGTAGAAGTCTGCACGGGCCTGGCTTTGGGCCGAGGCCTATATCCAATCCGGTCTGCGGGCAGAACAGTCAAAGAAGTTTAGCCGGACTGCTGGGCCGAGTAAAAAAAAATAAAAAAATAGCGAGCTTACCAACCCCATATAAAAATTTAATCGAAGACTGATAAAATATGATCCGTTTTCAGTGAATATATCTTTCGCGAGAATGAGTGTAAATGTGCGGCAAGAGCTAATGCTAGTTTGACAGCATTCATACAAAAATACAACATGTGCATCATAGAGATTGGCATCGGACAGTTATGTGGTATCAGAGGCAAAGTCATTTTTTTTCAACAGACTCATGCCTTAGGCCGAGATCAGGTGTGCACTTTTTTTTCTGCGCAGTAGAGTCGGGCAAGAACTGGACTTAAATGTTCTCAGAATGTATACGGCAGTTACTATGTGTAAAAAAATACAATTAGCGATAATAAACTTCTGTTAGCTGAATCTTTGGAAGTATAACTTAAGGTGGTTTTCAATTCTCTTCTCAATAATGCGAACTTTCTGACTAATTTTTAACTGCAAATGCATAAAATTGACATTTTTATAATTGCGTGGCTATTAAAGGAATTTGGAATCGAATTTTTCCCCTTTTTAGGTGCGTTCGTAATTATGTAAATACGTAGCACCTATTGTTGTCGCTCAGTCCGTCCGTCTGTCTGTCCGTCTGTCCGCATATAACAACGCAAAAACTACCCAACCGAATCGTTTGAAATTTAAAATACATAATTATAACAAATTTTGTCGAGTCATTTCAAATGTTATGAAAATCGGATGGATAGATCAATTACAGGGACATTCAAAAGGATTCCGTTACATTACGGTCAATAAGGAAAAGAGTTTTAAATGCATTTTAATCGTTTGAAATTTAAAACATATAATTATTGCGTAATTTTGTCGAGTCATTTCAAATGTTATGAAAATCGGATGTATAGATCAATTACAGGGACAATCAAAAGGATTCCGCTACATTACGGTCAATGGGGAAAAAGTTTCAAATGCATTTTAATGGTGTTACACTCATTCGAACATAATAGAATTGGCATGAATCTATGAAATATATACTAAAATATGCATTCTGTACAATCTGTGATGCAAAGAATTTTTATTATTAAATTACAGGGCCGCACAAAAGTATTCCACTATATAATGCTATATGGGGAAACATGGTTTGTTACGTGTTTTAATTATATTCAACTATTTCACATTTTATGATAAGATATACGTTGCTGAGGTGTAATAAAAATTACTTCCTGCATATTTACAGAAACGTAAAGATTTCGACTACTATACTGTATCCGGAGTACGCTCTACTATATCAGCAAGATCTGAATATTTTTAAAACTTCGTAATCGTACGAAAGCACCTCATTTGCTACGTTCACGTGCAATTTCCAACTTGTTAGTAAATAAATTGATTATAAAAGTGTAAGAGATTTTTGCTACGAGACTGCAAATTTTCAAAATCTGCAACATTTAAAGTAGTGTTATTTCAAAAAAGCGCTACAGTTGAATGAAAAAAACATATACCACGCAATAGTTGAACAAATGTACAAAAGCATGTAACAGAAAAATAAGTGGGGCTTCGTGATATCTTTTGGCAAAAAAATGACAAAAGGAAGCAATGAAAAGAAAAAAAGCAATGTATAAGATGATATTTTCCCCTAAGAGGAAATGAAACATCGCATTTCTCTTTCGGAAAAGGCTAAAAAAGGGGACATTTCATTTTCTCATAGAGAAAAAGCATCTAAAGTGGAAAAAGAAATAGGATTTTTCATATTCTGATACGGAAGAAATTTGATAATCAACATTGTTCATTTAAAAATTTTGACTTTTTTTTTTTTTTTTTTTTTTTTTTTTTTAATAGAAATATTACGAGACCCCACTTCTTTTTCTTTTCCATGTTTTTGTACATTTGTTCAACTATTGCGTGGTACATTTTTTTTCATTCAACTATAACACTTTTTTGAAATAACACTACTTTAAATGTTGCAGATTTTGCAAATTTTGAATATTTAATAGATAAAATCTACTAACAGGAATAATATATTCTCGCAGTACTACATAATTTCGCTTGTCCTAGTAGTGCACTTTCATATTCTATAGGAAAAAGTTTGGGGTACTATTGCTTAAATAAGATATTAAGCGCGGAAAATGGACAAAAGCGTCATTTTGACATTACTTTGTGGCAACTTAACAATGTAAAGTAACAATGCCCCAAGGAAACAAATTTTAATAAGCAGGCAGTGTTATACTAACAGTTTATGCCAAAAGAATTTAGGGATGTTGCTGCTTGCCAGAGATATAGCCCTCCAAACATACTGGAATTTCATTTTTCATCAAAATGACATTCACAACCTTAAACTTTGACATTTTCTATAGGGAAGAGGAATTTTTTTCAGGGCTTCAAAATTGCACATTATTTATTAAATATGATCTGCTTCAACATATAAAATATAAAGCAAATCAAAAAATACAACTATCACACTTAGTCTGATTTTCAAAATAATGGTTCTTAATGTTATTATTGTGTATTTTCTGTGATACGAAAACATTGTGATTTAAAAGGATTGTTTGAAAATATAAAATTTTTCATAAATGTGTATGCAGTATTCTTTAAAAGGATCTTAAATTATATGTTAAGAAAAAGTGATTTTTTTGTGTGTGTGGAAATTGAATGGAATCGGGTCGTCCTTCAACTGATTTTTGTATGGGACTTGTGTGAAAGTGCAAACGAGCCTAGACGATCCTGTAGGCATGGACATTACGGCCCATGCAGACTTCTAACTTGTTGATAAAGATTTTCAATGCAGAGTCTCGTCCAGTTTTAATTAACTTTCCCGTGACTTTTTTTTTTTTTAACTATTTTCATTTTGCTTTTTTTCGTAGTCTTCAATGTACTTTTTTACATGATTTCGTAAAAACACCTCATAATTTATTACCAACGTGACCAGTTCGAGAAAAGTATTATGGTTATCTACAGAGTCAAGCGTATAATCTCCCTCTATACCCAATGGCTTGTTTTCCAATTAAACAAAACTACATCAATTAACCATTGAACAACATATCTTCCAGTGTGACTGAGAAGAATCTTGGAACTACTTAACCAGGTATTAAAACTTTTTAAACAATTTTCAACGTTTAAATTTTTTTTCATTTTTTCTTTCCTTTTCTATTCGTACCGTCAAATGCTTCGTGTTGACACAACTGTGACATTGCATTAGTTACAACCATACTGTGCGTGACTGGCAAGTGAGCGTCGCGGTGCACTCTGAATCTGACTCTATGAACACTGCACAAAGGACGATGTATCAGTCAGCAACCCTATTCCGTCTGTTCAACGACATGACACGGCGAAATTATATAAGTTACCATGAAAAAACTGTCAATTGCTTAAAATTTATTCTAAACGCATATAATTACTGGAAAATATTCATTTTTTTCTTATGTAAGTAGTAATTATAAAATCGTGTATTCCACTTTTTGGAGTACACCTCCGGGGGCCAAGCCGGGGGCCCTCGGCGATCGCCGACCAGCCGACCTGGCCAGTCCGGGCCTGGTGTGTGAATTCTTGTGGATTTTATTTGTCTTTTGAAGAAAATGTAATGAATTAGAGAACCACACCGTACCCACACGGTAAGAGTAAATTATATTATTATTTTATATGAAACAAAGTTTTTTTCGTTCTCAATTCTGAACTAAGAAATTAACAATTGCAATGAGACACGCAGGCAGGGAACAACTTAAACAGGTTATTACGATAATGAACTCATTATGCAGTGAATTCCTTTTTGCTAACCATGTTCATTGTTTCACAGTGGAACGCTTCTGTCAGTGAACAGATCAAATCACCCCCCCCCCCAAGTCCATAGCTAAGGGGATGCTAGGGACGGCTTAGCCCCCCCCCTCCCCCCTAAACTATTTTAAGCCTCTCCTGGAAAAGATTTCAAGGTCGCTCAATGAGTTTATGTTCTGAAAATCCAAATGAAATTCTGTTCAAAAATTTAATTTGGTTTTCAGGCGATTTCACAATTTTCCAGAAATCCTAAATGGTCACTCAAATAAGTGTGTTCAACACTTACGCTTATCCTATTGGCACATAGGAAGCTAGCAGGATGTTTAATGCTGAGCTCGCTATGCACTCGATTTTTCATCATCGTATAGTTTTCTTAACCTAAAAGGAAGTTAGTAAAACAGTTCAATAAGGACGATACTACTTACAATGTGAATGTGCACTAATTACTATCTCTGCGTCAGAGAGAGAGAAAAAAAAAATTGTGCCCCCCCCCCCCTCCCTATTGCTCACTTCTAGCTACGGCCCTGTAGTCACCCTGTCCCCTAAAAAAGATCAATAAGGTTCGTTTCCTCGAATCTTAATGAGACAGGAGTTTTCAGGTGTCACTCGAATGATAATAATAATAATAAAAGAAAGTTTTTAGGGGGATAGTTTCAGTTCTGATTGAGTTTTGTGGCCTTTTCACAGTTTTTCGGAAATACTAAATTGCCACTCAAACAAGTATTTCAACACCCGCTTATTCTATTTTCAGGCACGAAGCTAACGGGATGTTACTCGTTATAAACTTTAATTTTTCATCATTCTATTCTTTTCTTAGCCTAAAATGAAGTTATTGCAACAGTTTAATAAGAAACAGAGTACCTACAATGTGAATATGCACTTATTTATCTTTCTACGTCAGAGAGAGAAAGATAAAATATGAGCCCCCCCCCCCCCCTGCATTTTCTTGATCTCCCCGCCCAATTATTCACTCCTAGTTACGGCCCTGTAGTCATCCTATCCCCTAAAAAAAGACCCATAAGGCTGCGGGCAAACAGCACTACCTTTTTTTACACTAAAAGAGCAATCAATCTATCTTTGTTTCCGTACGGAACAAAGGGGAAACCTCTTTAAATGATTTTTGAGGGACTGACCTTACCGAATTGACAAAGGAAGGAAAAGTTTATCCCCCCCCCCCCCATCTTCAGTCGTAAAGCTGTCAACTGATTTCGAGTTCGATTTCTCTCTTGAAGTTTCAAAAAAGTTCACTGAAAAAGCAATTTATACATCAAAGCGCCGACACGAAAGATAAAAAATAGCGACGCCTGACCGCAAGAAGTTAGTGCTATGTGCCCGGTCCTTAAGGTTCCGCTCTCTGGCATCCTAATGGAACAGGAGTTTTTTGGTTTGTTACTCCAATAATACAGTCTAAGTTTTATAAACCGCACAAGTTGGGACCAAAGGTTGTACGAATTATGGAATATTGTGGATCATAGAGTATTATGGATTCTACATTATTTTATTATTCCAACACAGCATTGTAATTCTATAATCAGTATACGTAATATGAAAATATAAATATATAGTCTAATAATTAATTTAATAATGTATCTCAAAAATGCCTTTTTTAAGGTATTTTATTAAAAAAAAAATAATATTTTTGTGCATTTAAATAAAAATAATTACATATACATATGTACCGTAATACAATTTGTTTTTTACTGTTAATAAAATAAAAGAGTTATACATACATTTTTTAAAGTAAATTTTCAATTTTTTTTTTATTGTTATTTGTTTTTAAAAATAATTTTTGAATCACTAATTTGTAAATTTTTTAAAGCGTTTATTTCACTGTTTACATTCGTAAAGTAACGCGGATTATAGAAAATTGCGGATTATCGATCTTTGACTGTAACAATAATAAAAAGGAAAGGTTCACACTCAACTCACCTGTTCGTCGTGCCTGGGTTCGTGCAGCCAGAGACCCCCCGGTCCCACGACCAGGTATCGGGTCCGGTCCCCGAAGAGTTTGTCTATGCGACGTCGGATCCAGCGGTCGTCACTCATGGTCCGGCAGTTCGTGTTTGCTGCTTTGGGCCGTTGCTTGCTTGCTTCCGTCTCTTCACCCAAAAACACACGTGGGCCCGACACAAACACACGCCTCCGTCGAGCCGCGGGGACCGGACTCGAACCTCGCGCGTCTTGCGCGTCGATCGCTTTTTAGGTGCGTTCGTAATTATGTAAATACGTAGCCCTATTGTTGTCGCTCAGTCCGTTTGTCTGTCTGTCTGTACGTCTGTCTGTCTTCTGTCCGTCTGTCCGTCCGCATATAACAACGCAAAAACTACCCAACCGAATCGTTTGAAATTCAAAATTCATAATTATTACATAATTTTGTCGAGTCATTTCAAATTTTATGAAAATCGCATGGATAGATCAATTACAGGGACAATCAAAAGGATTCCGTTACATTACGGTCAATGGGGAAAAAAGTTTCAAATACATTTTAATCGTTTGAAATTTAAAACATATAATTATTGCGTAATTTTGTCGTGTCATTTCAAATGTTATGAAAATCGGATGCTTTGATCAATTACAGGGACAATCAAAAGGATTCCGTTACATTACGGTCAATGGGGAAAAAAGTTTGAAATGCATTTTAATGGTGTTACACTCATTTGAATATAACAGAATTGACATGAATCTATGAAATATGTACTAAAAATACATTTTGTACGATCTGTGATGCAAAGAATATTTATTATTAAATTACAGGGCCACACAAATGTATTCCACTAAATAATGTTATACGGGGAAACATTGTTTGGGGGGTGTTTTAATTATATTAAACTACTTCACATTTTATGAATAAGATATACGTTAATGAAGTACAATAAAAATTACCCCCTGCATATTTACAGGAACACAAAGATTTCGACCACTATACTGTATCCAAAGTACGATCTACTATATCAGCAAGATCTGAATATTTTAAAACTTCGTTATCAACGAACGCACCACATTTGCTACGCTTTACGTGCAATTTCCAACTTGTTTTTTTTTTTTTTTTTTTTTTTTTTTTTTTTTTTTTAACCGACTTCAAGGAGTATGTTATGATTTCGACCTGTATGTATTTCTTGTTCACTCATAACTTCCCTAAATATGAAACAATTTTCATAATTCTTTTTTTTTTTTTCTTTTGAAAGTATAAGGTACCCATGGGGTCCCATATTAATTTCATTAAATTCTGATGATTACAACTTTTTTTTAATAAAAAAATGTGGATTTGATAAAAAAAAAATAATAATAATGATTGTCACAAATCATCTTTCATTGTTGCAACCATTTTCAAATCATAAGCCTATTAAAATATGCCAAATTGGCGCCAAGCATGATTCTTTTTTTGAAGTCGGTTTGTATTTTTTTTTTTAAGCATATTTTATTGAAATTGTCCTACACTATTTATTTTTTTACAAGCACAGAATATTTCTTTCCGATTAGATAACGTCTATTTTGATAGGAACAATTACCTATGTGCAGATTTATTTTTCAACGTGCGCGGTAAAATGAATGTTTAGAAGTACGTAAAATGTGGAGTTATTATCCTGTCACTCTGTTAAAAAGAGGCATATCGAGATCCTTTTTTGTTTCAGGTTGATAACAGACGGGACTGTGTTCGATTACTAGGGCCGTAGCTAAGGGGGCACTATCGGCGGCTCAGGCTCCCCCTAAAATATTTTGAGCCCCCCCCCCCCCCTGGAAAAGATTCCAAGGTCACTCAATGAATTTCTGTTCCAAAAATTCAAAGGAAATTCTGTTCAAAAATTTAATTTAGTTTTGAAACCCTTTCACAGTTTTGCAGAGTTACTAAATTGTACCTTAAAATGATTGTTTCAACACTCCCACATCCTGTATGTACATAGGAAGCTAACAGGAAGTTTAATTTTGCACCTGTTATACTCTCAAAATTTTTATCATCCTATACTTCTTTTAGCCTAAAATGAAGTTATTAAATAGTTCATTAAGAAACATAGTATCTGCAATGTGAATAGGCACTCATTTATGTGTATGTGTCAGAAAGAAACAAAACAACAAAAAAAAATTACGAGCTGCCCCGCCCCCTACTGTTCTCTTCTAGCTACGGCCCTGTTTATAATCTACAATAGAATGTTTGAGAAATTTATCTTGAATATCTCCAGAATCACAAATGTCATAACATTTAGCAGGGTTCTTTAAAAAGGGTAGTTAGCATTATGTTACGCTTTTTTTTTCAAAGCGCAGAATCTTTGTTTTAGATTAAAAAAAAAAAAAAAAAAAAAAAAACCTATTTTGATCGAAACGATATACCTATGTATTTTTTTTTTTTTTTTTTTAACGTGCACGGTAAAATGGATGTTTAGAGGTAAAATGTTTTCCTGAAACTCTGTTAAAAAGAGGGATATCGAGATCCTTTTTAGTTTCGGGTTTGAAATGGGTCGGGACTGTATCTGGTCACGGCTCGTGTATTATTGCAATATGTATGTATACAATAATCATGAAATCAGGGGCCTCGCTAAGGGGGGCAGCCTCCCCTTCCCCCCCCCAAAAAAAAAAAAAACATTTGCACATGCTGTTACAGTTGGCAAATTTACAAACTGAGCTGGGAAATTTGTTCAAAACTTTAACGAAAAACTATAATACACTTTCTATTTCTAATAGAATTGACAAAAGTTACCAATTAAAATTAGAAATATTGTTAAGCTTTTTACAAATAAAAACTGAATTACATTTTCTAATAGTGATATCTTGGTAAAATTATAAAACTTTTGACAAATGCCGAAAACTATATATTTATGATTGCTTTACAATGAGTTGGCAAACACTGTATTTTGAATTGGCAATTGAAGGCTTTCTCCTCCACCAATAAAAAGTCTTCGCGAGGGGCCCTGCATGAAATGAATACAATACACAATGATGAATGTATCATACATTTACACCTGCTAAGAAAAAAAAATCGTCTATAACTTTTTTTTTTTTTTTTTTTTTTTTCGAATGCGATTTTGTTTTAGAAGATTCTACTTTTACCATAGACCGTTTTTTAGATTTTTATGTCTCCATTACATATAATATGGATTAATAATATTAATGATAACTGAAATATTTACATACAACAAACAGAGGTTCATTAAAAACATAAACATAGCAGTTTTTCTGCATAAATGAAGATTATACACATGAAAAAAACAGTCTATAGTACTTTTTAGGCCAAAACTCTTCCTTAAGAGTAAAAAATCAATGTTGTACAAATTCACTCGAGCCAGGACAGGTTCGGGCCGAAATTTAAATTTTTGCCGGGCCGGGTTCAGGCGTTGTTTTTAACTATTATATCGGGGCGGGTCGGATCGCTAAATTTTTTTTCTACGAACCGGGCCATTATTTTTTTTCTTTCCAACCGGCCAATTTTTTTTTTTTTTTTTTTTTTTTTTTATGGATTGGGCCTAGAAATTTCGGACCGCACAGACCTCTACCATACATCGAAAGTTAAAAAAAGTTAATGCTAGAACCTAGCAGGTGGCACAGATGCGCGTCATCGCCACTGACTTTTCACTTTTTAGGTGCGTTCGTGATTATGTAAATACGTAGCACTTATAGTTGTCGTTCAGTCCACCCGTCTGTCCTTCTGTCTGTCCGCATATAACAACGCAAAAACTACCCAACCGAAACGTTTGAAATTTAAAATATATGTTTATTACACAATTTTGTCGAGTCATTTCGAATTTTATGAAAATCGGATGCATAGTTCAATGACAGAGACAATCAAAAGGATTCCGTTACATTACGATCAATTGGGGAAAAATGTTTCAAATTCATTTTAATCGTTTAAAATTTTAAATACATAATTATTACATAATTTTCCCAGGTCATTTCAAATTTTATGAAATTCGGATGCATAGATCAATTACAGGGACAATCAAACATATTCCATTAAATTATGGTCTATAAGAAAAAAATAGTTTCAAGCACATTTTAATGATGTTAAACTCTTTCAAATATAATAAAATTGACATGAACCTATTAAGTATACATGTATACTAAAATATACATTCTGTACCATCAATGATGTAAAGAACATTCATTATTAAATTACAGGGCCACACAAAAGAATTCCTCTACATAATGCTATACGGGGAAACATTGTTTGGGGCATGTTTTAATTATATTAAACTATTTCGCATTTTATGAATATGATATGAGTGGCTAAGGTGTAACAAAAGTTACTTCCTGTATATTTACAGGAACACACACACACACACACAAAAAAAAAAAAAAAAAAAAAAAAAAAAAAATTGGCCACTATACACTATCCGAAGTACTGTCTACTGTAACAGCAAGATATGAATATTTTTAAAAACTTGTTATCGTACGAACGAACCTCATTTGCTACGCTTCACGTGCAGTTTCCAACTTGTTTGTTTCGGGTTTGAAATGGGTCGAAACGGTATCTGGTTATGGTTCGTGCATTATTTTATTATGTATGCATACAATAATACATGAAATCAGGGGCCTCGCTAAGGGGGGGGGGGCTGAGGGAGAGCCTTCCCCCCAAACATTTGCACATGCTGTTACAGTTGGCAAATTTACAAAGTTCAAAACTTTAACGAAAAACTATAATGCATTTTCTATTTCTAATAAAAAGTTACCAATAAAATTAGCAATATTATTAAGCTTTTTACAAATAAAAGCAATAAATTTTCAAATTGTGATAACTTGGTAATTCCAACTTGTTTTGAAAAACGTTTGGATTTGGAAATCTATGTTCTTCTACAATTCTATGTGGAAATCCTCAATTTGTGGACGGCCCCTTTCCACCCGTAGGTGTGACGTCGAGAGTTCGCCCGTCTTTTACCTTATCGGGATCGGAGTGCTACGACATCGACAAAAAACTCGTTCCTCGAGTGTTTTTGCATCGCAAACACCCGAGAAGGGAGGAATGATTCACAAGCATTAAGATTTTCAACGCACTTCAAAGAATGTTCTTTCCCTCTTTTGCTTCCTCTTCCCTTTATTGCGTAGCCAGTCACGACCCCCCCCCCCCCCCCCAGCGCAGACATCTGTGTTTTAATCGAAACTGCTTAAATTAGGAGGCCATTTAAAAAAATTAATTAGGTGGAACCCGTCGAATTTCGACCAAAGTAAATATTTAAAAAGAAACTGTTATATTGATTTACTAGCTGACCCGCCCGGCGTTGCACGGTTCCGAGATAATAATGTTAAAGAAACATGAAATTTGTGATTTTATCTCTAACTCAAAATATGTGAAATTGCGTTGACACTGCCACGGCCACTGACTGTGTGAAAAATTGATTTAAAAAATGAACAAATAATATTTAGCGGTAAAAATGTTCAAAAGGACTGCAATGGGAAACGGGAGAGGAACTACTCAAGTAATAATTAGAATTTTGAAAATCTCAATGTCAGATGCATCAAGAGAGACTTTCGGGTACTTTCAAGAAAGTTTTGAGACTCGTAAGTGCCGTAGATTTTGTTAGCCACCGCAAAAAAACATACATGCACATAGACAGTGCGTTTAGTTATTTTATTAGTGTATGTTACTGTGGATATTCAAAATAATTCCTTTACTGCTAATTTTTGGCTTTTTTTACATGCAATTTAAAAATAGATAAGACCATGATGCGTACAAAAATCTGTAATATTGACAAAATTGACAAAAAACCGATGCTAAACGCACAAAAAATCGTTAAAAACCGCATCGATAATCGTACTGAAAATCGCAATGAAAAAAATCATTGAAATTGAAAAATCATACCAGACAAAATTTAGTTAATTAGGCTTTGAATAAATTTTGTTTTTATCATTGCCAAAAAATAGCCGCAAAATGCGAAAAAACACTAAAAATCGCATTAAAAAATTCGCTAAAAATTTAAAAATCACCGCACGAATTCCGAATAAATTTTACTGAATAGAGAAAAAATATTACTATATTGAGTTAAAAGAATGAAACCGCATTCCTTTCACTAATATGGAAAAATCGCCTCGAAACATAAAAAGAGCGATAAAAATTGCCTAAAAAATTAAATTAAAAAATTCTAATCAAAAATCGGGCTTCGAGGTGCAAAACTACATGTATAGAGGTACCTTCCCTCCAAATTTTGTAACTCTACATGCAGCGATCTCTTCAGAACAGCGCTAACACAAACATACTTGTCTCTTTATTATTGTAGATAATAAACCTATAAAATTAGCCAAATTAAAACTAATTAAAAAATGCATCTTACAATGGTCAGTCTAACTCTCAAACAAATATTTAAAGCTAAAATTAAGGTGAAAAAATACTATTTCTATGAAACTCAGTTGTCTAAATTAAAATTAAACTTTAATCGATATGTAAAAATAACCGATGTGTAAAAATATAATAATAAAGCAAAATATAATAAAGATAAGTTAATAAGATGAAGTTATCGATTGAGACTCTTATGTATGGCATAAATACGTATGGGAAAAAAAAAAAAAAAAAAAAATCCAAATTGACACGATCTTGGAATTTCACGTGAAATCTAAACCGGTCATAGTTTTCATCTTCTCAAAGTTTACATGCGCGCATTTCAATTTTTATCAATTTTAAGAGAAAACGGCGTATTTCTGTTGCCACAATTACAAAATTCGTACTGTAAACTATAAAAAAATTAATATGTCAAGAATAAATTGAAATACAGCTTTCAAACAAATTGCATTTAAAAGTACATATTTTTTTCTACACGATGGTGTAAAAATTGAAAATGTGCTATAGTGTAAAATTTGCAGTACCGAAAATTGAAAAATCAAATTGCATGTGAAATTGTTGCCATTCGCAAAATGACGTATGCGTTGCACACAGATACGTTTGGCCTTTATAATATAGACTAGCAAAAGCCATGCTTTGTTTGGATTCGCGAAGCATTATTTTACAAAACAGATATTTGAAAATAACAATATTTTTTAATATAATTTTTGCATCTTTATTAAACAAAAACGTTATTTTATGTTTTGGCGCATTTTAATTTTTTATTTATGATGTAAGACTGGCATAATAAAATATTTTCGAAGAAAACTTTTACAAAATATTTTTAAATTTTCAACTAAAAGCTCTTTTAAATATGTTTTTACTATTTCCAGTAGCCACTGGTGTTTTTTAAATTTGTTTGAAATATGCATGTTTCCAATCTTTGTAATTAACATAAATATCTTTGATATCTATTTTAGAATAATATATTTGAAGGGAGCTTGAAGAAAGTTACTTCTTCAAAATCCTATTTTCTGGTAAAACATGTGAAATCTTCTCTCGTCGATACTATGAATTTTTAACTGTAAAACTTTTTATTCTAATTTCGTCGTTTTTATACATGTTAGCGTACGAGAATTTTTGATATCGTAGAATTTTTCGTAAGGAAAATTTCTATTGAATGCTTAATTTTGAAGGATTTTCACTCTCGACAACATTACGTACGTTTTTAAGCCAACTGGTGTCTATATATCCTCAATATCTACAACTGCTTCATCTAATGTTAAACCTTGGGATTTATGAATTGTAACAGGAAAAGCTAACTGCAGAAAAAATTCTTTCCTTGAGCAATTTATGCTTCCAATTTTCCAGAATTTAATTATTGGGGGAATTGGTACGCACCAATTCTTATAAGTTAAATTACTGTAGTATTCAAATTCATCCATGATTAGTCGCGATATCTGGTCTGGTGGCTTGTGATTTTCTTTAATACGTGCAACAAAGTCTAAAGTCCCGTTTACTAAATATTTTTCGGTCCACAAATAAGAACGTAACATTATTTTAGATCCAAATGGTAAAGTAAGAAATGGTTAAAGTCCATTTGTCGTTTCTGAATCGGCCAACTTTGCTTTAGTACATTTATAAAGAGCTTGAATCGAGGCAACAACTTCACGCTTCAGTTCTTTTAATTTTTCATTTATATAACAAATTTAACAATTAATTTTATTTGTTTACAATTCTTTTGTTGCCACTTTACAAAAAAAAAAAAAAAAAAAAAAATCCATAATACAATTCTTTTAAAATGTTTAAGTGTCATCTGTGCAAACGATTTTGCGGGATAATGAAAACATGTTTTATTTAATAAATTAATCATGATTCTATCTATAATTATTTACTCCATGATTTATATTTTTTTTTCTGAAAATATACGCGTTTCATTTTTTATTTATTTGCTAAAATGCGTCCGTATTGGAAATGCATGTAAAATAAATTAATTAAAATAATATTTTTTTAACGTTTTACTGTAAAAAAAAAAAATTATATTGTGCAAATCTACACATCATAATTTATTTTTGTGTTTAATTTGAAGTCAAAATATTGAATAGTTTTTTTTGTAAAGTGTACGACAAAGTGTAATTTGAGTGGCCTAGTAGAGGATTCGCTTCGCTCATCCTAATAAATAAATTTATTCTAAAGAACACTATCTAAATACATTCATTCGAATTGAAATTGCCGCTCCTAACCTATTTTTCCATTCATTCCAGCTCATGGAGCTCTCTTTGCATTCTTAAAACACTCAGACTTTTTTTTTTTTTTTTTTTTTTTTTTTTTTAGATTTACTTTTTATCTGCTTTATAGGTTTAAAACTGTTTTACTTTCTGGATGGAAACCCCATCAGGATATTTTTCCGTTACTTTTACTTCCCTTCCCAGGGGTCATACAGAGTTGGGAAGAAAAAATCCAAGGAGTCTAAAAAATTTTAAGGACTTGCTACTTTTGTTGCCATTTATTTGGCATGCACTTGCACACCACATTTTTTAATGTCCCATTTGGAGAGAAAAACATTTTAAACAATCTTTTCTCTATTAGAAACTAATTATTGGTGCTGAAATTTCACAGAATTCACAACTTTGGTGATTTTGTAAGTTTAAATTATATATATATAAAAAAAAAAATACAGAATCAACTTTCCTATGCGGTGATCAATGGTCATATACAAAAAAATCAATCAAACTCAAAATACCTATTATGTATATCGCATACATCTTTTAAAAAAATTTTCAAAGGTTAAAAAAAAAAAATGCTAATGCAACATATACGAAAAAAAAATATATATATTTTTACAATTGTGTGTTTTACAATCTCGATTCCTCTCCCCCCTCCCCCCCCCGGGAGCAATATTGTTCGCATGCAAAACCACAATACAATTTAAGGAGTATTTATCTAAGTAGTTCTAAGTACTACTTGGGAACGTTTTCATTTCTAAGGAGTCTAAGAAATCTGTATGAACCCTGCGTATTCAAAAAGTGTCAATTAAGAAAATTAAGTTTCCTGGAAAATTGAAAGTCGGTTCCAGAAATAACAATGATAATATATTACTTATTGAAATGGGCATTTAAACATATGTTGAGATATATTTTTGTCATTTCATCGCATTAATATTTCAAATATCACATTTGTTTTTACAATTATGATTTTCCTAATAGAAAATTCGATGAAATTAGGCAGCATTTTGTGTCCCTTAGAAATTCCATGCCAAAAGTTAAAAAGTCTAGACTAAAGCCCTGATTATCGCACAGGCTCCAAGTGCCCGTGTGACAGTCAGGGTCAGGTTGGTTTAGACATCTGGTTACATAACCTCCGCGGGAGCGGTCAAATTTCGTCTGCGACCACTACCTACGCCCCGAATAATCAGACTCTCTAGAGGAAAAAGAATAATGATCATAAAATGGATAATATGATCATTAATGATCATAAAATGGATAAAAAGAATATTGCCCAGTTAAACGGATGGCATTGAGCTCACAGGCTACGCATACTAATTGTACATGACAGCCTTATATTTTGCAAGGGTTAATTGCGTTCGAAAAACAAATTAAGGGGGGGGGGACAGCTCCCTCCACTTCCCCGTTTTATACTTAATCATTCAACCCCATAACTAATCAGAGATATGCCTAATCATATAAAAAATCTATATCCAAAATTCAGACCAAATCGGAAAATTCATAATAAAAACACATTTATATAATTTTAGACGAGTTATCCCCTCTTTTATACTTAACCATTAAACGTCCAAAAGTATTGAGAGATTCGCCTTATCAGAAAGAACCTGGGAGGGGCATTAGCTTCCCGTTCCCCCTCTTACACATATCGAATAAACTCCAAAAACTAATCAGGGAAGCACCTTACCAGAATATACCTATATCCGAAATTTCAAGTGAATCGGATATTTTTATCATGAGTTATCGTGTTACGCACATACGCACATACAGAACGGACGGGCACATAAGCTACCAGGCTTTGATAACTAAAAAGTCAATACCGGGCACATTTTTAAGCAAAATTAGACAAATTAAAGACACTGAAAATCAGGAAGGGGTGATAAAGCTACCGGACAAACCAAGCTACGTGTCGCTTATTATTTATTAGTCCATCCAAGATAGCTCCTCTATTTCTATTTTTTGAACGCATTTCCTTATTTTAATTACCAGCATTTTAAATTCTCGTTTTTATATATTTTGTCTTTGTTTGGCGCAGCATATCGTTTGGCACTTTGTGCTATTAAACTCTATACAACTAACCTAATGATCTCAGGGAGGCAGATGAAAGCACGGGGCCTCCCAGCTCGTCAATATGTAATTTTTTTAAAAGTTGATTATTTTAAATCCACAATTCAGCGCGAGCTTATTCTAAGGCCAATTTGTGCTTTTAGGATAAGACACTCGTCTATATAGATTTGCACTAAAAGATGTAGAAAATGTCATGGGCTACTGTGAACTGAATTGGTATATTTAGTGGCTAACCTTTACGCCTCTCGATAGCGAAACTAAGTCGCAATGGCAGTGCTCTCTTAAGCTGCTATCAGATTCACCAACATTTCGTTAGACTTTTGAGCCAACAGTTGATTTCCTCCAACAACATTGCCTCACAACACCCAGTGTGATAGCAAACAGCAATGTCTCCCCAACTTTTTTCCGCAGTTCCAAAAAAGTCTGGGCCAGCCCAGATTTTTCATCCAACATCTAGAATTTAAACGAATCAGAGATAAGCGATTGATACGAATAGGCGATAAATATTAACGCCTGGTACTAATTTAAACTGGTTTTTCGGCTTTTCCTCCAACTTCTTCGAAGACAATTGTAACCTTCTTTCTCCCTTTGAACGGGAAAATGTTGGGGTTAAAATCGGCTGAAAAGTTTTTCTCGCTTAAAGTCCGTGAATCTGATAACAGTTTTAAAAGATAAATAGACGACTTGCGCTATCACGTCTTCCCCCCCCCAAACTCCTACCCCCTCCTTCGGAATACTGTCCTTTATTTCTCTGCCTACTCACCTCGTATTCTTGCCCTTCTTTTCTTCGACTTCAGAATCATTTATCATTTGTTCCTCGTCTTGAAACGAAAAACAAAAAAAAGAACAGTTTTCAATTTGCATAGTTCGTTATGTGACAGCCCCATCATCCGATGACACCGCATGGAAGAAAAAAAACGTATCTCGCATTGTTTTTTCTCCTCCACCCCTCCCGGGCAAGGATGGGTCCTCCCGGAATCTATACATTTACACACATGCAAGAAAGAAAAGAAATCCCGCTGAAATCCAATCGAGTCTCATTAAGGGTGTATTTCGATTCAAAATACTTATTTTCAGATTTATTTTTGAATTCATTTTTGCTCTCAAATACACCAAACTTTCAAAATTTCTTATTCGGAAAGTACACAAGGTGCCATGATTGTCGATTCTTTGATAAACGCAGAAAATATTGCAAAAAAAGGCAATCATAAACGGAATTTCGAACCGGTTTTTTTCCAAGCGGGAGATCTGGGAGCAAAAAAAAGGATAATTGTTTATAACTCAAATTCTAATGAATTGAGCGTAAAAAGACATGACACGGCACCTCGTACGTCCCTTCAAGAATCCCCTCACCAAGTTTCATGTGTTCTCCTTTTAAAAATGTGTCTGAAATTGTATCGGAAAATTTCGAGCTGTTGAAGGTGGAAAAGCGTTTTTTCGAATACACCCTTAAGGGTGTTCTTAAATCAAAAAGGGCAACTTTGTGACACATGCTTTAATTTATTTTTGTTCGGAAAGGCATGAAAATAGCAGGGGTTGTTATTCAGAAACTGTCTCATTGCACTCAGTTTTCTGCTTTTCAAAAAACACAATAGATCTTTCATAACAATCATTCAAAGTGGACGTTTTTGAGCCCATTTCCGACGAAAGCAGCAAAACCGGTCGAAAAGCAGGAGAAAAACGCCTGATCATGCGATCGAAAATGCTTATAATCTGATAAAAAATTGGAAAAATCAGTTCAATTCAAAATCGCTTCCATAGTCAGGCCTTCCAGTTTCATATCTTTCTGTTGAAAAATGGATTTGTAAATGTGTCAAAACCATTTACGCTTGTTGAGCTGAGCAGTTAAGAACACCCTTAAATTGGTGAATGCTCATTATAACAGTCCTGTATAAAAAGTTTAGTACAAAAAAATTAAAAAAACATCCTATTAGTGAAAACATTAAAAAATTAAAAAAACATCCTATCATTTTTTTTAATGGAGAGGATAGAAAATTGGAAAGCCTGACTAGGGAAGCGATTTCGAATCGAACTTATTTTTCCATTCTATGATCATTAAATTACCTATCGAGTTCTAAGCTATTTCGATCACTCGATCACCCATCTTTCTCCTGCTTTTCGACCGGTTTTTCTGCTTCCGTCGGGAAATGTGCTCAAAAACGTCCACTTCGAAGGCTTCTTATGAAAGATCTATTGTGTTTTTAAAAAAGCAGAAAAATGAATGCCATGAGACAGTTTCTGAATAACAACACCTGCTATTTTCATGCCTTTCCGAACCAAAATAAAGTAAAGCATGTGTCACAAAGTTGCGGCGTGTTTTATGTATAAAGACTTTTTCAGTTCAACTTCAATCCAACTGTGGATCTTTCTTTCCCTCAAGTAGGGTTGAGGGAGTCATCCCTGTTTTTCTATTGACCTCAGAAGAAAAGAAAGGATTTCCCTCGATTTCAGTTGAACGTGGCCAGAAGAAACGAGTGCTCGGAGCCGGGTGCTAAGGCTGAGATCACACACAACTACTGTCTGCAGTTAGAAGTCGTGTTGTGTGGAAAGGGAGAAGAGTAAAGGATTTTCCAATAAACGAGTGCTCGGAGGCTCAGAACACACACAACTACTTTTTGAAGAAGTCGGCGTGCTCGGAGCCTAAGGCTGAGAACACACTTTTGTGTATAAGAAGGGAGGATTTTCCTCGATTTCAGTTGACTGTGGTGCTCGGAGCCTAAGGATACACGCCCTACACATGCACAGCTACTTTTTGTGGTTAGAAGTCGGCGTGTTTTGTGAAAAAAGGATTTTCCTCGATTTCAGTTGAACGTGGGGGGAATAAAGGAATGCTCGGAGCCAGGTGCTAAGGTTGAGAACACAGACAACTACTTTTTGCGGCGTGTTTTGGGAAGGGGGAGAAGAAAGGATTTTCCTCGATTTCAGTTGAACGCGGGGGGAATAAAGGAATGCTCGGAGCCAGGTGCTAAGGTCGAGAACACACTACTTTTTGCGGCGTGTTTTGGGAAGGGGGAGAAGAAAGGATTTTCCTCGACTTCAGTTGAACAAGGGCAGAATAAAGGAGTGCTTGGAGCCTAAGGCTGAGAACACACACAGCTACTTTTTGCGGTTAGAAGTCGGCGTATTTGTGTTCGCAGGCGGCGTTTTTTATGTATAAGGGTCATTCTTGAAAAAAGGGTCTATTTCAGTCCTGGTATCATTTAAAAAATTTTGCTTTATTTATTTGTGATTTTTTTTATTGTTTTGAATATTTAAAGAATAGAGAATCTTTTCATACAATTTACTATTCTATAGCTATTTTATTTTGGGAAAATACATGGGAAACCTCACCTCCATGGGTGTCCCCCATTCACATTTTAAAAAATTCTTTGATTAAAAAGTGAAATAAATTAAATGTTAAATAATTTTTATTGTTAATTCCTTTTTAAATGAACCTTAGCTAATTTAAAAATGGGTTTCAATAAATTAAATAATTTTTGCAAATGCATTTTTAAGTTATGTTTTTGTTTGTCCCAATTGAAATTCCCAACTCCGTTACTAACAGTTTTAGCTTCAAACATTCATTCATAGAAGGCAGTACTGGTAAATAATTTGTATTAAAGCAAAGGAAAAGAATTCTCTTTGTTAGCTCTGTGAAAAAAAAAAAAATTGTCATTTGCTCTCAGTTAAAGCTTATTTTATTCAAATAAATAGAGTTTCTTTATTTTGTTTTTTGGGATACTCCACTCCATTACTGCCAATGGAAGGTAAGCAATGCATTATATTTATTTATTTTACATTTGAATTTGAAAGTTATCACAACACATACAATCCTGTGTGAATAACATTAGTTTTGATTCAAATATTTACAAACAGTGCATCATTATATGAAATATCCTCACCTCCATTACTCTCACCTCCGTTACCTTTGTTAATCACGGAGGTGAGAAAGTGAAATGGAGGTGAGATTAAATTAAATATAAGTACTTAAAATTAATCAAAATAAAAGTTAATGATTTACTTAACAATTATTATACTAACATAATATAATAAATATTGATATAGTTTATTTCCGTTATTGGACTGATCAATTGTAGCCTAAATTTCTAATTAAGTTGTTATCAACTATTTCATGGCTTTCACTAGCTATGTTTTAATAATTTATCTCTGTTGATTTAATCGATTCCTTGCTCAAACGAAGCAAAAAAGTGCAAGAAAAAATAATAACTATTATAATTAAGAATTTTTTAGATAATTGATTATAGTTTTAAGATTTATTAGAGAGCAAAATGATTATTATATTTCAAATGTTTTTAAATAATTTTCTGTTATGAGATTCTAATAATGGATATTAAGTGACTAGCATAATTCAAGTGATTTAAATACTTTTATATCTTAATATTCTATTAGTGGCATGAAATTCAACATATAAGGTAGCTAGCATATATTAAACTGTTACTTTAATTCAATAAATCCTATACAGTAGACTCCCTCAAATCTGCACAGCCTAGGACCAGAGGTTTTGCAGATTTCTGGTCATTGCTTTGTTTACAGTTTTTAAACAGTAATTTGAATGTAATTAACAATGAAATTGAAACTTTTATGAAGAAGGCTTACAATATAATAAAACATTAAAATAAGTAATAAACTAAAATAATAAAAATTTAGATCATTTTTAAAATGGTTAAAATATTAAAAGTAAAGGTCAAGCTAATAATGTAAGATTAAATATTTATTACAAAGATAAGATGCATTTTTCATATGAAATTTGCTTTATAAAAATACATTACTAATTCACATCAAAATCTTAAAATGAGGAAGTTTTATTTCAAGTTTAGTTAGACTTAATAACCAAAAAGGTTTGGTTACTACATAAATATATTTGGTAAAAAGATTTGAATACCAGTGATACAACAAAATCTTAATTTATTCCAAAATAAATTTATTCTTCCTTCATGAAAACACATGAATTCAGTAATATTAATGAAAATTACAAATTAAAATAAAAATGGAATTGATATAAAAATAAAAAAGTCAAATTTTATCCCTAAATCAAAATTGAATGTTTCATTGTTTACATCTGTAAATTATGTGCGAATTTTAGAGAGTTGTGGATTTTAGGGAGTCTACCGTATATAATTTTTTTTAGTACTATGATAAAGAAAAGGAATGAGCATAATGGTATAAAAGGTAGAAAAAAATGTATTGGCAATCAAAAAAAGAAAGAGAACATACAGAGACTATGTGATGCGACAAAAAATGACTCACTTAGGCTTGAGAAGGAAAGGAGAGATACAAGGAAAGGTAAAATTAAGATAAAATTAAAAGCATTAATAAAATGACACCACAAGAACAAAGAAATGTTAGAAAAAATTGGCGAGAAAAGAGCAAGAAATCTTACAACCTAAGCAAAAAGAAAAAAGAATTAGAGAAAAAGATTGAAGAAAATACTCCTCCAGCAAGCCCATCTTTAGGTTTACCAATATTAGTACAAAATGTGCCTTCAACAAGAAGAGAAAGCCTGTATAGAAAAAGACGAAGAAAAAATATACATGATCTGAAGAATGAGAATCAAAAGTTAAAAGCCAAGCTTAAAGAATCTAATAATAAGATGGAAAAGTACAAAAAAAAGAGCACAAAGATCTCAAATAGCAAAGTTGAATACTCCAGCAATAAAAAAAAAAAAAAAAAAAAAAAAAATGTAAAAGAACTTGTTAAAGGTCAGCATATTTCACTAGCAATTAAAAAATATATATATTGTATAGTGAAGTCTTAACAAAGCAACTAAAAGACAATTTAAAACAAAAGACAAAATATAGAAAAGTGATATCAGGTGTAGCAGAATAGATTGTGAGAAAATACAAATTAATGTCTGAACTTGGCAAAAATTGATGAGTTTAATGAGCATTAATAAGTTTTAAATATATTAATTTTTCTGACATATGTCTTATGCTGTATAATTCATAAAATGCACATAAACCTTCTTTTTTTTCCTTCACTCTCATAATTGCTACTTCCACGATCTGTTTCAAGCAACTTTTTTCAAAATTCCCAATGTTGGTGCATGGGTTGAGTATTTGTGAAAACGAAAAAGTATCAATTCATTTGTAAAATCATGTCTGTAGAAATGAATGAGATGTATAAGGTGAACTTTTTGAAGAAATCAAAGATTGGGGTGGTTTTTATTTTTCCAGAGAATGATGAGACAGACTTTAATGATCAGAAACAGATACTAGAAATTCTAAATGAACCCACTTTTAACAGAGGCCATTATGTGTGCAATAAATAAACTTTTTTTTGATAATTTTCAAATTATAAAATTTTAGAGCAGTATATGCATTTGTTTTTATTTCAATGTGTTATATTCCTTTCTATTTTAAGATTTTTAGTTACTTTTAATAAGTATATATATTAATAAGAATATGCATCTCCACTCCGTTACCACTAATTTTTTTAAATATTTTTTTATTAAATAAATAAAATTAATTGAACAGGACCATAGCTTTATTAGTATTCCTCACTTGCTTATAAAACCCAGAAAAAAAAATTAAGTGAAAAAAAAAGTTTAAAAAAAAAAAAAAAAAAAAAAAAAAAAAAAAATTCTGAAATATGCTCTTTTTTGAAGAATGACCCATAAAGACTTTTTCAGTTCAACTTCAATCCAACTGTGGGACAGGGATTTTTCTTTCTCTTTAGTAGGGTTGAGATAGTTTGTTTCCTTCACTATTGTAATCTCCTGAAATCATGGCAATATCCTCATTTCCTATTGTCAATAAACTACAGAAGGGAGAAGAAGAAAGGATTTCTTGGAATTCAAGGCTGCGTGCACATTGAAATACCCTCCCTGTCAACTGAATTCTTGGATGAAGCGTTGTATGCCTTTTGTACAGCAACCGTTCGCGGTTTCTTCATAATTGAAAGGAAGGGGAATGAACGAGGCGCCTGATTAATGTCCCACTGATTAAGGTCCCGGTACGTCATTTTGACGTCACAAGAAACCGGGATATAAATCCAGTGCTTGAGCATTTCACTTTTCACGAAACCCTGATTAACGTCCCACTGATATACATCCCGCTATCAGACCGGGACCTAAATCCAGTCACAGAGAATTTTACTTTCGTCGAGACCCTGATTAAGGTCCCACTGATTAAGATCCCGCTATACGTCATTTTGCTGACGTGAGAGTAGATGGTACTTAAATCAGGGGGACTTAAATCCAGTGCTAAATCATTTTACTTACGACGAAATCCTGATTAACATCCCTATGATATATATCCCGGTACGCCATTTTGATGACGTCACAGTAGATTGAAACTTAAATCAGTGCTAGGAACACATTTGTTTTTTCGCAAGAATTCTTAATTTACGACTTCATGATATATGCTCCCACATGCCATTTTTATTTTAAAACAAATGGGATTCATGTAGGAAAGGTCACTAAATGTCTGTATTATAACATATTATTATTAATATTATTAAGTATTACTTTTATTATTGTTTACTATTACTATTATTATTATTTTATTTTCTCTACCTCGTGGTTTTAATCTGGAATATATTTCTCATGTCACCATTGATGATTTATTAGGATAATATTGAAAAAACTTTTTTTCTATTAATTACATACTTTAAAATCAGCTTGGAAAATGTATAATTTTTAAAATACACCAGCTTCTCGCGCTTTTATAACGATGTTATAGAATATAGACAATATTTATCATTTTTTATTTATCATTCATATTTATCATTTTATTTCATTAGTTAAAAAAAATTTCCGACTGTTTACCAGAAACATTCAGAATTCCGATACTGAAAACACTGTACTTTAAAATTTTACACTTAAAGACCAGGCACATATAGCACTAACTTCTTTCGGTCAGGCGTTGCTATTTTTGATCTTTCGTATCTGCGCTTTGATGTATAAATTGCTATTTCAGTGCACTGAATCTGAACTTCAAGAGAGAAATCGAACTCGAAATCAGTTGACAGCTTTACGACTGAAGATGGGGGAGATAAACTTTCCCTTCCTTTATCAATTCGGTAGAGTCAGTCCCTCAAAAATCATTTAAAGATGTTTCAAAACTACCAAGCTTTTGTTCCGCTTGGAAACAAAGAAAGATTTATTGCTCTTTTAATGTAATAAAAAATAGTGCTGTTTCCTCGCAGCCTTATATTTTATATTATGATTAATTTTTTAGATATTTTCAAGAAAAGATATAACTCTTGCATAAAATACAGTCGACTCTCGTTAATTCGAAATCGGATAATTGGAATCTTCGCTTAATTCGAACTAAACATGAAGTCCCGAAATTTTCAATGGCAAAATAACGTTAAACATTTTCATTAATTCGAATTCATTTTATCTAGACTTCGTTTAATTCGAACTAACGAGAATTCCGATTTTTCATTCTTTCTTTCTTTCTCACGAATTTCAGACCATTTGAATAACTTTCTTTCCCATGCATTTGACATCCACTTTCTTAGTGCCTCGTCTGTCCATCAATGACGCTTAAAAATTTTCTTCCATTGTGCTTGTTTCTAATCACTTAATTGGTTTATGTATTGATACATTCTAATTTAATATTAAGTCATATTCTGATAATAACAGACGAAATAAGTTTTAAAAAAACTCTATAACATTAATTCCTTTGTAAAAGGACCATATTAAGCATGTTTTCATTTCATACTTTCCATAATTCCAACTCCCGATAATTCGAACATTTCTTGTTGTCCCGACGAGTTCGAATTAACGAGAGCCGACTGTATATTTTTTTTCTGAATTATCGTGCATATTTTCATGTTATTATTATTTTTTAATTTTTAAATTGTTTCTTTGGTACTTTTTTAGTGTAGAGGTCTTGACGAAATAATAATAATAATAAAAAAAAAAAAAAAAAAAGAAATTTGGCATCATATTTTTCTTGAATCTTGTTCTCTTTTATTAGAAATTTGTTTTATAAAAAAAAAAAAAAAAAAAAAAAAAAAATCACATCCTTATATCTATATTATAAAGGCCAAACGTATCTGTGCGTAACGCATACGTCATTTTGCGCATGGCAACACATTCACATTTTGAATGAATTTCGGTATTGCAATTTTTCTACTAAAAGTTTTTAAACTTCTTAATGTTGCACATTTTCAATTTTTACACCATCGTGTAGAAAAAAAATGTACTTTTAAGTGAAATTTGTTTGAAAGCTGTATCTTAATTTGTTTTTGAAATATCAATTTTTTTGTATCTTTTAATAACTCCTTTCTAATTGTGGCAACAGGAGTACTCCATTTCTATTTAAAGCAAAGGAAAAAAGGGAAAAAATTGAGTGCTGTATCTTTATGTTGCCATTTTCTCATTAAAAGGGAAAAAATAGAAATTTAAATATCTTCTGTTATAAATCCCGGTGAATTTTGACTTCTTTACACAATTTGATTTACACGTAAAAGAATATCAACAGTTTAATTTCTATTTCAGCTAATAGCACCGAGACTTCAAGTTTTGAATCAAAATTATCAAATTAAAATGCCAATTTTTTTTAAACGTGAATACAGATGTGAAATGTACATTTGTAAATTTTGATATGGTAAAAATGATGCCGGGCTTAGATTTCACTGAAAAAAAAAAAAAAAAAAAAAAAAATCTGTCAAAGTTGAATAAATTTTGCTTTTATCATTTTGGAATACTAGCATTAGAACCTTAATTAATAACATATCTTTATTATTTTTTACTGCTTACATATACGATTAAAGTTTAATTTTAACAATTTCTACAACTGCGTTTTATAGAAACAGTATTTTGTTAGTTTGACGTTAAATATCGTTTGTTTAAGAGTTAGACGTACCAATATAAAATGCATTTTTTACTATAATTAATTTTGTAGGTTTATTATAATTTAATGAAACAGTTCCTTCTTAAACATTTTCTTTCGTCAAAATTTGACGAGTTCTACCTTGTATATTATAAATGCGATAGTGTGTCCGAAAGTTGGAATGAAATTGGCTTCAAAACGGATGGATTAATGACTTTGAAGCTTTGCTTATAGATAAATTATAGCCCGGAAATGAACATAGGCTATGTTTTATTCAAATATTTTCCTTAATAATTCAAAATTTCATTATTTTTCATACAGAATCAATAGGCATTTTTTTGGCAAAATTTAACCATTTTCCTTTCTTGTTGTCAACCAAATAGAAATTTGGAATGATAATTTCTCAGCGTCAGTAAATTTTCAACTGAGCAATTTCCGTGCAAAAAAAAAAAAAAAAAAAAAAAAAAAATTAAAAGAAAATAAGTATGACATCATATTTTAAAAAGAAATAAAGAGAGTAATTTTTGTTATATATTAAACATGTATATTTGTTTCATTAACAAGAGTTTTTCTGTCAAAAATGGCGGCATAATTAGAAATAAAAAATTGAATGAAAAGGAATAACATTATTAATGAAATATTTCACATGGAAAAATGTGACGTCATTGTTCAAATAAAAGAGGTACCTTATAGTAGTCGTTAAAAATACAAGAGGCATGAATATCAGTAGCTAATGGAGCTAGATAAATAATGACGTCAGATTTAAAATGAATGAGCAAATTTTATACTTATACTAATTAATAAGTTATAAGTTACATACAAATGAAAATTTTTATTCAAAACTCATAATTATTAAAAGAAGAATTTTTTTTGGAAAAAGGCGGAAAATATAAATACTAATCAATATATTTTTCACTCTATTTTTTAACACTTTCCAAGAAAGTTGAAAAGTTATTATGCCTTCGGTTTGTCTGTCCATCTTGCCGCTTTCTAACTTTAGCAAATTTCATAGCAATCCGAGTAGCCATGAAATTTTTGGACTTTAATAACATTTACCTTAACACGGATACCTATTGAAAATGATGTTTCTACCATGATTAGTTTGTTTATAGAGATTGTCAAAAATTTCTTTACATTACGGCATTATGTGGAAAAATCATTTCAGTTGAATTTTAACGATATTACACCCTGTGAACAATATTACACCCTGTTCAAATTTATATGCATCAACAAAGTGCACTAAAATATTCATTCACCTGTGAACGATATTACACCCTGTTCAAATTTATATGCATCAACAAAGTGCACTAAAATATTCATTTTGTAAAGTATGCAGTGAAAAGGACAATAGGAAATGATATTTTCAATGAAATATTTCACTTGGAAAAATATGACGTCATTGTTGAAATAAAACAGGTACTTTATAATTCTAGTGGCTCTACTTTATAGTAGTCGTTAAAAATACAAGGGACATGGATATCAGGAACTATTGGAGCTCGATAAATAATGACGTCACATTTAAAATGAATGAGAAATATTTTGTACTTAACTTATGCTAATTAATAAGTTATAAATTATATACTAATGAAAATTTACTTTCAAAATTCATAATTATTAGTGGAACACATTTTTGGTGTGGAAAAGGGGAATAAAAACTGATTAATTTACTTACCCATCATACGTAGTATAGGGTAAGTTTTGCAATCGTTTTGAAAATCGAAGTAATTTTTTTTAGCGGATTTACACGTTTCAGACACTAGAGATTCCTAAAAACATATTTTTACAAAAAAAAAATTTGCCGTCCCTCCGTCCGTCTGCCTGTGTGTCAGTAAGAGCTCTATCTCCCGAACAAATTGAGATAGAGACTTGAAATTTTGTATGTACTTAGTATGTAAGAATGGGACGAAGCCTATTGAATATCAATAACCTCGATTATCCGGAACTATTTTTTTCGGACTCTCGAAAAATTCTTTCTGATGGAAGGTATATAAAAATTTTCGATTTTTTTTATTTTAAGGAATGGATGTAAAAGACAATAAAATAACACAAATTTTGCATTAACAACAAATTCAATCGGATTATTAGTTAATGAGATATTTCTAATCTTGTTTTCCAAAGTCTTTATTTTTCATGACCCTTTATTTCATTCAAATTTTAATTGAAAAATATATTTTAATTGGAAATGAGACGCTTAATCCGACGCAATAGGCTGTTAGTTAATATGGCTATTATTTTTGGAATTATAAGGATGTTTCTTTTATGCAATTCGGTACTACTTGAGTAGTTTGGCGTTTCATTTAATTTATCAAAATGGGTTCATCAACAATTCATGACGACAGCATTACTATGTGTATTAAAAATATGTAAAGATACTCTTAAACATTGTTTTGCAATTGCAACGCATTTTGTAAATAGTTTAGACATATTTTATTTTCATATATTTATCGCATATCGGGTAAGTATTATGGTGGCCTCTAACGACTAGTTTTCTTTAAAATTAAAAAGAATATAATTTCAATTCGTATAGATCAGCGCTGTACCAGATTTTTGGCACCCTTTTGAATGTTTCCTATTGCTAATATTTTTTTTTTTTTTTAATTCCATTTAAAAATGCTTTATTTTAAATCCTTGATACTTGCTTGAGATATATTTTTGAAAACTATGAAAGTAAATTACAGTCATCAAAAATGAAAATGTGTTTTATTAATTTAACCATATGTTATTGCGTGTCTTCACTAATTTACAGTTATTCTTTATGCAAAATGCTATGGAAAGTATGGCGATGGAAATTAGTAAAAGTTGAAATAAATTAATATGGCTTAGATGTGAAAAGTAGAAAAAAAGCGCATCCCTTTCCCCTCCTTCATGCAGGAATGTTAAACTTTTTTTTTTTTTTTTTTGTTATTACACTATATAGTGTCATTTTATCACTCAGACTTTTAAAATTTTAGGCATTTTTCTGAAATTACTTTAAAAAATCAATAAAATGGTACGAAATGACTTCCATCAATAAAAATTCTTTCAAGACGTTTCTTCGAAACCATCCATGGATTGGTCACTGACATCTTTTCTGTTTTTGTGCTTTTTAGCTCACAGACTATCATAGCCTGAGAGCTTATGTACCCGTACTGACTTATTATATGGTTCAGATAAGAAAATTACTGGTGAAAAAAAATATAGCATATTATTATTATGTTATATTAATTTATTACTTCAGAGGATTATTATATATTATGTTACATATATTATAATAAAAAAAAGATGGTATATATATATATATATATATATATATATATATATATATATATATATATATATATATATATATACATAAACATGCTCAAATATTTGCATATGAGAGACTGTTTCTTTACAATGGCATATTCAGGGGTGGGCTGATGGGGCTGCAACCCCGTGGAAAATTTGTACATAATATAAAATTTAACTAGATAATGCCCGTCAAGATTTGACGGTAAATAACTTGAATGTTTCATCAGAAAAATTCTTGAATTTTGAATTAGTTGCTTTTAAATTTGTCTATTCAAATTGTGATAAATTACTGTATTACATAAGTAATTTCTATTTTTTTTTTTTTTTTTTTTTTTTTAAAGACGATAGATGATCTAATCTATTCGATGAGTTAAAACAGTTTTAAGCTTATAATTTACAACAAATTATGTTTATCAGAAATTTAACTAAATATACTGCGGAAAGTATTTATTTTTGCTTACTACAGCCTATTTTCTTTCTGCCCCTCCTCCCCCCCCCTCAAGTAACAATATTTACTCGACCATTCAAACTGCCATGATTTTTATTTTTATCTGTCTCATTCTCTAAAATCCTAAATTTGAAATTTGATGCAACTAACTATTTATAATTTTTTTTATTACTTGAATTTTCTTATACATTTTTATACATCTTTTCAAATATTAAATCATGGGTATCAATGTAATTTATTTTATAGCTGTTATACTAATGTTTTTATTTATTTCTTTTTTTTTTTTTTTTTTTTCTAATGAATGACAAACATTTCTTTCTTACAGACATTTATATTCTTGATAATGGTAGAAAAAAAGGAACGAAAATTGTAGATCAGGTCAATTTATGTAATTGATAATTGCATGTAAAATATTTTAGGTTAAGTATTTTAAATATAAAATATTATTTTTTCAAGATATTGTTCAGTGTTAAATATTGTTCAGTTATAAAGCATTCAAATAATAATAATAATAAAAATCCTAAAACTTTTCTTACTATTAAAATATGTTACTATAGAAATAAATTATCGACGAAAATTCTACACAAAGGCTTGTTATGAAAGATCTATTATGTTTTTTTTTTTTAAAAAAAACAGAAAATTGAGTGCAATGAGACAGTTTCTGAATAACAACGCCTGCTATTTTCATGCATTTCCGAATAAAAATAAATTAAATCAAAAAGGTCACAAAGTTGCCCTTTTTGATTTATGAACAGCCTTAAACTCTTAGAAATATTCCCGGATTCGCTTTATGATAAAGAAAGTACATCAAAAATATGAAATACATCGGATAAGTGTGCATTAAAAACAATTTAGCTAATTTAAGGGGGGGGATCACCCCCCTTTTTAATTAACAAAAGAACCCCATAGACACGCCTTATCATAATGAACCGATAATCCAAAATTTGAAGAAACTCCGATAATTCTGCATAAAAAGCAATTTATTAAATTTAAAGGGGGTTATATTCTATTCCCCTTCTATACTTAGTCATTAAACCCTTAAAACTATTCAGGGATTCACCTATGTTTAAAATTTCAAATACATCGAATTATTCTGCATAAAAATGATTTATATAATTTGAGGCGAGATAATTGCCCGCCCTTCCTTTATTAAAAAGCAAAAGAACCACATGACTTATCAGAGATATGTCTTATCATAATGAACTTGTGTCCAAAATTCCAAGCAAATCGGATAATTCTGCGTAAAA
The DNA here is from genome assembly GCA_964019185.1 of Maratus speculifer. Lineage (NCBI taxonomy): Eukaryota > Metazoa > Arthropoda > Arachnida > Araneae > Salticidae > Maratus > Maratus speculifer. The sequence continues at coordinate 346,649,573 of OZ025296.1, forward strand.
AGCTATTAATTTAATTTAAGAGAGGTTGTTCCCCCGTTCCCCCTCTTTACTTAAGCATTAAACTCCCGAATCTATTTAAGCATCATAAGCCTTATATAATATAATATATAAGCCTTATCAGAAAGAACCAATATCCAAAATTTGACACACGTTGGATAATTCTGCTTAAAAACCTATTTATCTAATTTAGGGCGGATGGAAAGAGGGGAGTAATCGTTCCTTCCCAAAACTGATCAGGCAAGCGTAATTTTCAGTATGAACATACATCCAAAAACTGAACTAAAACTAAAACTGAACTAATTTAGCATGAAAAACCCATTTACCTAAATTATGAGCCTCCTCCAGATCCTCTTTTACACTTAACCAATGAATTCTCAAAATCAATAATAAGTCCCCAAAATGTATTGCTTGTCACTTTTTTTCCGCTAACTTTTTTCCTTGTCACTTTTCTTCCGGTAACTTTTTTCCGTGTCACTTTTTTTCCGCTTTTGTAGTTTAACCTCCTCAGTCCTAAGACCAACTTTGAGTCTTACATTTTAAAAATTTCTTGTTAAATGGATTTTAAATACTCTGAAAAAAAATGGAAAAATGCTGATTTTTTTTTTTTTTTTTTTTTTTTTTTTAATTAGAAAATTAGTGTCTCCTACAGGCGACATCCGGTCATAATGATGTACGATATGTTAAATACGAAGTATAAATTTATGTATACATTTATATTTATTTTACGATCAAATAGCATTTTTATGTTATAGTACACATTTATAATAATTCAGAACATATTTTTAAGATTAAATAGCTAATTCATTGTATAGAAACATTATTTATAATAGTTTGAAAATTAAATGTAATTATCTAATCTTTTAGAAATAATTGAAACTTAAATTAAAATATATATATATATAATTATTGCAGATACTTTCCTAAATATCAGTAAGAATTTCTAAATCATTTTTTTAATATTATTTTTCGTGAAATAATTTGAAACATTGTGTCAGTCTTCTTGCAGACTCCCCCCCCCCCCCCCCAAAAAAAAAAAAAAAAAAAAAAACTTTACATGCAGTTTATTGAATCCTTGCAGAATTGGATTTACAACCAGGCATCCTACATCTTTTTTTTTTTTTCTTTTTGTGGGTGGTTTGGATATCTTAGGAAGATGTGAAACCTATCTTTTTCACAGAGGAGTGGATGAAAAGGAAATTCTTTGGTTATATCTGTTTTTCTGTGGTGATGATGGCTCACTAGGAATATACTCTGAGCCACTGCATTCGTCTACACTGTAAAAAAAAGGGTCGATCTACTAAAAAAACTTTAGTAATCCTTGTAAGTACTAAAAAATGTTTAGTAATCTTAGTCGGTTACTAGAAAATCTGTAAGAATTACTAGAAAAAAGTTAGCAACGAATAGAGTTACTAGTTTTATATTTTTAATAGCTATTACTAAAACTCACTTGGCGTGGCCTCGATAGCATAGTGGTTATAGTAACGGACTCCAGGTTAAATGGTCCCGGGTTCTATACTGGACAGCGCCAAGTACGCCCCGAATGTATGTAGTGTAAGTACTCTATAATAAAGAGGTTATGAATTTCCTGTTGGAGCTGGTCGCAATGTTTGGTGCTGCAATCTATTGCGCTTTTGCCGAAAATCTATCGCTTCAGAAGTCTGGATGCAGCTCGAAGGAAGCTCCTGCCCTTTGGACGCACGTAATTGTTATTAAAAGTAATTTTGGAACTATTACTAAAATTTGCTTGGTGGCTCATACTAAAAAATTTTAAGTTAGTTATACAAAATATTCTTTTGTTCAGTTTACAAAAGAAATGCTTGTTTCACTTGCAAAAAAAAAAAAGTTTGTAATGGTTACTAAAAAATTCTGTGGAATACAAATTTACTAAAAAATTTTTAATAACCTCTTGAATTTTTTTTTACAGTGTATGCCATAGAAAAGATATTCTTGTAGATGAATTCTAAATGCAAGATAATCTAATATTTCTTTCTTTGATCTATTGAGCAACGTTTGGTGACCTCTATATTCTATCCAACTGGCAGCTATGGCAAAATAAAAATAAAAATTCATAATGACTCTTATGGTCCATTTTTTTGTCCTCGCATGCATTCTATAATAGCTTAAATATCAGTCAAAGAAATCAACACGTCTCATAAATTCATTATACTTTTTTATAATGGATGGACGATTCACTGACGCATATTCTTTATCCTTTTCGACCATCGCTTACATATATCTTCAGGATGCTTACCGTCTGCTGATGAGGCAAGTATAACTGGTTTGTTATCAAATCATTTCAAGATACAAATTTGTCCATCATTACAAATTTTTTGGTCAACTGAACCCCGTCCAAGCTTTTTCATATCAGAGTCAAATTTAAAATTTACATTTGGGGGTATGTTACTCTTTCATAGAGTACCTGTTCCCTGACATTCAGCTTTATATAATATATAATAAATGTCTAATAAAAGAATTGATGTAAAATATATGTCCATATACAAGATACAGCTTGGAAGTAAATTCTCTGTAAGTTTAAGCACTAATTTTTCACTAGTATCTAAATATATTCCATCATTCTCATTTATATCCGTATTTATTTTGTCTCCTGTACATTGATACATAAAAATGTCTTATGGGAGACCATCTGAATCTGTGGATAAAAGACCTTCAATACACAGGGATTTGATTTTCCTTTGATGAATCGTCTTCCTTGTGCATGGTTATAAAAAGGAATAATTTGATCATCTATAGCTACGGCTAGGAATTTTTTATTCAACAGACATCCTGATACAACAGTTTGGAGAATAGATTTGGCTTTCCCAAATTTATCTTCAGACTTTTCTTCATCGGTTACTGTGAGATCATCTCTTTGTTTTAAATTGTCTCTGATTGAAAAGTAAGTATCACTCGACATGTTATCTTGAAAGCGGGTGTCTTTCGAACATTACATCCGTATTCTAGGATATTTTAGATAGGTCATTATAATTGAAAATGAAAAAAAATTATCTCAGATTCTGTAAGTAAAAGGCTTTTTGGAGTCTCTACTGTTTTCAGTTAAGTATTTTTTACTGTTTTACATAAAAGCTATGAAAATTTTTTAAACTCTACATTCTCTAAGTTTTTTTTTTTAAATAATGAATTTTAAAACATATTCAATTTACCACAAAATAATTTTAAAAAATCCACATTTAATTTAAAACTGATCTCACATTGAAAAAATGAGAAAATAATTAGCTCGTATGATTGAAATTATAATATACTTTTTGAAATAGTAATATATCTATTTTCGCAAAGATGAGATTACGTTGTGACACCTGGTCTACTTTGCATATTTCATGTTAAAGTTTCCGAAGACAATTGTTAGGTTATGTGGCATTCTGTACTGGGAGTTATTACTGCTGTTTGCTTTCCTACCACACAGAACAGAGCGGGAGATTCAAAATACCCAAACTAGACCACATGTGTCACAACGTTACCTCATCTGTCACAAAGTAATCCCATCTTACGGTAAGAAAATATTTTTAAAAATACTGAATTTAAATTCAGAAAAAATAGTTCTACCAACAACTTCAGAAAATGCAGTTTTACTTGAGCATGACCGGATGTCTCCTACAGGCGACACTAAAATGACCTTGCTTTTTTAAACGCTTAGAGCAGTTAAAGCTTAACACAAATGGTATCATTAAAAAGAACAATCTTTATATTATAAAATCTTAGGCTGAATAAATTTTAGCAAAATTATTATTAATAGATAAAAGAGATTAACTGTACGCAAGTGATTATTTTTCCTTCGTTTTGGCGATGCCATTTTTGCATACCGCTAATTGAACGAAAAAATTTATTTTGGTAACAAAAAAGCATTTTGCAATATACTGTCATCTATTAACAATAATTGGAACCAGTTTTTAAAAATCTTGAATGAAAATTTTGAATGTGATAAAAGTTTTAATAAGGTCTGTTTAGTGTCGCCTCCAGGCGACATCAGGACTGAAGAGGTTATGTCACTTTTTTTCCGATAACTTTTTTTCCGGTCACTTTTTTTCCTAGATTCGCTTTAGACGCCTTTTTTCTGTGTAAAATATGCTTTATGATGATTAAAATGCATTATAAATGTTTATTAATTTTAAAATAGTTAAAAGCTTACACTTTCCATTTATCAGTTGAAAATCTGAGATTTTTGCGTGGTATCCAACAAAGCTATCCCATTTCTTTGTTTTGAAACGATACGATTGGATGTTAGGATCGCTTGACAGCCCGACACACCCACTGTGCAGTAAAATCTTCCTTGAGTGTATTGGAAGGGTAAACAGTTCATTCAGTGGAGAATAGCTAATGGATGTTGTTAAAATAGGGAGGCGATGCAGCAGTCCAGAGTCCATTCAGAGAATCCTTTCGGGGGGGTAGATGTTTGCTTTCCCCATTTGACAGAAGGAATGTCCGGTAGAGCGGGTAGTTTCTGGGAAATATGTTGATAATTATGTACTGTATGTTGGATATATGTTGTAAAATAAAAATGTTAGTTGAATGCAACTGAACGCAAATAATAAATAAAAACAAATTTTCTTTATTTTTTAATTTAATGATTGAAACCAATTATGTCAGAAAACATTATGACACATCTTACGTTTTTCTTATAATTATTAATTACAATTCATTTTGATTGGATTTATTTAAAACTGTTTTATTTATTTATTTTTATTTATTTGTGAAAAAAGTAATATGCTAAATCATTTGTTGTAATTGTCACTTTAATTTAGGCCAAATGTTTATCATTTAAAACAGGATTTTTATTCATTCATCTCCACAATATTACATTTCAAAAAATGTAGTACAAAACATTTAAAAAATATATGTTAGAAAATTTTAATGTACTAACTATGTTGCGGGTCTTCATTAATTTGCAATAATAATATTTTTTTATTACTAGCTTATATTGGTAATTAAAAAATGAATCGTTTAAAAACCTGCAGTTCTTGATAGATTTTCAGTGTTTAAATGCATTTAAATAAATAAATAAATAAATAAAAATAAAAACAGATTTAAATTTAAAAAAAAGATTTTATAAAAACAATATATTTTTTTTATTTGTTAGGATACTTATAAAATACTGAAAAATGCTATGCAGAAACATAAACCAAAATTTTAAATGCAAACAGATATTGAGGATAATTTTAAAAATATAAAGATTAATAAATTAATTTTGTAAATAATTATTTTTGATATGCAAGAGCGTAATTTATTTATTTTTAAGCAGTAACAATTTAAATTTATCCACAATATAAAATAATTTTCCATGGAATTTTTATTGTACTTTTTGTTTTTACTTAAAATTTACATTGAAAGTCAAATTTTAAGAGGAGGGGAAGGGGATACAACTAAAGTCTTGCATTGGTCAAAATGTATACGACTCGAGCCCGAAAATTCTATTTATATCCCCCTGACCAGAATCGGATAATATCTGTATACATACATATAGATAGGTAGATAGATATAGATAGATAGAAAGATGGAACCACAACTTGATCCTAACTCGAGAAAATGATTTGAACCACAACCTGAAATAACAAAAAATCTTCAATTATGAAAAGCGATCTTCAATTACATCTCCTATACCAATTTTAATGTTTTATATAAAAATAAGAACATATCTTTATTCTTTAATATTCAAATATAGCATAAATTTTAAATAACGAATTCGGCTCGGATTGTATATAGATATTTTTTTCTTTTTGTGCATGCAGAGTAGAAACATATGGGATGGGGGGTTCTGGTCAATGAAAGGCGAAGGGCAAAATGATGACATTTTTTTCGCTAACTACAAAAGTACACATGTAAATGAAATACCAAAAAATAAAAATAAAAATAGCAAACTAATGTTAAACCTAGAGAAGTTTTTTCTTTTCTTTTTTCTTTTTTTTTTTTTTTTAATTTTTGTTTTCATTTTAATATATTTTACTTTTTTTCTGAGCATAGCTGAGCTCGATTTTTTTCGTTGCAATTTATTTTCTTTTGAAACCAGTACTAAAAGTGAAATTAAGTTTATATAAATATCAGCAATCAAAATCGAAAATGTAAGCTGAAATACCCAGTTAGAATTCAACTTCAATTATTCTAAGCAAAGAAATGAGAAAAAAAGCTATTAAAATAAAAGTTAGTATTTAAGAAGGATTTTCTAATAAGTTTAACATTAACATTTCAATTTTTTCGTGGGCAAGTTGTTTATATATTTATATCTCGCATTTTATGTATTTATACTCGCATTCGAACAACAGTAGCCACGTCTGATCCACTGTCAGAAAACTATTCCTATAAGCTCCAAACCAGCCTTTCACCCCCCCCCCTTCTTTTTACCGCTCAATCCAAAACTATGTGAATATAGCAGCTACGGTTCTGAAATCGAGCACATAGACATTTAAAAAAATGGGTTTGGATATTTCACATCAACCATCGAAATAAAACACTTCGTATTATACTAGGGGCAATACGTATTGAACCACCCTCGTACATGGTTAATCTTAGAAAATAAATTCTAGATTGAGCTGATTTTTTGAAAATTGAGCCTTCTTTGCTCTCTGACTGAGATTGTGTGTGTGTGTGTGGGGGGGGGGAGCTTTAAAAATTATTTCAAAATGTGTCATTGCCTCAATGAAAAAAAAAAATTTAGAAGATATGGAGAATTAGAATGTAAACACTAGGTATTTAAATGTATTTTTTTAATTCAGTTTCCCTTGTTCTTCTTCTTCTGGAGGATGGAGGGAGTGTCAACGAACTCCGAATCTATCTCTTATAGTTTTTTTTTTTTTTTTAGATTACATATAATTTGATTAATAATAATTTTAACTACATAGTATAATTTATACATTATATAATAAAAATTATTATTATTATAAAATTACATATTAAAGTTTTATTATATTTTGTATTATATTTATATATTTTTACTTATATAATATACTAGCTTTAACCCATGCCTTCGCTCATATAGTATGTGAGCTTTTCCAGTACTATTTAATTATTCTGTCGACCAATTTCACCAAATTATACAGATTGCTAAAATATTCGCTAAGTTTTGCAAGGTTACGATTAAATAATAATTACGATTAAATAATTCTTAAAAAAAAAAAATAGATTAGCTTTGAATAAATAGAGAATCATTGACGTAATTACAAGAGAGAGAGAAAAAAAGTACTTTGTACATTTAGGATTGTAATAAATAGAACGTTAGCATGCATTTTGGCAGGATGCTGGTATAAACAGAAAATGCCGTAAGATAATCGAAAAAACTTTGTTCAAATTTACCTCATTTGCTGTAGACTCGAGTATGGAATGGGACTTCTTTAAAGAGATAAAACCAATATAAAAAACCTTTTAAAGTTAATTATTTGTTAAACCACGCTTGGTAATATAAACCTATTATACAATGGATATTATAAAAAAACACCTACTTTCCAATCATGATCAGTGGTTACAGCTAGCAGTAAATACATCTCTCATTATCACAATATTTTAGTTTAAATATATACTAAATATTATCATGATATTTTAAATTTCTGTCATTATTTTCAATCCTGGGATCGGTCTTTCTCTGGAGAGGGGACACCAATGTATTTTATAAACTATTTTAGTGATAGTCTGCTGTAACAATTGCAAGGTAAAGCAGTATTTTTATGTTATTCGTGCGCATGTGATGAATTGATAAATATTGTTCTGATAGCCATGATTCTTATCACATTCATTTTATTTAAAACGTAAACATTTCACTCATTTCATTTAAAATACATCCGTCTAAAAAACACATATTGAAAAAATCTAAAATAAATAGCTTTAACACGTCATTTCATTTGTAAGAGAAATGGACACGACAGAGAACGGCTGTTTTCGTGGAGGATTAAATAAGATCAATTATATATTTAAAATTCAGCTCGCCTAAAATGGATGTATAAACAATATTGCGGCTTTTCGGAATTTCATAAAGACAACAGAAAAAAAAATTGTTTAAAACAATGCGTTTTAAACTATCATTTTAAATTTGATTAAATTTCTCTATATAAGTCTTATAGCACACAATAATTCAACTATAGCTTTATAGATTTTTTTTATTTTAATATTCTCTTGTAATTTTATTTTATTTTATTTTATTTTATTTAATATTTGAAGAGCAACACTATCATTTGTGCTATTATTCTTAAACAAAAAATAAGTAACTTGTCAAGTGGTATTGGAATTGTAAAATTTAATGATATATTCGAAAAAATATTTTTCCAATCTCAACAGATCGAAATTTACTGGGACATTTTCAGACTCATTTTTAAAAGTAAAATCATAAAATTTCTTGAAGTAATTATAGAAGAGATGTATAAAAGGCAGAGTGCTTTCATTTTTAGCTCAATTCATTAGAATTTGATTTATAAACAATTATTTTCTCAGTTTGACCATTTTTTTGCTCCAGCTTCCGAAAATTGGGTTCAAAACGCCAATTTTGGCCGCATTTTTTGCCATACTTTCCACATTTATCAATAAATTGAGAGCATGTCACATTGTGTAGTCTCTAAATAAAGAAATTTGCAGTTGGATGCGTTTGAGAGCAAAACTGAATTTAAAACTAAATCAGAAAATAATTAGTTTAGATTATAATACACCCTTAAGTACGTTCGTAATTATATAATTATGTAGCACCTATAGTCGCTAAAGGCGTCATATGATCCACAGTCTGTTTGCTCGCCTGTTCATATATAATAGTTTTAAAAAACCCAAACAATATGTTTAAAATGTAATTTAGAGCAGCAGCAATTTGTTGATTCGGGTAAAAGTTTATGAAAATCGAATGAAAACTTGAAAAGATCTTAATAAAGTTTCTTCCTTTTGTTAAATCCTATCATACGTAATTAATTGAAAGATTCCCCATGATAGGTAATGATTCTAGGTCTCCGTGGTGATAACTTCTTTTTTAAATGGAGTCCTATTATTTTTGTATTGCTGAATTCAATACATATATAATCGTAATACATTTCGTGTTCGTGGATTTTTTCATAAGAATGCAACAGCTTATTGCATCAAGATCTGAATATTTATAAAACTAGTTATAGCACGAACTAGTGCATCAACACATTTGCTACGTTTGACATACAAATTCCGATTTGTTACATTTGGCAATAATAGTAAAAAAAAAAACTTTTTAACTACATAGAATAATTTTCTAATCAATTAATGAATATTTAAATAAAAATTTTTAAAAAGTAAAAAGTAAAATAAAATTAGTCAAATTTAAAAAATATTTCCACACCGCAAACTTGTCAGGTCTGTGAAAGATTATTAAATTATTATACGTAATTTTTGATCCTAGAAACCTTTTTTTAATGCAACTACCTTGACTAATTTCAAATTTAAGAAGCGCTTAAAATAATTCTCAGCTTAATATCAGCTAATAAATCAGCTTCAGCGAATTTATTGATTTTTTCTCTACCAATCTTATACCGATTTTCTCAATTTTCTATCTAATAGTTTTTTAAAAATAAGCGGGGCAAAAAATACGAACGGCAGCATTAATAATTACTTTTTTTTAGAATAGAGAAAAACAAGCTACAGCTTTTATTTCTTTGTTAATTTTGAGGCTATACTAAACTTCTGCTTCTAATAAAGCAACACAATTGATTTATTTCTAATGTTTAAATCCTTTGAAAACCGAAATAAAAGATTACACCGACATTAAATTAGCAACATATTTCTGAGCACATGTTTTTTGCACATGTGACAAAGCTAAAATTCCAGGAAAGATTGTATTACTTAGTACAAGCTAAAGTGTATGACACGCTAAGTATGACATTCGAAAATGTTTTTTCTATCTTTAACAAGTGGCACTCAGGTCCGTAACCAGACGGGGGGCAGGAAGGGGGCGAGCCCCTCCTATCGTCCTCTAGAGCCTCCTCTGACGATTTCTTTACTTTCTATTTTTTTTTAAACAAAATACATATTTTAGCTTTCCTTAAAAAAATGCAAGAAATTTTTTAGAGTGTTTACTGTTTTGAATAAAATGAGAATACGCCAAAAAATTTGTATCCGGAACCCTATTAGATTAGTTGTTTCCTATTAGATTAGTTGATTAGTTATCTTGCTAGCGGTAAATTGCAATTCTTGAAACATATTTTAAAGGAACATTTCTTTCTCCTGAAAAAAATTAAGTCCAGATGCACTAACTGGTCACCACATGTGTTAGTACATCGTTATATTTACAAAGCAACGGCCTTATACAGGATGAATGGAAGTGGACACATATTGTTCAAGTTGATCGATACTTAGTAAAGCAATGGTCAATGTCTTGACTTAAACATTAAAAACCTGTTTCTAAATTTTAATGGTTTGCTTGTTGACAATACGTAGTTTTTAGTAGATTTAGTTAACGATGAAATATCACTTGGAAACTAGAATGTTTGAAAATTAGAAAAATAAAAAATGTCAATTTATACACGTGGGATAAAAAAAATAATTGAAAGCCAGTAATTGTTTCATGTTATGGGGGTTGGAAAGGATATATTAAGAAAGTAGGAAAAGGGTATTTTCATTTGTTTAGCTTTTGAATTTTCATCTTTTTTATTTTATTTATTTATTTATTTATTTATTTTGTGTGTGTGTGTTCAATGAAAACTTCTTTTTTTCAATTTGTCATATTAAGCAAAAAAGCATGATTAAGGTTAAGTTTATTATAAGATTACAACAAAAATGTCTTTAATTATTTGGTGTATGGTACATTAAATTTATTTTGTAGTGTAAATCCGCTACATTTTAACACATTTGCAGCATAAGTTTTATTTATAAAGGCATAAAATTAGCAGATATTTTGGATTTTGGTTATTCAGTCTCAAAAAATAAAGCTGTGATTGTGTTTTATAAGCTTTTTTTTCCAATCTAAAAAAGCCACTTTTCGGCATAATCGTGAAATAATTTTATTTATAAAGATATTTGCAGGTATTTAGACTATAAGAAATCAAACAGCATTTTACATTTTTCGGTAGCAGAAAAATTATCTGTCAAAAAATGATGGCAGATTTGACATCGGTTGATTTTTAGGGCATTTAATGACAAAATGCTCGACGTCGTGTAGTAAATGATTATAACTCGTGATATATGGCCATAGCTGCCAACGTTTACGCATTTTTGCTACCACTAAAATTGTACAGAAATTTTCTATTTGTTTAATCATACGATTTTGAAGATTTAATAAGACAATATTTATTATGAAATTTTTTTGGTAGGAAAAAGTTAGGAGCTATGTATATGGCATTTATAAGAAAACGGGAAACAGTATTCAATTCTTAGGCGTCTGTATGTGAGAAGATGAAATTTTTAAACAAATGGTAAGAAAATCATTTCTTGGATGCATCATGAATATTCTCGTTATTGGGTGAAAGAAAAATATTTTTTTAAATCAATTGAAATGGGAAAACACTTAATAATAAACAGTCATTTTACATTTAATGAAAGTTGTTCACATTAGAGATCTGCACGGGCCGGGTTCGGGCCGATTTCCATTAACAGCATTCGGGCCGGGCTCGGGCCTTGCTTCTGAAGATTCGGGCCGGGCCGGCAGGGCCTAGTCACTAATCTTTTCGGGCCGGGCTCCGGCCTTCATTTTTTTTTCCTGGAGTATCGGGCCGGGCCGAGTCTAACTTATTTTTTCCGTGCGAAGCCGAGACTGATTTCGTTCTTCCTAGTCTTCGCGGACCAAAATAATCAGTTCCTGTTGAATTTTCCCGTATGAAAATACTTTTTTGACGTGGAAAAATCTGTTCATAAATTAGTAAAGTTTGGCTTGGTACAAAAATTTTTGCAAAATAGGCATATACTTTTAAATCGTCATTATTCTACAATTAAACATTTGAATTTTTTCTTTTTAAAGAATCGTAGATCACTAGGCGTCTTAAAAGAGAATTAACCGGATTAAACTCATAAGAAAAAAAAAATAAAAAAAATAAAAAACATTATTATAACGGAATTCTAGTTTAAACTGAAAACTGCAAATTTCTTTTAAAATGTTCATTCATGCAAAATGAATACAATACGCGAGAAAAAAATACATTAAACATTTACATCTGTTAAGAAGGAAACATATTTTTTTCTTTTCAATGTCTTAGAAGATTTTACATTTTTAGAAATTTTTTAAATGTATTAATAATACTAATGATAACTGAAACATTTACATACAACAAACAAAGGTTCATTAAAAACGTAAAAATCGCAGCCTATGACACTTCAGCATAAATAGAGATTATAAATGTGAAAGAAAAAAAAAGACTAAGATAAGTTTTTGTGGTCTGAACTCTTCCGTTAGAGTAAAGATCAATGTTCTATAGAAAATCACCCGAGCCGGGCTGGATTAAGGCCGGTTTTTTAACTTTTTTTCCGGACCGGGCCGAAATTTTAACTTTCTGGTCGGGCCGGATCGGGCCAATATTTTTTTCGTTCGGGCCGGCCCGGGCTCGGGCCTGGAAATTTCGGCCCGTGCAGACCTCTAGTTCACATATTTCGAAAATCGGTGTTTATGTCAGTGTGCTTTACTTTGATTTGTTTTTACATGACATTGGACAAATTTTAGGAAAAACATGTAAAACGTATGCGGCAAAAAACAGCATTGAATAATATCAAATTAAAATCACAATCACAATCTTTTTTTTTTTTTTTTTTTTTTTTTTTAAACAAAACTGTTATTAATCTCTTGGGGACGAGCGACCCATGTATATGGCGCCAAAAAGTGCTCAGAATCCTTGTTTATATCCACAAGTAAAATTTGCTTTATTAAATCCGAGCACTTTCACTATTTCATAAGGCACAAATTTGTTTTTTAAAAACCGGTGACAGAACATTAAAAATTTTTTTAAAGGCTCCTGTCTCTAAGGGGCAATGTCAAGTTATCTTTCAAAAATATTAAATTAATATATATTTGAAATAATGATTCATGTTTGAAACTATATAATTATACACAGAATTGTAAATTTAATTATTGTGAATTGTTAAGTAGTTGGTTTTATAAATCCTATTTTTAATAAAATAAGGTCAGGCAAGATTAGTTTTAAAGAGAAACTTATATCATCATTAAATTAAATCGTATTTAGAACAGCCGTGACTTTAAAATGATCTAATAATTCAGCAGAAAACTAAATATTAATAAAATTAAATAAACCACGACTTATTGTTAGTTAAAAATATTAAACATATGAAATTAAAATAAGAATAATAAATTCAGTTTCATTAATTCTGTAATTTAAACCAAAACAATCATGCAAAACTGTTAACTTTTAAAACTAAAAATGAAATATATATGTATGTATATTCTTTTACTAAAAAATAAAACTGACTGCAAAAACTATTGCAATATTTATATTATATATTATCAACTCTGACATAGAATCTCATATTTTAAAATCTATGAGTTTTTTTTGCTATATTTTTTCCATAATGGCCAATGTAAACACACTATTTGATACTAACCATAGCTATAGTTGCTAATCTCACTTGAAAATAAACATTTATAACATGAGAAAAAATGATACATGAAATTGTAAAATTAAATTTTTTAAACTAAATATTAAATCGTAAAAAATCTCATAGATAATTGGATGGGTATCTGTTGGATACTTATATTGAACTTAGCTTCACTTGCATAGACACCAAAAAGTCAAATTAACGTACATAAATATAATACGCATGGTAAATAGGCATGCTCTTAATTTCTTATTAATTATTATGTAAAAATATTTTTTTTAATTTGCAATAGTTTTTGAAAGAGTTTTTATTTTTAATAAAAAATTATATATATATATATACATACATTTATTTCCCGATGATCATGAAGTATTTTGTATCTAATTGTTTCCTTGTAGAAAAGTTCCGTTATACAGAGGTTTCACTTTAGACAGGTTCCGCTATAGACAGTTCAATTTAATCAGTTTTTGCTATATTTAGTTTTCTTAAGATATGGATTGTTAAAATATGTTAGCCCCCAGAAAAATTTCAGAGCCCCCCTGGCTTGACTCGCGGGTTACGGCTCTGGTGGCACTTGCTAGGCCACATTGAGAAAAATGAATGTTAACTGAAAATAATCATTAAAAACTGTAGGTATGTTAAATGTTAAAGCGATTAATTGTTGAAATCTTTTGTTCGAAATCTTTTTTATGCCAGGAGTAAACATGGATCAAGGCTCTCCCCTCCCCCCGCTCCTCACACACAATAAATTTTACCGACCGCAAGTATCTTATACAAAAAAGGGAAAAAATATCTATGAAAAATAATAATTAAAATCCTAGTAAGAAATACGTTAACAACAATCGATATGATTAACATTAGCTTGAGCAGTCACCTGAAGAAATTGGAACGCTAATGTTAAATGTATGGGAACGGGTTTTATTTTTTTTTCTCACATGCATATTAATAGTTTTAAATGACTTTTTTAATCTTGCTTAGAATAGCTGAGATTGAATTATAACCGGGATAGAGTTTAATTTTTCAATTTTAATTGCAGATTTTTTTTTCTTTTTGCATAGAAGATTTGTGAAGATGCATAACCTGTTAATATATTTTATCGTAATAGTAAATTTAGAAATATAGAACTATTATACAGAAAATTCAGTTATCACTCCATTTTGTTTATGGTTGAAAGAGTTATAGATGTAAATGCGAATTTGCGAAACAGGGAAAATCCAAAAGTAAATGTATACTGTAGAAATCTTAACACATGCAGATGCAAATAACAATAATAATATTTCGCTCCAAAAATTGGTAAAAATACTTCTCATAAAGTTTGAGATATTTTCAACCTTCGACGCACAATCATGGGGAAAAAAAGTAAACATCCCCTATCAACCGTGCAATGAATTATTTTAGAAGAAAGTTGGTGTTACCAAAAGATTATAAATAAAATCTACTTTTGAATGATGTATGTAAAAATTGCTTAGGAGGTCATTTTCACATAAAATTCTTTAATTCAATACCAATGCACAAGTTTGCCGCCATAAATAGATTTTACTCCCTTCGATTATCCTAAATTCAAATTTTCATAAATTCCGTACAATTATTTTCCGAGAAATTAATTATTTTAAAACGAGCGTAATTTATAGGTTGTATTTAAATTAAAGTTCTGTACTCGATTATTAAAATGCTACAGAATAAATATGTCTCTTCTATTAATGCATATTATTTTTTTACCAATAAGACCCTTTCAGTGGCTTAATAGGATTCGACTATTGCCATCCCAAATGTTTCGTTAAATTGAGTAAAATATATATTTTTTTTCTAGGCATAAATTGAGCCAAAGATTTAAAATCTGTTGTTAAATTTGGCTATTGCCATTGAAAAAAAATAAAGTTTCTGTTCATTTTAATATGTAGATGCCCACCCACCTAAGCAAATTTTATATGCATGATTTAAAAGTAGACCTTATTTCCAATACTTTGGTACCAATAACTTTCTTCTACGATAATTTATTGAAGCGTAAGTAGGTGTGTTTACTTTTCTTTTCACCCAAACCATGAAATTTTCAGCTTATACAGTTTTTCACTATGCACACATCCTTCTTTAACTTATTTTAGTATTTAATATTACATAATAATTTAATTGTAAAGTACCTCCTCAAAATGCACGTAAACTATAACAGTTTATAAAAATGTTAGCTCTTCATTGAGCCTTCAAATCAAATTCATATCACTTGCCCTGGTAAAAAAAAAAAAAAAAAAAAAAAAAAAAAAAAAACGCAGTAATACAGAACTGAAGGATATTCAAGTGATTTGGGATCGAATATATTTTTCTTTTTTCTAATCTTGAATCATAAGTAATTGTTGCATCATAACGATGAATCTCATGCATTTGAGACTAAATATAAATTCAAAAATAAATTCTATGAAATCGGCACTTTTCGAGTTTGAACAACCGTAATAAAAAATAGTTTTACTTGTAGCTTATGTGGCTAAAATTCGTTATTACAGAAGTATTTTTTATTAAAATCCAGGCATTCAGAATGCGAATGAAGATTCAATCTGACAAACAAATGCCAAATAACTTTTTATTACTAATCAGAGTGTAAACAGTGCTTTTAGTGATGTTTCCAAAGCAATATTGAACATCACAAATATATTGCAATTTACAATAATTATTATTAACCAATTTTCATAATACAATATGAATTTTTTTTAGCTTAAACTTTCACAACGGGATAGGAAATCTTTAAACAGTTTAAAGATTTCAAAGTTTTATTTTTAATTATTATTAAATTTTAATTTTACCAAAAATCTTATCGCATTCTATCTTATATATAAATATTTTTCATAATTTAGCAAATGCAAAATCTGTTTTCGTCTTTTTTTAATCATTAAAATATGTGTCTAAAATATTTAATGAAATCATATGAGTATATTCAAATTGATTTTGCGCAATGTTAATAGCTCAGTAATATAGTTCAGCACAATAGCTTTAAATCGAAATCACAACTTTTCAGATTACTACGTATCCTTTGACTTCTCTGCCTTAAAGAAATGATTTGGAAAAAATTGTCCGTTTATAAAATAAATTACATGTTTGGAATAAAATTCTAAATAATGCAACATCATCACGAGGTAGAGAAAATAAAATAATAATGATAATAATAGTAATACTTAATTTTAATAATAATAATGATAATATGTACAGACATTTAGTGACCTATTCTACATAAATCCCATTTGTTTTGAAATAAAAATGGCATGTGGGAGCATATATCATGAGGTCGTAAATTAGGAATTCTTGCGAAAAAACAAATGTGTTCCTAGCACTGATTTAAGTTTCAATCTACTGTGACGTCATCAAAATGGCGTACCGGGATATATATCATAGGGATGTTAATCAGGATTTCGTCGTAAGTAAAATGATTTAGCACTGGATTTAAGTCCCCCTGATTTAAGTCCCATCTACTCTCACGTCAGCAAAATGACGTATAGCGGGATCTTAATCAGTGGGACCTTAATCAGGGTCTCGACGAAAGTAAAATTCTCTGTGACTGGATTTAGGTCCCGGTCTGATAGCGGGATGTATATCAGTGGGACGTTAATCAGGGTTTCGTGAAAAGTGAAATGCTCAAGCACTGGATTTATATCCCGGTTTCTTGTGACGTCAAAATGACGTACCGGGACCTTAATCAGCGCCCCCGCCGGACCACCTTCCCTTTCCTGCAGAACTCAACAAACACCGTGTCGCCACAACAAACGAACCGACACCAAACCGCAAGAAGTGTTCAGGTCTGTCCGCACCTTAAAAGAAGAATTTGGGGTCGATATTCTTCGATATACATTCCCGGAATGATTTCGCTCTCTCGGACGGAGGAAGGATCTCTCTCGTAATCGATAGAAGGTGAGGGGGGGGGGGTCAAAGAAGGATCGAAATGGGGTATCGGAAGGTGTCAAAGAAACGATCGGTGTCCGATGGAGATACATTTGGGTGCCATGACAAATGTTCCGATCTTTTGGACGAGGAAAGCGACGAAGCCTGTAGGAAAGGACATTTCGGTATTAACCCTTTCGGGTCCATTTTTTTTTTCAATTTTTAGGAAAAATCCCTTTTACATTAACTCTCTAATAATTTTTGCGCTTTATCTCAAAAGATTCTTTTGGGAAAGTAACCATTATTTCAAATTGAAAGAGTGGTTTAAAATTAGTATCACAAACGACGCAAAAAGAGTAATAATTACTATTATTGCTATAAACCTAAACATAAATGAAGTCATAAGATAAATGCAAAGACCTATACTAACATGACTACCTGTAAATAGTAGTAAAAGTATTTCTTAAAACAAAATACTACTCCAGTGAAAGACATGTACTATTAAGAGTACACCAGACCCGAAAGGGGATAAGAGATTGAATAAAAAAATGAAATTAAGACAGACTTTGAATACATTTAAAAAATTGAAATTTATATACGAAAAAAATGAAAATACTGAAAAACACCTCAAAAAGTAGACGCTTCGCCGAGTTACTCTCAAGACATCGTCAGTACAAATAAATATCCGCTGCATAACAAATCAAGAACGGTTACAGTTAGTTATAATAATATATTTTTTTTAGAAACAGATAATATTCACTAGGGATAAAACGAGCCCCATTTATAGTTGGCGACCGCAAGTAGGTGAACCAACCTTCGAGGAGTCATCTATCGTTGCAACCCGATTTTAAGATACTGGCGTTCGCAAAAGGGCGGGATGTGTTTCGTTCGAAGACAATGCTTTCAGAATTTAAATGAGCCCTTTTTCAGAGCACCGGTATGCTCTTTCGGGCGAATATCTGTCGGTTTCATCGATGTATAGGCTTTCACAAACTCCACAAGGAATGACCGATTAATTTAGACTTATCGCAGCGGTTCCCAATCTTTATTGGTATGCGACCCATATTTAAGCAAAAAAATTTTTCGCGACCCACCCAATATAATGTTGTATATCAGTATGGAAATTATTGTATGACCTCTATATAAACTATCGGTTATCCTATCCTACGAAAAAAGCAAAATTTCATACGAAGGATTCACTATCAATAAAAACAACAATTCGTAATTAGAATGTGCGTAAGAGGAATAATAATTAACACTACACACAAACTACACAGATAATTAAAAATACTTAATTCCTTTCAAAACATAACTTTATAATCAGTGCTTTATCTGGCACTGGTTTTTACCGATGAGGGCATCTGTATAGGAGGGTTAAAACTAGTTAATTTCAGCCTTAATTCACTTTCAACGCACAGTTTTTTCTGTACTTGTTTTTCAAAAACAGCCGTTCAAAACGCATGTTCACATGAGTATGTTGTGTTGAACTCTATCAAGGAATTCAAAGCTCATTTAAATGTTTCTGGGTATTCTGATTGTACATTTCTTCTTGTGGAAATTAAGGAATTTCGCTCGAAATATTATTTGCTGTTGAAATTGTTATATATTTAAAACAGATGAAATACAAAATATTTTTTGTCAAACAAAACTCGATTGTTTCCGCGACCTACTAAAATATCCGCCGCGATTCACCAGTGGGTCGCGACCCATAGTTTGGGAACCGCTGACTTATCGTATTGACATTCTTATTAAAGAAATTAATTGGTTAAAAATTTTATTAATTGGTTAAAAATTTTATTAATTGGTTAAAAAGAAATCAAAAGAAAGAGATGGGTTTAAATTTTGTTTTGGAATTGCAACTGTAATATTATTAATTTTATTGTGATACATGAAACCTCCAAATAAGGGACACTCCGAATAAGGAACACCTCTACTTAAGAGACAAAAGTTCCGGTCCCAGTATTGGATGTGCAATATATTTACCTCTGAATAAGGGACACTCGATTTAAGGGACAGTTGGAAATGAGATCAAAGGGACTGGTTTTTGCATTTCAGACAATGAAATAGTCTGTGACGAAAAAAAAAAAAAAAAAAAAAATGCAGATAAAGGCATTCGACACAAATGATATTGATGAGCATTTATTTACCCACGATTCTGATTCGATATCACTGTCGCGTTTATCCCCATTGAAAGTAAAGCTGAAAATTTTGAGGAGGATAAAAGGAGTGGAGAATAAAATAAAATTATGAAATAAAGAACTTTACAGATGCTTTTAGGCCGTTCTGAAATCCAAAAGGGCAACTTTTATGAGATAAAAGTCGCCTAGACATCGTATTCAAATTTATGCATATTAAAGAAAGAACTAACGTTATTAATTGGATTAAAAGAAACAACAACTCAATGAAATAATCTTAAAATCACTTTTGATGAATTTAAAAGGAAATAATGTTAAAGTCAGTTTAACATTCTTAAACTGTTTGTTATGCAATTTATTTTTAAACTGATGATGCTTTGCCAGTAGCTTGGCGAAATGTTCACTTTTTGTATTTTTAAATGTTGTCTCGTATTTTTATTTTTTGTATGTAAATTTTAATTACTTACCCATCATACGTGGTATAGGGTAAGTCTTGCAATCGTTTTGAAAATCGAAAAAAAAAAATTGACAGATTTACACGCTTTAGATACTAGATTTCGAAAAACATATTGTTAGAAAAAACTAGTTGGATGCGTCAATCCCAAAACTTTCATCTATCTCAAACGTATATTTTAATATTAAAAAAATAGTTACTCATTTTAATGCTTTGATAACTTTAATTCAATACCATACCAACTTTGATTTTTATCTTAAATTTCTGTTTCAGTCAATTAATCAGAGTAAAAACGAATTTCTGTCTCTGCACGAGCCGATGGACAATAGAATGATAGGCAGATTTTTTTTTTCAAATTCAGGGAGGATCTACTTGCCATACCAAAAAATAATCATACACAAAAATTTTAGTTCAGTTCTAGGCCTAACTTCATACATTTTTAGGTGGTGCAATATTGTAAATGACATAAAATTCGCTATTGCAGCGCCCCCTTTTGGCGAATTTTTTTCAAATTGGGGGAAGATCAACTAGCCATAGCCATGCACTTACACAAAAAATGGTTCAATTCGATGCATAACTTCATTTACTTTTGGTCGGTACAATATTGAAAATGGCACAAAAATCGCGATTGCAGCGCCTCCTTCCGGCGGATTTTTTTTCAAATTGAGGGAGGACCAACTAGCCTTAGTCATACACTTACACAAAAAGTTTGGTTCAATTCGATGCATAACTTCATATACTTTTGGCCGGTACAATCTTGAAAATGGCACAAAAATCGCGTTTGCAACGTCCCCTTCCGGCGGATTTTTTTCAAATTCAGGGAGGACCAACTAGCCATAGTCATACACTTGCACAAAAAATTTGGTTCAATTCGATGCATAACTTCATATACTTTTGGCCGGTAAAATATTGAAAATGGCACAAAAAGCGTGATTGCAGCGCCCGCTTCCGGCAGAATATTTCAAAACTGAAGGAGGACTTGCTTGCCACAGCCAAAAATATTCACAAGAATTTTGGTTCAATTCTATGCATAACTTCATATGCTTTTTTATGGTAGATTGGTGACATACAGGCACACATAAACAGACATTATGTAAAAATATGTTTTTTGGAATCTCTGACCTCTAAAACGTGTATATTCGTTGAAAATCGGAAGTCGAAAAAAATTTCGATTGCAATACTTTCTTCTATTGAAGATAGAACAAACTAAAAAGGAAATTGTTGCGAATTAAGCTTAAGAGACAGAAGAACTGAACAAAAGCCCTTCCGGCAATGCCGAGAGGAAGAGGTAGCTTTCATATACTTATTTATTTATTTTATATTAAGTTGTATAAATCAAATATACGAAGCTCAAAATAGTGGAACACGATTATGTAAGATTGAATGCTAGTTTTTGTCAATACTGAATATTAATAGGAATTTTTAGAAATTAGTCATCTTTTATTCAACTTGGTTTTATGTTAAGCGATTTATAGGGCCGCCATGATGGATAAAAAAAAAACCCAATGAGCTTGATCAAAATCTTAATTCATGTGAACATGCACACTCACATCGAAATCGATTAATATATACGAGTGCTGTCGCGGGCAAATTGACTTTAAAAAAAATGCCACCCACATTAGAAATTCAAATTGCTATATCCCAGGCGTTTTTCAAGGTAAAGACAAAGCAAAAAATACTCCGGAATTCATTATTAAGATAAATAGTTTAGAAAGAACCTTTTTTCAATTTCTAATTTTTTGTTTATACATCATTATACATTTAAAAGATTTTTGACAAATTTAAGCTGCCGCCATTTTGAAACAAGATGGCGGATAAAGTTGGCACGTGAACTCGGTCAAGACATTGGTATGTACCATGAGCACACGGAGTTATATCGAAATCAGTTTATAAATATGCCTAATAAAGCGTGACAATTTTCAGACCGTTTCAAAATGTCAATCTCACTAGAAATTGAAAGCGCTAAAACTCAGCCATTTTTTAAGATATAGATGAAACAAAAAATGCTCTGGAATATTTGTATCAAGGTCAAAACACAAAAGAAAAATCTTTTTCAACTTCTTACTTTTTTGCACCTAATTTTAAAATTTAAATTAAAAAAAATATATATTCCTCCATTTTGAAACAAGACGGCGGCGGTTGGAACTGGCCAACGAACTCGGTCCAGGCATAAGTATGTCCTATCTATGCACCAAGTTCCGTCCAAATCGCTGTATAAATACGCGTGTTATCACGTGACGAAAACCAGATCATTTCAAAATGTCAGCAACACTAGAAATTAAAAGTACTATAACTCAGACATTTTTTAAGATACAGCCGAAACAAAAAGTGCTTTGGAATCTTTGTATCAAGGTCAAATGCATAAAATGATAAATCTTCTTCAGTTTCTCACTTTTTTGTACTTAATTTCAAATTTCAAATTTCTTTTAAAAAATTTAGATGCCCGCCATTTTTAAACAAGATGGCGGATGGAAGTGGTTAACGAACTCGGTCCAGGCTTTATTAAGTACTATGTACACACCAAGTTTCATCCAAATCGATTTATAAATACAAGTGTTATCACGTGACAAAAATCAGATCGTTTAAAAATGTCAGCCATAAGAAAAATTCAAAGTGCTATAACTCAATCATTTTTTAAGATATAGACAAAGTAAAAAGTGTTCTAGAATCAGTGTTTTAGGATCTAAGGTTAATAAAAATATTTTTCAACTTTTAATTTTTTCGCATTTATTTTTAAATTTAAAATTTTTTAAAAAATTTTAAATGGCCGCCATATTGAAACAAAATGGCGGATGATGCTGGCCAACGAACTCGGTCGAGATATTTGTATGTACTATGTACATACCAAGTTTCATTGAAATCGGTTCATAAATACATTAGTTATAGCATGACAAAAATCAGATCGTTTCAAAATGTCAGCCATAAGAAAAATTCAAAGTGCTATAACTCAATCATTTTTTAAGATATAGACAAAATGAAAAGTGTTCTGGAATCGCTGTTTGAAGATCTAACAGATAAAATAAAAATATTTTTCAACTTTTAGTTTTTTCGCATTTAATTTTAATTTTTAAATTTTTAAAAAAACTTTAAATGGCTGCCATTTTGAAACAAGATGGCGGATGATGCTGGCCAACGGACTCGGTCGAGATATTTGTATGTACTATGTACATACCGAGTTTCTTTCAAATTGGTTCATAAATACGTTTGTTATCGCATGACAAAAATTAGATATATACACACACACACATATATATATATATATATACCGGGTGTCCCAAAAATGACTGATGGATTTTAAAATTCAATAACTTGCAAACCGTGACACCTATTAAAAAATTTTTTGCAGGAGAATTATGCATAATGTCAGGAGTTTTTTTACCGTAATTTTTTATTTTAGTTCGCATCTCAAACAATAGGTGGCGCTGACGGCGATTGAAGGCCAGGTCGACGCTTCACTCAGCATTGATCACTGAAAATAGCACAAAAATCGCTATTGCAACGCATCCTTCCGACGATTTTTTTTCAAATTTAGGGAGGACCAACTAGCCATAGCCAAACACTTGCACAAAAAATTAGGTTCAGTTCGATAAACATCATACACCTTTAATCGGTACAAAATTGAAAATATAGCACAAAAATCTTTACTGCAGCGCCCTCTTCCGATGGAATATTCCAAATTGAAGGAGGACCTGCTTGCCATATCCAAAAACATTCACAACAAATTTGGTTCAATTCTATGCATATCTTCATACACTTTTTGATGGTAGAATGGCGACATACACACACACAGACATTTTGTAAAAATATGTTTTTTGGAATCTCTGGGCTCTAAAACGTTTAAATCCGTCAAAAAAAAATTTTCCATTACAATAGTTTCTTCTATTGAAGACAGAAGGAGGAAAAACAGAAATTGTTGTGAATGGAGTGTAAGAGACAGAGGAACTCAACAAGATAGCAATTTATATCTTAAAGCATTCTCTTTAGCGAGCTTCGTGTTATATAAAAATGGCTAGCAGCAAAAATGTACGAAATATACAAAAATGAAAACGTAAATAGTTTTACGCTGCGTTAAAATATCATTTCTAGAGCCCATTAGTAGTAAAATATTATTATATGTTTATTTTAAGTTATTCAATGATGATGAAATGCAAAAGTAATTAAAGCTAGTTGGATGTGCCAATCCCAAAACTTTCTTCTATGTTATACGTGCATTTTAATATTTCAAAGTTTCGTTACATATGTTAATGCCGTTAATATTACTAATTCAATACTACACCAGCTTTGATATTTGTGTTACATTTCTGCTTCGGTCAATTAATCGGAATAAAAACGAGTTTCGGTCTCTGCACGAGCCGATGAACAATAAATAGAACGATAAGCAGATTTTGATTCAAATTCAGGAAAGATATACTCGCTGTACCCAAAAATATTCATACACAAAAAAATTAGTTCAGTTCGATGCATAACTTCAAACACTTTTTGATAGTTAAATAATAAAAATGGCACAGACATCGCTATTGCAGCGCCCCCTTTCGGCATTTTTTTTTTCAAATTCAGGGAGGACCAACTAGCCATAGCCAAACACTTACACAAAAAATTTGGTTCATTTCGAATCATAACTTCATACACTTTTAGTCGGTAAAAAATTGAAAATAGCACAAAAATCGTTACTGCAACGCCCCCTT
Organism: Maratus speculifer; assembly: GCA_964019185.1. Lineage (NCBI taxonomy): Eukaryota > Metazoa > Arthropoda > Arachnida > Araneae > Salticidae > Maratus > Maratus speculifer. The sequence goes on from OZ025296.1 coordinate 346,674,184, forward strand.
CCGGTGGAATATTGCAAATTGAAGGACAATCTGCTTGCCACAGCCAAAAACATTCACAAAAAATTTGGTTCAATTCTATCCATATCTTCATACACTTGTTGATGATAGAAGGGCGACTATGGACACACGGACACGCGGACATTTTGTAAAAACATGTTTTTTGGAATAACTGACCCCTAAAACATGTAAATCCGTCGAAAACCGGAAGCTGAAAAAATTCCGTTTACAATACTTTTTTCTATTGAAGACAAAAGAAAGTGAAAAAGAAAAAAAATCTAACAAAGTGCCAAAATATGTATTTTTTGACAGATGTAAATTTTCCATTTTTTGGATGAAAAAAGTCCGGGCCAGGATTCGAACCAGGGATGTATTGGCTGAAGCCGTCAATGCTCTTCCAATTTAGCCATCCCTGACACGAACACTGGAGGACTGAAGGTGAAATAGTCCTCCTGTGTTTGTGTTAGGAATGGTTCAGTTGGCAGAGCATTGGCGGCTTCAGCCAATACATCCCTGGTTCGAATCCTGGCCCGGACTTTTTTTCACCCAAAAAATGGAAAATTTACATCTGTTATAATTAATTTACCGATTGAATAATCGTGTTTAAAAATTAATCTAATGTACTTTTTGAGTCCCTGTGTATCATTAAATTTTATGTACAAAAGTAATAATAATAATTGTTTGGCTTCTCAATCTTTATTAGTTGTTAATATAGTTCAAAAGCCGATAGCACAAGAACCAGTTGTATAGTCGTATAAACAGCAGAGGGTATACGGTCTAAGCAGAGGTTATACGCTCAAGCCAAATAATCTACCCTAGACGCAGGTTCGGTGAACCTGTGGCACGCGAGAGGATATTTTTGGCGTACACTATTATTAAATTAACATTAACCAGCTCTAGCAGCAGAAGCTGGACACTTTATTTCGAATTAAGAGTTCACGAAATTAAACGATGGAAAAAAAAATTTTTGATAAAAATATTTTTTATATATATATCTGGTGTAAGATTTAAATTAAAAATAATTTTTTTTCAGTTTGTACGCTTGATGATCATCAGTATAAACTATAGCTTTCTGAGGAAACAGAGGGTATACGGCTTGTACCCCCGTATACTCTGCACTACACCCCTGACAAGAACCTACGGTATCGAGCACAAGAAAAAATCTTTTATTTGATAGAAGAGTAGTCATAGGGGAATCCAATGATCCATGTCTGCCGGAAGGGAAGGGGTGCCTAAGCCAAAAATTAATATTTGTAGTGGCTGACTCGTAAATTCATCATTGTGGTTGCTGAACAATCTTTTCAATCTTTGACAGTACGGCAAACACAATGTTAAGCTAACGAGTGAACCACTAGTGGTATTAATTTTTGGCTTAGGCACCCCTTCCCTTCCGGCAGACATGGATCATTGGATTCCCCTATGACTACTCTTCTATCAAATATTTTTTTTTTTTCTTATGCTCGATTTTTGTGTTGTCGGCTCTTGGATAAATATAAGTTTGTTAATATTATTTCATAACTGAAAATAAAAAAAATAAATAAATAAAATAAAATAAAACCCTGGAATAAAACATTTTCGAAGTCAATAAAATTTCTTCTAGAACATTGTAGTGAAAATGGCAACAACCCGCCCAGCATCAAAATTTGAGTCTCGAGATGGGCGGAGCCACGGAGTAAGATACAAGAGGGGGAACTTAATACGCATGACTCATCGAAAATGCAAAGCGATTTTAGCAAAGAAAGTAGATCACTAAGAAATGAAGGCTGAACAGCGCCATCTATTGCCAGAATCGGGCATATTGGAATATTCGACAAACAATATGTACTGCAAGAAAAGTTATCTAAAGGCGCAGGAACGCCAAACCTCGTCTACGCCAAAGAAAAAGCCAAAAAAGGTTGCTGTCTCTTTAAATTTCGAATGATGCAGCGCAAAGCAAAATCTTTGACAGCTTTTAACGCCATTTCGTATTTTGTCTTTTCGTGCGAGTATAAAATCTGTTTATCTTACTGCTACTAAAGTTTGGGTATTTGACAGCAGTTGCAGATGGAATCTTAGTCTATGTTCTTTGGATTTTATGATGAATTATGGCGGCGCCACGGTAGATAAAAGGCTGCCGATCGATACTTCTGTAATGCTTTTTAATGGGAAAAGCATTTTTTAATTTTTTTAAATAAAAATCTGAATTTTTAGAAAATTGTTCAAGTAGAAATCTGATTAATGGAAGCTTTCTTTGCAAGATACATATTTTTTTAAAGGTACTTGGCATTTCAATTGCTTTTTAAAATACGAGATCATTCTGAGAAAAACCAAAAGACAGGCCATTTAAAAACATAGAATATCGTGGATTATTATACCGTCAAGAAATAGACCTATGATTTAAAAAAATTTAAGGTATTGAAAAATTTTTGAGGAGCAAATTTCAATCTTGCATATAGTTAAAAAACATGTAGAATTAAAACAATTTTTTACCTTAATTACAGTGGCTCACAAAAGTGTTCGTACACTCACGAATTTCAATAAAATAGTGATCTATCCATTAATTAAGATTAATATTTCATAATGAGTGTTTAAAAATAAGATCTATAACTTATTTTTAACAAAACTACATAAAATATTTTAAAATACATGGTAAAACTTAATTCCTTAGAAATTAAAAATCAAAAAATGAAAAAAAAGTTATGTCACAAAAGTCTTCGTACACTTTAAAGAAATCGCTACATATTAGTTAATATTATAATATTTCATTAGATTAGTATTTAGTAGGATGTAATTTAGCATCCACATCTTTTAATCGCTAGGGGATAGATTTCACAAGTTTGTTTGTAATGTCTGCATCAATGTTCATCTATTATCGATCATTTCTGTTTTTAGTTTGCTTTTCGTTTTTAATGTCTTGTTTTTGTACTCTAACTTCAAGTTCTCTCCAAATATGTTTTATTGGGTTTAAGTCAAGCGATTGGGGTGGTGAATTTATAACTTGTGGACAATTATAGAGACACTAGAGGCGAATGTTGAGAGTCATGTCCTTAGAATCATTATCCTGATAAAAAACAATTTTGATTCCAATACCCAAATTTTGAGCTGATAATTTTAAATTGTCTTTTAAAATATTTAAATAAAGTGCATGATCCATTATGTCATCAATAAGTTCTAAATTACCTAGTCCTGATGCTGCCATACACCCCCACACAAGAACACCTCCATCGCCATGCTTAAATGTTCCAACTAAGTTCTTGGGATTAAGTTCTTCATTTTTTCTTCGCCATACAATTATGCATCCATCGGAGCCAAAATTGTTAAATTTGCTTTCATCTGCAAATAAAACATTTTTCCAATAGGATTCTGGTTTATTTTGGTTTATTTATCATTGATTTTGCGAAGGAAAGCCTAAGCTTTCTGTTTTTTTCACTAACAAAAAATTTTCTACATTTAGAACACCCATATAATCCAGCTGATCCCAGAACTCGTTGAACAGTTTCAGGTGAAATTGAAGTAGAATATTTTTCAGTAAATTCTGTTACAACTTTCATAGCACTTAAATGTGGAATTTTTACAGTTTTTCTAATTAGAAATTTTTGATCATGTTGTGATACCAGTATTACCATGTTTTCGATCCCATTTTCTGCTTTAAAGCATTTTATCACACACTGCATGGTAGAATTTGATAAATTAACTAATTTAGTAATATTCTGAACAGATTTACCACTATTATGATGAAATACAATCAATTTTCGAATGCTTTTAGTTGTTTCTTTACGACTACGACCCATTTTTTGATAATAAATAGAATATTACGGATCAATCAAGCAAAATATAAAACCAAACAATTTTTTTAATGTCGCACAATTCAAAAATAAAAATAAAGTGACACATGATAATTTTAATTATGAATTTATCCAAAAATGTTTCAGTGTACGAAGACTTTTGTGGCGTTTTCATTCTCTGCCTCCTCCTGCTTTTATTTTTCGATAAAAAAGAAAAAAAGTCAATATTAAAACAAATGTTGTGTGTTATTTAGAATAACATAGGGATTAAGTGAAAAAATATTGGACTTCATATTCTAAATTTATTCTGAGAAAATTTCTTTTTATTGTAAATTTTTAAAGTGTACAAACACTTTTGTGAGCCACTGTATATATTCATTGTAGGGGGGGAAGCAGCAAATTATAGGTCATTGTCCAGAAACTCAGAAAGTAATTTTTGCAAAAGTCGTAAAATGTGATTCTTAGACAATCTTAGTTATAGAAAACAGTGTTGTGTTGAATTAAGACAATTTTTTTCCGGGAGGAATTTCTGTGTCTCAGGTAGGGGGGAGGAGTATACTTTTTGACCTTTGAAAATACAAAATCTCAAATCTCCTCCGGAAAGGAGAGGCATCGCATTGCTAAACACTGATAACTTTTTTACTTTTTTCTATTTTTGGAAGAAGAAATTATTGGAATCGTGAAAAAAATTCAATTTGTTTTCGATGGATTTGTACGTTTCAGAAGGTTCTGAACAAGATTTGACTGTTTTTAGAAAATATCTAGGTAGCTGAATATTGCACAAATTTTCTGTGCATTGTACATCAAGAAATAATACACTGAGTTTAATAAACCTTTTTATGCATTTTTATCTTGATATAAGTTGATGCTGATTAATTTTTGTTGTAAATCGCCCAACCAGTGCTGTGCGAAAGGGGAGGGGGTAAAGGGGCGGTCGCCCCGGCGCAGAAATTTAGGGGGCGCCAAATTTGTACTACTATCGGCATTTTTGGCCTCTCATATGGAAAGGTTGGTGGGAGGGGGCGCCAAATTAAAACGTTTCCCCGGGCGTAGTTTTCTCTTCGCACGCCCCTGCGCCCAACGGGAAGCTCTACTAAGCTGCGTTTTTTCCCCAATTTCCGCGATAACTATATCTTACGAACTAATGAATGCACCGAATATCATCAAACTTCATATTGTGTTAAACTTTGATGTATATAGATTCTGATTATGTTTTGGTGCAAATCGTCGAACAGGTGGCACTGCTTTGCCACAGTTTTCCGCGTTAGTTATATATCAAGAATTAATGCACACAATTTTATCAAACTTCGTAATCTGCTAAACAGTGGCATATATAGATCCTGATTGTGTTTTGGTGCAAATAACCGAACAGGTAGCGCTGCTATGTCGCATTTTTTCGAGATATCCGCGATAGATATACCTCAAGAACTAATGCACAAAATTTCATCAAATTCAATATTCTGTTAGACTTTCTGTTAAATAGATGCTTATTAAATGTTGGTGTAAATTATCCAACAGATAATTGGTACATTTCCTCATTTTTCCCGATTTCCGCGATAACTATATTTTATTATATCATAAAAGGGGCATTTTTTTAACAATTACAATATTAGAAAACACGTTGATATAACTTTTATGTAATCTTTCAAATAATAAGCTTTCGTTTCATTAGTAATATATTTAGAAAATCTATGTATTGTATAAGGATTAGTAAATAAAGTTTGAAGAAATTCCGTACATTAGTTCTTGAGTTATACATATCATGGAAATCTGGCAAAATGCGGCATAGTAGCGTCACCTGCTGACCTATTTACACCGAAACATAGTCAGTGTTCATTTATTTCAAGGTCCAACAGACTAGGAAATTTGGTGAAATTCCTTGAATTAATTCTTGAGGTATAGTTTTTGTGCGAATTGGGAAAAATGCGGCAAAGTAACGTTATCTGTTGAACAATTTGCACCAAAAATTAATCAGAATCTATTTATTGCAATGTAGAATATTAAGTTTTATGAAATTCTGTGCATTAGTTATTGAAGTATAACTATCGCGGAAATCTTGAAAAATAGCGGCGTCTCTTGAGCAGCTAATTACACCAAAACACAATCAGCATTTATATATGTCAAGGTTTAATAGATTATGAAGTTTGATAAAATTAAGTGTATTAGTTCTTGAGATATAACTAATGCGAGAATAAGGAAATGTGGCGTAGCAGTGCCACCTCTTTGATGATTTGCACTAAAACATAATCAGCATTCATGCATTTTAAAGTATAACAGAATATGAAGTTTGAGGAAATTCGGCGCATTAGTTTGTGAGATATAGCTGTCTCGGAAATCGCGAAAAATGCGGGTAAACAGCACTACCTGTTGAACGATTTACATCAAATATTAATTACCATCAACTTATATCAAGCATTACCTGAATATAAATTTTTATTACAATTTTTACAGTAGTTCTCGATATACAGTTGTTACGTAAATTGTAAAAAATGCAACATAGTAGCGCCACCTGTTGGGCAATTTATAGAAAAAAATCTCATTAAATAAGGCGAAATTTGGTGCTTTTTTTAGGTGCGTTCGTAATTATGTAAATACGTAGCACCTATTGTTGTCGCTCAGTCCGTCCGTCTGTCTGTCCGTCTGTCTGTCTGTCTGTCCGCATATAACAACGCAAAAACTACCCAACCGAATCGTTTGAAATTTAAAATACATAATTATTACATAATTTTGTCGAGTCATTTCAAATTTTATGAAAATCGGATGCATAGATCAATTACAGGGGCAATCAAAAGTATTCCATTACATTACGGTCAATGGGGAAAAAAGTTTCAAATGCATTTTAATCGTTTGAAATTTAAAATACATAATTATTACATAATTTTGTCGAGTTATTTCAAATTTTTTGATAATCGGGTGCATAGATCAATTACAGGGGCAATCAAAAGTATTCAATTACATTATGGTCAATCGGGAAAAAGTTTCAAATGTATTTTATACGTTTGAAATTTAAAATACATAATTATTACATAATTTTGTCGAGTTATTTCAAATTTTATGAAAATCGGATGCATAGATCAATTACAGGGGCAATCAAAAGTATTTCATTACATTACGGTCAATGGGGAAAAAAGTTTCAAATGCATTTTAATCGTTTGAAATTTAAAATACATAATTATTACATAATTTTGTCGAGTCATTTCAAATTTTATGAAAATCGGATGCATAGATCAATTACAGGGGCAATCAAAAGTATTCCATTACATTACGGTCAATGGGGAAAAAAGTTTCAAATGCATTTTAATCGTTTGAAATTTAAAATACATAATTATTACATAATTTTGTCGAGTTATTTCAAATTTTTTGAAAATCGGATGCATAGATCAATTACAGGGACGATCAAAAGTATTCCGTTACATTACGGTCAATGGGGAAAAATGTTTCAAATGCACTTTAATGGTGTTACACTCATTCGAAATTAATAAAATTTATATGCAACTATAAAGTACATATTATAATATACATTTTAGGTAACTTATGGTGCACAGAACATTTGTTATTGATTTACAAAGCCACACAAAAATATTCCATTACAAAATGGTATAGCGAGAACATTGTTCGATGAGTGTTTTAATTGTAATTCACTATTTGCAATTTTATGAGATTGATATATGAGAGTAATATTTTTAAAACTTCGTTATCGTACGAACGCACCTCATTTGCTACGCTTCACGTGCAATTTCCAACTTGTTTAAACTAGATTTATATATGTACAGTCGAGTCTCTATATAAAAATCCATTGTTCAGTCAAAAAATTCGTTGTATACAAAAACTCGTTAAGAAAGCATGCTTAGCTTGGTTAAAACAAAGTCAAGCGTAACCATGCAAAAAATGATGTTTTTGTTGGGGGGGGGGGGGGAGAGGAGGGGGTGAATGCCTTGTTTTGGACATAAGGAATAAGGTAAAGGATATATATTTCGCTATATGGAAATATTTTTTAATGTAATTATGAAAAAAATTGACCGTTCCTACAAAAAATTCGTTAAATAGAGAAATTCGCTGGATAGAGTTTCGTTATATAGAGATCCGACGGTATATATATAATATACTATTATTTCACCTGGTAAATAACCGTACGATTTATATAAAATAATGATGAGAAAAAAAAATTGATAATTTGTTAAATTGAAAAAAAAAAAACCTTTGTTAATAATTTTGTTGTAAACTTGTGTTAAAAAATCAGCGCTTTAAGTTTTGTAAAAAATGTTAATGAACGTCTGAATTGGAATCGAGTATTTTCAGTTCCGTTAGAAATTCGGAAGATGTTTAACATTTTATTCTTTTCAGATGAATTTATTAGCTAGCTTTAAAAGAAATCAATTCAAAGAAGAAAAAAATATCTAATTATGTTGTATTAAATAAAACTGCCTGTTCTATACTTGTTAACATTTTACTTCGTATTTTAAAACACATTGAATCCCGATGCTGGTGATACGTGTGTCCGAAGGCATAAGAAAGAGAGATAAGACAAAAATAAAACGGAGGCTTTCGAAAAATATTGTCGTAAAATTTCTTTAAGGGTGTATTTCGATTCAAACTGCTTGTTTTCCGATTTATTTTTGAATTCACTTTCGCTCTCAAACACATGAAACTCGCAGATTCTCTTATTTAGAAAGTGCACAAGGTGCCGTAAAGGTCAATTCTTTGATAAGTGTACAAAATATTGCAAAAAAAGCAATCAAAAACGGCAATTTGAACCGATTTTTCCGGGAGATAAGGGAACGAAAAAAAGGGTCTTCCAGAGAAGTTAATTGCTTATCAATCAAATTCTAATGAATTGAGCGTAAAAAGACTTTACTTGGCACCTCATACGTCCCTTGAAGAATCCCCTCAGCAAGTTTCATGATTCTACTTTTAAAAATATGTCTGAAATTGTATCGGAAAATTTCGAGCTGCTGAAGGTGGAAAAGCGTTTTTTGGAATACACCCTTAAAAAGAAAAAAAGAAGTCTTCTAAAATCTCTGCACTAAGGTATTTCACTCATGTCGAGAATCTAGAAGCATCAAGCCTCCTCCAACAAACTTGTGAAATGCAAAAATTATGGAAACACTTGACCCATTCTGCCGCACGCATTCTACATGACGTAGTAAACTTGCACACACACACACACACAAAAAAAAGGGGGGGGGGATTTTTTCAAACACCATGGAATATTTTTTCAAACTCTCTTTCTCGATTAAAGTGGAAATTACTATATTGAAATGTAAAGTGCATGTCTTGCGCCGGTAGACTAAAGCAAGCCTTTCCCAAATCCTCCCCGATTCAAAGGTATTATTACTAGGGCTGCGGAACGGGTGGGTTAAATGGCCGTCTCCGGAAATTTTAACGACCGATTATAATCTAACCATAACAATAATAATTACTTGTATGGATTTAAAATTATACATAACTGGTTTGATTTCATTCTAAACTGTGTAACAAAAAAAAGCTGGAGTCGGAGTCGGCTTGTATTTTAGCGACTGCGACTCTTTTACTGAAAAATTGGGCTGGCTTTGATTCCGCAGCCCTGGTTATTTATTATTCGTGGTGGACTATTATAGCGTAATTTTTCATACTCCTTCTCATTCTCCCGCTTCAGATGTGGAAATATTTATCCATGAAATCATGCGTAAAAGCTCAAAATAATGAAGCACATCATCCATTTCCTCCTCAGACAGGATGTATCCTATAGATGAGATGTCAGCTCTTTGCACACCGGTATTATAATACGGTATTCATGGATACTGACCCATCGGATTAGAGTCCAAGAACCCGACAGCACAAAAACCTAAGGTATCCAGCACAAGGAAAAAAAATCCTTTTTTTTTATGGAAGAATAGTCATATTGGACTCTTTTTAGGTGTGTTCGTAATTATGTATATACGTAGCACCTATTGTTGTCGTTCAGTCCGTCCGTCTGTCTGTCCGTCCGCATATAACAACGCAAAAACTACCCAACCGAATCGTTTGAAATTTAAAATACATAATTATTACATAATTTTGTCGAGTCATTTCAAATTTTATGAAACTCGGATGCATAGATCAATTACAGGGACAATCAAAAGGATTCCGTTACATTACGGTCAATGGGGAAAAACGTTTCAAATGCATTTTAATCGTCTGAAATTTAAAACGTATAATTTTTACATAATTTTGTCGAGTCATTTCGAATGTTATGAAAATGGGATGCATAGATCAATTACAGGGACAATCAAGATATTCCGTTACATGACGATCAATGGGAAAAAAAGTTTCAAATGCATTTTAATGTTGTTACACTCATTGGAACATAATAGAATTGACATGAATCTATCAAATATGTACTAAAAATACATTCAGTACAATCTGTGATGCAAAGAATATTTGTTTTGAAATTACAGGGCCACACAAATGTATTCCACTAAATCATGTTTATACGGGGAAACATTGTTTGGGGCGTGTTTTAATTATATTAACCTACTTCACATTTTATGAATAAGATATACGTTGCTGAGGTGTAATAGAAATTACTCCCTGCATATTTACAGGAACACAAAGATTTCGACCACTATACTCTATCCAGAGTACGCTTTATTATATCAGCAAGATCTCAATATTTTTTAACTTCGTTATCGTACGAACGCACCTCATTTGCTACGCTTCACGTGCAATTTCCAACTTGTTTCTTATTCATTTTGTTCAAAATTAATGAGAAATGAAATGATCCATGTCTGCCGGAAGTGAACAAATAAAAAATTAACACCACTAGTGGTTGACTCGCAGCCTTATCACTGTGTTTGCCGTGCAGTTTTTTTTTAGGGTTTCGTTCATCTGACGAAACCCTATTCGTCTCTGTCTGTCTGTCACAGAATCCGTACACAAAAATATATGCCAGAGAGTTCAAATTTTGTGTACTGACAGCTGAATACCCCTCGTCACACGACAAATCATAAAAATTTGGAAAAGACAATTATTTTAATTTTAATATTGTTTTTTAAATCACCAGTTCATTTTGTTGTTATTTCTTCTCTCATAATTGTTGCCACTTTCTCATAATTGTTGCTCACATTGTTGCATGCTTAAATAGGTATAAAAATTATTTCATTTTTTACCCTTTAATTTTAAAAGAGATGGAGTACTTCTGTTGCCACAATACCAAAATTGGTATTACAAAATAAAAAAAAAAAAAAAAAAAAAATTAATATCTCGAAAATAAATTGAGATACAGCTTTTAAACAAAATGTATTTAAAAGTACAATTTTTTTTTTAACTATATGATGGTGTAAAAATTGAAAATGTACGATATTTATAAGTTTAAAAATTCGCAGTAGCGTAAATTTTAAAATTGAAATTTCATTTCTTCTATTTGTTGCACACAAGTTTAAATAAAATTATTATGTATGTAATATAAATTAATGGATTAAATAGATCACGTTCTTATTTGTTTTTATTTCATCCTATTTATCACCTATTTTGACACGTGAAATGAAATATTTTCTACATTTATTAAATTATTATTAATTTAAAGTAAGAGCCGCCTCTGGTGACCAGTTTGGTCTACCTTAAATCTATGTTAAGCTTTACAATACTTTACTTTTATTCATAATTTTATTTACTTGCATAGCTTCACTAAATCTGTGGATTCTGATAAAGAAATCAACACGATCAAGGCAACATTCTGGGGAAGATTCTGTAATTATTCTGTTCTGGTTGGCGCGATTGGCGAAGAAATTGCAAAATAGCGCCGAAAAACCTTTTTTCATTTGTTAATAGACGCTTTCAGTGTGACGTCAGTCATGACGTCTTGTTTGGAAACTGACTCTAAACAAACGGTTGCTATGTCTCCTATCTTATTAAATAGAGATCTATTTAATGTTAACACAGCACATAGAGTACTAAAACATTGCAAGATATAGCTATAAACTATAATAACGATTTCGAATACACCATAGCAACGGTTTGTTTGGAGTCAGTATCCAATCAAAACATCACATCTGACGTCACGACTGAAAGCGTCTATTTAATGAAAAAAAGTGTTTTGAAATGAAACCCTCTGTGCGATCTCCTATCACACTTACTCACTTGTTTATCTTTGATGGTACGGCAAACGCAATGATAAACCTACGAGTAAATATTAGTTATATTAAATTTTTGACTTATGCACTACTTTACTTTTGACAGATGTGGATCATTAGATTCCCATATTACTACGCTTCCATAAAATAAAGGGTCGATACCTTAGGTTTTTGTGCTATCGGCTCTTGGACCATTATGAGATACTAAATATTCTTATGGATAAAAAATATTATATATACTTCCCAGACAAAAAATAAAAAAAATTAAATAAAAATAAAATAAATAAATAAATAAATTACGGCGATGACGATGACACCATTAATTATTTTTTCAGAACAGAATGCAGAATTTGTACGGGTGTTAGAATTTCATGATCCGGAAATGTTCTTTTATCTGTATTTTTTTATATTTGAAATCAAATAAGACGAAATTTCGCACTTTTGAACTACATTTATATTTATATATAAAAAAATTCTGGTATTTCGCCTGGTAAATAACGGTACTAATTATGAGGAAAAAAAATTATACTCTGTTTAGTTAAAAAAAAAATCATGGTTAAAAATTTTGTCGTAAACTTTTATTTAAAAAATGTGCACTTTATGTTTTAAAAAATATTAATGAACGTGTGAATTAGAATCGAGTATTTTCACTTCCATTAAAAATTCTGAAGACATTTAGCATTTTTTTTCTTTTTAGATGAAGTCTATTAACTAGCTTTAAAAGAAATCAATCCAAGGAAGAAAAAATTTACAAAAATGTTTTATTTTCAAGAACTGACTGTTTCGATAGTTGTGCTCCTTCCTGTATAGAGCTTTTAAAGAGACATTAAATCCCGATAATGGTGATTTGTGTCTGAATGAATAAGAGAGATTCGAAAAACAATGCGTTCGTACAACTTCTTTGAACGGAAGAGCTAGAGAACTATTCTAGTATCTCTCCAATGAAATATTTCACACACGTCAAGAATCAATGCCCCTCCAAGAAACTAATGAAATACAAAAAATAAGGAAACACTTGACACATTCGGCCACTCGGACTTAGAAAACTTGCTTGGGGGGGGGGGGGGGATTAATTTTTGTATTTACAACGACTATTTTCAAAGGCTAAAATTTTAAAGTCTTATAAATAAATTCTGTATTTAAATTAATGACAATAATAAACATCTTTCTACTATGATCATAACGAGTCATATAATACGTACGTCATGCATTAAATATTAATATTAGTAGTTTATAGATATACAAATTTAACTGTTTAAAATGTGCATTTTTATTGGATGGAGATCATCAGACTGACTTCTGAACGCCTCCTATTACGTACGACATGGATTCAACATTAATATTCCTCGATCCATCCTAAACAGATTTTAAATGGAATTTCAGTTTTATAATTTTTGGAACTGCAACTTTTTAAACTTCTAAACATCGCACATATTAGATGTTTACACAGCTGTATAGAGAAAAAATATGTACCGTAATTTCGGGTGTATAAGCCGCGGATCAAACAATTCTTTTTGGACCCAGAAATTTTATTTAGTGATTGAAGACAAATATTTACGGCGATCTAAATAGTTATATTTGTTTCTTAAAAAATTCTGGGTCGAAAAAGAATTGTTTGATCTGCGGCTTATACACCCGAAATTACGGTATACTTTTAAATGCAATTTGTTTGAAATCTTTATCGCAATTTGTTTTCAAATTATTATTATTATTTTTTTTTTACTTTTTTTATCATCGGTTCAACAGAAGTATTCCATTTTTGGACATTAAACATGGACCAATGAGAAAACAAACAAAATAAAAAGCAGACGTATTCCATTTTTGGACAATAAACATGGACCAATCAGAAAACGAATAAAATAAAATAAGTTGTGGAATTAAACCAATAAAAAGATTCAGATTATACTTCAGATTTCCCAGTTGTCAACCTAGGACAACAACTATTTTCCAAATAGTTAATAAATAAAATAAGACCTGGAGTATGAAGAGGCAAACATTTTGGAAGTAAATAAAATTTCCTGAAGAACATTGTAGTGAAAATGGCAATAAACCCGCCCAGCTTCAAAAGTTTGGTCAAGAGATGGGCGGAGCAATCGCTTCATAATTCCTTAATCGAATATGGGGCTGTGCAAATTTAACGCTATCATTTTAGGAGGGAGAGAGAGAGAGAGGGGGGGGGGGGGGGGTTGGAAATTGATATCGTAAGATATCTCTAGAGGGAAGGAGGGGTTTGTCTTTTGATATCGATATCATTTTTGATCAAACAAAAATTCTCTTTTTATATTTTTAACATGGTTTTTGGTTAAAATAGTATGTTATTTTTTTAAATGTTATCTATTGTTATGAAAAACAAAGTTTTTATTATTACAAAATTATTACAAAAATATTTAAATCAAAAATATGAAATAACCCAATATTCGACATTCTTTTTCTTCTTCATATTTGTATGCATATACAATTATTGTTCGAGAAACTCTATGTGATAATAATAAAGAAAATCACTGATATGCATACATAATTAAATTTATTGTATTTGAATATCTGATTAATCTGTAGGTTATTACACAATTTAAATCGATTAATCTTATTTATATGTATTATTTAAAGGAGGTATCAAAACCTCAAAGCATTTGTTCTAAAATTAGAAATAAAAAATTTCCTTTGTGGTATCTATTCTTATAATTTCATATTACGTAATAGTATAGAAGCTAAATTGTATTAATTATTAATTAAAAATCACTGTATTCCTCGTGAATACTTACCGCGCATCTTTATTTTCCATATAAAACAAGAATAGCGTCTTTGAAAGCCATGGGTCAGAGGTGACCCAGCCCGGTAGTTCTAGGTATACAAGAAACGCGGTAATTCTAGTGTTTAAAAAAAAAACTAACAAATTGTCAAAAAATGTATTTTTTAAGTCTCCATGTAACATTAAAATTTATTTTTAAAAAATAAATTTTGATTTTTTTTTCACTTTCCAATTTTTTTTAGTTGTAAATATAACTTTGTTAATAAAAATTCATAAAAAAAATTTGTAAGGAAAAAAAAATAAAAAAAAAATTAAATAAATTAAAAAATAAAATAAAAATATATAATATATATTTAATTTATAAATATATAATATATATAAATATTAAAAAAAAATAAATTTTAAAAAAAGATAAAATAAACCCTGGAGTCTGAAGATGTTAAGGTACAGGCAAACATTAGTTAAAATTGCAACAAACCCACCCAACATCAAAATTTGCATCTTGAGATGGGCGGAGTCACCGTTTCGCAATTCCTTAATCGAATGAGAAAGATGTTTCCACAATGAAAAAAATATTCGTTCGCCCTTAAACTGCGATGTTCATTGATTTTCAAAATGCAGAAAGATTTTTATGAATAATTTAGAAAAAAAAAAAAAGAAAAGAAAAGAAACAAGCTGTGTTGAATTCAGAGACTTTTCTCCGGTAGGGGAGGGGGGTATTATTGATTTCCAGGGTATGATGCAAATTATTTGCTACATACTTTAGAATGGTACACACGTAATTTAAATAGATAAACCAAGCTAAGTTTTCTCATGTAACACATTAACATTATCTCTTTCAAAAGAAAGAAAGAAAAGAAGTGGCGTTGTAAAATCTATTCGAAAAAGAGTAATGCTTCAAATGTCCAGATAGGTGTGTTCTACGAAATCTAGTATATCTGATGAGGGGAGAGCGCATCAGTGAAACAGTGTAGCAGGAAAATAATTTTTTGCTTATTTTCTTGTCGAAGCCAGATTAAAATTTACTTTAGCTTAATTTATTTTTGCAAAATTAAAATCAACAGCAAAGAATATTTTTTGTTTGCATACTTTTCCCCATCCCCTAAATTTTTCGTAATATTTTCCAACTTTGAACACGCTATTTTGATGGCCGTTAAAAAGATTATAAAACATTTTGAATAATAATAATAATAATAATAATAATAATAATAATAATAATAATAATAATAATAATAATAATAATAATAAAAAAACATTGGCGATCATTCCATTCATAACCTTTCTGCAGTGGGATTTTATCGTCAACTCAGCTGCTAATAACGGCTGTTTGTGTCAATTAGATTAGTTTAAACTTAGTTTAGTTTAATAAACTAATATAAAATGAACTAAGTCAATAAAACTACTGACTCCCGATATTATTTACCAACACCATAAGAAATTTTTTTTAAAAAGACATCTCTCTGAAGTTAAGTTTTGTTTCTCTTTTTAATATTCAAGTGATTTTTTTTCTTTTTTGCAAAGAAAAAATTAGTTACTCGCGTTGCTTTAGATTTTTTAAAGAGTATTTAAGGGTGTATTCGAAAAAATGCTTTTCCATCTTCAACAGCTCGAAATTTTCATATACAATTTCAGACACATTTTTAAAAGTAAAAACATGAAACTTGCTGAGGGGATTTTGGAAGAGACGTATAAGGTGCCGTGTGATGTCATTTTACGCTCAATTCACTAGAATTTGATTTATGAACAATTATCTTCTCAATATGACATTTTTTTTTTCGTTCCAAAATCTCCCGCTTCGGAAAAATCGGTTCAAAATACCGGTTTTGATTGCTTTTTTTGCAATATTTTCTGCATTTATCAAAGAATCGACAGTCACGGCACCTTGAGTACTTTCTAAATAAGACAATTTGCCAGTTTCATGCATATGAGAGCAAAAATGAATTTAAAAATAAATCGGAAAATAAGCAGTTTGAATCGAAACACACCCTTAAAAAGATCACCTGAAAATATGAATTAACTGTCTAGTATAAATATATTTGTAAATTTAAGCCTGTTTGGAAATGAACCATTTTCATTAGGACGCCTTTTCTCGCATTTGCTGCTTTTGACACACATTAATGAATCTATTGTTTTAAAGTTTTCTTTCTTTCTTCTTTAAACATTCACGTGTATATACTATTTTAAAGAATTAATTTTCGATATTTTTGTTTCTTTTAACGCGTATTCATTTAACTGTAATTTCAAGAAAGAAAAAAATTCTGTTTATAATACCACGCGTCAATAAATTTTTAATAAAAAAATGTATATATACTATTCCTTATCTTGTTTTTACAACTGACAACAACTTAAAATTTAATTATTTCTAAAATATGTAAAAAATATCGCTCGAAATGCTGAGAAATTAAATTTAAAAAAACAAGACTTTAATAAATAAAAATAAATAATTAAATTAAATTAAATTAAATAAACGTAGTCTGCACATCTCGAGTTTCTAATGCATCTTATGCCAAAAAATGAATAAGTTCGCATCGTCCTTTCTTCTAACATTTTTTTTTTAAACTGAAGGATTTTTAACGTTATTTTGTGATGGAAGGATGCACATACTGGGTGTCATTTGTGACGTGAGGATGGTTAAATGCAGACATAACTCGAGATATATAAGTTAAAACCACAGTTTATTTAAACTGTTAGGGCTCAGGGGAAGTGGAGCTTTCAGTTCGTCAATTTCGATAACTAGTCACAATACAAAAAGATTAAACTCATAAATATACTCATAGCTCCGGCACTAGACTCAGTCAGGCATTTCCGACCAGCTCCTCACTTAGACTTAGTGAATTTCGCGCTTTTGAACTATATTTATTTTTATATAAAAAAATATATTCTGGTATTTCACCTGGTAAATAATGGTACGTATTATTTAAAATAATGTTGAGAAAAAATTGATACTTTGTTTAATAAAAAAGATCTTGGTTTAAAAATTTTGCTGTTAACTTGTGTTAAAAAATCTGCGCTTTTAAGTCTAGTAAAAAAATATTAATGAGCGTGTGAATTAGAATGGTTTATTTACAGTTACATTAAAAATTTGAAAGATATTTAGCATTCTATTCTTTTGAGATGAATTTATTAGCTAGCTTTTTAAAAAATCAATTCAAAGAAGAAAAAAAAATATAAATATGTTTTATATAAAAGAACTGTCTATTTTACCATTAATAATATTCGTTTTTAAATTTTGTGTTTAAAAAGACATCGAATCCCATTGCTGGTGATTCGTGTCCGAAAGAATAAGACAGAGGGATTAAGACGAATATGAAACTGAGAATTTCGAAAAACATTGCTTTCGTAAAATTTCTTTGAACGGGACTGAAAGAGAAGTCTTCTAAAATCTCTCCAATAAGGTATTTCATTCATTTGAAGAAACATCAAGCCCCTCCAAAAAATATATGAAATAAAAAATATCGAAACACTTGACACATTCGGCAGCTTGGACACTACAGAAACATAAAAAAATTGCTTAAAAAACAGTGGTGTGCCAGATTTTTCTACGTATTACGAATTATCTTTTCAAAATCTATCTATCTTTCTGGATTAAAGTGGAAATAACTGTATTAAAATTTAAAGTGCATGCTGTGCGCCAGCAGCCTTTCCCAAATCCTCTCCGATTCAAAGATACTACGTGGGCTGCGGAACCAATGGGATAAATGGACGATTCCGATTTTAATCCAATAATCCCGATATAATCAAACAATAACAATAACATTTACTTTTATGGATTTAAAGTTACATATGATTGGTTTAATTTCACTTCAAACTCTCTAACAAAAAAGCAGGAGTTGGCTTTTTTTTAACGACTTCGATTCTTTTGCGAATAAAAGGGCTGGCTTTGACTCCGCAGCCCTGGTTATGACTCATAGTGACTATAACAGCGTAATTTTTCATACTCGGTCTCATTCTCCTGCCTCAGATGTGGAGATATTTATTTATGAAATCATGCGTGAAAGCTCAAAATACACCCGAATAATAAAGCACACAATCCACTTCCATTACTTCTTCAGATCTGATGTATCTTATATACAATTTTTTTCACGTATGTAAAATATTTGTATTTATATAGGAAATTCGTGTGAATGGAGCGTAAGAGATAGAAGAACTAAACAAAATAACATTTTATATATTATAGCACTTTTTAGCGAGCTTTATGTTATATAAAAATCGGCGCAACAGAAATCTATGAAATATACAAAAATGAAAACATAAATAATCTTATGTTGCGTTAAAATATGATTTCTAGAGCCCAATAGTAGTAAAAAATTGTTATATATTTATTTCATGTTTTTCAATGATTCTGAAATGCAAAGGGAATACTAATAAAAAAAAATCTTAACAAATAGTCGACAAATGTTCTTTTGAGTCCCCATGTATCATTATATTTTATGTGCAAAAAGTAAATTTAAATTTTTTTTCGCTTTTCAATCTTTCTTAGTTAATAGCTTTGTTAATATAAATCCATAACTGAAAATTAAAAAAAAAGGACAAAATAAAACCTGCAGTCTGAAGATGTTAAGATACAGTGAAACATTTCCGACGCAAATAAAATCTCCTCTAGAGCATTCTAGTTAAAATGGCAACAAATCCACCCAGCATCAAAATTTGCGTCTCGAGATGGGAGGAGTCACCGTTTCATAATTTGTTAATCAAATGAGAAGGGTGTTTCCACAATTAAAAAAAGAACATTCGTCCGCATCGTCCTGCGATGTTCATTGATTTTCCAAGTGCACAAACTTTTTTATGAATTAATTGAGATAAAATAGCATGCAGTGTTGAATTCAGACACTTTAATCCGGCAGGTGAGGGGGGGGGGGGACATTATTGATTTCCAGGGGATGATGCAAATTATTTGTTGCATTCTTTAGAATAGTACACACGTAATTTAAATAGATAAAATAAGCTAAGTTTTCTCATGTAACGTATCAAAATTAACTCTTTTAAAAGAAAAAGGAAGAAAGAAAAGAAATGGCGTTGTAAAATCTATTCGAAAAAGAGTAATGCTTCAAATGTCCAAATAGGTGTGTTCTACAAAATTTAGTATACCTGATGAGGGGAGGGGCATCGATCAAATAGTGGAGCAGAAAAACAATTTCTTGCTTATTTTCTCGTCAATGTCAGGTTAAAATTTTCTTTAGCTGAATTTATTTTTGCAAAATTAAAAATGATAGTAAAAAATATTTTTCGTGTGCATACTCCCCCCCCCCACCCCCTAAATGTTTCGTAATATTTTCCAACTTTGTAACATGCTACGGGGCTATGCTTCCCACAAGTTGCATCAGGCTTTTAAAACACGCTATTTTGACGGGCGTTAAAAAGATTATAAAACATTTTGAATAATAATAATAATAATAATAATAAAACATTGGCGATCTCTCCATTCATAACCTTCTGCAGTGAGATTTTATCGCCAAATCAGCTGCTGATAACGGCTGTTTGTGTCAATAAGATTAGTTTAAACTTAGTTTAGTTTAATAAGCTAATATAAAATGAACTAAGTCAATAAAACTACTGACTCCCGATATTATGTACCAACAACATAAGAAATTTTTTTTAAAAAAAGACATCTCTCTAAAGTTAAGTTTTGTTTCTCTTTTTAATGCTCACGTGATTTTTTTTTCTTTTTTTGCAAAGAAAAAATTAGTTACTCGCGTTGCTTTAGATTTTTTAAAGAGTATTTAAGGGTGTATTCGAAAAAACGCTTTTCCATCTTCAACAGCTCGAAATTTTCATATACAATTTCAGACACATTTGAAAAGTAAAAACATGAAACTTGCTGAGGGGATTTTGGAAGAGACGTATAAGGTGCCGTGTGATGTCATTTTACGCTCAATTCACTAGAATTTGATTTATGAACAATTATCTTCTCAACATGACACTTTTTTTCGTTCCAAAATCTCCCGCTTCGGAAAAATCGGTTCAAAATACCGGTTTTGATTGCTTTTTTTGCAATATTTTCTGCATTTATCAAAGAAGCGACAGTCACGACATCTTGAGCACTTTCAAAATAAGACAATTTGCCAGTTTGATGCATATGAGAGCAAAAATGAATTTAAAAATAAATCGGAAAATAAGCAGTTTGAATCGAAATCAAAAAGATTTCGATTAAAATATGAAGAATATATATGATAACACCCTTAAAAAGATCACCTGAAAATATGAATTAACTGTCTAGTGTAAATATATTTGTAAATTTAAGCTGTTTGGTAATGTTATTATTGAACCATTTTCTTTAGGACGCCATTTCTCCCATTTCCTGCTTTTGACACACATTAATGAAACTATTGTTTTAAAATTTTCTTGCTTTCTTTTTTAAACATTCACGTGTATATACTATTTTAAAGAAGTAATTTTCAATACTTTTGTTTCTTTTAACGCGTATTCATTACAACTGTAATTTCAAAAAAGAAAAAAATTCTGTTTATAATACCACGCGTCAATAAATTAAAAAAAAAATTTATATATACTATTCCTTACCTTGTTTTTATAATTGACAGCAACTTAAAATTTAATAATTTCTAAAATATGTAAAAAATATCGCTCGAAATGCTGAAAAATTAAGTTTAAAAAACAAGATTTTAATAAATAAAAATGAATAATTAAATTAAATTAAATAAACGCAGTCTGCACATTTCGAGTTTCTAATGCATCTTATGACAAAAAATGAATAAGTTCGCATTGTCCTCGCTTCCAACATTTTTTTAAATTGAACGATTTTTAACGTTATTTAAATAACATCAAATAGCTGTTTAAAAAATTAAAAACGGTTTGCTTTAGCATGCTTAAATTCACCTGGAAAACAACGGTACGAATTATTTAAAATAATGATGAGAAAAAAAATGATACTTTGATAAAAAATGAAAAAAATACTTTGATACTTTGACAAAATATTTAAAATAATGATGAGAAAAAGCTTAATACTTTGATTTAAAAAAATGACTTTGATGATTTGATAATAAGAATCTTGGTTAAAAATTTTGTTGTAAATTTGTGATAAAAAAAAAATCTACATTTAAGTTTAGTAAAAAATATTAATGAACGCGTGAATTAGAATCGAGTATATCCAGTTCCGTTAAAAATTCGGAAGATATTTAACATTTTACACTTTTCAGATTAATTCTATTAGCTAACTTTAAAATATTTCAATTCAACGAAGAAAAAATATTCAATAACGTTTATTTAAAATAAACTGCTTCTCATTGGTGTAATTTGTTCTTACTACGTAATCTATTATAAGACATTGAATCCCAATGCTGGTGATTCATGTCCAGTGAAGATATTTCATAGAAAATTTAAATTTCTCTCATATGAAGGGGTTGTGGTGAAAAGGGATTTTTTCGTCTTTCGTGGGAAATTTCGAAGTTTTTGAAATTTTCTTCCTTTAGCTTTTATTTCAGCAGGTTTCCCTCTAAAATATGTGGTGTGATATTCATTATCTATAATATTACCCACTGGGGGATCATATCCCCCCCCAACCCCGAAAGCTGGTGATTCATGTCCAGTGAAGATATTTCATAGAAAATTTAAATTTCTCTCATATGAGGGGGCTGTGGTGAAAAGGGATTTTTTCGTCTTTCGTTGGAAATATCGAAGTTTTTGAAATTTTCTTCTTTTAGTTTTTATTTCAGCAGGTTTCCCTCTAAAATATGTGGTGTGATATTCATTATCTATAATATTACCCACTGGGGGATCATATCCTCCCCCCCAACCACGATTTGCAATACTACAGGGTGAGTATATATTACTGGGCGCATTTCAAAGTTCTATAAAACAAAAACATTATTCAAATGCGAAAGTGACTTAAACAGTTTGTTTTTCAGCTGCAAGCTTATTTCCAAAAACATGATGCACAATTACGTAGGGGTGCCATTGTTAACCCTTTCCGGCACGGGCAAAATCTATTAGTAAAATGAGAAATGCAGTGACACCGGAATTCACAAACGAATTTTTTAGATATTTTGAAACCCCTAATTTAAGCTTTTGTTGTAAAAGCAAAATTTTACTAAAATATTATTGGTGCCGTTTGCAAGTTTGGAATTAACATTAGGTATCCCGGACCGGGCACAGTGTGCCGGAAAGGGTTAAAGACTACTTGCAAGAATCATTTCCCAGACGATGGATTGGTTGAGGTAAACCAATTCTTTGATTTCCAAGATCACCCGACATAACGCCCCTAGATTTTTTTTTTTCTTTGGCCGTTTGTAAAAGCCCGGTTGTACGCAAAAAATGTTTGTGAATGGACTTTATCCATGTGACGTCAAAGTAGATATACGTAAAAGGTAAACACAAATAAGCGTACAGAATATTTTTACACTGCTTCTCCTTCGTCCAATACACAGCCTTTTTCGAAGTGACATACTTACAGGGACGTAGCTGTTGCCATTCGTGGACATGATGAGCTAAATTGATTATTTAAAACGAAGGACTCCGAAAAACTTAAAAAATTACAGAATGCTCTTCTCATGAGAATATATTTACAAGGAAAAAAAATCGGCGGAACCTTTATACATTGTCCATAATAAAATAATGAAAATTTCGTTATTTAGCGATTTTTCATCGGTTGGCGATGAAATGCAATTTCGAAAAATACTTTTTTTTAAATGTCAAATATACTTTTAAGGGGTAAAAATGTTTCATATTGAGCTTGTTTAGGTAAATTTAATTAATATAACTTTAGTTTTGTCCGTTTTAGATTGTTTTAAGTATAATTTTGTTATATCGATAGTTATATGTATTTACATTCAAAATTAATTATCAAAAATTTAGATTTAAAAAGAAAGTCACAATTTTAATTAATCAAAATTGTTTTTTGTTCAAAGTCCAGTTGAGCACTATATAAGTATATATTACAATATGTGTATATGTATATAATATATTAAACTCTCTCATTGTGTATGTTTGAATTCATGTCAGGCCCATGTCATTCATGTGTGGCGTCTCAAGGCTCCACACTACTCACAGAAAAAGACCCGGATGTTAATGTAAAATGTATGGGAGCGTTCTTTTCAAATATCTCGCTCAAATTTAAATATTTGATCTACAATCAGCCTAGTTTTCACTTTTTCGATTTTGCTTATATATTTTTTAAAAAATAATAATTTTAATTTCAGAACCGGTTTAAATCAATTTTGAAATGTAAAGTATTTTTTAAAATAAAATCTGAAACCAAAATTGAAAAAGAAAAACGGGGCTGGTTGTGGATCGTCCTCAGCTATCCTATGTTAAAATGTGAGCGAGATATTTAAAAAGAACGCTCCCATACATTTTACATTAACATCCGGGTCTTTTTCTGTGACTATGCCTTAAGCATAAATTTTTCAGTTTTTAAAAATTAAAATGAAAGCATTAGTCTAAAGTCACTTTTTAAAATCAGGCTTATTTTTCTTAATAAATAGCTCAATATAAAACAAAGTGGGTCAAGTCTCCGATATAGTGAGTCAACCTTGCTATTTGTGTGGAGCCTTGACACGTTATTTTATCATGATTAAAATCAAATATTTTTCAAATTTCTTATGTATTACACTTATGTTGAAAGTTTCATTTGGTAACTAATTGTACAATAAATAAAATGATACATAAAATTTTATTGTAGATTCAATAATAATAATAATAATCATTTTGTAAAAAGTGGATTAACCCTCCCCCCCTTCCCCCCTAGCCTCTGCTAGTTATATTTGATTTATGAAAATCAAACATCACAACTTCATCTTTTAATAAAACATATTTATTGAGAAATTACATTATGCTACAAAATGTGCAACACATTGACTACAAAATTTGAAATCTTTTAACAATAATTCCAATAAAGGCTGCGAAACTTGTTACTTATGTATTATATTCATAAAAATGGCTTAGTTTAGTAAAAAAAAAAAAGGAGGTACATTTCGTGATATATTTCTCCTTTCGGATGCATTAACAATATTTTCTAATTGTAAAATTTTAAGGAAAAAAAAAAAAACAGTTTTGCCAAGACATAGTCGATTTGAATTTTAAAAGTAAAAATTACGAAATGCTTTTAAACAGACAGTAGGAAAAACAAAAATACGAAAAACCATAAAATTATGAATAGCTTACAGATTCGTCAGAGGAGCTATGCAAGTTTAACTCATTATGAAGATATGTTATTTCGTCGAATAGCGTAGGCAGTATGTCTAATACGACACTATTTAGCTCCTTATAGCATATCGGAAAATCTCATACGATTGAGAGTAACGATGAAATCCAAAGAAAAGAATATATAACATAAGAAAAATTAGTTTTAAAATGAGATGAATAAAACTTAAGACAATGGAATATACAACTTATCAGGATTGCAAAAAAAGGGCAAGGATATAGAATGGCACATCTTTGGCCATGCGGTGAGTGAAATCAGTAGATAAAAATCCCCATGACTCTGCAAAATGTGTATTATATTGCCATCTAGGGTTAAAGAAAGATAAAGAAATTTTAGTGCTGTCATCTATCTTTAAGGTGGTTAGTCACTCAGAGGCCGAATTCTCCTCGGTAATGTTCAATCTATGAGCGTTTGATGCATTCTTATATTCAAAAAATCTCTTCGGGAAATTAATATTTATAACTTCTTCCTTCTCTTCTTCTTAAAAGGTGTCACTTTTCTTCATAGTTGTCAAAATATTTCTAAAATTTATGCCCAATTTAATATTTTATGTTTAAAAAACTGACGTTCTCTTCTTCTTAAAAGGTGTCACTTTTCTTCATAGTTGTCAAAATATTTCTAAAATTTATGCCCAATTTAATATTTTATGTTTAAAAAACTGACGAACTAAAATTTTAACACTTCATATAAAATTAAGCTTAGATTTTAGAAACACAGTCGACTCTCGTTAATTCGAAATCGGATAATTCGAATCTTCGCTTAATTCGAACTCAACATGAAGTCCCGAAATTTTCAATGGTACAATATCAATAAAAATTTTCATTAATTCGAACTCATTTTCTCTTGACTTCGCTTAATTTGAACTAACTGGAATTTTGATTTTTCATTTTTCTTTTCTTTCTCACGTATTTTCGATCATTTGACTAACTCTCTTTCTTTGATGTTTGTGAAAATTGTTCCGAACAAGTATACATATAATAAAATGCATTTGATATCTACTTTCTTAGTGTCACGTCCGTCCATCAGTGACACCTCAAATTTTACTACCATTGTGCTTGCTTCTAATCTTTTAATTAGTTTATGTATTTATACATTCTAATTTAATATTAAGTCCTATTCTTATGATAACAGACGAAATACATTTAAAAAAACACTATGACATTAATTCCTTTATAATAGTACCCTATTAAGCATGTTTTCATTTCATTTTTTCCATAATTCGAGCATTTCTTGCGGACCCGACGAGTTCGAATTAGCGAGAGCCGACTGTATTTATAAAAATAAGAAAAAGTGACATTCTTTAAGAATGGATCACCGAAAGAAAAAAGTTAAAAATATTCATTTCCTGAGGAGATATTTTGAATGTTAAACATGCATCAAATGCCCTTAGACTTTCACACTACGGAGGGGAATTCGGAAAGTTGAGTGAAATTAAATAATAAAACATTTTTTTTTTTTGTGTTAAAATACCGCTGTCCAAAAAGACGGCGTAGAATATACAATGCGAGTTTATTGTTTGATGACTGGTTAAATCCATATAAAGTGTAAAAAGAGTTTAATATATGCATATTCGTAAAAAAAAGTGGTATTAATGAAATTTATTTTGTATGTTAAGTGTAATAAGTGTATAAGTAATAAGTGCGAGAGTAATATTATTAAAACTAGGGTGATTGAAGTGCATATACTGAACATTACAGGTAAGAGCCCACACTACTGGCTTAAAGAGACCCGGATGATAATGTTAAGTCTACGGGGGCGTTCTTTTCAAATATCGCGCTCAAATTTCAATATTTTTCCCTGATTTTTTTTTTCGTAGGATTGCTGAAGACTATCCACAACCCGCCTAGTTTTTACTTTTTCGTTACTAGTTATTTTCTTTACTAGTTATTTTTTTTATATTAGGGTAGTTTCAGTTTTATAACCGGTTCAAACCGGTTCTGAAAGCTAAGGTATATTTTTTTAAACATCTGAAACCAAAACTGAAAAAGTAAAAACTAGGCCGGTTGTGGATCGTCCTCAGCTATCTTGTGTAAAAAAAAATCCTGTAAAAATATTAAAACTTGAGCGCGATATTTGAAAAGTACGCCCTCATAGACTTAACATTATCATCCGGGTCTTTTTCTGTGAGTAGTGTGGCGTCTAATGAGACTTAGGAGAGTATTTACGTTTTCTAATAACAGAATACCTACTGATACGTTTATGAAAGAGGGTCACTCGTTTGACCTGTATCGTGTATATACTACAAGAGTTGCATTCGATACAATAAAGGACATTAAAAACTTCAAAACAATGGATGTGGAAATGAAACAATGGACCTTATGCGTGTGACGTCAGACGCCAGAGCTGGCGGTATGCTGATCTGTTATTCTAGCCATTGCACCGCCAGAATGCCGGTATGCGCATGCGCACACGACTTTAGCCTTGATCCAGGTTGAGTGCATACATTTTAATTGTAAAGAAAAATTAAAAAAATTAGATAAGTTTTTCGCATGGAAAACAACATTTTGAATTTATATTACAGTATATTAAGTTTATGCTGCTACAACAGAGAATTTTCATGCTTTTATTTTAAACAAACAACCTTTGATAACACACACTCCTAGTCTAAGAGCCGACCGCACAAAATCCCAAGTCATTGAGCACAAGGAAAAATTCCTTTATGTTTATGGTAGAGTAGTAATAGGGGAATCTAACCATCCATGCCTGCCGGAAGTGAAAGGGTGCATAAGCCCAAAATGAATACCACTATTGGTTGACTCGTAGGTTTAACATTATGTTTTCCTGCACCCAGTTCTCCGTGTTTTCATATTTTTGATTGTACGGCAAACACAATGATAGACCTACGAGTAAACCACTAGTGGTATTCATTTTTGGCTTATGCACCACTTCACTTCCGGTACGCATGGGTCATTCGATTCCCCCTATGGCGACTCTTCCATAAAATAAAGGATTTTTTCTTGTGCTCAATGACTTAGGGTTTTGTGCTATAGGCTGTTGGACTATCCATAGACAGCTATGCTAACTATCGCCAATAAATACCCACAGCAGACGAATTTTAGCCTCGATCTCAGGTCACGTGCATAAGGCCCATTTGACACTGCTCTGCAGGAGGGCAATTCAAACAACGAGGTAATTGAAGATGAGGGCGAGGGAAAAGATAATTAGTAGCTAAATGACGATCCATGGCCAACCCTATAATTAACCATGCACCTGAGAAAAAACTAAGTCTAAATTGCCACTCGCTAATAATTGACTAACAAGGAAGGTCTCCATTGGGGGCATACTCAGAATTTTTTGAAAAAAATACGAATTAAACTACTCATTGTAGGTAATAAAGGATCTGTGAAAATTAGCGGCGGAATTACATTATTAGATATGTAAAAAAATAAAATAGTTTGGAATAATTGGCGTGAAAAGCTGAAAGCGACGCGGGATTTGGCGAGCAGTGCATTTACTCGCCAAAAGCAGACGATTTTAAGAAATCTGAAAATTGATTTTAATTGACTTCCCTGTTAAAAATCCATAAAATGATGTTTATTCCAGCGGCCATAAAATGAAACATGAAAGGAATAAAACGAAAAATCAACAACTGGAAAAAAGATACTATCAAGAAAAAAAAAATATATATATATATGTATTCAGAAATAATATTTCTAATTTTGGTGTTTTTTGATGTTTTGTGATTTTTTTTTCTTTATAGAGATACTAAATTAATAAATGTGCCTATAATAATGATTAAAAACAAAAATAAAACCTGGAATCATGTATATATTTATATATACATATATACAGAGAGATAATATCTTACATAAAACTACTCTTATTCAAAATTGTATACATAATTATGCATACATATATTTATATAATCATGTAAATATTTATATATGCATATATACAGAGAGTTCTTACTTAAAACTACTCTTATTCAAAATTATATTTATATAAGGTACCCTGGGGTAATAACGCCAAGTGCTTATATTTTGCATAATTATGAAATAATCAGGTAAATGACACCCATGTGCTCTGCGCAGAAGGGTTTTCAGTCATATAAATCGCAAAAAACAGCTTCAAGTTAATTTGTTTCATTTTTAGGTCTTATTGTTTTTACAAACAACTAAAATTAACGCTTGATCTAAAATTTGCGAGATACGTTTTGTGATGTGAAGACTATCTTTTTATCTGGAAATACTTTGTTAATTACATAAATTTGTAGTGCATTTCATGTACTTTTAAAATGTTGTTGAAGATTTTGGATATCTTCTCGAGATATTTTGTAATTTAAAATTGACTGCGCAATAACTATACCGGGGTAATAACGCCAATCCTTGACTTTAGTACCCCGGTTGATTCCCTACAGTGGCCGAGCTACATCCTAAATACCGATTCAAATAAACACAGTTAAAACTGTCCAATGTTTCTCATATTTCTATTTAAGCGGTCCTTTTTAAGCAAAAAGAAGCTCACGGTCTGATATTCTTTTGCCTCATCCCCTCCTCCCACACCACACCTTTATTTTTCTTACACTTTCACAAAAAATTGAACATTTTCAATAGCTTAGAATGCAATTTGTCAATTTCTAAGTTTGTAGAGTTTGTATTTTTAGAATTGGGCTATCTACATGCAATTATTCCATCTTATTTCATAGTTTTGTTTGCATGGCATTATTACCCATATAGGTGGGTAATAACGCCAAATAGCATTGGTCAAGAAAAAACGCCATTACATTTTATGAATACATATCTGTTAAATTATTTTATTTTATATAGATAGTCAATGAGTTGCTGTATCAGATCCTATATTTGTTTGAAAAATACAATCTAAAACTAAGCCGTGAAAATTGGTAGAACCTTAACGTGGCGTTATTACCCCAGGGTACCTTATAAAGAAAAATGATATCACATGTGTGAAACTCAAAGATAATATAAAAATTAAATCACAAATATCTATGTACACTATAATAAAAATAAAATCACATAAATGAAATTCAAAAGAAAATTTAGGCATAGTCAATTTTTTTAAGGTACTACTTGGTTATTTCGTCGACCATTTTCACAAAATTATAAAAATCGCCAAACTAATAACCAAAGTTATATATGTTGATATAATTTTTATTTTAAATAATGAAAGAACAAATAAATTAGTCAAACATAAATAAAGATAGAAATAAAAAGTAAAAATAAAAACCATTTCATGACTTTTAAACACGTATACCGTGTTTAGTGACAATCACAATCATTCATTATTAGCATTTAATCTTATAGTTTTTTGGTCGACGGGAAAATCAAGTAATACCTTTTTTAGAACCACAAACCTTTTAACAAATGAAAACTTGACAGTAAAAATGAAATAATTTATATTATAAAAATTGATCAACTAAAATGTGCTGAATATTATAGTAGAATAATTGAAAATGGAAAAAAAAAATTGTATAAAAGTTGAAACTTACACTGTGAAAGTCTCGTCGAGGCATTATTTCTAAACTCAAGTAAAAAAACAGTTGATTTCTGATCGATAATAATAAGCTAAGGCTTTAAAAGCTAATTTTTCAAAAATGTCCAATCAACCAGAAGATTAAAATACAAATGAAACATATTAATCGGAAATCAAATAAACCATGAAAGTAAATAACTGAATTTTTTTAAAAAAGAGATTTTTATTACAAACTAAAAACTACAAAGATATTTATTTTCAAATTTAGATGAGATTACGGTGCGTCACTTAAGACCAATTCACAGACTTACGATACTTACAGAGCGCAAACGGTATCACAGCGTCTCCTGATCTAGATGACAGCTTGAAAGCAGGCCTAAGATTAAACACAAATGAATGCGCGTGCAACGACAAAAAATGTAACTACGGCCTCTGATTGGCTGAGAGCCAGGGGACTTACTACGAAACGCCATGACTTAAGTCTCTCGTTCCTACTTGCGAAGACATCCGCTGGCTAACGCTTTTCCTAGGGGGAAGTTATTTTCTAAACTTATTGTTAACTCATTTATTTTATTTATTTATTTATTTATTTATTTATTTTTGCGTTGGATAGCTGAGGTCCTTTTCCACATCGCTCCATTTTTACTTTTTTGATTTTGGTTGCATATATTTTTTACAAAGTTAGTTTCACTTTCAAAACCGGTTCCGAAAATGAAAGTGTCACTTTTAATATATATATATATATTTAAAAATGTCAAAATGAAGACGAGTTAATAGAAAATAATTTCTTCATAGGAATAGCATACATATATTTAAATATATATATATATAACAATTTTATAATACTACAATTCAACATCTACAATGAAGCTAGAATAACCCAATATATTACTATGTATATATATTTTAAAATGTCAAAATGCAAACGAGTTATTAGAAAATATCCTCCCCATAAGAATAGCTGGCGAGTGTTTGCGCTTGCAGGGACAGGAGCCTTAACATGAGGCGATCGCAGGAACGCCCATCGAGCGTAAGATTTAAGACATCGAGGAACCGTAATCCCAGTCATACAATTATATCTGTAATTATATTTGCCAT
Organism: Maratus speculifer; assembly: GCA_964019185.1. NCBI lineage: Eukaryota > Metazoa > Arthropoda > Arachnida > Araneae > Salticidae > Maratus > Maratus speculifer. Next base: position 346,705,468 of record OZ025296.1, read on the forward strand.
TAAAACAAAGTTCATCAAAATTAAGTAAAACACAATGTCATTTAAAAAAATATGTTAATCGAAACAAAAAATTAAATTTAGCGATAATTTAAATAGCATTAAATGTTTGGCTATGAAAGGAAAGGAGTAGACATAAATGACGTCACTTAAATCTGTTCCCTGCATTCGCCTAGCCATAGTCAACCATACCTTGCACTAGAGACTGGTTATTGGACATATATTAGCTAAAGTCAAATGGGGCGGACGCAGGAAAGAGGAAAAGAATTTCGCTTCCAGCGGGGCCGTCGCGAAAAATCTTTCTTCATTTAGGGAGCGATTGTTTTTTTTTTTAAATCACAAAGTTTTAAACAAAATTAGCTCCTAATAAAATCTTTGAATGCTTAAAAAAAAATTCTTTCTGCAGCTTAAATTTCCGATTCATTTGCCATTTCCATCTCCATTCTGTACTATTTAAATGTCTGTCAGTTATTTAAAATGATGCTTTTTTCTGACATATTGATTAGAAGTTTTTTTCATACACTTTAGCCCTCGGAAATTGAGGTTTTTTCATCTTCCCAGTGGCCGTTAAAAAATGTCTGCATTCTGGGGTCGGAATGAGCCAGTCCCAAGACCTTTTTTTTTCCTTGAAGACTCGTCCAGGCCAGACCTAATGCATTTTTTTTGGCCCCCACCAGTGACCGAGAGGGTCTGACCTCTCAACTGGTAGACGGCAGGTGCTGGGTTCAAACCCAATCGCGACCGTCGGCGTAACCGTTCGGAGTTTTCGTGGTTTTCTTCAAACCTTGCGTAAATACGGGTTAGGTTCCCTTAGAAAGATCCCCACGAAGGGCACTCCCCTCCCCCTGGTCCTATATCCCTAGTGTAGATAATCGGACGACAAAAATAAACCAATAAACCTAATGCATTTTTTCATTCCGAAATGTGACTGGCTTAGAGAAAAAGTTTCGCGACTACCCCGCTTCCAAGCTTACCAAAGGGGAAGATTGATATGTCAGGTTTATAGTGCTGCCCTCTATAACATAAAAAAACTGTCACTTTTTAAAAGTACAGTACATATTTAATATAGGAATAAATTGTTATGTTACTGATTATGCTTTAAAATATTTTAGTAATAAATATAGAGAAAATAATCTTAAATATATATTAAAAGAATTAAATGAATCATTTATAATTAGCAAAACAAATTGAAATAATAATGATAAAAAATTAATACAAAAATAAATAAACATCGTGTGTTTACATCATATTCAGTATTGCCATGTATAGATATAAAGCAAATTATTTTAAAAGCTCAATTAGATTTAAATCTATTTTAGTTATAGACAAATAAGGGGGGAGGGGGTAGAGATTGGTTTAGCGAGAAAAAAAAGTAAAATAGATGCTTAAAATAAATTAATGAATATGTTAAACTTCCAGCATTTTTACATTTTATTTTAATAATAAAAAAGAAATTATTAATAAATAGTTAAAATCAATCCCTCAAATACAGTATTTATGTTATTAAATGCATAATATAATAACAATTGTTTGCGGTGCAAAAATTCGTGTTAAACAATGATGTAAATTTAGTATAGTAGCCTCAAAAATATTTCAATGTATAGTTTGTAATGGTGTTTATATTCAATATGTTAACAAGGAATGCATTTAATAATTTTTATGCTAAATAACAATAAACGGAGGCAATTATTTGACAATATTAAATGACAAAAAAAATTAAAAATAGTATTGTAATGAGGTACAATTAGAGTTGCAAAAAGTCGGTTTATTCCCGGGTTTATTTCCAATAGACCAGGTTTATTCCCAGGTTTATTCCCAAAAAACCAAATTATTCCAAAAAATCCCGGGTTTTTTCCAGGTTTATTCCTAAAAACCCGGTTTATTCCCGGGTTTAAACCGGGTTTTTTCTAACCTTTGCAACGCTAGGTACAATACATAAAGGAAAACAATTTCAATTAAATATTAATTCATAAATTTTGCTTACTTCCTAAAATCATATGATATAAATAATAAGAATTATACAAATAATAATTGAATAATAATAAAATAACAATAAAAAAGGCAAAATTTATTAAATGAGAAAGAGAAAAAAAATAGATTTGTAATGAAAAATAGTACTATTACAATGTAAATAGTGTAATTACAATAGTACAATGTAAATATAATTCAAAATGAATTGAAAAGCTCTTGGAAACTTATACTTGTTTGAGTTTACTAATAACTGTATTGAACTTTTTTTAAACTTGAAGAAAAAAGAAAAAAAAAAACTAGTGCTAATCTCAAAACCTTCGTCTATTTCATATATCTTAATAATTCAAAAAATAGCTACACATGTTAGTCCTTCAATATTACTTAGTTAATTACGATACAAACTTTGATTTCCATCTTAAATTTCTGCTCCAGTCAATTAAAGCACAACACTAGTCACAGAAAAAGACCCGGATGATAATGTGAAGTCTATGGGAGCGTTCTTTTCAAATATCTCGCTCAAATTTTAATATTGTTACAGGATTTTTTTTTTTTTTTTTTGTGCATATTATAGCTGAGGACAATCCACAAACGGTCTAGTTTTTACTTTTTCAATTTTGGTTTTAGATTAAAAAAAAAAAAATACTTTGAATTTCAAAACCGGTTCTGAAATAGAAACTATTATAATATAAGGAATATGTAAGCAAAATCGAAAAAGTAAAAACTGGGCCGGTTGTAGATCGTCCCGAGCTATCTTATGCGAACAAATCCTGTCAAAATATTAAAATTTTAACGTGATACTTGGAAAAAAAAAAAACGCTCCCAGAGACTTTACATTATCATCCGGGTCTTTTTCTGTGACTATTGTTGCGCTTTAATCGGAGTAAAAACGAGTAAATTATCTCTATTCGGTTATCATCAGCTAGTTGTGAATAACCAGCGAAATGACGCGAATAGTAAATTTAGGAATTATTCCCTTTGTAAGCTATCATGATCAATAAAAATAAATTTCTAAATGTAATCGTAATTAATGATGGAAACGAACAATAAAAATGTTATGCACAAATCCATGCATACCGTAGTAAAAATTCATTGTACTGCAACGAGTTATTAAGTTTTTTTATTTGTCTCCGTAACTTTTCACTCCAGTGTAAGATTCACTGGATTTTTCCTGAATTATATGGAAATTTGGACGTAACAAAAAACTGTGTATTTTTATGATAATTCATTTGCATCATTATTATATTTAGAAAAATCTAACTTCTAACAACTTGGACAATTCCTAAAATATTATTTCTAAGTGTATGAAATGCATACATTAATGATTTCTTTTATTCTTTGTTTTATTAATAATATTATGTTTAGGTTTGTATTGTCGAATTAAATGATTTTTGCATAAATTTAGGTGTAGCTGGTATGTTTTATCCTTTTCTATCTACTTTAATAATGCTAATATGATTTATTTATAATGTTTTTTTTTTCCATTTTATTTTGGTTTTATGTGTGTTGGTTGGTAGCCCCAAATTCGTATCATTTTGCTTTTCATGGCTAATACCAAGATGAAAATTACACACTTTATTAGAACCCGCTAATTCGGACCCCGTAAATCCGGATTGGTTGGGTCATTTGTTTTTTTTCAAATTTGAGAAGCGATTGGCTGATTTCCATAACATTAACTTGTTTCCTCGTAGTATTCTGAATATAAAAAACTTTTTCTGAAATCTTTTTGGGAGAGTTAAACAAAGTAAACATTTTTACTGACTGTCAATATTCAATACGTTTAACATCACGGTGATTTCCTGTAATCATGTTTTCTTTTATTTCATTTTTTTCGAATTCTCCGGATAATCCGGATTGGTTCTGGTCCCAATTAATCCGAATTATCAGGGTTTTACTGTAGTTTCAAAGTATTTTTGGACCTGAGGATTCTGCTTTGGTTCTACAAATTTCGATTATATTAATCTTAATTTATTTTTTTTTATGTTTCAGTGTGGTAATTTTGTAATGATTTTATATTATATATATATATATATATATATATATATATATATATATATATATATAATGTTCTTATTATGTTTAAAAAATTTTTATATAATTTTGCTAACTTTCAAAGGGAATTTTTTATTTCGGTATTCGCACGATTTCTTCCTAATTTTTCTAATTTTATGACTGATTACTTGCTTTCTTTCTTTTTATTTTCCAAAATTAAAAAAAAGGCAGTTAATCAATTAAAAAGTTAAATCATAAAAAGAAATTCTAGCATAAACTGCATCAAGTCTGTAAAAACTCTTTAAATAGCATGTGGTTGTGCGTCTTTGAGCCAATTAGCGTTACCCAGGAGATACCACGGGGAGGTAGGCTCGACATCTCCCATTACTCATTTATTTTCTGACATTTTTTTATTTATTCTAACATTTGAATAATATTTACATTAAAGGAACTACATTACTACAAGTTACATTATATTGTCTGAATTACCCTACTTCAAATTATATAAAAAATAATGCTGTAGAATTTCAATAAAATATTGTTGTTGTCAACAACAATCCCGAATAGCAAGATAGTATGCTGGTGGTCAGTGGGAGTCTAGTGGTCATAGCACCGAACTCCAGATTGAAAGGTCTTGGGTTCGATGTTCAACATCACCAAAGACCCACCGAGTGCATGCAGAGAGAGATTCCGAAAGTTCTGTGGTCGGTCGTAGGACTTATCATGAGTATTGATCTCTAGATAAACCTTCCCTCTCCTTCAGAGACATATCGAAATTGAGGAGTTGGCGATGTTTGGTGCTGCCATCTATTGGGGCTTTGCTGAACATTCTCTGCTGCAGAAGTCTGACTTCCAACCTCCTGTGTGCAGTTCAATCGAAGCTCCAGCACACCTCTTGCTCTTCGGCACGTCAACAACAATAAGTTATTACTTTGTACTTTTATTATTTTATTTAGTTATTACTTTGTATTTGTCTCAATAATGTTATTACTTTGAGAAAAAAGGCTCTTTTTATCCTATTTTATACAAAACAAATACAATTCGTAATTTAAAAAAAAAAAAAAAAATATTATGTTTCAAATTGAAAAAGCCATGGCAAAAAACCTCTTTCCTCTTTAAACAATAATTAGAACCACACAAATATGTACATAAATTACTATGCAAGAAATTGTACAAGTGACTGCATCTCAAACGAGGCTAAGCTCCTCGATTTGTCAAACATGTAAGTTGTAATAAATTAATGAGATTACACATTAAAAATATTCGAAATATAAAAATGACAACAAAAGTCTGGTTAGAAATTAAATAGGTCATCTCAAAAACTGTATAGGTCCGGGTTTATTTTTCCGAAAAGGAATTTTTTTCAAAACTGTTCTACAAAATAGGCTCACATGTGTACACCAAAATTACACAGGTATTATACATGTATATGGAATCGTACATTAGTTCCTGGGATAGAACTATTGAAATAATCATGAATAATCTGCATAGCAGCGTCACCTGTTGAGCGATCTACTCTAAAAACTGAAGAATACTAATTTATATCAGGGACTAACTGAATCTGAAGTTTGGTGAAAATTTCGTACATTAATTCTTGAGACAGAGCTATTGCGATAATCAAGAATAATGCCTCACAGCAGCGCCACCTGTTGAGCGATTTGCACCAAAACGTAATCAGCACTATGTGATATCAAGTACAAACTAAATATAAAGTTTTATGAAAACCCATGCTTCAGTTCATGACATATGGTTATTGTGAAAATTGTAAATAATGCAGCATAGCAGCGCCACCCATTGAGCGATATACACAGAAACTAATTAGATATAGTTAATATCAAGGTCTCACAGAATCTAAAGTTTTGTGAAATTCCGTGCATTAGTTTTTAAGATAGAGCGCCCACAAAACTTTTGTCTCATACACATAGAGAGACTGACAGACAGACATTTTGTAAAAACATTTTTTTTCGGGTTCTCTGACCCCTAATATGTGTTAATCCGTCGAAAACCGGATTTCGAAAATTTTCACGAATCCAATACTTTCTCCTCATAAAGATAGAAAAAAGTAAACAACACGATGGTGAAAGTTAACTCATTCAGTAATATGGGCGGATATATGCACCTTCAAAAAGTGTATAAAGAATTAGTTTTTAGTATTAGTAAAAAAGAAAAGTAATATTTGTTTGCTTTAATTAGAGCACATTCGTGATTATTTAACTAAAGGTAACTTAAAAAAAGAAAAGTGGTGACAGCTGAATTAAATTTGTAAGAGCCTTCGGTCCAGAACGGGTTAGAGATTGCTTTAATGTCAAGCTTTCAGATTAAAACGTTAATAATTTATGTCTATTTTGTTAGTGCCAAATAAAAATTGGATTAAAAGGATTCGTATTTTCGTAGCATTTGGGTAAGGCACTACATCGCATTCCTTGCAAAATAAAGATGCCCAAAAATATTCCAAACTTTTTTCATCAATTTTAACCTCTTCAGGCCTGAGCATAAAATAACTCTACAAATATATATTTATTGCTTTTGCATAATCGAAATGACACCCTAGATGACAGAAAGAGTCATTTTTATGAAATCAATTTTTTAGGGGACTGGTAATTTAGGTTTACAAATATAGATATAAAAGTACAAATCCCCTTAAAACATCAGTTTAACTATCAGTAATATAAATTTACACAATAACAAAATTAAGATCTTTAAACAAGTAAATGGTCAGCAAATTGTCAAATTTTTTTATTGTAAAGCATATAAGTTAAATAATAATGACTATTTCTTTCCCACAATGTATTGAAGGTATTTTCGAAACTCGGATAAAAATAATATTTATTTTATGAAGTAATATTCATCAGTGTTGACATTTATTGGTTTTGCTTTAAAGCAAAAATCATTCAGCTGTATAGAAGTAAAGTAAAAATGTAAAAAATTTCGAACAGTTTCGTTTTTATGAGGAAAAGAAAGGAGGCACACATTTATGTACCTCAGGTCTGAAGAGGTTAAATATTCTAAAAAAGTTATCGAAATAGAAATTTAAGACAAAAAGTTTATTAAAGAAGCCATCTAGCATTTGTATGTAGCACAAGTTTAACCAGTTTAAACATTTTTTAAATATTTTTTTCAATCTTTTGAATCAGCGCTCAACACGTTGAGTGCCAAATGTATTTTGTCTGTCTTTTCGACTGAGAATCGAAATAAGATTCCCATCATACAATCACAGTACTGTCAGTCAGCGGTGACTGACGTAGTCTAAACGGAAAGTTCAGTGTCAGTCACCGGTGACTGTCGTGTCACTCTGCGCATTAAGAAGTTTTCGAAATGAGTTATTGAACTTGAGAGTACTTAAGATTTCTCAAAGTACTTAAGAGTACTTGAGAGTTTCTTGAGATTATTTAAGATTTCACAAACTTTCTTAAGATTTCTCTAGCAGTTCGTTCTGCCCTTCCTTTAGTATGAAGATCGATCAATCTCGATCTGATGCTCACTTCAAAATCATTTAATTTTTACATCCAGTCTGGACGATTTTCGGCGATACTCTCAGACAAAAACAGCTCTTTCTTGCCCACTTCGATGTTTCCGGGATAGACTTTGTCGGACCGCTCGGGCACCAGGAAAGCTGATCGCTCAGTTTGTATAGGGCAAATTCATATGACGTCACAAATCGACCACTGGAGGTCAAACAATCGTTGAACGGCAGCTGTGATTGATAGCCGAGAGGATTATGGGTGCGGCTGGAGGTGAATCGCCAGTATTTGATTGGAGGATGAAAAGGAAATCAGCCGATTGCAACTGTTCTATTCGTTAAGTCCCAGGTACCCCCTGACGAGATTCTTGATGCACTGCCTCTGCCTAGCCAAGGTGTTGATAACAGGGGCGCCCCGTCGTACTAGTGGCACCTTGCAGAATTAGTTGAGAATAGACAGGGTGAAATGGAATAGCTGGAATGTTATTTGGGTGCTGCTTAGTTATTGTAAAGGATATCCTTTGGCAGAGCTCTGTTAGGACGATCAGATCGAGTATGAAGGCGGTGGCGAGCAGTGAATCCTCGCAGGTGTTTGTGGCAGACGATAGTATTCTTGTCTCCCACATAAGGTACACATTTCATCATAATCTGTAAAGAAAGAAGACCATTTTTAAATGGATGAAATGAGAGTATACGCTTTTGGTACATTACATGCTTAATTTTTTGTTTTTCAGTGAACATTTTTAAGTTATCACATGGATTATCATCTTTTTTGCACCCATTCATAGATTCTTACAAAGTTGTGTTCAAAGCAGCAGGAAAGTTCGATTGATAGTGGTAATATTGGCTAAACATTTTCAGTGCTTTCTCTTACAGAAAAAAATAAATGTTTGTATCGATAATTGCACTGGAAGTGTTTAATTGCAGTTTTATCTACTACAAAATTTTATTTGTGAAATGAGATATTTATATCATAGTCAGATGTCGTAGGTAAGATTTTTGCAGCTCTTTCCCTTACAGAAAAGAAAGTTTGTAGCGATAGCTGCACTGGAAGCCTTTTTGCCGATCCCACCGTAGCTAGCCCAGGGAAGAAAATACAGGCTTCTGATTGGTTGAATAATTTAAAGAGCATTTTGTTTTGGTTCATTTTTTTATTTTACATTTATTTAATCACCAGTTTCTGTTTGGAAAGCTTTTAAAGGATGGATTTGGATTAATTTCCTTCTGTGGGACGTGTTCGGTACTTAAAATATAGAACAGAGATATTACAAGCACATCTTTATTGCAGACGACACAACACATATCACGCCATATACAAATCGCATGACGAAGCGCAAAATAATCAATTAAACATTCATAAAAATTACTTTAGAGCAAAGAACATCTCTCAGGGAGATGTATTCCGATCTCATCCAAACCTCATCCAAATCTTACTCTCATCGCCAAATTACTTCATTTCATGTTTTTAAAATAAAAGGCAAAAAATATCTTATGATATTTTGCCGAAAGTAGCAATAGCGCCATCTATAGATTCTACAAATTAAAGGAAGGCAGTCATTTTGTTACACTTCTGATTTTATATACATATTAACAGATTATAAAAAAGATTTTCTGGAATTTATAACTTAAGAAGTTAATGATGATGTTTCTCATTTTCTCTGTATTACTTTAAAAAAAGAAATAATAAAAAAAAAAATGGATTTTCTTTCTTTTTCTTAATTATTCTAACATGAGAGAACAATTTATTTACAAACAATAATCACATTTCCTTTTAACAGCGTCAATTACGCGATGCTTACAAACTCAATTCTTCTATATTACTTTAAACAAATTCTTTTTCTTATTATTATTATTGCTTTATTGTTTTTTTACACGATATACCCATATACGCCCCTTCCACATTCAGAATGATTTATTTACAAACAACAATTGCTCTTTAAATTATTCAACCAATCAGAAACCCGTATTTACTTCCCTATGCCAGCTTCGGTGGGATCGGTAAAAATGCGCAGTTGGAAGTGTTTGATTGTCGTTTATAGAAGTTTTATTTGTGAAAGGTGATATTCATGGGCCTCCGTGACTGAGTGGTTAAAACATCACGCCGCTAATCGTGAGGTTGTGGGTTCGAATCCCACTGGCTCCATTGCACACACTCTTTGTGTGGAGCTCCTGGTTGTACTTCTCTTGTGTTGTAATATTTCCTTGTGTGCTATCTCGTCCCTGTATATTGACGATGGCTTATAAGCAGGTTTCATGTCGAGCACACAAGTCAGATGTATGTTGTTCAATAAACAAACAAACAGGTGATATTCATTGTAGATGTAAATTTTTCCAAATGGGTGAAAAAAGTCCGGGCCAGGATTTGAACCAGGGATGAAGCCCCCAATGCTCTTGCAACTGACAAGGAAGGTCTCCATACGGGCATACTCAGAAAAATCTGAAAAAATTACAGGATTTTCTTCTCATATAGTTATATATGTTTATAAAAAATTTCGGCGGAATCTCCTTATAACGTCCGTAATAAAATAATAAAAATTTCGTTTATTTGGCGATTTATCTCCGGTTGGCGAAAAAACAAAATTTTGAAAAATACGCTTTTACGCTTCGAATACTTTTTAAAGAAAAAACTTTCTATGTTCAATTTATTTAAATAAGTTTAGTTTAAGTAATTTTAGTTTTGCATTTTTACTTTACTTTAAGTGTAATTTTGTCATATACGTTTATATGTACTTATAACAAAATGAAATTAATATATTTTATCATTTAAAACACAATTTAAATTGATTAAAATTGTTCCAAATTGAAAAATACACTCTTAAAAATCTGCTGCATTTTGTTGCAACGCACTCCCTTGCTTGTATAGAAAACGGTTTTTTGGCCGTGAAATGGAGCTTTCTCATTGGTTGGAATAGAGACATTATATACAAGCGGTGGCGTGCGTTGCAACAAAATGCAGCAGATTTTTAACAGCGTATGACACGGTCAATTCACCGTGCTATGGAGCATTCTCATTGGCCAGAAGAGAGATATTCTATAAAAGTAGTGGAGTGACGTTGCAGTAAATGCTGCAGATTTTTAACAGTGAAGTCAATTAAAATCAATTTTCAGATTCGTTAAAATCGTCTGCTTTTGGCGAGGAAATGCACTGCTCGCCAAATCCCGCGTCGCTTACAGCTTTTCACGCCAATTATTCCAAACTATTTTATTTTTTTTACATATCTAATAATGTAATTCCACCGCTAATTTTCACTGATCCTTTATTACCTACATGAGTAGTTTAATTCGTATTTTTTTTTTTTCCAAAAAATTCTGAGTATGCCCCCAATGGAGACCTTCCTTGTGAGACATCCCGCACGAATGGCTCAGTCGGAGGAGCATTGGCGGCTTCAGTCAATACATCTCTGGTTCGAATCCTGGCCCAAACTTTTTTCACCCACTTGGAAAAATTTACATCTGTTATAATTAATTTACCGATTAAAAAATCGTATTTAAAATTAATCTAAGATGATATTCATGTCGTAGTCAGATTTTGTTGATAAGATTGTTGCAGTCCTTTCCCTTAATTTTTTTTCATCGATAGTTGCATTGAATGTGTTTAACCGTTTCCCTGATTCTTTTTTATCATTCGTCATATGGGCAACGTATTTTTGCCAATCATGATTTGCCCGTATCGCGTACAGGCATTCATATTTCAATCATAATTTATTATTCTCACCAATTTTTATTGTAATTGTGTATTATTTTAACCGAGTACCTTTCTGATACTGTTAGGCAACCATCTGTTTTAAAAACTAGCGAAAAAAAAATTAAAAATTCTATGAAAAAAAACATAAAAATAACGACATTATTTGAAAGATTTTTCAAAAATATTGATCAGTTAAATAGTTAACTGCAACTTTATCTACCTGGATATTTTATTTGTGAAAGGTGATATTCATGCCGTAGTCAGATGTAGAAAGATTGTTGCAGCTCCGCCCCCCCCCCCCCACACACACAGAAAAATAAATGTTTCTACCGTCAGTTGCACTGGAAGTGTTTAATTGCAGCTTTATCTACCTGGAAATTTTATTTGTGAAAGGTGATATTCATGTCGTAGTCAGATGTTGTAGATAAGATAGTTGCAGCCATTCGGCTCTTGAACTGTGATATATGAAGTAAAATACATAAGAACTAAAATACATGAGACTTTTCAATTGCCCTACGATTACTTGAAACGGATTCACGAGTTCTTGAGTTTTGAGGTATTGAAAGATTCTCTCGCTTTTTACCCGATGTTTCTTTTAGAAAAATTATACACTTTTTGCATAACAGGAAGCGACAAAACGGCAGATTGTAGCCATAAACGTTCAGTATATGTCCCAGATAAGTTGAATGTTAATGCAACAGCAGAGTCTATTCAGACAAACAAACAGACAGATTAAAAAAAATGTCATTTTTGTCATCTAAATTGTCGCATGAACTTAGAAATAGATTTTTTTTTTCTATCTGAAAATTCCAGACAGACACTCCTATTATATATATAGATTATTGTTTATATCAGATACTTGATATTTGCCCGCGTTTTAAATGAAACAATTGATCTACAGTTCTTTAAAATGTATGTGATTCTATTACAGAGTCAACCAGGAAGAAATACATAGGAAATGTAGGACAAATATAATTTTTGCAATAAACGTCTGAATTTAAAAAAGCTGTTAAAAGATTGAATAAAATAAAAGACAGACTTGAATACATTTTTTTTTAAATAAATAAATGTATGGACAAAAAATAAAAATACTACAAAACATTTAAAAATGCAAAAAGTAAACGTTTCGTCAAGGCAAATTAAAGAATTGAAAAATGAATGAAATACAGGATCATGAAAAACCAATAAGTGTGGAAAATAAGATTACAAGTATTTCGGCAAATCATTATTCGACTGACTCTATTCTATATTAAAAATTTGTGTTTTCTTTATTGTCTTTTTATATTCCCTTCTTAAAATTAATATTTTTAAAAGTTTTTATGTACCTTTCATCAGAACGAATACTTCAAAAAGTCAAAAAAAAAAAAAAAAAAAAAAAAAAAAAAAGTTCTTGATAATCGAGACTACTGAAATTCAATAGGCTTCTTTTCATTATTACATATTAAGTACTTATCAAATTTAGAGTATTTATTTCAATTTATTCGGGAGACAGAGTATTTAAAGACGGACATACGGACGGCAATTTTTTTTTAAAATATGTTTTTCGGAATCTCCTGTGTTTGAAAGGAATGAATCAGTCTTTTTTTTTTTTTTTTTTTTTTTTTGCTATTTTTAAAACGATCATAAGATTTATCCTATACTACGTATGATGGGTAAATAAAAGGATTCCCCTTAAAGCGTAAAACGATGAAATCTAACACATCTTCCTGTACTTTTATTTAAAAAAAAAAAAAAAAAAAAAAAACAAGTTTGAAATTGCACATCAAACGTAAAAAATGAGGTGCGTTCGTACTATAAGGAAGTTTTTAAAATGTTCTGATCTTGGTGTAATAGTATACAGCAGCATACCCGTAATCTTTTGTGTGTCCCTGTAAATACTATGTGATTTCTGTTGCACAGGGAAATCTCAGTAACGTATATCAGTTTCATGAAATGGGAAATAGTTAAATATTATAAAAATTCACCCCAAACAATGTTCCCCTCTATACCATTATGCAATGAAATACTTTTGTGTAGCCCTGTAAATGAATAACAAATTATCACCCCATATTGTATAGAATGTATATTTTAGTATATATTTCATAGATGACTACATTTTATTATGTCCATCAGAGTGTGACACCGCAAAAATGTGCTTAAAACTATTTTTTTTTCCCATTGGCCGTCATGTAACGGAATACTTTTGATTGCCCCTGTAATTGATCTATTCATCCGATTTTCATAAAATTGGAAATGATTCGACAAAATGATGCAACAATTATAGATTTTAAATTTCAAACGAATCGGTTGGGTAGGTTTTTTTCTTTGTGATATGCGGACAGACGGACAAAGTGAACCACGACTGTAAGTGTCACGCATATACACAATCACGTACGAACACATCTAAAAAGATCATAGAGCAATGGAACTTTACTACTGAATCTTAATTCATGCCTTAACCATAATCTTAACCACTGCGTGTGCCCGAAGGGCAGAAGCTTCCTTCGAACTGCATCCAGTGGGTAAAAAGACAGACTATTGAAACGGAAGATTTTTGGCGAAGCCGCAATAGATGGCAGCACCAAACATTGCTACCTGCTCTATTCTGATATGTTTCTAAAGTGGAGGAAAATCCAGAGATCATTACCCATGGTAACTGCTACGACAGGATTTTCGAAATCCCTTTATTTAATGAGTACTTACATTGCATACATTCGGTGCATATTTGGTGGCATCCAGCATCGAACCCGGGTACTTTCAGCCTGGAGTTAGGTGCTTTGACCACTAGGCTATCACGGCCACACCAAGTGAGTTTTAGTAATAGCTTTTAAAAATGTAAAACTATTAACTCTATTCGTTGCTAGCTTTTTTCTAGTATTACTAAAAATTTTTTAGTAATTACAAACATCACTAAAATTTTTTTAGTAGATCGACCCTTTTTTTTACAGTGTATCTAAATTAATAAAGCAGTGCCCATTAACTAAAATATTCGATATTTAAGAAAGGTACAATATCTTCTTAAATTGTGAGATTCCTTAAATAAATGTTTCTGTTTTAGAGTTTTATTTTGTTACGAATTATTGAATGAAAACGATTGTCTAATTTAGTTGTAATTAGGGATGCACCGAATATTCGGTATCTATTCGGTATTCGGCCTATTCGGCCATGTTACCGAATATTCGGTTAGGCCGAATATCAAACTATTCGGTTCAGCCGAATATTCGGTTTAGCCAAATATCAAAGTATTCGGCCAAATCTTATTCAATGAAATTATATATTAAATGAAACCTTTTAAAACACATTTTTAAAAACTTTTCACAATTTCAGCTTTTAACTGTCAATTTATAAATATATTTAAAGTAATTAAAAAGAAAGTCATATTTAAATAAAATAGAATGTTTTTACATTATTTATTTGTTTGTTGTTTATAAAGTATAACTTAAGAAAATTAACCATGAGAAGAATTAAAATGGTGATTTATTAGGATTCTCCTTAAGAATAAATGATGTGCAAATGCAAGTTCCTAAATTTTGTTTAGTAAATATTCTGTTTCTTGCTTTTCCCAAATAAAAGACCTTCAACAAGAAAGAAAAACTTTTGAGAATAGTAATAGCTATCAAGGCAATTTTTGTTCATGAAACCATAATCAACTTATTGACTCTAAATACATTGTATTTCATCTCACTTTAGATCAAACTTATGTTTTCGTTTGTTGCATTAACAATAAATAAGATACCGTACTGTATTTTCAACTTGCATGCTTTGATTTCTGTAAAATATGATATGATGGGAAGGGTGGAAAATGCCATCATTCATATGAAAAGAACTATGAGTTAGATATTCCTTTATTCAGAATTAAGTTGAAAGTATTTGTACTTTATATTGAAAAAAATCTGCCTTGAGTTATTGAAAAATGACAATTAAGAGACTGTAAAGTTTTACTTCATCCATGTTTTCATTATTTCTCTTTGATTTTAAAATGTTTGTTTTAATTCGTAGAAGAAACCATGAAATTTAAAATTTTATTAATTCAAAAAGTCTCATAATTGTGCTTCTTAAATAACTAAAAGCAGATTTTTTTTCAATACTAAACTTTCTTATAAAAGTCCTTCCGGCAATGCCGGGAGGAAGAGGTAGCTTTCATATACTTATATATTTATTTATTTATTTTAAGGTAAGTTACATTGTTCAAAAACACTAAGCTCAAATTAGTGGAAATAATCTTATAAAATTAGTGATTTTATAAGATTGAAACTAGTTTTTGTCAAGACTGAATATTAATAGGAATTTTTAGAAATTAGTCATCTTTTATTCAACCTGATTTTATTTTAAGCGATTTAGAGAGTCACCAAATTTTACGATATCATAAAGTGTATGCCATTTTAAAGCAACATTGTGGATCGTTCAGATCAGACCGTTTCAAAATGTCAGCCATAAGCAAAATTCAAAGTGCTATAACTCAGTCATTTTATAAGATATAGACAAAATAAAAAGTGTTCTGGAATCGTTGTTTAAAGTTCTAACACGAAAAATAAAAATATTTTTCAATTTTTAATTTTTTCGCATTTAATTTTAAATTTTAAAATTTAAAAAAAAATTAAAATGGCCACCATTTTGAAACAAAATGGTGGATGATGCTGGCCAACGAACTCGATCGAGACATTTGTATGTAATATGTACATGCCAAGTTTCATTGAAATCGGTTGATAAATACACGTGTTATCACGTGACAAAAATCAGATCGTTTCAAAATGTCAGACATAAGAAAAATTCAAAGTGCTATAACTCAATCATTTTGTGAGATATAGACAAAATAAAAAGTGTTCTGGAATCGTCGTTTTATGTTCTAACATGTAAAAGAAAAATATTTTTCAAATTTTGATTTTTTCGCATTTAATTTTAAATTTTTAAATTTTTAAAAAAATTAAAATGGCCACCATTTTGAAACAAAATGGCGGATGGTGCTGGCCAACGAACTCGGTCGAGACATTTGTATGTACTATGTACATACCAAGTTTCATTGAAATCGGTTTATAAGTACGCGTGTTATCACGTGACAAAAATCAGAACTCATCGTTTCAAAATGCCAGCCATAAGAAAAATTCAAAGTGCTATAACTCAATCATTTTTTAAGATATAGACAAAATAAAAAGTGTTCTGGAATCTTTGTTTTAAGTTCTAACACGTAAAAGGAAAATATTTTTCAACTTTTAATTTTTTCGCATTTAATTTTAAATTTTAAATTTTTTTAAAAATTTTAAATGGCCGCCATTTTGAAACAAAATGGCTATATATATATATATATATATATATATGGCTATATATATATATATATATATATATATATATATATGGTTATATATATATATATATATATATATATATATATATATATATATATATATATATATATGTCAATATTTGAACGGAGGGTGGTTTTGGGGTTTGGGGGTCATGATCGGTGAAAATATACCAAAATTTTCCGGAAGTGTTTTCCTCCGGACGGCTGCAATAGGTAGCTTTTTACTTTTTGTAATGAAAGCTACCTAAAACACCCTTGTTTATCAAAATGTAAGTTTCTTTTATTAAATATTATGTAAAATTGTTTTAAAAAGTAACATTTTATACCTTTAAACTTTGAAATATAAAAAGTATTTGGAAAGCCGAATATTCGGTATTCGGCCGAATAGTTAACTATTCGGTTGGCCGAATATACGGTATTCGGCCCAACGATTACTATTAGGCCAGCCGAATATTCGGTATTCGGTTCACCTGTCGGCCGAATATTCGGCATTCGGCCAAAATCACTATTCGGTGCTTCCCTAGTTGTAATAGTTTGTTATATGCAATTTCTAATATATGAACATCATATTCTTCCTTTTTATAAATAAGGAAATTTATTTTTCTTTTTTTTTTTATTAAAAAGCAACATTTTTGATGGCCCAAAGTTCGGACTTGGCAAATCCCGAGAATTCCGGACTGTACTATACTATCCTTCCTATGAGATTGCTTGTTTTAAACCAGGAAACGAATACAATTTTAAATTTAATAATTTTTATTGTCGTCTCATTAATACTTAAATATTTTTGGCCAAGATATTAATAGTTTTGTACATATTAACATAGTTTTTATATAGTTTATAATTATAATTAAGTGGTTATATAATTATATATAACTATGTCGTTATAATTATAGTTATATAGTTATAGTTGTATAGTTATACAGTTATAGTTCTATAGTTATGTATTTTATAGTTTTATAGTTATTTTTATAATTTTTATAGTTGATATAATTTTTATAGATTTTAATATTTTTGTTTGTTGCATTATTACTTTGCAATTAAACATTTTTGGCGAAGATATTAATAATTTTCTGATAGGGTTTCATGTAAATAGCAACAAGTTGGAAATATCATATCAAGCGTAGCAAATGAAGTGTGTTCGTTATATGAGAAAGTTAAAAAATATATTCAGATCTTGGTGCAATAATATACAGCACTTCGGATACAGTAGAGTGGCCGAAATCTTTTGTGTGTCCCTGAAAATACTATCTGCTTCAGGGATACGGTATGCAGAGGGTATACGCCGTATACCTTCTGGCGGTCTTTAAAGGAGCACCGTATACTCTCTGTTCCTCAGGAAAGCTTTATAGAATACACACTCTAGATTGTACCCTTTGCCTTGAGCGCATATCGTCTGCTTAGAGCGTATATCCTCTGTTATTTTTACGGCTACACCCCTGATCTGTAATAAAGGAAGTAACTTGTAGTGAATTTCAGCAGCGTCTATCCATTTCATAAAATGCGAAATAGTTTAATATTATTAAAACGCGCCCCAAACAGTGTTTTCCGTTTATACCATTATGTAATGAATACTTTTGCGTGGCTTTGTCAATGAACAACAAATATTCTTTACACCACAGATTGTGCAGAATGTATTTTTTGGTATACACTACTTCGTCGATGCCTATCCATTTTATTATGTTCGAAAGAGTGTAACAACATTAAAAGGCACTTGAAACTATTTTCTGCCATTGACCGTCATATAACCGAATGCTTTTGATGGTCCCTGACATTGAATTATGCGATTTTCATAAAATTTGAAATGACTCCAGAAAATAATGCGACAATTATCTGTATTTTAAATTTGAAACGAATCGGTTGGGTAGTTTTTTCGTTTTGATATGCGGACAGACGGACAAACTGAAAAGATACAGAGCAAAGAAGCTTTATCACTGAACCTGAACTCAATTCCATGTACAGAATAATAATAATAAAAACGTCCTAATGATATATCTAAGTTAATAAAGCAGCGCACATTAACTAAAATATCCGATAATTAAGGGAACGGTGGACGTCAAATATATATTTTCTTAATTTTCATCATAGCAATATGAAATTTTGTGCATATACACATTTCACCAAAAACCAACATTTCACCATATAGAACACTTTAAAAAAAATTCCAATCTTATTAAAATTATTATTATTATTATTTTTTAATTTTAAATTTTTAAACGAATTTCTAAAATTTCTTGTGTTTTAATTTTTGAGATATTTTCTTGCTTTTATATTTTTATCCTTAAAACTCCATTATAAACAAATTTGTGTAAGATTTTTTAAATCTCTCGAATAGTTAATATTTTACAGATTTTTTTTAAAAATTCCATATAGATTTTCATCAAAATTTTGCCTTTTAATAAGTAAAAAAATTAATTTGACTATCTTAATTAAAACGAATTTTAAAAAGCTTGCACAATTTCTTTCTAAACAATATCGGAATACTTCCTTATCCATTTCATAAATATTGATGTCTCAAGAAGCATTTCAAAGCCGCTGAAAAATTAGTTTTGAGAAAAACAGATTTAAAGTATATAAATACATTTACCTTTAATATTTACATCTTAAAACCTTCATAAATGATACTTTAATAAGAAAAAACTGTTTTGGTATTATTACAGTAGAACCCCGTAAATCCGGATCGGTTTGGTCAAGCGATTGAGAAACGTTTTGGTTAATTTCCATAGCATAAACTTGTTTCATCATCGTATTCTGAATTTTAAAAAAAAACTTTTTTCTCAAATCTTTTCGAAAGAAAACCTTAAGCTTTCTTATTTAAACTCTAATATAAACTATACCCAACGAACTACTTATGCTCAAGTGGGAAAACGTGACCGTACGACTCACAAAAGGTATAGAAAACTGGCACAGCAAAAGATTACAAACTTTTTTATTACAAAGTAAAAATTTTTACTGTCTCTAAATAATCAATAAGTTAAACATAAAGGTGATTTTCTGTGCGTATGTTTTATTTTATTTCATTTTTTTTTTTCTTATTCTCCGGATAATCCGGATTTTCAATAATTCGGATTGGGTCTGGTCCCAATTAATCCGAATTATCGGGGTTTTACTGTATACCACAGACACAGACCTTTTTTGCGACGATTTTGCTCAAATGAGGGTCCACTGTCCTCTTAAGAAAGACACATTTTTTTCTTAAATTGTATGGCTCCCCAAATACATAATAGAAGTAATTTATTCCATTTTTCAATATTGGGCGAAAAAATTCCGGGCCAGGATTCGAACCAGGGATGTATTGGCTGAAGCCGCCAATATGCTCTACCAACTGAGCTATCCCGGACACGAACACTGGAGGACTATTTCATCCAATTAACCTCAACGATTATTTTATCTGGTTTGATACTCTGGATCAGTTCAACAGAATAAATCGAAGGTCAGTATATGGAACTGCAGAAAATCGCTGCATACGAACTAATCTAATGACAATTTAATTTTATGTCCCTTAATACATGTTTTTCTTTTACTATTCATTTTGTTACGATTTATGTGATTAAACCGATTGTTTAATTTAGTTGTTATATGTAATATTTTAATGTATGAACGTCCTATTCTGACATTCTTAAGCTTTGAAATATTTCATTTTTTCTTTTTTATTGAAAAGCAATATTTTTGATGGCCCAAAGTTCGGACTTGGTAATGCTAGGGGCATTCCGAACTTTGTACTGTATTATCGTAACCTGCCTATGAGATTTTAGACATTTTAATTCATTCATGATCATAATTAATAGATTTTATGTATTTTCCTGAATACATCATTCTTGAATACACAGGTAACAGCTACTATGTTATAAACACTTTGAGAACTAACATTATTTAACGACTCGGATACAGCGAACAAATCTTATGTCCCCCTGAAGTTCGTTATAACGAGGTTTAAGTGTATATTAAGGTATAAGGTGTAAGTGTAATCTGAAAATACTTTTTTAGGCTTACATTATATATAACATTTTATATTATTATCAGGAAACGAATAAAATTTTGAATTTCATATTTTTGTTTGCTATCTCATTATTTTCTAATAGAATATCTTTGGCGAAGATATTAATAGTTTTTTCTTATAACTCCTAAAATAGCGATCCGCGTAAATATCAACAACAATCAACATTTACAGAATAAAAAACAACCATAAATACCTCCTTGCTACGAAAAGAGAAGTTCGAAGATAGAGGAGCGAAACAGGAAGACCGCTCTTCACGAGATCGGAGTGCGATCTGCCGCATCGTTCCCTTTACCTACCGAAAGGAAAACTTTTCTGAGGTCCCCCCCCCCCCTCCCATCGGCGCGTGCGGAGGTGAAAACGCGACCTTGGCACGTGGCGGACCGGCGTTTTCGGCCGTCCGCACAGAACAGGGATCGATATAACGAGATTTCGTTGTATCGATCGCTCTTTCGCTATAGAACGGCATAGTTGAAAAAATTATATATGAGGATGTTAATAAAAATTTTGTATTACTTTAGAGAGATGTAGCAAAAACTAAAAAGAAATAACATTGAAATGTTTATGATGACCAATATGATCATGATGTATATGACCGTGTATAGAGCACGTGTTTTTTTTCTTTTTCTTTCTTTCTTTCTTTCTTTCTATTTTTACTTATAGGGTAAGGGTATAGGGTAAGTCTTGCAATCGTTTTGAAAATCGAAAAATTTTTTTTGACGGATTTACACGTTTCGGACACTGGAGATTCCGAAAAAGATATTTTTAGAAAAAAAAAAATTGCCGTCCGTCCTTCTGTGTGTCTGTCTGTCTGTGTACTGTCTGTCTGTAACCGCTCTATCTCCCGAACAAATTGAGACAGAGATTTGAAATTTTGTATGTGCTTAGTATGTAATAACCGGACGAAGCCTATTGAATATCAGTAACCTCGATTATCCGGAACTATTTTTTTCGGACTCTCGAAAATTCGTTCTGATGAAAGGTATATAAAAATTTTCGAATTCTTTTATTTTAAGGAGTGGACGTAAAAGGCAATTAAATAACACAAATTTTGCATAAAAAACGAAGTCAATCGGATAATTATTTGTTGAGATATTTTTAATCCTATTTTCCACATTCTTTGATTTTTCATGACCCTGTATTTCATTCAAATTTCAATTCAAAAATATCTTTTAATTGGAAATGAGATACGTAATTCGATGCAATAAACCGTTAGTTAATATGATTATTATTTTTGGAGTTATAAGGATGTTTCTATTACGCAATTCAGTGTTACTTGAATAGTTTGGTGTTTTATACAATTTATCGAGATTGGGTCATCAGAAATTCATTAATAGAGCAAGATTATGTGTTAAAAATACTGAAATATACGTTTATATTTTATTTTGGAATTGTAATGCATTTTATAAATTGTTTACATGTGTTATGTTTTCATATATTGTGCTATGCATATCCATGATGGGTAAGTATTACGGTGGCCTCCAACGACTAGTTTTTCTTTTTTTGTGTGTGTTTATATACACTTCTCTCAATTAATATAAAATTTTTATTGAAATGTTTATATATAAAAATCTTCTGTGCGTGTGTATGTAATTGAAATCCTCCTAAACGACTGGACCGATTTTGATGAAATTTTGTGTGTGCGTTCCAGTGGATTCGAGAATGGTTTAGATTCACATTTCGTCGAAATTGATTCAGTACTTTTTTAGTAATTAAGCAAAAACTAATAGTTAGTAATTTTTCGCTAATTAAAAGTGCTATATATATTAAAGAAAGTCAGGATTTCGTATTAATCATAGCACAAAAAAGTCTACCGAACCAAAAATCTTGAAAATTGGGGTAAAAGTACTTCTTATAACATCGAGTGCCGCTAAAAATGGATTTTCGAAAATTCCATCCCTACGATGAGTAGAAAAAAGAACGAACTTTTAAAAAATTCCTTAAAAATCGGCTTTTGTAGTTATTTTTCATCTGATAACATATTTTAGTGTATTTTTTCGTGCTGAATCGAACAGTACTAAGCAAATTTGTTTAAGTCCGGTAGTTCGTGAGATAATTCACATTTTCCTGATTTGGCGATGCCTTCGGTGCAAAAGCCTCAAATTTTCAATGCTTATCTTTATATATAAAAATCTTCTGTGCGTGTGTATGTCACTGAACTCCTCCTAAACGACTGGACCGATTTTAATGAAATTTTGTGTATGTGTGTTCCAGTGGAATCGAGAATGGTTTAGATTCACTTTTCATCGAAATTGATTCAGAATGCTTACCTTTATATATATAAATCTTCTGTGAATGTGTATGTCACTGAACTCCTCCTAAACGACTGGACCGATTTTAATGAAATTTTGTGTGTGTGTGTGTTCCAGTGGATTCGAGAATGGTTTAGAATCACTTTTCATCGAAATTGATTCAGTACTTTTTAGTAATTAGGCAAAAACTAATAGTGATTTTTCGCTAATTAAAAGTGTTAAATAAGTTCGATGAATGGAGTGCGGGCGGAATGTCCGAGCGGTCTAATTCGCCAGATTTGAGCTCAGCTTCTTGAAAAAAAGATCGCGTGTTCGAACCCCACTACTGACAAACGTGTATGCTTTACAATACTATTTCCTGTATTATTATTTTGATTAACCGACTTCAGGAAATCGTTAACTTTTAACTAAAAATAGAAAAATAAACTTTTCTGCCAAAAATTGAACCGTCTTCAACAAATACTGAAGAGTGAAAAATAATTTCCTTACATAATTGTAATAAGAATTTAAATTAAGAGCGTAGTGTTTATCGTGGGTATTACTATATTTAAGTACATTTATTTGATTTTCTGGTGTCGGTGCCAGGAAGGACAACGTCTGTCGGGTCCGCTAGTTTTTATATAAAAGATGAAGTTCTTAAAATCTTGTGATTAAAAAAAATAATCTAAAGGATCTTTTTATATATGAGAAGCCAAGGTGCTTAAGTGACAAAATTGAAAAAAAAATGAACTATGTGCACAGACGACATGGAAATATACCATTTTTTTCAGGTAAAGAAATATAAGTGATTGTCTAATTATAAACTGCATTCTAGAGATCAACCCTTTTGCCGAATAATAAACAATATTAATTAGTTATAAATTTCAAGAAAATTGTAACTCAACTTTTTTAACCCGTCATCATAGTATAAGGTAAGTCTTGCAATCGTTTTGAAACATCGAAAAAAAAATTATGACGGATTGGTTTGGTTTGGTTTATTTTTGTCGTCTGATTATCTACACTAGGGATATAGGACCAGGGGAGGAGTGCCCTTCGTGGGGGCAGTAGCGTAGCTATGTTTTTTGGCGCCCGGGGCCAGCAAGAAATTTTGCGCCCCCACCCCAATATAGATATATAACAATTTCTCTCAATTTGGCGCCCCTAGGCCTCATCACCCGGTGCGAACGCCCCCCTTGCCCCCCCTTAGATACGCCACTGCATGGGGGTCTTTCTAAGGGAATCTAACCCGTATTTACGCAAGGTTCGAAGAAAACCACGAAAACTCCGAACGGTTAGGCCAACAGCCCCGATTGGGTTCGAACCCAGCACCTGCCGTCAACCAGTTGAGAGGAAAAAATTATGACGGTGTTTGGTGTATTTTGTCGGCCGATTATCTACGCTATGGGATATAGGCCCTATGGGGTGGGTTGCCCTCCGTGGGGGTCTTTTTAAGGGAACCTAACCCGTATTTACGCAAAAAATTATGACGGATTGATACATTTCAGACAATGGAAATTCCGAAAAACATATTTTTAGAAAAAAAAAATTATAGGAAAAAAATTGCCTTCCGTCTGTCTGTATGCCTGTTACACGCTCTATCTCCCGAACAAATTGAGATACAGACTTTCGTATGTACATAGTATATAGGATTGGGAACTAATTAACGTAGTATGTAGGTTTGGACCTATTAAATATCAGTAACCTCGATGATCCGGAACTATTTTTTTCGAAATCTCGAAAAAATTCGTTTTGAAGAAAAGCATATAAAACTTTTCGACATTTTTTAATTTTAAGGAGTGAATAAATAAATAAATAAATAAATAAAAATAAAAAATATATAAATTTTGCATAAAGAACGAAGTCGATCGGATAATGAGTTGCCGAGATATTTGTAATCCTGTTTCCCACACTCTTCGATTTTCCATGACCCTGTATTTTATTCGAATTTCAATTCAAAGATATATTTCAATTGGAAATGAGACGCTCCATCTAGTGCAGTAAATTGTTAGTTAAGTATAATTATCATTTTTGGAGTAATAACGATGCTTCTTTTACGCAATTCGGTATTTCTTGATTATCGGAAAACTATCGTCAAAAATCAAGTAATCCTCACAATTCATTAACAGAGCATTGCTATGTATATTAATAATATTCGAATGTACGTTTGAATTTAATTTTGGAAAGGCGATGCATTTTATAAATAGTTTCAACATGTTTTATTTTCATAAATTAATGTATGCATATCCAGTGTTGCCAGATTGTCGAAAGCCAATTTCCCCAAATTTTCTGAAATGTTCCCCAAATCAGGGCTTTTTTTTCCGAAAAAGTCCCCAACGTAATTTCTACTCAAAAAAGCAAGTTCTCAATTTTCAATTTTCCGTTATAAAAATTTTTTAACATATTTTAACTCAATTTTTTCCCCCAAATTAAGCAATTTTTAGAAAAAATTCCCCATTTATAAAAAAAATAAACATTTAGTATTAAAAGAATTTTGCATGTATATTCAAAGCCAGGGATGTAATGGAGGGTATACCTTCTGGATTTTTTAAAAGAAACACCGTATACCCTCTGTTTCTCAAGAAAGCTGTAGTATACACACTTCATGGTATACCCTCTGCTAAGAGCACATATCTGTTATTTTTACGCCTACACCGCTGTTCTAAGCTATAAACAACAACCAAAAAAAGTTATAAAAAATTGTTTTTACTTTTGCTGTATAAATCTATACTATTAAATGAAATGTATTTTTGTGCTTCTGTTTCTGTCCGCGATGACAGGAAAATCTGCATCACTTATCTGAAAATTCAGATGGGGGATAGCCCAATTCAAATCATGACGAATCTCTATAGTACATGTAAGCGGTGAGCACGTCCACGATAATGATTTATATCTATTATTTCCGTATTTTATTTTCGTTTTCCAAACCAAAATCGAATTCGAGACAGATCCACCATTGGCAAATGTCTGAAAGTAAAAATTGAAATTATGATAACAATTCCCCAAGTTTTTCCCCAAATATGTTCATAGTCTCCAACGTTTACTTGTCCCCAAAAAATTATCCTAGAGGTTGAAAAATCCCCAAAATGGGAACAAAATCCCCAATCTGGCAACACTGTGCATATCCATGATGGGTAAGTATTACGGTGCCCCCCCCCCCCAACGACTAGTTTCAATATATGTTATTATTTACAGAAATTTTCCTTTATTTGAAATAAAATTATGTGAGAAAACAACTTATGCCATGATATTTTACACATTTTTTTATGAAACTTCGCAATTGGAAGTATGGATCTAGGGAAAATATTTAAGAAAATAGCCTATTGTTTCGGTATTCACCCTGTTCATCTAATCTCCATATATTTTAAGAGGAGGCTGATTTGAGAATTGTTTTAAGTGCATTATCAACAAGTATTTTTTAGAACTTAAAAATTCTACTAATTAAAATATTTTTTTACGTAATTTAAATATGTAATGAAGCAGTCATATATTGGTTTGGTTTGGTTTATTTTTGTCGTCCGATTATCTACACTGGGGATATAGGACCAGGGGAGGGGGCTGCCCTTCGTGGGGGGTCTTTCTAAGGTAACCTAACCCGTATTTACGCAAGGTTCGAAGAAAACCACAAAAACTCCGAACGGTTAGGCCGACGGCCGCGATTGGGTTCGAACCCAAGCAGTCATATATTAACAGAAAACTTGCCTGTACAACAAATGAATATGCATAACTTTTGCTTAAACTTTCTATTATCTTTTTTTTTTTTTTTTTTTTTTTTTTTTTTTTTTTTTACGTGATTATCTTGTTTTTTAATTTTTTAAATTTAGAATATAGATGGCAGCATTTGTAATTTTTAAGTTCATCTACAAACTATGCTTTTTTTTTTTTTTTTTTTTTTTCGAAAGAAGAATAATTAATCTTACGAAATGTAAATATAAATATAATTATAATAAGATACACTATTATTTTTAAAAATGTCATACTGATTAAAAAAAATCATCACTGAAATTTCATTTTTTTTTTCTGGGCGAAAAATAAAATAAGATCGTAGATGGAATATTTGATATGTGACTATCACATTGCTGACAAGTCGTAGAACCAACATAGTGGAAAAAAACCTTTCAATCCGGGGATCGAACCCGGAACCCCTGGAATTGCACTCCAAGTGCTCTACCATTTAAAGTACGAGGATAGATGTCCACACCAACAAAATGTGAGAAATGAGAAGCTGGACATCGTTCTCGTTGTTTAAATGGTAGAGCACATGGAGCGCTATTCCGAGGGTTCCGGGTTCGATCCCCGGATTGAAAGTTTTTTTCACACTATGTCAGTTCTACGACTAGTCAGCAATGTGATAGTCATGTATCAAATATTCAATAATTTCAAGCGTAATTTCACTGCTGAAAAATTAATTATAATTAAATGATAAGATAGTAGGTTTTATTTTATTTTCTTGATCAGACCTTTAAACACATATCTTAGTTAAAAGGTTAAATGCTTAAATCGAAGAAAAAAAAAATGAGAATAAAAAAAAATAAAATAAAGTAAAAATAAATAAAGGAGAATAATTTTTTTTAGAAATTTAAGAAAGGAAAAAAAATGTTATTAAAATATAGGGTTTGTAATTTTATAAGTATGTATTTTATATATTCCGCGAAGAGACAGATCAGAAAATTGTTTTATATGCATTATGATCATAAACGTTTGAAAAAATAAAATATCTATTTTTTTTTTTTTTTTTTTTTTTTTTTTTTTTTTTTTTACATATATTAAAAAAGAAGGCACTACTTGGTTACCCCGTCGACCATTTTCGCCAAATTATAAAAATCGTCAAACTATGCATGTTGACGTAATCTTTAAGTGAAACATTAATAAAAATACAAATAAAAAGTGGGTTGGTTGATTTTTGTCGTCCGATTATCTACGCTAGGGATATAGGACCAGGGGGGAGTGCCCTTCGTGGGGGTCTTTCTAAGGGAACCTAACCCGTATTTACGCAAGGTTCGAAGAAAACCGCGAAAACTCCGAACGGTTAGGCCGACAGCCGCGATTGGGTTCGAACCCAGCACCTGCCGTCTACCAGTTGAGAGGTCCCAACGTCTCGGCCACTGGTGGGGCCCCATAGTATGTAGGACTGGGAACTATTTAACGTAGTATGTAGGTTTGGTATATCATACTATATCATATCCGTAACCTCGATGATCCGGAACTATTTTTTTTCGAAATCTCGAAAAAATTCGTTCTGAAGAAAGGTATATAAAACTTTTCGAAATTTTTTAATTTTAAGGAGTGACTAATAATAAAAAAAAATAAATAAATAAAAATAAAAAATATACAAATTTTGCATAAAGAACGAAGTCGATCGGATAATGAGTTGCCGAGATATTTGTAATCCTGTTTCCCACACTCTTCGATTTTCCATGACCCTGTATTTTATTCGAATTTCAATTCAAAGATATATTTCAATTGGAAATGAGACGCTCCATCTAGTGCAGTAAATTGTTAGTTAATATAATTATCATTTTTGGAGTTATAACGATGCTTCTTTTACGCAATTCGGTATTTCTTGATTATCGGAAAACTACCGTCAAAAATCAAGTAATCCTCACAATTCATTAACAGAGCATTGCTATGTATATTAATAATATTCGAATGTACGTTTGAATTTAATTTTGGAAAGGCGATGCATTTTATAAATAGTTTCAACATGTTTTATTTCCATAAATTATAGCATGCATATCCATGATGGGTAAGTATTACGGTGCCCCCCCGCCTCCCCCAACGACTAGTTTCAATATATGTTATTATTTACAGAAATTTTCCATTATTTGAAATAAAATTATGTGAGAAAACAACTTATGCTATCATATTTTACAAAACTTCGCAACTGGAAGTATGGGTCTAGGGAAAATATTTAAGAAAATAGCCTATTAATTCGGTATTCACCCTGTTCATCTAATCTCCATATATTTTAATAAGAGATTTGAGAATTGTTTTAAGTGCATTATCAACAAGTATTTTTTAGAACTTAAAAATTCTACTAATTAAAGTATTTTTTTTTTACGTAATTTAAATATGTAATGAAGCAGTCATATATTGGTTTGGTTTGGTTTATTTTTGTCGTCCGATTATCTACACTGGGGATATAGGACCAGGGGGGGGGGACTGCCCTTCGTGGGGGGTCTTTCTAAGGTAACCTAACCCGTATTTACGCAAGGTTCGAAGAAAACCACGAAAACTCCGAACGGTTAGGCCGACGGCCGCGATTGGGTTCGAACCCAAGCAGTCATATATTAACAGAAAACTTGCCTGTACAACAAATGAATATGCATAACTTTTGCTTAAACTTTGTATTATCTTTTTTTTTTTTTTACGTGATTATCTTGTCTTTTAATTTTCTAAATTTAGAATATAGATGGCAGCATTAAAAGTGTAATTTTTAAGTTCATCTACACACTATGCTTTTTTTTTTGAAAGAAGAATAATTAATCTTACGAAATGTAAATATAAATATAATTATAATAAGATGAGTATAAAATTATAATTAAAAATGTCATACTGATTAAAAAAAATCATCACTGAAATTTCATTATTTTTTTCTGGGCGAAAAATAAAATAAGATAGTAGATGGAATATTTGATATATGACTATCACATTGCTGACAAGTCGTAGAACCAACATTGTGAAAAAAAAACTTTCAATCCGGGGATCGAACCCGGAACCCTCGGAATAGCGCTCCAAGTGCTCTACCATTTAAACTACGAGGATAGATGTCCACACCAACAAACAGGGCCCGCTTAAGACTTGGAGTTAGTGGAAGCCCGCATCATACAGGGGGCCCCCCTTATTACTCAATTATTTTGCTTAATCATTTACGAAATTCTCTTTCATATGCTTGAACAATGAGATATTTTACTATCAAAATTTTGAATGGGTTTTTTAATATTAAACTATTAACCTATTTATACATTTGAAAAGTACTTTATATTAGGGTTGTTATGATTTTGCCCAGCCCAAAAGACCCGGGTGGGTTTTTTCAAAATTTCAACTTTAAATTACACATAAAATGTATTTATATTACATATATAGTATATTTTTTAATATCAGTACACCACTTATAAAGTTTATAACCACCACAATTTTTAAAAGAAATAATTGTTAGTTAATCTCTGTAGCATGTGTAAGTAACACAATTTTTTTCCCATTAAAAAAATACTTTGATGTGTAATCTGTTCTATGTTATACAATAGAAACTCATAACAAAATACCATATATGCTTAGAATCCTAATTTAATTATGTAGACATGTAGAATTACTTAACTTATTCTATTATTTAGTAATAATAAAAAATACATTATAAATTATTACTAATAATCAATTTATCTAAAAGCAAAGCATAATTTTGATTACTGTCATTCATTTATATATATTTGTAATCAATTAGCTACTTTAAATTTAGTAATAAGTACATTTTTTTCAAGCATTCTGAACCACCTCCCATAACTCCCAAAACCCTGAAAAAACCCTATAAAACCCCCAAAATTATGAAAAAACACAGTGGGTTGGGTTTATTCTGAAAAAAACTCGGGTATTTAACAACCCTGCTTCATATTCATATATATAGTACATTATCATACAAGACAAATTAATTTCGTAAATGAATCAACAATCATAGAACTCAGGTTGTGAATATTTGAACTTCAAAATTTATTTCATAATTTATAAATTGTAGCATCTTTTAGTGCTAAGAACAGTTCAGGGATTAAAAATAAATTGACAAACTTATAATTATCTTCAACACAATTTTGCTACTATTTTAGATCAGACATTTTATAATTACTTCCTCTTTTATTTAAATAACTAATTCCAGATATTTCATTTTTGCACCTTTTATGAATACAGACAGGATAGAAACAGATATGTCTGTGATCTGCAGAATGAAATTGGTGCTAAATTTAACACACTTTTCCAAAAATGCCATTTTCAAAAACATAATCACCTATCTGAAAGTTACTTTCAAGAGATTTTATCGCCATAAAAAAAAAAAATGTCTTAAGATGTGAAAATGATCGTTATATTTTAAAACAAAATATTTTTATAGTTTTGTAATGATGTTCAATTTCAACAGTTAAATGTTTAGAACATTAAAATGTATAAACACAATTGAAAATAAAAGATATTAAAAGTATGCAACATAAGATTAGATTAGAACTTTAGCATCCGATTATAAGAAATCAGATCATTAAAATCAATTAATATGAAGTAAAATTTAAATTTTGCTTGTGTTATGCAGGCAAATTTTTAAAGTTATGAATACCATATTTTAGAATAATTCTGATTTTAAAGAATCGAATCAAAAAATATCTACATATACAAGATGTGAAAAAGTGAAGTACAAAGTAAGATGGAAAAACTTTATAATCCACCCAAAATAACATAACAAGCTATATTTTCCACACAAGTAACAACTGTATGAGGTGCCACTAAAATTTTACTACTTTTTTTTTTTTTTTTTTTTTTTTTTTTTTTTTTTTTTTGCTAGGTAAATTTTTATTTTTATTTTCTGGAGACAGCAAAAACACCTGATGCATGGAATATTCTAAAACAGATTAAATTTTCTATTATTTTTTAGCACATGTTACAGTCTTAAACATTTGAGATTAAAATGTTAAGCATTGATATACATAACATTTAATTAATGTTTCTATATTATTTATTGTATAAACAGAAAAAAAATAGAGAGAATAAAGATATCAGTTACAGTCTGTCTAAAGGGAGTTTTCTGGTACAATATAAATTTATTATTCTCTTTCTAATAATATTGTTTAATTAAGTTTGTGGTTATATTTTTAATTGTAAATAAAAAAATTATCTCTATTAACTTAAATGAGAAGCCGAAATTATGGAATGATCTTGAAAATTTTAGCAAGGCATATTCTTAACGATTGCTCTCAAAAAAGACATTATAGTTTGCATCTGTATTTAAAATGAAGCAAGCAAAATATAACTTTCAAGTAATTCAGTATGAAATTTTAAAATAAATTTAAACATATTTCTTATGTAACATTTAATTATGTATTTAAATTTTTAATAATTATGGATTGAAGCTATTCCTATAACACACACAACACAAATCAAGGCACTGTTTACATCAAATAAATGATTTGGTAATATTTATTCTGTTCTGCAAAAAAAAAAAAAAAATCTGCAGAATAATTTGGAAAATAGCCAGTTTCCTTATGAAATGTTATGATATGAGACATAAAATTGCTATTTTGTTGATACTGTGCCAATGTATAGTGTAAATAACACATCTATGACCAAAAAAAAAAAAAAAAAAAAAAAAAAAAATTGCAGATATCAATAAACGCAAAGAAATATTTGAATAGCAAACTTCTTTGGCTGTCTATTATCACATAAGTGAATTTTCAAAATTACATTCCTCGAGGATTTAAATTATCAACACATGAAATTATTGACAGCAAACACAATAAAATTTTGACAATTGAAAAGACATTAAAAAAGATTTAATTAAAATATTTAATAAAGTAAGTTTCTTTCTTACAACTGTAATACTCCTTTTAGAAAGTTTAAACATTTAAATCCATAGAAGTTAATTATACTTAAAATCTTTATGTATTTTGAAAAGCAAGTAACATTTTAAATCAAATCATTGCTGCTTATATAGTTTCAATTAACAAGAAATGGATTTATGCATTATGATCAATAAATAAAAACATTTAAAAATAACATACATGATTTAGATTCATTAATTTATAAAATTTGCTATTATGATCAAAATCATCCTATTTTATAAAAACAAGTACTTAACCAGAAATAAATAAACAATTGTAAACTGATAGAATAAATTGGCTCTTATCTTTTTCTGACGTTTAATGAATATCCATATCATCATTCAATATTTATCTTCGCTCATTCAGCTGAGCTTGCCAGTTAATTTTAGAGCATTATAGGTCAATCGGTCAATGCAATATATTTATAAATGATAATACATAAAACTTGAATTTTTATTTATAAAAGATAATTTTAAAACAAATTTTAGTATATTATAGGGCAATATTTATAAATAATATATACAACCTGAATTTTTATTTAAAAAAGGATAATTTCAAAGCAAATTTTAGAGCATTATGGGACAATATTGATAAATAAATAAAACCAGAATTTTAATTTGTAAAAATGACAAACTGTTAAATTCTCATCACACTCTCACACTTAGCCAAAGTATACAAATTCATCATAGAAGAAATATGAGCGAACATCTCTGTATAAATGACATTGTTTTGAAAAATGAAGAAGGATAAATTTGAAATAAATCAATAAAAATTCTGAAATATCGTAAGTAGGAAGACCAGTATTTAATTTTTAAATATCAAGTTTCATATGAAAGAGGAAATTAACTTTCACTAACATAGCTCGCTATTTACTTTAATCAATTTAAAACTAACAAGAACAGCTACTTCTTATTAGAACTTTAAAATAAAAATTATTTACTACAGAAACACATGAAGATTTTTTTAAGGCTAAATTTTAAAAGTACATAATGTAAACATCTATGCAACTTCAATACTTAAAAACATTACATTGGTTTTTTTCTGCTCTTAGCTAAAGCAAACTGTTCTATGATATAAAGAATCTTTTCCAGTAAATCACTCTCAATTGTCCTAAGCGTCGAGAACTGCTTTCAGAACATGGGGCTTTCGATTTTCCAATTACGAATTGCTCCAGTGAACGTTCTTTTTCAAAAAGAACGTTCACTGGAGCAATTTGTAATTGGAATTGAAAGCATGATTCTGAAAGCAGTTTCGACGCTAGGAAAAGTGTGTTCAATTTTTAAAGACTTTATCATTTTTAATTTTTCTTCAGTCTTTACTTCTTTTGAGATAAAATGACTGAATTGTACAAATTCCTCTGAGAATTCTTCATCAATATCATCGGAATATATTTCAAAAAATTGTTTTGCTGCATCTTTAATATCTTCCCTTGACATGCTTTTTGAGCACATAAAGCCAAATCTCGACTCTAAAAAGGAATAAGCATGTTTTATTTTGCTGAGTTCCATTATGATCGAATCGCATATAACGTAATGCGTTTGGTACAAAAATTTTTCTCTAGGAGACAATTGGACATTAGCACTTCCACTATCGTCAAGCAATTTACTTTTTGGTGTAACTCTGTTTCTTTTAGACTCATAATTTTTTGCACCAGCTAATTGTTCAGCTTCATTTTCATAGCTTTCAAAATTATCTCTCACATATTTTATAAAATTTTCTAAGGATTCATATAGGGGTACAATACATGACATTTCACAGTTTACTGATTGAACAGACTTGTTCACACTGTTCATTCTCTGCAGTATAGTATCCCATATAACAACCATGAGAGCAAATTCAAATAATTTCATTTTTGAAAATAGGTTACGTGATTCGCTTCTAGTGGCTGCAGATTCATTAACATCTTTAGAGATGTTTGATAAGATGCTCAATATGTCTGTATAATACTTTTTTAAAACTTTTACAGCATCTGCACTTGCAGACCACCTTGTTGTAGACAAAGATTTTAATGTTAATTTATTATCTATTTTCTCACTCAGCAATTCCCATCTGTGAGTTGACGCAGAAAAAAAGTTGTATAAACTTTGAACTAAGCCAAAGAAAGAAACGGCTGAAGAACAGCTTTCAGCGGCATTTGTACCCACAAGATTCAGAGAGTGGGCTGCACACGGTACATATTCTATAAGAGGGAAATTTTTTTTTAATCTAGCTTGTAAGCCTGAATATCTTCCCGACATATTACTAGCATTGTCGTATGACTGACCTCGACAATACTTTAAATCTATACCAAGATCTTGAAGAGTATTAACAACAACTTCTTGAAGATGTTGAGAACTATGACCATGTATTGGTATAAATTTTAAAAATCGTTCAATTGGATTTCCTTGTAAATCAACATATCTTAAAACTAAAGAGAGTTGGTCTGTATGTGTTATGTCTGGAGTAAAGTCAACAATAATTCCAAAATATTTAGCTTTCTTAATTTCAGCTAATATTTCATCTAACACTTTTTTTGACATGAGTTCAATGAATTCTCCGACAATTGTTGAAGAAAAATAACTAACTTTTCCTTTACCTTTATTTCCATGAGTAGTGATATGCTCAGCCAGAAATAAATCAAAAGTGCTTAATAATTCGATGATTCCGAGGAAATTTCCATTATGTACAGAGCCAAATGTTTCATTAGTTCCAAAGAAGGGAAGCCCTCTTTGTGAAATAAATTTTACAACAGCTACAACTCTGTACAATACTTGTTTCCAGTAATTTCCTTCTGCTTTATGTTGCTCAACAAGGCTGCAGTCAATACGACCTATTATTGCTGAGCGCTGTGAAAATGAATACACTGATTCTCTATGAAAAGGTGAATTTTCGTGAGAGGACAACCTTTTGCTGACATTTCTCCAATCTGAAAAACCATTCTTACAAAGAGCTTGGTCACTTGAACTATATAACTTACAAATATCGCAAAATACTGCATTACTGCTTGGCGAATACAGCAACCAATCTCTTCGGATTTTTTCTCCATTTTTTTTCACACGGAAGAAATTATTAGAGGAGCACATTCTTTCCTTTCCACCAAGTGTTCGTGTAGAATTTTCCAAGTAATCAATATTTTGGCAGGGTTTATTTAGAATAAAAAACTCTCTTAATGTATCACTGACTGGAGGCCACAATGCTACATCATTATAATTATAAACAGGATCAGTATTTGATGCTGATGGTCCAGAGTCAGTTTCAATTGAATCGCCAGAGTCATTATTGCAACTGGAAGTAATAGCTTGAATTTCACCAACATTACAAAATGCAGTATGCACAGTTAATTGATTGTCCTCTGGAAATTCATCATTTGGTACACATATATCCTTGTTGTAATTCTGATGATCGCCTGGTATCGGCACACAACTATCCACAGTTAACTGATTGTCCTTGGGAAATTCATCATTGGGAACACATGTATCATTCTTATTCTGATGATCGTTTGGTACCGGCACATATCGGTCAGTTTCCAAGAGAGTTTCTGGTTTTTTCCCAAACAGAAAATTCTGTATTGAATCTTTAAGTTTTTTCCTAGTTATCTCATTTTCAGCTTGCCGCTTACGCTTGCAACATCCAGATTGATATTGTCTTTTTTTTTCCATTATTTTACCATACAGCTTTTATTTGTGCTTAAAACGGCATATTAAATTAAAATTAACTTAAAAACATAAAATATGAAAAATTGCAAATTAACACGTGTATATATCACGAGGATTCGAGCACAAGCATTAAACAAGCGGTTTGAAACACAAATACGGTTTCAGTTAGTTTTACTCAATGAAATGTGCAAAGTTCATAAAGGAAGGGCACAGCTATCTTACAATAGGTGAATCGCATGTATCCCCGCCTCCTTATGTAGTGACGTCAATGCGTATGCGATAGCGAGATTAGATCGGCAAATAGACCCCTTGCACGTTACGTCACATGCTTCATCTGGCGCCCAAACATAAGGGAAATGTGGTGTTTTCACATTTGAGTTTCACAAATTAAATAAAGTTTCGTTTTTTTTTTTTTTTTTTTTTTTTTTTTTTTTTTTTTATTAATTGAATTTTGTTTTTCTAAAAATTAGTTTTGAAAAGTAAATTTGGGGGGCCCCTTTGTATTTCAATGTGTAAGCATGGGCTTCACGGGCTTACTCGGTAAACAGGAAACAGGGCCTGCCAACAAAATGTGATAAATGAGAAGCTGGACATCGTTCTCGTTGTTTAAATGGTAGAGCACTTGAGGCGCTTTTCCGAGGGTTCCGGGTTCGATCCCCGGATTGAAAGTTTTTTTTTCACAATGTTTGGTTCTACGACTTGTCAGTAATGTGATAGTCAAATATTCAGTAATTTCAAGCGTAATTTCACTGCTGAAAAATTAATTATAATTAAATGATAAGATAGTAGGTTTTATTTTATTTTCTTTATCAGACCTTTAAAGACATCTCTTTGTTAAAAAGTTAAATGCTTAAATCGAAGAAAAAAAATGAGAATAAAAAAAAAATAAATAAAAATAAGTAAAAATAAATAAAGGAGAATATTTTTTTTTAGAAATTTAAGAAAGGAAAAAATGTTATTAAAATATGGGATTTGTAATTTTATATATTCCGCGAAGAGACAAATCAGAAAATGGTTTTATATGTATTATGATCATAAACGTTTGAGAACATAAAATATCTAAAAAGTAAAAGTTTTTTTTTTTTTTCATATATTAAAAAAGAAGGCACTATTTGGTTTCCCCGTCGACCATTTTCGCCAAATTATAAAAATCGTCAAACTATGCATGTTGATGTTATCTTTAAGTGAAACATTAATAAAAAATACAAATAAAAGTGGAAATAAAAACCACTTGATGACGTTTTAAACACGTGCATCGTATTCAATGTCATTGGATGCGATCATCCATTATTGGCATTTACTTTGGCGATAGTTTTTTGGGTGGACGGGATAATCAAGTAGTACCAAAAAGAAATACTTGTTTAATTTAAATCATGTTTTTATTGCATTTTTTATGATAATGGGTTTTTTTTTCTCCTTTTCTTACGATGAATAAAAGTAAATAACATGAGTATAAATATTAAAAAAACTTGCTTAGTGTACTTTAATCGAATATGATATTTCTTGCTTAAACTTTGTTTTCATTATCCATTTTACATGGCCATCTTATTTTTTAACTTAGCAAACATATTATTATTATTATTATTATTATTATTATTATTATTATTATTATTATTATTATTATTATTCAATGTACTTTGAGAAGCAACCGATTTGAAAATTCCTTTAACTGTATTACCCTCAACTATTTTGTGTGAACTTAATAACATCTATTAGTTAAAATATATTTTTCAATTAAAACAAGTTGGAAATTGCACGTGAAGCGTAGCAAATGGGGTGCATTCGTACGATAACGAAGTTTTAAAAATATCACTCTCACATATCAATCTCATAAAATTGTAAATAGTGAATTACAATTAATCGCGTATCAAACAATATTCTCCCTATACCATTATGTAATGGAATACCTTTGTGTGGCCTTGAAAATCAATAACAAATGCTCTTTGCACCACAGATTATGCAAAATGTACATTACAATATGCACTTTATAGATGCATATAGATTTTATTATCTTCGAATGAGTGCAATACCATTAAAATGCATTTGAAACATTTTTCCCCCATTGACCGTAATGTAACGGAATCTTTTTCAATGTCCCTGTAATTGATCTAAGCATCCGTTTTTCATAAAATTTTAAATGATTCGACAGAATTACGTAATAATTGTACATTTTAAATTTTTAACGATTCGGTTGGGTAATTTTTGCGTTGTTATATACGGACATAGTTATTGCGTTGTTATATGTTCTATCCTTTGTCCTCGCAAAGGACCGAACGGTCTTACTGTCTTGCGCGACAGCACTGCCACCGATAGGCGACCACGGATAGCGTCAAAATTGTCTACCTACGTCCCGAATGCCTTGGATAGAGGTCTGCACGGGCCGGGTTCGGGCCGATTTTCATTAAAAGGCAATCGGGCCGGGCCGGACAGGCCTAGTCACTAATCTTTTCGGGCCGGGCTCGGGCCTTAATTTTTTTCCTGGAGTATCGGGCCGGGCCTAGTCTAACTTATTTTTTCCGTACGAAGCCGAGACTGATTTCGTTCTTCCTAGTCTTCACGGACCAAAATAATCAGTTCCTGTTGAGTCTTTCCGTATGAAAATCCTTTTCTCGACGTGGAAAAGTCTGTTCATAAATCAGTAAAGTTCGGCTTGATTCAAAATTTTTTTGCAAAATAGACATATACTTTTAAGTCGTCATTACTCTACAATTAAACATTAGAATTTATTCTTTTTAAAAGAATCGTAGATCACTAGCGTCTTAAAATAGAATTAAATATATATATATATAAAAAAAAAAAAACATGATTATGACGGAATTTTTGTTTAGACTGAAAACCGCTAATTTCTTTTAGACTGTTCATTCATACAAATTGATTACAACAATATGCGAAAAAATATATGTATTAAACATTTACATCTGCTAAGAAGGAAACTTTTTTTTCCAATGTCTTAGAATATTTTACTTTTACCATATACCATTTTTTAGATTTTTTTTAATGTATTAATAATACTAATGATAACTGAAAGATTTACATACAACAAAAAAAGGTTCATTAAAAGTGTAAATATCGCAGCCTATGGCACTTCTGCATAAATAGAGATTATAAACATGAAAGAAAAAAAAGAGACTAATATAAGTTTTTTTGGTCTGAACTCTTCCGTTAGAGTAAAGATCAATGTTCTGTAGAAATTCACCAGAGCCGGGCTACGTTCGGGCCGGGCCGGGCTCGGGCCGAAATTTCAACTTTCGGGCCGGACCGGGTCGGGCCAATATATCTTTCGTTCGAGCCGGGCCGGGAATTTCGGCCCGTGCAGACCTCTAGCCTTGGACTCTAAATGGAAAAGGAAAAAAATAAGAGAGAAATTGAAACCGGATAAATTAAAGACACTGAAAAACGTTTAATGGGTGGGAAGGGCGATTAAACTAGTGATTTCTTCATTCCGAATATATTTGCGGGTCAACCCCGTGTTGAGCGGTCCATCTTCGACGGCGACCCCTCCCTACGTCCCGAACACATTTTCAGAAAGAATCATGTTTTGAGCACCAGCCTTGGCGAGTTGGCGAAAGCGAGAACGTTTAGCTAGCGGCATCGCCAAACGCCAATCGTCATTTTGTTTTGATGTTTTAAACTATGTTTTAATCGTAAACAACGGTGGATAACATTTCCTCATATTATAGTCTTTGCTTGATAACATTTACGGAAAAATGTAATAATAATAAACAATAACAATAAGCGCGTAATAACAATAAGCGCGATCTCTTTGCAGAAGGATTGCTATCCGCTAGGCGTTTGACGTCACAAACAAGAAAGGGTGCGTAGCATCGACTTCATCTCCGCGCCAATCGTTGTTCTGGCGATAAGGTGCTCAAAACGTGATTCTTTCTGAAAATGCGTCCCGAACAGTCCTACTCCTTTTTTTTTCTTCTCATATAAAGAAAATTTTTAAATGCACATTTCAAAATAAAAATTTAAGACACAGATGACAGTACTAAAAAGTATGCAATTTCCAAGTTCAGTTATAGACTGTTTTACTAATTAAAAAAAAATAATAATAAAGAACTTTTATCGAAAAAGAAAAAAAAACTTTCGAAATATAAATATAATTAGAAGGTACTACATAGCTATCCCGTCGACCAAAAAACTACCGCCAAATTCTAAGAGTAAATGTTAATAATGGGTCACCCTATGTGTCACATTCATTTGCTATTTCACACGAAATACATGTGTTTGTTACGTCATCAATTCATTCTAAATTCGATCCTTTATTTGTATTTTTATTAATGCTTTACTAATTAATTTATTATTTCATTATTTAAAATAAAAATTAAGTAAATTTGTATAACTTGGCTAATAGCTAAGTGAACTTGGTCGACGGGATAACCAAATAGTAACTATATAAATACAATTAGAATAATATACACTGGTATTTTTACAGAGTGGTAAAATTATCATACGAATTCAATTTTTCAAACTGAGCGCAAAAATAGAGGAAGATAGTATATTTTTTTTCCTTCTCTTAGGTTATCAGTCAATAAATAAATAATGAAAAATGAAAATAAGTTGGAAATTGCACTTGAACGTAGCAAATGAGGTGCGTTCGTACGATAACGAAGTTTTAAAAATATTCAGATCTTGTTTATACAGTAGAGCGTACTTCGGATAGAGTCTAGCAGTCGAAATCTTTGTGTTTCTGTAAATATGCAGGAAGTAATTTTTATCACACCTCAGAAACGTATATCTTATTCATAAAATGTGAAATAGTTGAATATAATTAAAACACGCCCCAAACAATGTTTCCCCGTATAGCATTATGTAGTGGAATACTTTTGTGTGACCCTGTAATTTGTTAATAAAAATTCTTTGCATCACAGATTGTGCAGAATGCATATTTTAGTATATATTTCATAGATTCATGCCAATTCTATTATGTTCGAATGAGTGTAACACCATTAAAATGCATTTGAAACTTTTTTCTCATTGACCGTCATGTAATGGAATACTTTTGATTGTCCCTGTAAATGATCTATGCATCCGATTTTCATAACATTTGAAGTGACTCGACAAAGTTACGTAATAATTATATGTTTTAAATTTCAAACGATTAAAATGCATTTGAAACTTTTTTCCCCATTGACCGTAATGTAACGGAATCCTTTTGATTGTCCCTGTAACTGATTTATGCATCCGATTTTCATAAAATTTGAAATGACTCGACAAAATTATGTTATAATTATATATTTTAACTTTGAAACGATTCGGTTGGATAGTTTTTGCGTTGTTATATGCGGACAGACAGACAGACGGACGGGCTGAGCGACAACAATAGGTGCTACGTATTTACATAATTACGAACGCACCTAAAAAAGGATGAAATGTTACTTAAATAGAAACAATTTTACTAGTAATAATACTAATAAATTGAAATTTAACTAGTTGGATGTGCCAATCCCAAAACTTTCTTCTATCTCATACGTACATTTAAATATTAAAAAATATATATTTACTCATTTTAATGCTTTAATAATTTTAATTCAATACCATACCAACTTTGATTTTCATCTTAAATTTCTGCTTCAACCAATTAATCGGAATAAAAACGAATTTCCGTATCTGTACGAGCCGATGGACAATGGAATGATAGGCAGATTTATTTTTTTTAATTCAGGGAGGCCTTACTTGCCTTACCAAAAAATAATTACATACAAAAAAATAGTTCAGTTCGAGAACTAACTTCATACACTTCTAAGTGGTGCAATATTGAAATTGTCATAAAATTCGCGATTGCAGCGCCCCCTTCCGGCGGATTTTTTTCAAATTCAGGGAGGACCAACTAGCCATAGTCATACACATACACAAAAAATTTGGTTCAATTCGATGCATAACTTCATATATTTTGGTCGGTACAATATTGAAAATGGCACAAAAATCGCGATTGCAGCGCTCCCTTCCGACGGATTTTTTCAAATTCAGGGTGGACCAACTAGCCATAGTCATACACTTATACAAAAAATTTGGTTCAATTCGATGCATAACTTCATATACTTTTGGTCGGTACAATATTGAAAATAGCACAAAAATCGCGATTGAAGCGTCCCCTTCCGACGGATTTTTTCAAATTCAGGGTGGACCAACTAGCCATAGTCATACACTTATACAAAAAATTTGGTTCAATTCGATGCATAACTTCATATATTTTGGTCGGTACAATATTGAAAATGGCACAAAAATCGCGATTGAAGCGTCCCCTTCCGACGGATTTTTTTCAAATTCAGGGAGGACAAACTAGCCATAGTCATACACTTACACAAAAAAATTGGTTCAACTCGATGTTTAACTTCATATACTTTTGGTCGGTACAATACTGAAAATGGCACAAAAATCGCGATTGAATCGTCCCCTTCCGACGGATTTTTTTCAAATTCAGGGAGGACCAACTAGCCATAGTCATACACTTACACAAAAAATTTGGTTCAATTCGATGCATAACTTCATATACTTTTGGTCGGTAAAATATTGAAAATAGCACAAAAATCGCGATTGCAGCGCCCCCTTCCGACGGAATATTTCAAAACTGAAGGAGGACCTGCTTGCCACAGCCAAAAACATTCACGAAAAATTTGGTTAAATTCTATGCATAATTTCATACACTTTTTGATGGTAGAATAGCGACATACAGACACACAGACACACCGACAGACAGACATTTTGTAAAAACATGTTTTTTGGAATCTCTGACCTCTAAAACGTGTAAATCCGTCGAAAACCGGAAGTCGAAAAAAATTTCGATTACAATACTTTCTTCTATTGAAGATAGAAGAAAGTAAAAAGGTAGGAAATTAAAATCGGTACGGATCTTTAAAATCAAATTTCCCTCGAAACGTTTGCTATAATCATATGAAATAAAGTTATAGAACTTTTTCATTAAAACAAAAATAATTAATTAAAAAACTGATTTTGAGGGGCATTTTACCAAAATTTGGTGGGGTTGACGAAGGGAAATTTTGGTGGGAATTTGAAATTTGAATTCAGTGAGTAAAGAAACATAAATTAAGCCTTTTCCCGGAACTACCAAGAATTTTGCCAGACAAAATCCTCTGTTGCCTGAAGTGCAGCTGCGTTCCAAATCTGAGACTGTTTATGAACAAGACTTTCCGACATTTCTGTTCGCTAGTTAGAAAATGAAACGTTAAAGCGATCCAGTTGCTCGGTTTTACGGATAACGTCGGATAATTTACATAGAGAAATTTTTTGTTTCAATCTTTTTCTTCCTACTTTCTAGCATGAAAAAAAAAGTAAATTAGCTTTCCTACATTTACAACAATTACCTTTAATAACTTGTTCTAAAAAAAAAAAAAAAAAAAAAATATTATAGACTTTTGCGCATTTTAAGGGAACCTGAAGGATGAATACTAAGCTTACCATTAAATTGTCTTAAACAGGTCCGTATAAAGCTAACACACTATAAGCAAACGGTTCTTGTAAAGTATTTATTTGTGCTTTTTTCCTCCGTATGCGATACACTCTTTCGATTGCTAAGTAACTATGGAACAGCGACTCCTCCCATCTTGAAATGCAAATGTAGGATGGTGGACGTTGCTGGTTGAAGTTCCCTTTGATAGTAATGAAAATCGAGATCGACCATTGTCGT
This sequence comes from Maratus speculifer, assembly GCA_964019185.1. Classification (NCBI taxonomy): domain Eukaryota; kingdom Metazoa; phylum Arthropoda; class Arachnida; order Araneae; family Salticidae; genus Maratus; species Maratus speculifer. The sequence continues at coordinate 346,748,931 of OZ025296.1, forward strand.
GAGTATACTTTGATCTGAGATTTCGCACACTTTAGTAATTTCGTTTTAAAAAAGCTAGAAACTGTCGCGCGTTCTCGGAACATTCGCATTTTAAATGTTTTCTGCTTTCGATTAAAATGAAAACAAACCCATTCCCTAAAGACCTATCGTGCGCCATCATCAACAGACCCTGACATTTATTTTTCATTTACAGAGACACGCAAAAGTATTCTGTTACAGCGCGGACAGATATATATTTCACTCTATGAAAGAAATAAAATTCTTAACATTATACACAATGAGTGCTGGAGAATGTTGCATAATCTATGTTTGTCGTTCTTGTTCTTATGTCTCTTATCCGAACACAATCTGACATTAAAAGCTGATTTGAGAAAGGTTTTTTTTTTGGGGGGGGGGAGGGGGGAAATGGATGAAATTTCAATATTATTACCAACTTATAAAGTAAAAGATACAATATAATTTTTTAATTAATAATTACTTTAAAAAATTATATTATTTCGAAAATAAAAGGTTTGCAAAATCAAAATAAAATAATTAATTGTAAAAAGTAGACCATTTTTTTACATCTTCGAAATTATTTATTTGATGCTTAAACTGCAAATTTCTATCATGAATATTGAGGAGACAACAGGGGGTTAGTAAATAATTTTGTATAATTAAAAAAAAAATCCCTTCTATTTAACGTTTTTAAAAGCATACAAAATATCTGAGTTTTGTTAGTGATATTCCGACATTCTAAATTAGAAATGACTATTTTCAATTTCATTAATGGATGGGGAAGAACTTACAATTGTTTCGGAACTTTCATTTTCACTAGTTTTATAAAAATTCATTTCAACCCGGAAAAAATTTAAAGTTCTTTTTTATTTATAAAAAATGATAGTTTAAGTGACGTTTTTTATAAAGACGTATCATGTATACGAATAACATTGAGTCCCATTTTTGCGCGCGTATTCAAAGCAAACACTTTTCTGCCGTAACTTCCCTTCTATCGTAGATTTGCGGACCGCAGCTAAATTCGCGAAACAGAGCAAACACCTGCGGACCGTTTCTCTCCCGTAGCTGAGCGTGTCACGTGATCACTTTTACGGAAGCCATGAGGCTCTCGTAAAGTGTAAAGTCGTTCGTAACAAAGATGGCGGCGTTGTATGCAGAGACATGTGACGCTCGAAATCGCGCTTCTTTTCAACTGAAAATGCTGTTATAGTTATTTGTATGCAGCAAATAAAAGAATATATACATCATAAATCACTTCCAGTCAAGTAAATCATATTTAAAAAGAAGGATTAATTTACGGATTTTCATTTTAAAGACAGGTATGTGAAATGTTTTCCAGTGCTATGTTATTGTTTGATATGTTGTATTATTATAAATCACTTCTTAACACTTTTTGAGTACTGCTATAAAACCCTGCTATAATTTTACTTCTTTAGTCATTACCAAAATAAGATATACTAATAGAAATCTGATGTTGACAGTTTTGAATTTTATCTCGTAAAAGCAAAATGTTATCGCATCTATTGAAAAATATTTGTTTACTTTTGGTAAAACTGATATCTATGCAGTTTCTCAAAATTTAATAATAAAATTTTGCTCTTTTCGCGATTAATCCCCAATAATTAGATTTCATAATGCCTAATAATTTAAAAAAGCTGTCACATCAATTGCTGTATTTAAAAGAAAAAAATCCTTCTTTTTCTGCAAGTGAGCAATTAGAGAATTTCTGTGATTCACGAATGATTGATTTTTGATTAGATGTAGCGTATTAATTTGATGTTAACTTTGAAACAAATTTTAAATGCACATATAGGAAATAAATTTTGAAAAGTTAATAATTCGAAAAGTTACTTTTATTAATTAAACACTGTTTCTTATCGAGATTTTCGTTTTTAAAGTTTATCTGTGCAATGAAGAAGTAAAAATGTATCTGATTATATAGTATAAATTATTAAAAAAATAATAAATCATAATTCTTGAAATTATATTTTAACATCTGTAAATATCTTGAAAATTATTATTTTTTTTTTTCTAGTATAATACAACATGTTAATAATAATAATAATAATGCACTGAAAACATCTCACATTGTGACTGGTTGAGTGTATGTTAGAATGTATGAATGAATATTGATTATGTGAAAGTATTTCATTCATTTATTTTAAATATTATTACTTATTTGGTTTAAGGGGGGGGGGGGGCATAAATCTCTTAACATTACATGTAAGAGTAATAATAAAGTGATAATAAACACTACTACTCAGTTTGCAGGTAACAAAAATTATTTTCAAACTGAAAAAATCTGATTACCTAAAAGCTATTTAATGATGTTTGTTAAAAAATTTAAAAGTTTAAGTAAAATGACTTTAATATTTCGGAATAAATAATATTAACATCTTAATTGATATTTAATTTTCTTGTACTTGTTGGCAATATATATATATATCCTTCTGCATAATACATTTCTCAAATATATTAATACATGCAAGAAATTACCAACTTTAATTATTTTAATATAAATATTATCAATTGAAATGAACTTTTTATAGGTTTATACCACAAGCTTACTATATTAATTATAGCAGTTTTTTAGAGTTAGATATTTTCTCTAGCATAAACAATTTGATTAAAGTTCTGAGCTTTCCAAGATTGTTAATTATATTTATAAATACACTAATTAAGAGACATCGGTAAATATGTTATCAAGAAATTTAATGTTTAAATATTCTACACAAAATAATTTTCTTTTATTTTTATTAGTGTTTCCCTTAATTTGTTACAAAACTATAAATCACTTCCTGTTCCTGCAATCCTTTACCATTGAAATATAAAATCTGAAACTTTCCGCGAGAGGGGGGGGGGGAAGGGAATTGCACTTTTTTTACCTCTGAAAACACAAAATCTTAAATCTTCCGGGGCGATCATTGCTCTGAGAGAATGCCCCCTGATCATTTCCTATTCATGCACTTTTTTACCAATGAAAATACAAAATCTCAAACCTTCCTCGGGGAGGGGGGGATAATTGCACTTTTTTTACCAATGAAAAGACAAAATCTTAAATCATCCGGGGCGATCATTGCTCTGGGGGAATGGTCCCTCCATTGATCACTTCCTATCCCTGCACTCCTTTACCATTGAAAATACAAAAACTCAAATCTTCCGCGGGGGGGGGGGGGGAATAACTGCACTTTTTTTACCAATGAAAACACAAAATCTTAAATCTTCCGGGGCGATCATTGCTCTGAGGGAATGCCCCCCTGATCATTTCCTATTCATGCGCTCCTTTACCAATGAAAATAGAAAATCTCAAACCTTCCGCGGGGAGGGGGGTGGGATAATTGCAGTTTTTTACCAATGAAAACACAAAATCTCAAATCATCCGGGGCGATCATTGCTCTTGGGGAATGGTCCCTCCATTGATCACTTCCTATCCCTGCACTCCTTTACCATTGAAAATACAAAACTCAAATCTTCCTGGGGAGGGGGGATGCCATTGCCTGAAATCAATACTGCATCTGATTGCTTTTTTGGAAGTTCCAATGTACTAATTTATTATTACTAATGTATTAATCTTTTTTTTTTTTAAATGTATTTAATTCTGTGAAAAAATATCATCATAGAAAAGCCTAAAATTGAAAGTAAAATGTTACCACCGTTCCATAACTTTACATTATTGTATTTTTTGTTGATAAGAAAATAGATGATACATTAAAGGGAATGGGTTAGAGCAATAAAAATAATAGTATGCAATATAAGACTGTTATTAAAATATTCCACGAATTTTAAATATTTTTCAATCTAACATTTAAAAGAATTATTCATCGTCAACTGATCAGCTAAATCTGAGTTCTAGACATTTTTTTCCAGGAGAGATATCTGTGGCTCTGAGGGGGGGGGGGGCTTTTCTGCCATTGCAAACAAAATCTCAAATCTTCCGTGGGGAAACTCGTTGCTCCGGGAGAGGGGATGTCCTAGAGCAATTAAAATATTAATATGTAATATGAGCTTGTTATTTAAATAATTCTTTGATTTTAAATATTTTTAAATCTAACATTAAAATGAAATGTTCTTCTTCAACCGATCAACTAAGTCCAGTTTCTAGATATTTTTCTCCAGGACGGATATCTGTGGCTCCAGGGGGGGGGGGGGTGTACTTTTTTACCATTGAAAACACAAAATCTCAAATCTTCCGTGAGGGAACTCATTGCTCCGGGGGAATATCCTAAAAGCAATTAAAATATTAATATGCAATATGAGCTTGTTATTTAAATAATTCTTAGATTTTAACTATTTTTAAATTTAAAATTTAAAAGAAATATTTTTCAACTAGCCTGCTAGTCTGGGTTCTAAAAGACAGACACGATAAGTCACTGATAAGATAACATAGAGCGTATGAACAATTATTCAAAACATTATATTTTGTCCCTTTAAAAATTGACGTCTTTTCATTGGTTAAAACATTCTAACATTCGATTAAAAATCGATTCTGTTATTCTACAATTGTACGCGACGTCATCAGTTGCGGAAGGTGAAAGATGTTTGGCCAGAATCGCGTCTTCGAATTCTTTCCCCCTATCTTCCGTAAACCCCCCCGTTTGCAGAACAGCTTTCGTAACTTTGCGGACGTTTGCTCTGAATACGCGCGTTGGTGATTCAATGTGTTCTGAAAATTAATAAGAGAATGTATTAGGTCTTGGAATTTCATGATCCGGAAATCCTTCGATATCAGTATTATAGAAAATCTTTCATTATAAAAGACGGAATTTCGTGTTTTGAACTATATATTTTTTATATAAAAAGATATAGTCTGGTATTTAACCTGGCAAATAATGGTACGGATTACTCAAAGTAATGGAGAGAAAAAATTTGATACTTTGTTTAATTAAAAAGATCTTGATTTAAAAAATTTGTTGTTAACTTGTGTTAAAAAATCTGCGCTTTAAGTTTCATAAAAAAATATTAATGAACGTGTGAATTACAGTTGAATATTTAAAGTTCCGTTAAAAATTGGAAATATATTTAATATTTTATCCTTTTGAGATTGATTCTTTTGGATGGATTCTTTTGAGATGGATGAGCTAACTTTAAAAGAAATCAATTCAAAAAAGAAAAAAGTCTAGAAATGTTTTATTTGAAAAAAAAAAAAAAAAAAAAAAAAAAAAAAAAACTGTCGGTTGTCTGCATTCTCTCTCGCTAGAAGCTTTTATCTTAAAAAGACATTGAATACCAAAGCTGGTGATTCATGTCCAAACGAAGGATTTCGAGAAAGATTGCTTTCTTTTAACATATTTAGACTTCAGAAAAAAATAAGTCTTCAAAAATCTGTCCAGTGATGCATTCCACTCATGTCAAGAATCGAAGGAACACCAAGTCACTCTAAGAAACTTACGAAATATGAAAAATATAAAAACACATGACACATTCGGCCGCTCCGACTCGACATAGGCATAAAAAATTTGCTTAAAAAAATTTAATTTAACAAATTACAGTGACGATTTGGACCATGATATCTACTTATAAATATACTATCATTTTATACTATTATTTATTATTTTCATATATACTTTTAAACGACTTATAAATAAGTTCGATGTTTAAATTAATAAACATCTTTTTTATGATGAACACAACGAGTCATATATTAAATACGCCATGCATTAAACATTAATTTTCCCGGGCGAATGATAAAAAAAAAAAAAAAAAAAAAAAAACAGTAATTTATAGACGTACAACTTTAACTGTTTAAAATGTGCATTTTTATTAGATGGAGCTCATCAGACTGACTTCAGAAAGCCTCCTATTCCGTGCGACATGGATTCAAAATTAATTTTCCTGGATTCATCCTAAACAAATTTCAAACCAAATTTCAGTTTTACTATTTTCCGAACCGCAACATTTTAAACTTCTAAACATCGCACATTTTAGATCTTTACACAGCTCGTAGAGAAAAAAAAAATGTACTTTTAAATGAAATTTGTTTGAAATATTTATCACAATTTGCATACAAATTATTTTTTTTTTTAATTTTTATTGCAATTTTTTGACATTGTAGCAACAGAAGTATCCCATTTTTGGACATTATACATGGACCAATCAAATAACGAATTAAAAAAAAAAAAAAAAAAAGTATTCCATTTTTGGAACATTAAACATGGATCGATAAGAAAACGAATAAAATAAAAAGTTGCGGAAGTCAATCAATAAAAAGATTCAGATTTCCCAGTTTTCTACCGAGGACAACGACTATTTCCTAAATAGTTAAAAAAAAAAAAAAAAAAACAGTGGTGTGGCATTGATTTTAATCATTTCAGTTTTTTTTTCTTTTCTTTTTTTCTTTCTTTCTTTTTTTTTTTGTGAAACTATTTATCTTTCTGGATTGAAGTGGAAAATACTATATTAAATTTTAAAGTGCATGTGGTGCGGCGGTAGACTAAAGCAGCCTTTCCCGAATCCGCTTCGGTTCAAATATATTATTACGAGGGCTGCGGAACCCAAAGGGATAAATGGACGACTCCGACTACAATTCGACAATAACAATTACTTTTATTAATTTAAATTACACATGATTGGTTTAATTTCACTTCAAATTGTCTAACAAAAAAGCAGGAATCGGTGTCGGCTTTTATTTAGCGACTGCGAAACTTTTGTTAAAAAATGGTGTTGTCTTTGACTCTGCAACATTTATTCATGAAATCTTGCTTAAAAGCTCAAAACACATCATTCTTTTCCATTACCTCTTCAGACCGGATGGATCTTAATAAAATTTTTTGACATATAATATATATATATATATATATATAAGGAAATGGTGTGGATGGCACGTAAAAAATGCAAGAACTAAACAAAATAGAAATTTATATCTTATAGCACTTTTTTAGCGAGCTTCCTGTTACATAAAAATGGCTTGCAGCAGAAACGTACGAATATGAAAACGTAAATAATTTTATGATGCATTAAAATATCATTTCTTAAGAAATGATTATTATTAGTAAAAATTTTAGCATTAGTAGTGAAATGCATTAGTAGTAAAAAATTATTATGCAATTATTTTAAGTTCTTGCAGTGATTCTGAAATGCAAAAGAAATAAAAGAAAAGATAAAAAAAAATCCCTCAGAAATTGTCCAAAAATGTACTTTTTGAGCTCGCGTGTATCGTTACATTTTATGTAATTTCATGAACAAAAAATGAATTTCAATTTTTTTCTCTCTTTCAATATTTCTTAGTTGTTAATATAATTTCGTTAATATAAATTCATAACTGAAAAAAGAATAAATAAAATAAATCCTGGAGTCTGAAGAGGTTAAGGTACAGGCAAACATTTTCGATGTGAAAAAAATTTCCTCTAGAGCATTGTAGTGAAAATGGCAACAAATCCACCCAGCATTAACATTTGGATCTGGAGATGGGCGGAGCAACCGCTTCATAATTGGCAATCAAATGAGAAGGGTGTTTCCCCAGTAAACCTCCGCCCCCCTCGACTACGATGTTCCTTCATTTTCATCACGGAGTAAGAGACAGGAGGGGAAACTTAATACAAGTGATCTACTGAAAACGCAAAGCGATATTTTGATAAATACAGAGGGCGCCACCGTAGATGGTAGTCTGTCGATCGAGGCTATTCAATGCTTTTCAATGGGAAAAGTAATAATTTAAAAAAAAAATTTACTAAAAAACTGAAATTTTAGAAAGTCGTACAAGTAGAAATCTGATTAATTGTAGTTTTCTACATAAGATACATATTTTTTAAATGTATTTGGCTTTTCGATTGCTTTGTCAAAACTTTTAAAGTGCGATATCATTCTGGGAAAAACCAGAAGGAAGGTCATTTAAAAACATTGAATATTGTGGATTATTCTACAGCCAAGAATAGACTTATGACTTTTAGAAATTAAAATAAATAATTTAACTTTTTGGAGTAAATTTCAATCTCGCGTATAGTCTTTATATCTTTTAATTAATTTGATAATGCATAACGTTTGATATCCATGCAATTAATGGGTACTTCAGTCAAATGAAAAGATTCGTTCGATAATGCTTATGAAAAAAATTATAAAGATATCTCCGTTGGAAATCAATATATATATATATATATATATATATAATATATATATATATATATATACACAGGGTGTCCGAAAAGTCTGGAAACGGTCGAATAACTCGAAAAATACATATGAAATTGAAAAACGTAAATATACGTGTTAAATATTTTTAAATAAGCTACTCAGTGATACCAAATTTGACCTTCGTAAACGATCCCCTGGGGGTCAGAGGGGGTCCAACTTTGAAATCTTAAATAACCCCCATTTTTTATTGCAGATTCGGATTCTACGGACAAAAATACGTAACTTTTGTATTTGATGTTTATTTCGAATCCTCGTTTATCACGGTGTAATTGGGCATATTAAATCGATACATATTTCGGCTTTTCCAACGGGATTTTCCCTAATCGAAACTAATTGGGGAGAATTTATGACATCAAATTCCTCGTCTTTTGCAATAATAGCGTTTCCTGAAAATCACCCGTGCCGATTATTTCGGTAGTGCTACACAGTCAAAAATTTGATCCATTTGCTGTAGCGTCACTCCACAGCTTTTATAGAATATCTCTTTCATGACCAATGAGAATGCTCCATAACACAGTAAAGTACACTGTAAAAAATTGACCCTTTTGCTGCTTCGTCACTCCACCGCTTTTATAGAAAACGATTATTTTACTGTGTTATGGAGATGGAGCATTCTCATTGGTCACAAAAGAGATATTCTATAATAGCTGTGGAGTGACGCTGCAGCAAATGGGTCAAATTTTTAGCAGTGTAGCACTATTGAAATAATCGCCACGGGTGATTTTCAGGAAACGCTATTCCTACAAAAGACGAGGAATTTGACGTCAAAAATTCTGCCCAATCAGTTTCGATTAGGGAAAATCCCGTTGGAAAAGCGGGAATATGTATCGATTTAATATGCTCGATTACACCGTGATAAACGAAGATTTGAAATAAACATCAAATACAAAAGTTACGTATTTTTGTCCGTAGAATCCGAATCTGCAATAAAAAATGGAGGTTATAATTTAAGATTTCAAAGTTGGACCCCCTCTGACCCCCAGGGGGTCGCTTTCGAAGGTCAAATTTAGTATCACAGAGTAGCTTATTTAACACGTATATTTACGTTTTTCAATCTCATATGTATTTCTCGAGTTATTCGGCCGTTTCCAGACTTTTCGGACACCCTGTATATATATATATATATATTACAAATTTTAAATTTTTTATTCACCAAAACTAACCTATGTACTATCTTAATTTCTTTATAATAATATTCCGTACTTACTTCAACTTATTAAATTAAAATCTTGTTTCTAGATCTAATCTGTTAATCTTTATGGAAACGATATAAATACTTAATTCGCCTTAAAAAGCATTATTTCCAGTATGCGTAAATTTAAAAGATGGCTCTAAATTAAAAATATTCTTAATTAAACTTTATTTCTTAATATTCCAAATAAAACTCATTTTTTCAATGTTTTTATCAACCCTTTTTAAGAAAGTCTTATTAAATTTATTCCAAAACCATACCTTTCAAAAAATATTATTATTTTATTTTATCTATTTATTTTTTTTCCCTCAGTCAACATTTGATATTGTGCATATCAATAAATTCCTTTCTTTTCTTTTTCTCTTAAAATTAATAGTCTAAAAAAATCATCTGCCTAAGATATTTAAAATTCTGAGTCGATTATAAATTGGTTAAATACTATTTTTTTTTAATAAAATTGTTGTCTGTCAAATATTAATCTCGACTCTGGGTATGAGTTATGTTTACATAAAAGAATCATGGTTTGAGATTAAAGAATGTTCTAGAATTTTCTTTTTAGATTTAAAAGGAGGAAGCCTCGAGAGGTGGTAAGAAGGATTTTTGGGTTCTCTCTTCCATGAGTACGGCTGGATGTAGTAAATGATGGAATATTTTTTGGATGTTTCGGTAAAAGATCGTCTGCGAAAGGAACTTTTCTCTCTATTATAGCTACAGTTTAATAAAATGAACTTGCAGAAGCCAGGGAGTGACTATTTGGATCTTCTACATTTATTTATTTTGTTTTTTTTTTTCTCGCTGGCCATGACTTCTGTGCGGAGAAAGGCAAACCTGGCGATGATGTTTCTGCCCCCTAACTTTAAAATGTCACACACACACACATGTATATATATATTTGGATTGGATAACTGAGATTGATCTGAGATTCATCGTTTTTTACTTTTTCGATTTTGGTTGCAGATACATACATATTTTTTTTTAGGGTGCTTTCGTTTTCCAAACCGGTTCCGAAAATAAATGCGCCCACTTAAAAATATCTGGAAACAAAATCAAAAAGTATAAAAAAGCCTGCATACAGATTGACCTCAGCTATCTAATGCAGAGAAAAGTATTAAAACACAACTGAGATATCTTTATAAATTTCTTCCATAGGATTATTATTATCGAACGGGTTTTTTCATTAGAATGAAACAGCCTCTTTTTACATGCAGAGATAAAAAAAATTTATATCTTAATTATTTTGAGGAGAAAATAGAGTAAATTATAGGTCATTGTCTAGAAACTCAAAAACTTATTTTTGCAAAAGTCGTAAGGAGTGATTTATAGATAAACTTAATTGTAGGAGACAGTGTTAAATTCAGACATTTTTCTCTGATAGGGATTTCTGTGGCTCCAGAGGGGGGGTGGGGGGGGGTACTTTTGACCATTGAAAATAAAAAAATTCAAACATGGATAGGGGTTGGGGGATTGCATTGTTCAACACTAATAACATTTTTTTCTCAATTTTTACGAGAAGAAATTATTGGAATCGTGAAAAAGTTTGAATTTGTTTTCGATGGATTTATACATTTTAGAAGAATCTGAAGAAGATATCTCATTTTTTAGAAAATGTCTGTCAGGTCCAATGTGACACAAGTTTTCTGTACACTGTATATTAAGAATTAACACACAGAGTTTAATCAAATTTTTGATTCAGTTATATCTTGATTCATCTGAATGCTGATTTTTTTTTTCTGTAAATCGCCCAACAGACAACACTGCTAAGCCGCATTTTTCACGATAACTGTATTTTACAAACTAATGTACCGAATTTCATCAAAGTTCGTATTCTCTGTTGATTATATTTTGGTGCAAATCGCTGCACAGGTGATGCTGCTATGGCACAGTTTTCTCAATTTCTGCATTTGTTAGATCTCAAGAACTAATGCACGGAATTTTATCACTCTTTGTAATCTATGCTAAACCTTGGCATATATCGATGATTGTGTTTTGGTGTAAATAGTCTAACAGGTAGCGCTGCTATGCCACATTTTTTTCGAGATTTCCGCGATAATTATATTGGAAGGATAAATGCACATAACTTAATAAAACTTAATATTCTGTCAGACCGTAAGATAAATAGATTCTGATTATTTTTTGATATAAATTGTCCAACAAGATAACGCTATTAGGCCGCATTTTCCCCCATTTCCGCAATAAGTATACCTTAAGAAGTCTGTTAGAGATTGAAATAACTTTTTACGTAACATTTTTAAAAGAATACAAAATACCTGCTATGAGTTTTCTTAATGAGATTTATGAGCTTCTAAATTAGGATTGACAGTTTTTCATTCCATTAGTTAATGGGAAAGAAATTTAGTTTTCGATCGTTTCGGTACATTTTTCATTTTGTTTAAAAAAAAATCAACTCAACCCGGAAAAAATGTCAAATTATTTTATACATTTGAAAAGTATTGATTTCTGAGATGCTTTTTACTATGTCATGAGTTAAATTTCATTGAGTCCCATTTCTGGTGATTCAATGTATCTAATAAAGAATGTATTCGGTGAAAGATTCTGTGTCAGTACTGGGGACAATTGAAAGAGCATATAGATCCCTGCACTTTCGGCTGCAGTTACAAAAAGCAGCAAGCATGCGTATATATTGTGATTTTCGGTAATCGGTGAATACGCAAGTCTTTTATGTAATTACATATGGGTCCAGATTGGAGGGAAAGATAAAGCAGACCAGACAAGGACCCATTCCCTGCGATTGACAAAAAACCGGCAGCCATTTTCTCTTGGAATACTCTCCCTTTGACCCCTTCGCGACGGGAATCTTTTACGAAATTTTTAATGTTTTGTCACCGTTTTTTAAAAAGAGAAATTTTGTGCCTTATTAAATCCAGAAAATTCTTCAATTAAATACGCCAAAATTTTCAGTAAAATTTTACTGGTTGCGGATAAACAAGTGTTCTTAAGCCTTTTTGCGGCACGTACCCAAAGAGTTCAGAGCCATTGTTTTGAAACAAAATGCGATAGTTGTATTTTTTGATTTTCTTGATTTTTACTTTCTTCTATCTTCAATAGAAGAAAGTATTGTAATCGATTTTTTTTTTTTCGACTTCCGGTTTTCGACGGATTTACACGTTTTAGGGGTCAGAGATTCCAAAAAACATGTTTTTACAAAATGTCTGTCTGTCCGTGTGTCTGTGTGTCTGTCTGTATGTCGCCATTCTATCATCAAAAATTGTATGAAGTTATGCACAGAATTGAACCAAATTTTTTGTGAATATTTTTGGCTGTGACAAGCAGGTCTTCCTTCAGTTTTGAAATATTCCGCCGGAAGGGGGCGCTGCAATCGCGATTTTTGTGCTATTTTCAATATTGTACCGACCAAAAGTATATAAAGTTATGCATCGAATTGAACCAAATTTTTTGTGTATGTGTATGACTATGGCTAGTTGGTCCTCCCTGAATTTGAAAATAATCCGCCGGAAGGGGGCGCTGCAATCGCGATTTTTGTGCCATTTTCAATATTGTACCGACCAAAAGTATATGAAGTTATACATCGAATTGAACCAAATTTTTTGTGTATGTGTATGGCTATGGCTAGTTGGATCGCCCTGAATCTGAAGAAAAATACTTCAGAAGGGGGCGCTGCAATAGCGAATTTTATGCCATTTTCAATATTGCATCACCTAAAAGTGTATGAAATTAGTTCTAGAACTGAACTTTTTTGTATATGATTTTTTTTTGGTAAGGCATGTAGGTCCACCCTGAATTTGAAAAAAAAATCTGCCTATCATTGTCCATCGGCTCGTGCAGAGACGGAAATTCGTTTTTACTTCGATTAATTGATTGAAGCAGAAATTTAAGATAAAAACCAAAGTTGGCATGGTATTGAATTAAAATTATTAAAGCATTAAAATGAGTAACTATTTTTTTTAAATTCTAAAATGTACGTATGAGATAGAAGAAAGTTTTGGGATTGGCACATCCAACTAGTTTTATGTTGAAGTAGATCATATTTAATAAATAATATGCAATTTTGAAGCGCTGAAAAAATTCCTTTTTATCTTGTTAGTCCAAGAGCCGAACGTACAAAACGTTAAATCATCGAACAGAAGAAAAATTCTTATATATTATGGAAGAATAGATCCATATTTGCTGGAAGTGGTGGATAAGCCAAAAATGAATACCCCTAAAAAGCTCACTCGTAGGTCTTTCACTGTGTTTTCTGTCGAATGAAAAGTATGAAAACACGGAAAACTGAGTGCAGGAAAACATAATGCTAAGTCTACGAGTCAACCACTGGTGGTATCAATTTTTTGCTTATGCACCCCTTCCCTTCTGGCAGACATGGATCACGAGATTCCCCTGTGACTGCTCTTCCATAATATAAAGGATCTTTCCTTGTGCTCGATGACATAGGGTTTTGTGCGGTCGGCTCCTAGACTAAATTGGAGATGTCAAAGATCCAGCCTGTGAACGCCATTTTTCGTGAAAAGTAAAATGCTGGTATATTTAGAGCACTATATCTCTCGCAAGCAACAACATCCCAAAATTCTTTTGGCATAATCTTCTATTCTTTGGGCATAACCATACTTACTTATTAAAATTTAGTTCATGGCGCATTGTTATTTTACATTGATATGTTGCCACAAAACGTAATCAAAATGTAAAATGTAAATGTAATCAAAATGTAATCAAACGTAATCAAAAAAAGATTTTGGAAGCCGCCATTTTGTTTCAGCATTCAGGCATTTAGTTGTAAAGATTGTAAAGATGATGCAATTCTATTTTTCTTATCACTTGTATCGCGAAGAAAATTTCTGAGTGTATGCTTCAATTATCTTGATTTTGATTTTATATAAAAATGTTTTTTCTTATAGTCGAGTTTGTTGCATGGGAATTTTTGTTCTATTATATGTGAACAGACAGGCGGACGGACAGACTGAACGATACAATAATTTGGTGTAATACTGTGCAACGTATATCAGTTTCATAAAATATTAAATAGTTTAATACTATCAAAATGCGTACCAAACAATGGCTTAATATATGTAATTTTTTCCCTTTTTCATTATTGGGTGAAAAAAGGCCGGGCCAGGATTCGAACCAGGGATGTATTGGCTGAAGCCGCCAATGCTCTACCGACTGAGCTATTTCGGACACGAATACTCGAGGACTTTTTCACCCAATTAACCTCAACGATCACATTTATCTGGTGTGATATTCTGGATCAACTCAACAGAATAAATCGAAGGTCAATATATGGAACTGCAGAAAATAGCTGCATGCGAAATTACATTAGATTAATTTTAAACACGATTCTTCAATCGGTAAATCAATTACATATGTAAATTTTTACATTTTTCATTTTTGGGTGAAAAAAATACCAATGCTCAGCTTCAGCCAATACATCCCTGGTTCAATTCCTGGCCCGGACTTTTTTCACCCAAAAATGAAACTAGTTGGATGTGCCAATCCCAAAACTTTCTTCTATCTCATACGTACATTTTAACATTTAAAAAAATAGTTACTCATTTTAATGCTTTAATAATTTTAATTCAATAACCTACCAACTTTGTTTTTCATCTTAAATTTCTGCTTCAATCAATTAACCGGAGTAAAAACGAATTTCCGTCTCTGCACGAGCCGATGAACAATAGAAGGATAGGCAGATTTTTTTTCAAATTTAGGGAGGACCTACTTGCCTTACCAAAAAATAATCATATACAAAAAATTTAGTTCAGTTCTAGAACTAACTTCATACACTTTTAGGTGGTGCAATATTGAAAATGGCATAAAATTCACTATTGCAGCGCCCCCTTCCGGCGGATTTTTTTCAGATTCAGGGCGATCCAACTAGCCATAGCCATACACTTACATAAAAAATTTCGTTCAATTCGATGCATAACTTCATGTACTTTTGGTCGGTGCAATATTGAAAATGGCACAAAAATCGCGATTGCGGCGCCCCCTTCCGACGGATTTTTTTCAATTTCAGGGAGGACCAACTAGCCAAGGTCATACACATACACAAAAAATTTGGTTCAATTCGATGCATAACTTCATATACTTTTGGTCGGTACAATATTGAAAATGGCACAAAAATCGCGATTGCAGCGCCCCCATCCGGCGGAATATTTCAAAACTGAAGGAGGACCTGCTTGAGACAGCCAAAAACATTCGCAAAAAATTTGGTTCAATTCTATGCATAACTTCATACACTTTTTGATGGTAGAATGGCGACATACACACAGACACATAGAGAGAAGTTCAGACAGACATTTTGTAAAAACATGTTTTTTGGAATCTCTGATCCCTAAAACGTGTAAATCCGTCGAAAAAAATTTCGATTGATTCTATTGAAGATAGAAGAAAGTAAAATGTAAAAATTTACATATACCGATTGAATAATCGTGTTTAAAACTAATCTAATGGCTTAATATATAATTATGCAATGGAATACATTTGTGTGGCCCTGTCAATCAATAAGAAATATTATAGTATATACTTCATAGATGCATATGAACTTTATTATGTTGTTCGAAAGATTGTAAGACCATTAAAATGCACCTGAAACTTTTTCCCCCATGGTCCGTAATGTATCGGAATCCTTTTGATTGTCCCTGACTATGCATCCGATTTTCATAAAATTTGAAATGACCTGACAAAATTATCTAATAATTCTATATTTTAAGTTTCAAACGATTCGGTTGGGTAGTTTTTGAGTTGTTATAGGCGGACAGACAGACGGACGGACCGAACGACAACTGTATGTGTTGCGTATTTACATAATTTCGAACGCACCTAAAAAAGGAGGGCTAGGAGTTTAGAAGGTTCGGCAATTATTTTCACTGGAAAGTAAGAGACAAGGTATTTTTTTTCAATAATTTAAAGCGTTTTACAATACTTTAAATTTTGCATGCTGCTGGGGATGGAAGAGGTAATCGGAAATTTGAGGAGGCGTGTAAAATAAAGATTATTTATAGCGACAAAGCACCGAAAAGGGTAGCGATAAGTTATAATTAAAAAAATTAAATTTTGTGAAGAAGTAGCAGTGCTTTGAATTAATTTTTTGTAGAGGAAAATATTTAATTGCCGTTCCATTCATTTTAATATGTCATTTCGTTTTAACTCTTTCACTGACATTTCTGCTCCAAGAATGTTCATATGATGAATTCGCACCGCAATTTACGAACAAATTTATTTGAAAATCAAACCTCTTTTTCAAATGCATCATGAGATCGAAATTGTACTAAAAACTTACTGATGGCATTTTGCAGCTGGATATTAAAATCAATCGTTTGCAGACCGCGCCCCTGAAAGGGCTCATCCTTTCGCTTCGTGGTGTTCTTACAAGGAAGGTCTCCATACTGGCCATACTCAGATTTTTTTGAAAAATATACTAATTAAACTACTCATGTATGTAATAAAGGATCAGTGAAAATTAGCGGCGGAATTCCAGAAAAAAATAAAAAAAATAATTGTAATTTAAGAAATTACCCCAACCATTTGAAAAATGTTTCACTCGATACATTCATCTATCATTTTAAGCTAAATACCAGTTGTTTTATTGTGTATTATCCGTGCCACTGCTATAAATGACTTTATACATGCTGCAATTTGAAGGTACGGTTCGTTTAAGTTATATCACTCTATTGTCGCCAAGCATAAAAGTTGGCGACGAAAGAAACATTTCAAACTATTTAACATTGTTGGTGCAAAAGTAATCATTATTAAAATACAGCTTTGGCATATACTGTTATACTTGTAAGACTTTGGCATATATTGTTTGATTTTACAGAGCAGAATTTTGGTGATGGAGGTTTTAAACCAAAATCGATCGCAGCACATGCATCTGTGAATGGGTCCATCAGACATCGAATCAAAAAAGTTTTTTCCCAGTTTTTCCCAAGCCGATTGCTTTTTAGTTTTCTTTTTAGGTGGTGGAAAATCAAGAGTAATAGCTATAACATTTTCCGGCTTGTTAGAATCACTATTGGCACTCAAATTTTCCTGGTTAGAACCGACCGATAGTAAAACGCCATGGCTAGTGGATTGGTCGCCCTGGCGACATGATGTTTTACAATTAATCGGTTCGGCATTAAATTGCTTCCTTTTTCGTGATCGCCTTTCAACACGTAATTGGTTTTCAGCGGCTCAATAATCTTTTGATTTTATCATTTTCTGCATTGAAAGACGTTTTTGCGCCAAACCAAATACAGTATTACTCAGTTATCCCGTCGACCAATTTCGCCAAATGATACGAATCGCCAAACTAATAAGCAACTTATACATGTTGACTAAATTTTTATTTTAAATAGCAAAAGAAGAAAAAAAATCACTTTATGATTGTTTAAGTACGCGTATTGTGTTTAATATCATTGAATGCGATATTCACGTTCATTCATTTCTTTGGCTTCGGCTTTTTCCGTATCTGTTAATTTCCGTCTACCCATTTTTAAATTTGTTAGTTTTCTCCTTTATTACAATGATTTTAACCATTTTAATTTACTATTCAAATAAAAATTCTTCTAAAAGTAAAGAATTTAATTTAAATTCAAATAAAAATTCTTCTAAAAATAAAGAATTTAATTTAAATTCAAAAGTGGTAACATCATTCAAAAGTGGTAACATCATTCAAAAGTGGTAACATCATCGGGTCCATTCTCCCGAAAACAACAACCATTTTTCAAATGGTTAAAAAAAACATGTAAAAAAATAAAATACTTTCGAATATTTGGCGTGAAAAGACGAAAGTGTCACACGATTTGGCGAGCAGCACTTTTCCCCGCCAAAAGCAAACGATTTTATAATGCAACTGAAAACTTGGATTTGTAGAATTCATGTAAATGGTGTTTGATGAATTTAAACATAAACAATGAGAGAGTATAGTATATTTTATACATATATATGTATATTAAATTGCATATGTATATATTACTTGTTGCTGTAGTTATTTAATTTACCTCTGGAAAAAATATTTTCATATATAAAAAATTGTTATTCAGTAAAACTATTTTCATACATTTAAGGTAGTTAAAAAAAGCTACATGTTTCCATAGCAACAAAATCGAATTGACAATGCTCAAATGGACTTTGAACTTGAAACAATTCTAATTAATTTAAATTTGAATTTCGTTTCAAATCTCAAATTTTGATGATTAAATTTGAATTAAATACATATAAATATCAATATAGCGAAACTATACTTAAAACAAACTAAAACTGACAAAAACAAAGATATTTAATTTATCTAAACATGTTGAACATGAAACTTTTTTTCCTTTAAAATGCATTTGACATTAAGGAAAAAAAACGTTTTTTGAAATTGCTTTTCTCGCCAACCGAAGATAAATCGCTAAATAACGAAATTTTCATTATTTTTCTACGGACAGGGTTCAGAGGTTCTGCCGAAATTTTTTTTATAAACGTATATATCCTCAGGAGAAGAACATTCTGTAATTTTTTCAAATTGTGCCCGTATGGAGACCTTCCTTGTTAAAAAAGGACATCTAATTTTTATTTTACTAGCACCCGGAATATTTAAATGACATTTTCATTTTTCACACACGAGAAAATAAGCATACTCTTAGATTCTAATAGTTTCGTTTATAAATTCCGGTGTAAGTTATATTTTCGAGCAGTTCCAGAAAAGCGTTAAATGGAAAGTAACAAAGATTTTCCCTTCACAAATTAAAATTCAATTACTACTAACAACTTTCTAAAAAACATTTTCGAGTCAGAATTATTAAATAGAAATGTTTTATAATAATAAATAAACGTTTTTGCCTCGTATTGTCAGATCCTCAAATATCACGTGAAGGAATCTGCATCAGACGGATTCGGAATATACATAAATTTTGATCACATTTCAGTAGGGACTTGGTAACCGAAGATTTTTCAACTATCACAGATCCCCAAATCGCTAAAAAAGCGTGTAGCAACCAGCGGCGCTTTCGAAGAGTGGCCCACTATGTATCGGATTAGTCCATTTAGTGTAGCAGGTGGGATAAGAATAAAAGAGGGGACTAGGAGGGAATCTATAGCTTATCTTCTGAACTCGGTTACGATCTACATTGTATGACACAACATTCCGCACAGGGTTCCGCTCAAATTTTACATTTGAGATTATTGAACAAGTGTCGATACAATTTCATTATCCTAAAACCGGGTGTTGTTTTGCATTGCTTTTATTTTCCTTCCATCGATGTAATTACATGTAAAATTCAAATAAACATCCTGCTTGTAATTGCATTGCTTAAACTAATATAGTAGGAAGAAATAGTTGAAATTTTTAAGCTAGTTATTTTTAGTATTATTATTTTCTTTTTTACAATTCTAATATTAAAAATAGGAAAATACCACTATATAATAATAAAACTGTAAAACAAGAAAAGAGAAAATAAAGAATACTGCCCAGTTAAACTGATGGCATTGAGCTCACAGGCTACAAATACTAATTGTACAATAAAGCCTTATATTTTCAAGGTTTAATTCCGTTCGAAAAAAAATTAAGAAGGGGAAACAGCTCTCCCCTTTCCTCTTTTTTTATACTTAATCATTGAACCTCCTATACTATCAAAGACATGCTTTATCATATAAAAAATCTATATCCAAAATTCAGAGCAAATGAGAATTCTTAATAAAAACCCATTTAGCATTTATATAATTTAAAAGGAGTTATCCCCCTCTTTTATACTTAACCATTAAACTTCCAAAACTGTTCAGAGATTTGAACGAAATCTGAAATTTCTGCTTGAAAAACCCATTTATATAAATTAAGGGGGGGGGAGCATTACAACCCCTGTTCCCCCTATTTATACTTATTCAATGAACACCTAATAACAGTCACGGAATCGCCTCATCAGAATGATCCTAATCTAAATTTTGAACGAAAACTTAATTCTGCATGAAAATCCCATTTATATAACTAAGGGGAGGGGCATGAGCCCCCCGTTCCCCCTCTTATACATATCGAATGAACTCCAAAAACTAATCAGGGAAGCGCCTCGTCAGGATATACCTACATACAAAATTTCAAGTAGATCGGATATTTTTATCATGAGTTATCGCGTTACGCACGAACATACGAACGTACATACAGAACGGACGGGCACATAAGCTCTCAGGCTATGATAGCCTGTGAGCTAAAAATCACGGAGAAAACTAGTCGTTGGGGGCCACCGTAATACTTACCCATCATGGATATGTATATGAAAATAAAACATATGAAACTATTTATACAATGCATTGCAATTCATAAACAAAATTTAAATATTGTTAATAGACATAGTAATGCTTTATTAAAGAACTGCTGATGTACCAATTTCGACAAATTATATAAAACGCCAAACTACTCAAGTAGTACCGAACTGCGTAAAAGAAACATCCTTATAACTCCAAACATAATAATTCTATTAACTAACAATTAACTGCGTCGGATTAAGCGTCTCATTTCCAATTCAAATGTACTTTTGAATTGAAATTTGAATGAAATACAGGGTCATGAAAAATCGAAGAATGTGGAAAACAAGATTACAAATATCTCGGCAACTCATAATCCGATCGACTTCGTTCTATATGCAAAATGTGTGTTATTTTATTGCCTTTTACGTCCATTCCTTAGAACAAAAAAATTCGAAAATTTTTATCTACCTTTCATCAGAACGAATTTTTCGAGAGAACGAAAAAAATAGTTCCGGATAATCGAGGTTGCTGATATGAAATAGGGTTCGTCCTATTCTTACATACTAACTACATACAAAATTTCAAGTCTCTATCTCAATTTGTTTGGGAGATAGAGCGTTTACAGACAGACAGACAGACAGACGGACGGCAAAATTTTTTTCCTAAAAATATGTTTTTCGGAATCTCCACTATCTAAAACGTGTAAATCCGCAAAAAAAAAAAAAAAAATTTCGATTTTCAAAACGATTGCAAGACTTACCCTATATTACGTATGTTGGGTGAGTAAAAAGAGGAAAATGCTTTGCGCTTTTTAAAATTTGAAATATTTTCTACTGTCTGAAGAGTTGAGGAAGGAGGGGGGGGGGGAGGGTGAAAGAAATATTATTGTTTTTTAACAAAAATGGACAGGTACTTTATTTAATAAAAAGGTTTTAAGCTTTACTTGTGTTTTGTGAGAGAGGACGGATACATAAGCATGATAACATAAATAATAACAATAATAATAAAAGTAAATGAAAATCTTACAAATTCTCACTCCAGAAAAAAAATATATTTTACCATGTGAAGAGTTTGGGGGCGGTGAGGATTAAAATATCGATTAATGATTATTATTTCCTTTTTTTTTTTTTTTTTCTTTTTTTAATAAATTTACAAAATGTCCAGAAATATTTTAAATCATTAAAGGGGTTTAAAATTTGTATTAGTAAAGCTACAAAATATCAATCTAAAACATGCAAAAAATGCTAGTGTGAACATTCGAAAGATGGAAATAAAATTAATGAAAATAATGACATTACTTAAGTTTTAAATGATAAATAGTGATATTTTTAAATGATAAATAATAATTTTCATTAAAAATAAATATGCTTAGTTTTCAATAAGTTTGGCTTACAAAAATCTGCTGCTAAAAATAAAAATAGTCAAAAAGTGAGAATACTTTTAAAAAAAAAAAATTGTATAAAGTTTAGTTATTATTATATACGAGGTAGAACCCGTCGAAATTCGACCAAAGAAAATGTTTCAGAAGGAACTGTTTCATTCATTTATAATAAATCTACAAAATTAGTTACAGTCAAAAAATGCATCTTATATTGGTCAGTCGAACTCTAAAACAAATATTTTTTTAAGCTAAAATTAACAAAATACCATTTCTATAAAAACTCAGTAGTCCAAATTACTAAAATTAAATTTTATATTGCATAAGTAATCAGTAAATTAGTTATTATGATGAAGTTATCAATTGAAGCTCTTATGTTTGATATAAATGCGAATGAAAAAAGAAAAGATATATATTCCAATTTGACACGATCACAGACGATATATTTGACACTGTATACTCATTTTAATTTCTATATATTTATTCTTTCAATTTTAGGACAAAATATGATGATTTTGTTGCCAATGTTTCAAAATTGGTACTAAAAACTATTAAAAAAAAATTAATATCTCAAAAATGAATTAAGATAAGTTTTGAAACAAATTGCATTTAAAAGTATAGTTTTTTCTCTATACAACGGTGTAAAAATTTTCAATGTGCCATGTTTAAAAGTGCCATATTTGAATTAGCGAAAATTGCATGGGAAAGTGTTGCCATTCGCAGTGACATATGCGTTACGCACAGATACATTTGACCTTTATAATATAGATTTTTTTTTTTTTTTTTTTTTTTTTTTTTTAATGAGAAATCTAAAGAAAAAAAAAAAAAAAAAAAAGGGGGGGGGGTAAACAAAAAAAAAAATGTTTTAGCACATCTAATAAAAAAAAATTGCTAATCCATTTCCGATGTTTATAACAGTAAACTGATAATATATTTTTTTTTTTTTAAAGATATAATATATCTTTACAAATATAATAAGAAATATTAAATACTTCTGCCTCATTAATGATACCTAAATTCAGATAACCAAAGAAGATTTTAAAAATAATTATAAGTGATGTGATTGGAAGAAATGTTTGTCAATAATAATTTTGAAATCAAATGTGCAACTGAATTGTTAAAGAAATTTGTCTTGTGGGAGAAAAATTACAAATATTAAAATCAATTTTTGTTTACAATGAAATTTATGAAAATTTAATAATTTTTTATTAAATACAAGAAGTCTACCGAGGGGAAAAAGATACTTAATATAAATGGCAATGTATAATGTATGTAATAATATAAAGAAATAATTATGATAAAATAAAATTTTTATCATAAAATTTGTTACATTAAATTACATTAATACATTTAACCTCTGCAAATTTACGAGATCTGTCTGGAAGAGCAAACTGTCAGTAACATAAGAATATTCAAAAAATGAAATTTACCAAAAAATAATCTTGTTTTTTCCATTCTTTTTTATTTATTTTATATATTAAAAAACGTGAAATAGTGTAAAACGTATAAAACAAAATCTTATTTTCGATAGGAAAAAAAAATCAATGTTTTTCTTTGTTTTAAACATCAACGTTGCGTAAATAAGGCTCCTAAACTATAAGGGAGAAATCAAATAAAAGCCCAGAGCCGAGGAAAGGGGCTGGACGTCAATTCTCCCAATCTATTCTACTCATCTTACCCCACCTATCTACAGTAATAATGGACTGAGCAATAACGTAGTGAGTCACTCTTCGAAAGAGCCGCTAGTTTCTAATCTCATTGGTCAGTGCTTTCCGCGTCGAAGAGACTTTTCTTGGCGGCAAGGTTTTTTTGCTTGGCGCAAAAACCGTAAAGGTATAGAATTTAATAGGATTAGCAGAGAATCTTCTGTATTTCGATAAATTTCCGGGTATTTTTTCCCTTGTTTTATAGATTGTTTATATACAGGGTGGTCATAAAACAGCTATATCTGAAATTTCACCTCGATCGGTTGAACGGACTGGCCGCTAGAGCTCCATATATCGGCAAAGATTTTTTATGACCACCCTGTATATAGCATTGAAAAATTGTTTAAATATGGACTTAGAGGCAAAAGTATAAGAAGAAGATAAAGAAGAAGAAAGAAGATAATTCCCATTAACTTATGAGAAAACGGGGGGGGGGGGGTTCGTCTGCGTTTCGATATTATTCTGCTACTTTTTAAAATCATGAGGGAGGCTATGTAGATTATTAAATATGTATGCATATATTCTAGACATTATAAGCTGATGCAGAAAAGATGATGAAGTGAAAATTTCAGAAGAGGGGGGACTTTATTTTACTGTAACTACAAATTAGCGATATTATTAAAAAGTTAAGGGGGAAAAATCCAAATATTTTTTAATGAATTTGTAAGTTTTTAATGAATTTCTTAGTTTTTAAATTTAACATCTATATATTTAAAAGACCTGGCTGTTTTTTTAGTCATCAGCCCTCAATTTTCTACTCAACCGATTTCGATAATTATTTTTTTAAATGGTTGCTATTTATTTCTAGTTGTGCCCATTTTAGCTCTTTTTTAATTTATTTCCATTTTTATAATTTATTTTTAATTTTAAATGCTTTTTACGATATTTCTTTAAAATGGTGGCAATTCAGTTTAGCTTTTCTCTCGATAATAAAAATTTATTTTCCATTATCACTTCCCACCAGTCAGAAGCTTTATTTCATCAGTGAACATGTCCTCGCACTTAAAAGAAAAAAGTTAATTGTTTTTGTAAAATTTAACCACAATAAAATGATTGCGTATAATTATGCACTAATTGAGGTAAAAAATATATTTACTGAGCAGCGTTCGAAATCCTTGGTGGTCCGCTGGTCCGAGACCACCGATAATTCAATCGGACCACTAATCTGAAAAATTTAGTGGTCCGCAGGACCAGTGCCTTTGCAGGCCCTGAGAAAACAGCAACCGATCGCAAATAAGATTTTTTTTTTTTTTTTTTTTTTTTTTTTTAGCGATGCCGCGGACGCGCTATAGCGCGTAAAGTACGCAAAAAATCGGCGATGGGACGCAAAAAAATAGTTCTTACGCGTTCCACGAGACGCGTAATTTCGTTAAAGGATCGCGAAAACACGGCAAATTTCATTAAAAAAATCGCGAAATAACGACTAATTTCCGGCAAATTTTGTTAAACAATTCTCGAAAAAATGGCTAATTTCATTTCAAACCCGAAACATAAAGCAGATTTCTTCAAAAAACTGCGAAAAACCGGCAAATTTCGCACCAAACAATCGCGAAAAACGGCAGATTTTTTCAAAAAATAGCGAAATAAGGGCAGATTCCTTCTAAAAATTGCAAAAAAAAGGCAGATTTCTTCAAAAAATCATGAAAATACGACAAATTTTGCCCGAAAAACGTGATAAAACGGCAAAATTTGAAAAAAAAAATCGCAAAAAACGACAAATTTTGTTAAAAAAGCGCTAAATAACGACTAATTTCCGGCAAATATCGTCAAAAAATCTCGAAAAAACGGCTAATTTCATTCTAAAACCCAAAAAAACGGTAGATTTCTTCAAAAAATTGCGAAAAAACGTCAAATTTCATCAAAAAATCGCAATAAAACGGGAAATTTTGAAACAAAATATCGCGAAAAACGGTATATTTCGTCAATAAATTCCGAACAAACAAAAGTTTTCGTCAAAATAATGCGAAAAGACGGAAATTTCGACAAAAAAGAACGGAAAAAAAAAAAAAATAAGTGAATGCCGGGAGAGAATTTTTCTGTTTTAAAAATTAATTTTCCTGCTTAAAAATTGCTGTTGCTGCTCCAAAAACTGATTTTCCTGCTTCCCAATCGGATTTTTATTGCTCCAAATCTTTCTGAGTGAATGTGACTCCTGAAAGCACCATTTCATTAAGCAAAGTACCCATTTACTCAACAAAAATATCCCTTTTTTCAGCAAAAATGTCTTTTTCAATAAACCTGTCATGCCCCATTTTAAAAGAAATGCAAACAATAGTGGTACTTGTTATCTTCTACACTTAAATAAGCATTATTTTATAATTAAATTTGTATCTTGCACATTTATTCTTTAAAAAAGTACAGAAAATTTATCTTTTTAATTTTTAGCAAATTATAATTTTACATTGTATTATGCTGAAAAATTTGGATTAATGCAAAGTAAGATTGGTTTATTTTCCAAGAAGGGGGGGGGAGAGGAGGCCACTCTAAGTGTTAAAATTATTTAATAGAATTTTATATAGCGGACCAGTGATGATGTCTGCGGACCAGTAAATTCTCATGCTTACTGGTCCTTAGGACCAGTGACTTTTTTTTAGGAATTCTAACGCTGCTGAGAAATAATATTAATAATGTAAATAAAATAACAGAAAATAATTTATGATAAAAATTAATGTCTAAAGCAAAATAAGAAAATTTTCAAATGAGGAAAATGATGTCATTCAGCAACCAGATAATTGGGAATTACAATATTATCACGGATGCCTTTTTCATATTACTAATAGCAGTAACTTTAAACTAGTTGGATGTGCCAATCCCAAAACTTTCTTCTATCTCATACGTACATTTTAATATTAAAAAAAATATATTTACTAATTTTAATGCTTTAATAATTTTAATTCAATACCATACCAACTTTGATTTTCATCTTAAATATCTGCTTCAATGAATTAATCGGAGTAAAAACGAATTTCCGTATCTGTACGAGCCGATGGACAATAGAATGATAGGCAGATTTATTTTTTTTAATTCAGGGAGGACTTACTTGCCTTACCAAAAAATAATCACATACAAAAAAATTAGTTCAGTTCTAGAACTAACTTCATACACTTTTAAGTGGTGCAGTATTGAAAATGGCATAAAATTCGCGATTGCAGCGCCCCCTTCCGGCGGATTTTTTTAAATTCAGGAAGATTCAACTAGCCATAGCCATACACTTACACAAAAAATTTGGTTCAATTCGATGCATAACTTCATATACTTTTGGTCGGTACAATATTGAAAATGGCACAAAACTCGCGATTGCAGCGCCCCCTTCCGACGATTTTTTTTTCAAATTCAGGGAGGACCAACTAGCCATAGTCATACACATACACAAAAAATTTGGTTCAATTCGATGCATAACTTCATACATTTTTGGTCAGTACAATATTGAAAATGGCACAAAAATCGCGATTGCAGCGCCCCCTTCCGACGGATGTTTTTCAAATTCAGGGAGGACCAACTAGCCATAGTCATACACATACACAAGAAATTTGGTTCCATTCGATGCATAACTTCATATACTTTTGGTCGGTACAATATTGAAAATGGCACAAAAATCGCGATTGCAGCGCCCCCTTCCGACGGATTTTTTTTCAAATTCAGGGAGGACCAACTAGCCATAGTCATACACTTATACAAAAAATTTGGTTCAATTCGATGCATAACGTCATATACTTTTGGTCGGTACAATATTGAAAATGGCACAAAAATCGCGATTGCAGCGCCCCCTACCGACGGATTTTTTCAAATTCAGGGAGAACCAACTAGCCAGTCATACACTTACACAAAAAATTTGGTTCAATTCGATGCATAACTTTATATACTTTTGGTCGGTACAATATTGAAAATAGTACAAAAATCGCGATTGCAGCGCCCCCTTCCGGCGGAATATTTCAAAACTGAAGGAGGATCTGCTTGCCACAGCCAAAAACATTCACAAAAAATTTGGTTCAATTCTATGCATAACTTCATACACTTTTTGATGGTAGAATGGCGACATACAGACACACGGACCGACAGACATTTTGTAAAAACATGTTTTTTGGAATCTCTGCCCCCTAAAACGTGTAAATCCGTCGAAAACCGGAAGTCGAAAAAAATCGATTACAATACTTTCTTCTATTGAAGATAGAAGAAAGTAAAAAACATTTGCAGAGAAAATGACGTCACTATTTAAAACATCGCATTTTTACTCATAACGATATTACATTTCAGTATTTTTTTTCATTATGGACACTGAGATTGAGATTTTACTTTCAGATGACTTCAGTTAGTGAAAATAATAACACAGTAAAAATAAAATTAGCTTTTTTTTTTTTTTTTTTTTTTTTTTTTTTTTTTTTTAAATAAAACTATTTATCTGTGAGTGCATATAAAATAAAATTTCTGGATTTCGCAGGCACACAGATTACAATTTTAACTGAAGATATGCGAATATTTGCATGCAAAATTGTAAATGGCACACTTGTCATTAAGTTTGGAAATATATTTATTATATATTGATTCAATAATGTAATTATTTTTGCTTTTTTTAAAACCAAATCCATCGGGTCTTTTCAGCATTTCCTTCTTCGAATTCGACGGGATTCCACTCGTATTATTTTTAATTACAATATGTTTTTTTTTAATTCTAAATTTTCCATTAATTTATAATTTGGTTGAATTATAAATTTATTTAATTGAATTCGTAATTATTCAAAGAAATTTTAAGTTCTATTTTTTGTGATTTTAAAAATTTCTTTCTTATAATTATGATACTCTGTAAGCTCTAATTATGTGCTGCTTGGAGAGAAGGAAATAAGTTTGTCGGTAGTTGGGGAAATGTAAATATATAATAATATACCATAAAATAACAATTAGGAAAGATCATTTAAAAAAGAAATAACTAGTAAATCTGCAGATCAGGAACCTCAACCTCAGCTTTACTGGCTTACATTGTTTTTAAACACACTTTTGGTAATATTCAACTTCCTGCAAACTGTAATTTAAAATTTTCAAATTACTTATTTGTTTATAAGAATAAAATAAGAATAAGAAGTTTTCAGACATCATGAGCCTTAAATTAAAAATTTAGTTATGTAAAGATATTCTGAAATTTTCATGATCTACTAATTCTGTTTTTTTTTAAATATAATATAGTAGATTTTTTGGAGGGGGGGTGGAGCCCCCCTGAACTCCCTATAATCTCATTAAATTTACATTTGTAACTTTCGATTAATTGTGCTAATGGTTATAGTAAATCTTGCATTTATTTTTACATTTCGATTTATAAGGATAAGCAACAGTTTGAAGAAGCATTTTTCGTTATCCCCACACTTCTTCTTGCCTGCCGACCGCAAACACCTAAATCTGACGTCACAGGAACTTTTGTAAGTGTAAAACCCAATCATCTAAGGTTTTACAATTTTTATTTCCGAAAAAAAGGTTTAATTGCCGCCTAGAATATTTTTAGCTAACATTTTAATAATCTATTCGATAGAATTTTTTTACTAAAACCACCTTAAAATAGACATGTTTACCAAAGATTAAATAACCTTTTACTTCCCTCAGCTGACTTTGCTGCTTTATCTTTCGTAATCTGAATTAATTAAAAGGTTTTTTACAGAGAATACAAGATGCTACCGGTGACTTCGTTCCCGTAACATTAAAAAAGAAAGGTAAATGTATTAAATAAGCATATCGTTTCATTTTTCATAATTGAAAACATAAATAATTAACCAAGTCTTCATCACATTTCAACGGTGACAGTACGTCATTTCATAATTATATGGCCTTGACATACCTCAGTCATAAAAATTTGAAAATTTCTGCCAGTTATTATAAACAATTGCCCAAAAGAAAGTATAATATACGAATGTAAAAAAAAGTGCCAAGTAAAACATGGGAATCGACGAAAATAAAATTCGTAAAATGAAAAATGATGTGTGTTGATGCGTGAAATACACTTGTAGTGATTTTTAAAACATCTCTCGATCAAATATAAAGGATTTTAAATAAAATATTCTTTACAAGGGAATTTTAGTTTAAAAAAAAAGACCAGTAACAAGAAACCTTCAAAAGGGCGCCGCGTTGGACAGCCCTGGTTTATACGAATGAAGCTATGTATTTCCTAATACAATGACATCGTTTTCGATAGAAATAAGCTTGTGGTGCATAATTTTGTCACTTACTATCTATTTGCTTTTCAATTTTTTTTTCTCTTATTGAAATTTTTGGTGAAAAAATAAACATTTCTGTTAGCCGTGTGCAAACGATAAACCGTGAAATATTGCAAACATTGTTTTTTACTAATCAGAATTAACATCATATAACATGGCACTTTTATTCAATCGCAAAGCATATTCGTTTGATTTTTGATATATGAGGTCAAATTCACCTTGTTTTTGTATTATGGAGTTTATTATTTCGTATTTATTTCCATTATGAAGATGTATTCATATCTATTTTTTATTTCATTTCCTTCTTACAGAAAATATTTCAAATCAAAATTAACTGTATAGCATAAATTATTATTTCGAGATCTGATTTTCTTGGCAATGGTAAGAAAAAGATAGAAAGATTTGACTTTTATAGAAAGGTTAAGTTTTATAGAAAAATGTCAATTTATTTCTTATGAAAATAATTAGCTTTTTAATTTATGAAAAATATTTGAACAAATTAAATACAATATATCCTGTTTTTTTTTTGTTTTTTTTTTTAATTCTGTGATAAAATCCATCTTTATATAAAGATACAAAGACATAAATTCATTTATATTTACGTTAATTTGACTTCAAACAATTACACATACTTGCAATCCGAAATACTGTGTACTATTACATCAAGATCTGAATAATTTTAAGTGCGTCCATAATTATATAAATAGCTAGCACCTATATTCGTCATTCAGTCTGTCAAACCGTCTATCCGTCCGTCTGTCTGTCTGCCCCCATATAACAAAGAAAAGAATTGCCCAACTAAATTTCACGATATTTAAAATATATAATTTTAGCGTAATTTTGTCGAGTCATTTTAAATTTTAACAAAATCAGATGTATAGTTTAATTAGAGGGACAATCAAAAGTACTCCATTACATTACGATTAATAGGAATAAATAGTTTTAAGTACAGTTTAGTGATGTTAAACTCATTCGAATATAATAGAATTGACATGAACGTATGAAGTATATATGTTTAAATATACATTCTGTACAATTTGTGATGCAAAGAGCATTTATTATAAAATTAAAGGGCCACACAAAAGTATTCCACTACATAATGCTATACGGGAAAATATTGTTTGGGGCGTGTGTTAATTATATTAAACTATTTAATATTTTATGAATATGATGTACGTTACTGAGGTGTAATAAAAGTTTCTTCCTGTATATTTATAGGAACACAAAAAAGATTTCTACCACTATACTACATTCGAAGTACTGTCTACAGTAACAGAAAGAAATTGAATATTACTAAAACATCGTTATCGTACGAACGCACCTCATTTGCTGCGCTTCACGTGCAATTTCCAACTTGTTTTCAACTGGACTAAGAAAAATCAACTCAAAGCGGTAAAATTTAAACATTATACTTTCATGATCAATATTGTTGTAATTCACTAGCCGCAGCATAAGTATTGAAGAATTTAAAAAAGAATGAGCCCCATTCCAGGCTCGTTCCATATTAGGGTTGGGCATTTCGATTCATCTTGAGGAGTCGACTCTGACTCGATTCATTCGGTTAGTGAGTCGACTCTCGTCTCACTTAAGATTGGTTGGTTGTAAAAATGACGCAATTTTATATCTTCTATCACTTATATCGCACAAAAGAGAATTTTAAAATGCATGCTCGAATTATTTTGCTTTAGTTTTTACATAAAAGATATATTTTTGTGGTAAGAGCCGAAATTTTTAGTCCAGTACCGGCCCAGAACGTACAAAAAATAATGACCTGGCCCGGTAAAAAACATAAATGTTCGGCCAACTTGCTTCGTACAGAACAGTTATTGATCCGACAAGAAAAAATTTAAAATCTTCGTCTTAGCCTGATCTGGCATAGTTAAATTTATAGAAAACATGGATTTTTCCGTTTGAGAAGTTCTAATCAAAAATTAATATTTTAGATTATTTTTTATATTTATAATCTTTATTTTTAAAGAAGAGCCCTATGCTATGGCATTCATTTTTTAAATGAATGTTTAATTTGTATGTAAGTGCTTCAGTTGATATTAACATTGTTAATCCACATATTATATGCTATTCTACGCATTAGAGGCTTAAAAATCTGAAACATGCTACAAAGGAATATCTTCTAAGAAGGAATAACATTGGATAAAAATTCGTGTTAGACGAGTTCCCTTCCAATCGCTTCAGGAAAAAAAGGTTAGATCCGAACCAGTCTTTTAGTAAAAAATAAGGCTCGAGTTCGGCTTGGGAGAAAGCAATGACAAGCCCTAATCCGAGTCTTGTAAAATAAACTAAGGACCGATCCGAGTGCCGCAAAAAATAGACCCGAGCTTCGAGCCAGGGTGCGGCCAGTCACAGCGTTTAAAATTTTTAGACTTTTTTTTCCTTTTTTTTAAAGTGAAAACGGATACTTTAAGTTCATCATGTTCATATATTTATAAATTATTAGTTATTCACAAATATTGTCCAAAAAAAGAGAAATACTAGGACGAATTAAGTTAATTGATATTTTTTTCTTTGTTTAATATATGTGGGTTTACTTATGTGTCGTGTTGGTTATGTTGGAAAGATATCGCAACATCGAATTAAAAAGAAATTAATTACTTTACTTCTAGATTCTGCAAAAAATATAATGCAAAAAATATCCCCTCCCCCCCCCTGATCTAGTCTATTTCTGAATTTATTGAAACTAAAATTATGAAAAAAAAGGGGACTACAGTAGTTTATTCGAATTTTGCTGAAAAATAATAGCGATTATCCTGAGTCTCATTGTTTTCTAGAAAATTGCATTTTTCGTTTCGCATAAACTTTATATTGGAGGACTCAATGTCAGCATGTTTTAATGTACAATTATGAAATTGATAGCCTGACTATTGAGATGATTTCGAATCGAATAACGTTTTCCATTTGTTTAATAAATGAACTGCTAATCGAATTAAATATGAAAAAGAAAAAAAACGGAGCTGTTGTAGAGAGATATTAGAAAAATTAGAATTCAATTCTAGAAAAAAAACTCAGCATTGACATAATTTCTGACGCATTTTTAATTAGAATTTTAAAAATTGACGCGCAGCTACAGAAACGATGAAAAATCAAACAGCATTTCCATATTTTAATAAATACACTACATATGAAGAAAAAATGTATTCTTGTCATGAAACGACAGGTTTTTCTCTTTATCCTTGCAATATAAACTTCAATTTTTACAGTAATTTTCAAATGTATTTTGCCAAAAATTGGAAAACGCCAATCGACTACATAATTTCTGAATAAGAAAACTTTTCAATTTTACAAGTTTGTTTCCAAATAAAAATGAATTCAATAATGTTTAAGAAAGTAGCTTTTTTGAATTTAAGAACAGATTTAATAAATTCAGATAAATGTTTTCAGAAATCTATTTTATATTATACAGCTTTAAAAGCTACGACATTTTTAACTCTCTTTTTTTCTTTTATTCCAAAGTACATTAATTTTTTAACGAATGTCGAAGATTCTAAAAATCTAAGTAAACGATAACATTGCTGTTGCTATTGTGTATTTTCTGTCTTGCGAATACATACTAAACTAAAATATTGCTCATGAATGTGCATAAAATTTTCTTAAGAAAATTATTGTATGCAGAAATTTTTGGAATTTTTTGATAGATTTTCGGATTTTTTTGCAAAAATTTAGCCCGGCCGGTTATGTTTATTTATTTATTTATTTGTACGGGTCGGAACCGGATAGAACTTTTTATTTTACATCAGCCTGGGGTAGCTTTCGTTGGTACTCGGCCGGGTTGGACCTGTGACTCCTCGAACTGAATTATGATTATCTACAAGTTTTCTGTAATTTTAATAAATGTCATTTTATAAATCTATCAAAAATTTTCAGTGTCTGGGACATAATTTACCCCTTATACGATTATAAAAAAGCGGTGGGGAGACTATTTTTTTAATTTTTTTTTCCTAATATTTATAGTTTCTATAATTTACTTCCTTTAGAAATTCTATTTGTAAAATCATGATAATATACTGAATAACTGCCAGGTTTTATATTTTTTTCCTACCACTATTTAAAAAAATGCATTTTAAAATCATCGGAAACATAGGAAAACAGGCAAATTCCCTTCATGAAAAATAACAGTAAACAAAAAACGTAAAATTTAGCAGCTTTGACATTATGATCCCCTCTCCTCCCGATTGACACACAGAACTTACTTGAGCTACAAAAATAAATAAATAAATAAACAGGAAATATTCTCCTAATCTGGTTTGAAAGAAGGGATATTAAAAAAATCAACTATCTAAACTTTATAAAATTATATGTAAATTATATCCAGTTTTACATTACCTGCAAACATTTATAATTTACAAAAAGAAAATATATTAAAAGAATATATTCGTAGTCAAATGAAGGACAACACTTTATATAAAAAATATCAATCATAAAATAAACTCACAGCATTTTTTAGCAGTGATGAATTCGGAAAGTGGCCCGGGGGTCAGGCATTCCCGCGGAACAATGAGATTCCCCCCCCCCTCCCTGAAATATTAGACATTTTGTGTTTTAAGTGGTAAAAGAGTGCAGTCTCCAGCCCCATCCATAATTCTTTGTAACATCCATCCACACCCATAGAAATCTCCTCTCGAAAAAAATGTGTCTTAATTCGACACTGTTTTTTAAACAACTTGCTGCTAAAAGCAGAATTTTATTTCTCTCTCTTCAATTTTTTTTCTATATTGCATCAGATAAAAGCAGTTGAAAATATTCCCTAACCAGTCCTACTTTCTTTTAGCAAAAAATACAAACATAATATCTGCTTTGTTTGATCGTCTTTCCCCTATACGGTTTGGTTTGGTTTATCTTTGTCGTCCGATTATCTACACTAATGGAATATAGGACCAGGGGGGAGTGCCCTTCGTGGGGGTCTTTCTAGAGGAACCTAACCCGTATTTACGCAAGTTCCCCTATACGGAAATCAGCACAAGCTTATCATAAATTCAATTAATCTTCCCAGAAATATCCTGCTGAACCTCCCTTTTTCCATAAATTCAATTAATCTTTCCAGAAATAACCAGCTGAACGCCCCTTTTTCTCTGCCACTCACACTTTTTTCATTCATTCGGTATCTTCCTAATTATACTTAAAATGCACATCTACACTGGCTCCGCTTTTCCCAAAACCCTCAACCCCAATATAATGTCAAACCAAGACATTTGTTTTTTGCTAAAAAGCCCAGCGCGGATTCGAAGAGTTGAAATCTGATACCGAGTCGAAAGAGTGGTTTCCAAGGAGTCCACCACCCAATCTTCAACTCTCGAGTCTCCAAGTCCGACACTCTGTTAAACTGGTCCAACCACTCTTTGAGTGAGTGAGTTGACTTTTCGACTCCGAATCCCAAACTGAGTTGAAATGAAAGTTCGACTTTTTTGAGTCGACTCCGTTAACTAGAGAGGAGTCGATAGTTGTATTCACTTGGAAGGAGTCGAGATTTAGAGCCGACTCTTCGGCCAACTCTAATCCACTTTTAATAGATCCATAGCTTCTTGAGTCAACACGTGCTTCCGTACAAGATGTCTGACATCACAGCTAGTCGTCCTAGTGGGAGACTCTGTGGCTTTCTCTAATGCTCTTTTTTTTAACTTAAAAAGAGAAGAAAAAATATTATATTCCTAAAACAATACAGAAATTGACGTTTATTTTGTATTTATTAGACACTTATAAACTGTCTTAACAAGATTGAGAAAAGGGCTTAGTTTAGTAACACAACAACAACAAAAAGGACACAAGTAAGTCACATTTTTATATCAACTATATTTATTTTACAACGATAAGTTTCATTTACTCAATGGCAGTAATAGGAATTTAAAAAAAGAAATCTTTGTTATTTTTAAACAGCATCAGAAATTTTTTAACCATTTATCAGCTTTAACTCTTTACTCTTTTTTAAAATCAATATTTCTATTTAATATGCAACATTTTTCTTAATTCTAATAGCTACAAAAAAGCATCTAAACATTTTGCCTTTAAATATATAAACATTTTATTTATTTATTTATTTATTTCAGAACTTTCAAAGGAGACAACTTTTCTACTATGACTGTAATAAATTCTGAATATTTTGAATTTTATATAATTTGTGCTAGTTGATTATCTTTTCGAAACGTTTGTATTTCGAAAATCAGTTTAAAAAATTGATATTGACAATTTTTAATGAAAAAACCTTTGGTAAACAGAAATAAGTTCCTGAGGAACATAAATACAAATATCGCGCATTGTAATAAATGTATATGTAAAAAAAAAAAAGTGCTATTAAGATTGTTTTTAGGTGCGTTCGTAATTATATAATACGTAGCACCTATTGTTGTCGTTCAGTCCGTCCGTCTGTCCGTCCGTCTGTCCGTCCGTCTGTCCGTCCGCATATAACAACGCAAAAACTACCCAACCGAATCGTTTGAAATTTAAAATACATAATTATTACATAATTTTGTCGAGTCATTTCAAATTTTATGAAACTCGGATGCATAGATCATTTACAGGGGCAATCAAAAGTATTCCATTACATTACGGTCAATGGGGAAAAAAGTTTCAAATGCATTTTAATCGTTTGAAATTTAAAATACGCAATTATTACATAATTCTGTCGAGTTATTTCAAATATTTTGATAATCGTGTGCATAGATCAATTACAGGGGCAATAAAAAGTATTCAATTACATTATGGTCAATTAGGAAAAAGTTTCAAATATATTCTATATGTTTGAAATTTAAAATACATAATTATTACATAATTTTGTCGAGTTATTTCAAATTTTATGAAACTCGGATGCATAGATCAATTACAGGGACAATCAAAAGTATTCCGTTACATTACGGTCAATGGGGAAAAAAGTTACAAATGCATTTTAATCGTTTGAAATTTAAAATACGCAATTATTACATAATTCTGTCGAGTCATTTCAAATATTTTGATAATCGTGTGCATAGATCAATTACAGGGGCAATCAAAAGTATTCAATTACATTATGGTCAATGGGGAAAAAGTTTCAAATAAATTCTATACGTTTGAAATTTAAAATACATAATTATTACATAATTTTGTCGAGTTATTTCAAATTTTATGAAAATCGGATGCATAGATCAATTACAGGGACAATCAAAAGTATTCCGTTACATTACGGTCAATGGGAAAAAATGTTTCAAATACATTTTAATCGTGTTACACTCATGCGGACTTAATAAAATTTATATGCAATTATAAAGTACATATTATAATATACATCATACATAATTTGTGGTGCAAAGAACATTTGTTATTGATTTACAAGGCCACACATAAGTATTCCATTACATAGTGGTATAGGGAGAACATTGTTTGATGAGCGTTTTAATTGTAATTCACTATTTACAATTTTATGAGATTGGTATATGAAAGTAATATTTTTAAAACTTCGCTATCGTACGAACGCACCTAATTTGCTACGCTTCACGTGCAATTTCCAACTTGTTCTATTTGAGACCAACCAGCCTTTAAATAATTGAAACGAGTTCGCCTCCTTTTATATAATTAACTACAAGAGCTAAAAAAAAAAAAGCATTATGTAATTTACACAACACAATTTAATATATGCGTGTATGTACGAAATTTTTTTTTCTATGGTACAGTATGGAAAAGGCTGAAATTATATTGTTACTTTAACCCCATTTTGTTTTCATTGGATTTAATATCGAAAAACAGAAAAATTATAAATAATCACAAGTAAAATAACGACTGTTTTGTTCGCATTGATTTACCAATTATTTCCTTATTACTGTTACAGACAATGTCACTACTTAACAACATTTCTTTTCTTGTATATGCGCGAGATCTCTCTTCACAATTTGGTATTAAAATTTATTAATTATTGAAAACTTTCATTCAAAAATAAAATAGATAATAAAAAAAAATGATTAATTCATTTCATAGTAATTTAATAAATAAATAACTTATGTTAACTTGAGTATTTTAACTTTTAACAAAACTTGCGTTAAAAAATATCTATTCCTAAAGAAAACCTCAAGATAGATTTAAAGTTGATGAATAAATAATTTGCAATAACAATTCTTATAAAAATGATTAAAAACAGATTTCATGTAATAAAATTGTAGATAAATACTGCCGTAAATATTTAAACATACCAATTTAATAAAATAAATAAAATAGTTGAAATAAAAATGCGAATCACCTTAAAATATTGTGTCTCACATAAGTGATGGGACACTTGTGCTTTACAAAAGGAAACTAATCAAATAAATTAAAAAAACATGTACACATTTTTTTGTGGGTGTGTTTCATACTTAAATTTAGTAAAGATTATTACATAACATACATTTTGTCAAAATATTAAAATATTAATTTAATAAAAATACAAATGTTTAGAACGGAGCAAAAAATAGCTCACATAAGTGATGGGACACCATTATATATGCAACAAAAATCGTCTGAAATAAGCAATAAAAATATTTTTTGGAGTTTTATTTTTACTTAAAAGCAATTGGCAATAATTTATAAAATCGTCTGCAGTATTTCTCTCCAGTTTGTTTTGGAATTTTTGTGTTTTTTAGCTCTGTGTAGCCATGAAATCTAAACGAAAAGAAACTTCGCCTGAAATTCGAAAATTAGTTATTAATTTGCATATTGAACGTGGAAAATCTATTAAAAAAACTGCTGAAACAGTTAACTTGAGTCCTTCAACAGTTTTCAATATCATTAAACGATATAAAAAGAATCATATGATTCAGGATAAAAGAAGACCTGGCCGACCATCAAAGCTATCCAATGGAATAAAGCGAATTTTCGTTCGAAATATTAAAAAAAAATCCAAGAAATAGTGCTTCAAAAGTTGCTGCTGATTTACAAGCATTATATGGAATAATTGTTAATCCTGAGACTATTAGAAGGGTAATTCGATCTGCTGGATATCACGGTAGAGTAGCCAGGAAAAAATTCTTCGTAAGTGAAAAGAATAGAAAACTCAGACTAGCTTTCGCAAAATCCAACATAAATAAGAATTCTGATTACTGGAATAAAGTTATATTTGCTGATGAGAGTAAATTTAATATATTTGGTTCTGACGGTAGAATCTTGGTGTGGAGAAAACCCAGGGAAGAATTTCGCAAACAGAACTTGGTACCAACAGTAAAACATGGTGGAGGAGGAGTTATGGTATGGGGGTATATGTCGTCCGCTGGAGTTGGTAATCTTGTTTTTATTGACAGTATAATGGATCAGTACAAGTATATTGATATTTTAATGCAAAATTTGAAATCTTCAGCACGAAAATTGAACCTTCATAACGATTTTAAATTCTACCAGGACAATGACCACAAGCACACTGCTCTGAACGTTAGACTCTGGCTGCTATATAACTGTCCTGAAATAATAAAAACACCACCACAATCTCCAGACTTAAATCCCATATTTGGCAAGAATTGGAACCAAGAATTCGCAAACACACCATTTCTTCAAAACAACTAAAATCGGTGCTTCAAGAAGAATGGGGTAAAATCACTCCAGAAATCACAAAAAAAAATTAGTCGAATCTATCCCAAAAAGATTAAATCATGTTTTAAAAGTAAAAGGAAATCCAACA
This sequence comes from Maratus speculifer, assembly GCA_964019185.1. NCBI lineage: Eukaryota > Metazoa > Arthropoda > Arachnida > Araneae > Salticidae > Maratus > Maratus speculifer. The sequence goes on from OZ025296.1 coordinate 346,788,325, forward strand.
AAATATTAAAACCTTTTAAAAAGAAAAATTTTTGGATAAATATTTGATGGAAAAGTAAGTGTCCCATCACTTATGTGAGCCATTTTTTGCTCCGTTCTGAACAATTGTATTTTTACTAAATTAATATTTTAATATTTTGACAAAATGTATGTTATGTAATAATTGTTACTAACTTTAAATATGAAACACACCCAAAAAAATTTTGCACATGTTTGTTTATTTATTTTATTGCAGTTTCTTTTTATAAAGCACAAGTGTAACATCACTTTTGTGAGACACTGTATTTGTGCCCAATATTAAATCCCAGAATATGTCCTATTATATCCTTAGAATATTTATATCCTAGAATTGAAATTGCAGACACTATAACAGCACGATTTTTTAGACGTGTATTCTGCTCTTTTCATTTTATATTTAGCAGTAAAAAAACTCTTTATAATTAATTTAAGATTATGCACAACGAGCACGTGTTTTATTAATGCTTACACAGTAAGCTGTTCTGTGGACTATACTACACTAGTATATCACTATGAGGTTTGAGTTAGGGGTAAAGGCTAGTACAATGGACGACTGACCGTGACGTCACAATCCCGTTTGCAACTTGTCCGATGGCTTCCTTATAGGACGTGTTGCATGAGTACGGAATGACCAGTGTATGTGTTGCATAAGTTCCTCAGGATCCTTGATTATTATCTCCAGTAAATTGTTTTTGTAAATTTCGCCTTATTTTATCCAGCCATTTTCGCGATTCAATTAGGCAAAAACCTCTAATTTAAAAAACTTGTTATAAAAAAAATAAAAATTCTGTTAACCTTTCGCCGGGCGCACAAATTTTCAGCACACGAGCAGGCGTGCATTTGTAAATTTTGATATGGTGAAAATAATGCCGGGTTTAGATATCACGGAAAAAAAAAATCAATGATTGAGTCAAAGTTGAATAATTTTTGCTTTTTTCATTTTGGAATATTAGCATAAGAAACTTAATTGATAACTTTATCATAATGCATGTCTTTATTATTTTACACTGTTTACATGTGCGATTAAAGTTTAATTTTCACAATTTCTACAACTGAATGTTATAGAAGTAGTATTTTGTTAATTAGACGTTAAATATCGTTTGTTTAAGATTTAGACTTGCCAATATAAAATGCATTTTTTACTATAGCTAATAGGTTTATTATAAGTCAATGAAGCAGTTCTTTCTTAAACATTTTCTTTCGTCAAAATTTGACGGGTTCTACATTGTAAATTTAATATCAATAATGATTCTATATATTAATAATGATAATAATATAAGAAATAAAAGAAAATATTTAATTATATTAGAGGAATATTAACATAATTAAAGATTTTTTTTAACTTATTTTATTATTATTTTTTAAGTACATATTACTATTAAAATTTAAACATGTATAAATTAATATTAATTAATATTTTATTTAAACATAATTAATTAATGTTAGTTAATATGTTTATGATCTACTATTATATAAATACAAATGAATCAGTAATTAATCAAATGAACATTAGTAAGTTAATAGAGATTTTTTCTGTATGAGCGGTAATAGACTATAAAACATAAGGCAAAAAAGTACTACTAGGTTATCCCGTCGACCAAAAAATTGTCGCCAAACTATAAGATTAAATGCCAATAATGGAGGATCGTAAATATCACATTCAATGACATTAAATACGATTCACGTGTTTAAAATATCATTAAGTGATTTTTATTTCGACTTTTTATTAATTTTGTTATTAATATTCTCCTAATTATTTGTTTTTTCGTTATTTAAAATAAAAATTATGTCAAAATGTATAATTTGGCTATTAGTTTGGCGATTTGTATAATTTGGTGAAATGGGTCGACGGGATAACAGAGTAGTACCGAAACAAAAATTGTTAACTACAATAAATTGATTTTACTAATTTGATATTTACCTCTTACAACAGGGTGGGAACACAATTAACAAAAAAATATTTCATTTTATTCTAAGAATTATTGCATTTTAAATTATGTTCATCTATTTACTAAAAAATAGAATTTATTTTTTAAAATTATTTAAGGTTTATTTAAAATTAAATTTTATGTATTGACAATTTAAATTAAACTTTACGAATTTTAATTAATATTAAAATTTAATTGTGTAATTAGCAAAAAAAAAAAAAAAAAAAAAAAAAAAAAAAAAAAAAAAAAAAATACAATAGCGCGGTAGCATAACATAAAAATAATTTTTAATTTTCTTTTTTTAAATATCGCATTTTAAATCACGTACATTTAGTTGTTAAACATCAGATTTTTTTTATTATTATTTTAATTTATTTAAATTAAATTTTATGTATTAAAAGTTTAAATTAAACTTTATAACTTAATTGTAATCAAAATTTAAATTTAATTGTCTATTTGACAGTCTATATTATAAAGGCCAAACGTAACGCATGGCGTCATTTAGCGAATGGCAACACTTTCACATGCAATTCGGTTTTGCAATTTTTAGTACTGCAAATTTTATGCCTCTAAAAATCGCACATTTTCAATTTTTACACCGTCGTATAGAGAAAAATATGTACTTTTAAATGCAATTTGTTTGAAAGCTGTATCTCAATTTATTCTTGAGATATTCTTGTGATATTAATTTTTTTATAATTTTTAGTACGAATTTTATAATTGTGGTAACATTAATACCCATTTTCTCTTAAAATGGATAAAAATTGAAATGTGCGTATGCAAATTTTGAGAAGATCAAAGTTATGAAGGGTTTAGACTTCACGTGAAATTCTAAGATCGTGTCAATTTGAAATAATTTTTTTAACGAATTTATATCAAACATAAGAGTCTCAGTTGATAACTTCAACTTAACTGATTTTTATCATATTTTACTTTATTATTATATTTTTACATATGTGATTAAAATTTAATTTTAATAATTTGGACAACTGAGTTTTGTTGAAATAGTATTTTTTTTTTCTTAACTTTAACTTTAAATAAAATTTGGTTGAGAGTTACACTGACCATAGAAAGATGAATTTTTTATTGCAGCCGATTTCGTAGGTTTACTATAAATTCATGAAACAGTTCCTTTAATTAATTCCTTAAATTAATGAAACTAAGCCTTTACTTTCGTCGAAATTCTATGGGTTCCACCTTGTAAATAAAAAAAAAAAAAAAAAACAATAATTGATTTTTATATGTTTATAATTATTCTTTATTTAGAAACTTAAATAAACATAGCAAAATTCTACAACAAATAAAACAGCACAGCACGGGCTCAACTCACAATCTATCTATTTACGAAGATTTTGCTTTAAGGGTGTTCTCGACTGTTCTGATCAACAAGCGCAAAACGTTTTGACACATTTACAAATTCACTTTTTAATAGAAAGATATCAAATTGGAAGGCCTGACTGTGGAAGCGATTTCGAATCGAACTTAATTTTCCATTTTATGATAGTTAAATTATCTATCCAGTTCTAAGCTATTTTGATCAAGTGATCACCCATTTTCCTCCTCCCTTTCGACCGGTTTTTCTGCTTTCGTCGGGAAATGTGCTCAAAATCGTCCACTTTGAAGTCTTGTTATAAAAGTGATATAGTGTTTAAAAAAAAAAAGAAAAAGAAAAAAAGAAAAAAACTGAAAACTGAGTGCAATTAGACAGTTTCTGAATAACAACACCTGCTATTTTCAGCGATTTCCGAACAAAAATAAATTAAAGCATGTGTCACAAAATTGCCCTTTTTGATTTAAGAGCACCCTTAAGAGCCCACAATAGTCACAGAAAAATTACTCAAAAAGACCCGGATGACCATGTAAAGTCTATGGGAGCGTTCTTTTCTAATATCTCGCTCAAATTTTAATACTTTTGCATGATTTTTTTTTGCACAAGCTAGCTGAGGACGATCCACAACCGGGCTAGTTTTTACTTTTTCAATTTTTGTTTCAGATTTTCTTTAAAAAATTACTTTAACTTTCGAAACCGGTTTAAACCGGTTCTGAAACTGAAACTATCGTAATATAAAAAATATATAACCAAAATCGAAAAAGTAAAAACTAGCCCGGTTGTGGATCGCCCTCAGCTAGCTTGTGCAAAAAAAAATCATGCAAAAGTATTAAAATTTGAGCGAGATATTAGAAAAGAACGCTCCCATAGACTTTACATGGTCATCCGGGTCTTTTTGTGTACTTTTTCTGTGACTATTGTGGGCTCTTAACCATTGTGCGATGCCGTTCACGCGTTGGTGTAACTTTGAACCAAGTCTCTCATGTGCCAGGAAAATGTACACAAAACATTCGGAGCAGCAATATTGCGCGAGAAGTTGCGCAGATCGGTTTTCGGAGGATTCTGAATATTTGTGGTAAAAATTGCCAGTCAGATGTTGGGGTTCTAAAATTAAATCGATATCCAATAAGTTGGAAATTGCACGTGAAGCGTAGCAAATGAGGTGCGTTCGTTAGATTACGAAGTTTTAAAAATATCACTCTCATATATTAATCTCATAAAATCATAAATAGTTAATTACTATTAAAAAGCGCACCAAACCGTGTTTTCCCTGTAGCGTTGTGTAATGGAATACTTTTATGTGGCCCTGTAAATCAATAAAAAATGTTCTTTGTACCACAGATTATGCGAAATGTATATTATAATAAGTACTTTATACTTGCATATCAATTTTATTATGTTCGAATGAGTGTAACACCATTAAAATACATTTGAAACATTTTCCCCATTGGCCGTAATGTAACGGAATACTTTCGATTGGCCCTGTAATAGAAGTAAGCATCCGATTTTCATAAAAATTGAAATGACTCTACAAAATTATGTAGTAATTATGTATTTTAAATTTCAAACGATTAAAATGCATTTGAAACTTTATTCCCTATTGACCGTAATGTAACTGAATTTTTTTTTATTGTCCCTGTAATTGATCTATGCATCCGATTTTCATCAAATTTGAAATGACTCGACAAAATTATGTAGTAATTATCTATTTTAAATTTAAAATGATTCGATTGGATAGTTTTTGCTTTTTTATATGCGGACGGACGGACTGAACGGCAACTATAGTGCTAAGTATTTACATAATTACGAATGCACCTAAAAAGCATGTTAACAGAAGTATGTCGTTGGCTGTGTCGCTAATTGTCGCGGTGAGCGACCAATTTTCGTCGATGACCTACGACCCAAACAGACCCAGTCTCTTGCGCGACAGCGCTGTTACGGATAGCCCCACTCACGACCCGAATAGCCTTGGACTCTTAATAGAAAAGGGGGGAAAAATACCACAAATTGAAACCGGACAAATTTAACAGGAAAATTAGAAAAATTAAAGATACTGACATTCGTTTAAGGATGGGTGGGGCACTGAAGGTATCGATTTTCCCTGCTTTCATCCCGAACATATATGTCTCGGACGGTGGGTGGGTCAACCGTCGCGGTGAGCGACCAATTTTCGTCGACGACCCCTACCTACGACACAAACAGACTTGCGCGACAGCGCTGTTACGGATAGCCCCACTTACGACCCGAATAGCCTTGGACTCGGGAAGTTGCTCAGATCGGTTTTCGGAGGATTCTGAATCTTTGAGGTGAAAGGGGTTATTCAGATGTTGGGGGTTCTAAAATTAAATTAATATCCAAAAAGCTACAATTTAATGTTTAAAAGTGGTATTCTGGAATATCAAAAAAATAAATCGCTCATTACCAAAAAATTATACTCAGCAATGACAGATAAAGTTGAAAAGTTTATATTGAATTTCAGTTCGGGGTAGCAAAATAATGGAGAAAAACCTGTCGCTACGTGAGAAGAATATCTTTTTCTCTTGATAAGTAGTGTATGTACTTAAAAATGTAGAAAGCTATTTGATTTTAAATCGCCTCAATAGTCGCCTGGCATTTCTATAACTTCATAGTTAACAATGAGTCAGAAATTATGTCAAAGCTTTGTGTTGAGTATCCTATCAATATTTTGACAATATATGTGCTTTGGCAATTTACGTTTCAATAGTTCATAAACTGTGAAACAAATAAAAAATAAGAAAGAAAAATCTTATGTCCACTATAGATTATGAAACATTCTTCCAATACGATCAAAGCACTAAACGGACTTTCAGAAATTGATATCCATGCACGACGATGTATCAGTTCTTCATTTTGTATATACCTGTATATTAATATATTTTTACTACTCAAAAATTTCTTTGTATACTAAATATAAATGAGCAGAAAAAGGCATAATTCCAAAAAAGAAAAAAATCCTTACATAGTTTACTCACACTCATGCACAGTAATAATTACGAATTATTTTGTGTAACTCTGTATATTAATTATAAATAGAAGCTTTCTTATACGTTCACTAAAAACATTTCAAAAATATATATTAAAATATTTAATTGCTGAAAAGGACGTCAAATGCTAATAAAATACATTAAAAGATCTTAATAATTGGACATGTTTCGATTGAATTTACTCAATCATCATCAGAAAAACAAAATATACAAATAAACACAAAGATGGAAAATGACAATAAACTGTTACAAATGAAATTTAAAAATAAATAAAAATCACACGCGTTATATTTTAATTATGTTTCACGTTGCTTAATTTTAATTTTCAAATTATCTAACAATTCAATCCAAATATTTTTTATTTGAAAGGACAAGGAGTCATTGCAGACCATTGAACTTCTGACGTAAATTTCAATTGACTTTCTAATAAAAAGTTGCAAATAAAAATCTGACCTATAAATTAATCTACTTTCATTAAACAAAATAATGGTGTTTTCTATTTTATTTAGCCTTGATAATGCGGTTTTAATGCAAGTTTTTATTAGAGAGCCTATTGAAATTTACGTCAAAAGTTCAATGGTCTGCAATGACTCCTTGTCTTTTCAAATAAAAAATATTTGGATTGAATTGTTAGATAATTTGAAAATTAAAATTAAGCAACGTGAAACATAATTAAAATATAACGCACGTGATTTTTATTTATTTTTGGATTTCATTTGTAACAGTTTATTGTCATTTTCCATCTTTGTGTTTATTTGTATATTTTGTTTTTCTGATGATGATTGAGTAAATTCAATGGAAACATGCCAAATTATTAAGATCTTTTAATGTATTTCATTAGCATTTCACGTCCTTTTTAGCAATTAAATATTTTAATATATATTTTTGAAACAGAATTAATAGATCATCAAATTTTCAGAATATCCTTATATAACAGCGTATTTAATTTAACACTTTTGATGGCTGAAAACTTCTTATTCTTATTTTATTCTTATAAATAATTACATAATTTGAAAATTTTAAATTACAGTTTGCAGGAAGTTAGTTATTATCCAAAGTGTGTCTAAGGACAATGATTTGCAAAACTGGCGTTGAGGATCCTGATCTGCAGATTTACTAGGTATTTTATGTTTTTCAATGAATAACTTATTAAAATTACAGTCGACTCTCGTTAATTCGAAATCGGATAATTCGAATCTTCACTTAATTCGAACTAAACATGAAGTCCCGAAATTTTCAATGGCAGAATAACGTTAAAAACATTCATTAATTCGAACTCATTTTTTCTTGACTTCGTTTAATTCGAACTAACGAAAATTCCGATTTTTCATTTTTCTTTTCTTTCTCGCGGATTTAAGATCATTTGAATAACTTTCTTTCTTTGATTTTTGTGAAAATGGTTCCGAACGAGTGGACATATAATCCAATGCATTTGATATCCACTTTCTTAGTGCCCCATCTGTCCATTAGTGACGCTTTAAATATTTCTTCCATTGTGCTTGTTTCTAATCTTTTAATTAGTTTATGTCAATACAGTTTAATTTAATATTAAGTCATATTCTAATGGTAACAGACGAAATAAATTACAAAAACACTATAACATTAATTTTTTTTGTAATCGTACCATTTTAAACATGTTTTCTTCTCATACTTTCCATAATTGGAACTTCGGATAATTCGAACATTTCTTGTGGTCCCGACGAGTTCGAATTAACGAGAGTCGACTGTATCTCTTTTAAAAGGAAAAAAGAAAAGGAAGAAAGAAAAGAAATGGCATTGCTAAATCTATTCGAAAAAGAGTAATGCTTCAAATGTCCAGATAGGTGTGCTCTACGAAATCTAATCTGATGAGGGGAGGCGCATCAGTGAAATAGTGAAGCAGGAAAACAATTTTTGCTTATTTTTTTTGTCGAAATCTCTTTAAAAAAATTTTTTGCTGATTTTATTTTTGCAGAATAAACATTAACAGTAAGAAATATTTCTTACTGTTAATGTTAATTAACAATTTGTTAACAACCTGCAATTTATTTATTTATTTTTGTTAAGACTGTGAATTATTTAAAATAATAGTGAGAGAAAAAAAATGATATTTTGTTTAATTAAAAAAAATCTGGTTAAAAATTTTGTTGTAAACTTTTGTTGGAAAATCTGTGCTTTAAGTTTCCTTAAAAGTATTTATGAACGTGTGAATTATATTAAAATCGAGTATTTCCGATTCCGTTAAAAATTCGAAAGATGTTTAGCATTTTCATCTCTTCAGATAGTTTCATTATTTAGCTTTCGAAAAAACCAATTCAAAGAAGAAAAAATTAACAATTATGTTTTATAAAAAAAATCTGCCTAAATTAGACTTACCTTGAAGACAACAAACCACGAAATATCATTAAAAAAGTACTGAATCCCAATGCTGGCGATTCGTGTCTTACAAAAAATTAAGTAGTTCTCTCGCTATAAGGTCTAGCGTCCTATAAACATGCCACTGGGCGTTAATGGGTTAACGCTTTTGGGTCCACTGGCCCTATGTCAAAACTTAACAACTTTAATTTCAAACTTACAAACGACACCAAGATTATTTAATAATTTTTTCCTTTCACGATGAAAGTTCAAAGCGTTAATGGGTTAACACTTTCCGGCGCCGTGTTTCGTCGTCCGGATCTACTAATTTTAACCACAAACTTACAAATGGCTTCAAGAATATTTTAATAAAATTTTGAAAGTTCAAATAAATATGTTATAGATTAATAAAGTTTTATTAAAATTCAAAGTTACAAGTTTTTAATCTCTAAAACAATCGTTTGTAAATTCAATGTCAGCCAATCATTTAATCTTTTTCAAACAGATTTTTATGTGTCGGAAAGAGATAAATTATCTTATCAGATCAAGTTGATATGTCTAAAATTTTCAGTCTTGCCGGTTCAAGGAAATTCTCAAATCTAAACTGTCTTATTTTGGGACCGTTCAAGTATTACGTAAGCATATTTTTAGTCATTTTGTACCCCCCCCCCCCTTGTAAGAAAATATAAGCAATTGCTAGACCTTCTTGACTTATAAAAAGTTACCAATCAATACATTACTAATCCTACAAATTTATACAGGCATATAGGGATAGTGATATCAAAATATATAAAATGATTTTAATGTATTATTGCTTATTACATTAAACAAACCACAGAATACAAAATGGTTTAAATACACTGCTCAAAACAATTAAAGGATATTGCAGTTTTAGATGGATTTTGTATCTGGGAAACTTTTTAGTTGATTGATACATGGTCGACAGACATAGTAGGTTATATGAGAATAAATTACACATGTTTGGCAGAAAAAAATGCATTTTATTGCGCATTTGTGTACAAAAGGAAAAAAACACAATTTGTGCATATGAGAAAAAAAGAATAAGAAAAGGTGTTTTCTTCAAAGAAAATCATTTTCAGTAGGGGTATGGTTTCCACGGGCGGCCAGCAACGTTGAACACCTTTGAGGCATGGACTCAATGAGGCTATTAATGACGAGTTGGGATATTCTGCCCCACTCTTCCAAAAGAGCTCTTTCCAGTTCTTGGAGAGTTTGTGGGGGTTGTTGGCGGCCAGAAACTCGTCTTCCTAGAGCGTCCCAAACGTGCTCGATTGGATTCATGTCTGGAGAACACGCTGGCCATTCCATTCGAACGATTCCTTCCTCGAAAAGGAAATCCTCCACCAGGTTTGCACGATGTGGCCTGCAATTATCGTCCATTAAAATGAAGTTATCTCCGATTGCTGCAGCGTAAGGGACTACAATAGGTCTGAGGATCTCATCCCTATATCGGCGACCAGTCAGAGCTCCATCTCGAATGATGTAGAGGTCAGTGCGCCCGTCAATGGAGATGCCACCATACACCAACACTTCTCCACCGCCAAATCTGACACTTTCGTGCACGAACGCAGGCTTATTCCTACTGCCATGGTCCCTCCAGATGAAAATACGCCTATTATCTGGATGCACAGAAAAACGGGACTCGTCAGAAAACAGAATATTGCTCCATTCATTTCTCCTCCAGTTGACATGCTCGGTTGCCCACTCCCTGCGGTCGCGACGATGCCTTGATGTTAATCTAACACATACCATCGGTCGGCGAGCATACAGACCTACAGCATGGAGCCGTTTCGGACAGTCTGAGTTGAAATCGTGGTGCCTGTAGCCGAGCGAAGGTGTTGTTGGAGAAGAGTAACGTTCATGTTTCGGTGTCTCCGAGCTGTTAACGCTAAATACCGATCTTCATTGGGCGTTGTTGCCCGTCTACGACCTTTCCCTGGTCTTCGGCCTGCATATCCACTCTCCAAAAAACGGTTCCAGATCCTGGAAATGACACTTTGTGACACTCCGAAACCTTGCGCTACTTCGGCTTGAGTTTGGCCCCCTTCTAACCTACCAACAATTCTCCAAGTTTCTGAATCTGTCAAATGACTTCGCTGAGACATCGTACTCATCGAAACAAAGCAATCACTGAATGCCGATCATCCTTGTCTTCATTCTCTTTTATCCAGTTGAAAGTCAAATATCATTCGCTGCCGCTGAAGCGACGTTTTTGACGTCGAACTCAAAATTTGCATACTCCACAGTTTGAAAACCAGAAAAATTTGCATTTGTGATTCTCTTCTTCTATTTTCGACAAAAAAAAAATTCGTTTATACCTTTATTTTATATAAAACTTCAAATATCCTTTAATTGTTTTGAGCAGTGTATATTGTTATTTATCACATTGAACAATAAAACAAGATATACAAGAAGTCTTAACTTACTTCGGTATCATAACTAAAACTTTTGACATGAATCATATAAATGTTGGAGTTGAATTTGGTGTTCATATTTTAATCTGATGTCCAGGATCCTTGAACCTATGTTTCAACATTGTCTACTATAAAGTTTTCACTGGAACAGTGGCCTGAGGTATTGCAGGTTTCCGTTTCTTGTTCTTTGTCAATGTTAGTATCCATAATTAAATCCGACTAAATTCATTATGCAACTAAAAGCAATACTCTTTCACTAAAAATTCAGTATGTAAATTCACTATGCAACAGAACTAAAACAATAAATATCTGTGCTATACAGGGTTGTTATGTTTAAAACATTTCGTTTAAAACAGTTGTTTAAAACGTGTTTAAAACATTACATTTAAAACAATGTTTAAAACATGAATATTGCCAATAATGTCACAAATTAAAATTTACGAAATAAAATTGTATTAAAAATTTCTAATTAGCTGTATGTACTAAAAGACATTCAAATTTTATTAAAATTATAAATTGGTTATTTAATTTTAATTAAGTATTTAAAGTAAATTTATTTCCTCTAAAATTGGAAATACATAATTTATTTTTTAAATATCTCAATTATGATTTTTTATATAATATCAAAGTTCTATAATATATTAATTTTCGAAGATTAAAAGTAAGACTGAAAGAGCATTTTTCGGATATACAATACAACAAGCCTAGTACAGCCTTATCTAGAATGCAACGAAAAGAAAATATTTTGATAAATTTCTACAAAGCTAAAATAATCTTTTCAACATCAAATCATTACTCTTCAACTATCCATGAATCCCTCGAAATTTTGCTTAACAAGGATACTGTTTGTAATGACGTCATTTCTTATAATATTCGACACTCTGGTACAATATCCTTGGTGTTTTGATGAATTCATTGTGACTTTGTTTGTACACGCGGACTGTTTTTGTTTTGTTTTTACGTTTTCCATTTCTAATAAATTATCTTCTTTTATACTCCTTTGAAAATGAATGCGAGGGCATCCAAAAGATCTAAAGTAAATAATAATTAAATAATATCTATTTTTACAACACTATTTATTTGTATATTTTCAGAGATCTATTTCTCCTTTTTAGTGAATAAATTTGGCAGTTGGAACACAGAGAACATAATATTGAGTAAAAAATCTGGGCTAAATGCCTTCTTAATATACTATAAATAATACTTTCTCCCATCAATAGATAATGCTATAATACTTTATAGATATTTGTTTAGTAGTCAAAAAAGATTTTTTATTGTTTTTTTTTTCTCTTTCTTTATTAAAATTATAATGACTTCAGTTTAAAATATTCATATATAAAAAAAATTCAACATTAATTTAAATTTCTTTTAATAGTATTTCCTTTTTAATAATTCATTTATGAAAATAAACTGAAATGAAAAAAAAAAAAAAACTTATCTACTTTCAGTTCGTTTTAAATTCTAATTGTTTAAATTTGTCCTCAGAGTTATAAAAGTATGCTACCTACCAACCAATCCATCTACTTTGATTTTCAGTTTGAATATGCTCTCAAAATAATAATGATAATTTAATAATAAAAAATGGACATATTTAAAAAATATTTATTTCTTAACTAATTTTTTACGTACTTCATACTTTTTTTACACATTTATTACATATTTCATTACGCTTTAAAGGAGAATCACTTGCAATTGATGAGACTGAAAAAGGCATAAACCTTGCTGCCAAATTATGTCCTGAACTAATTCCAATAATTATAAATTATAAAGCTAAGTCAGTTCCATTCTCTGATTATATGTTTGATGCAGTTGCCAATCATAAATTTGATATTGGAGAATCAAATAAAGTGGAAATAACACAGGTTAAGCCTTGAAAAACACATTGATAAAAATGCCATGAATATCATAAAACAGTTACACACAGCTGTATGTTCTACTGCTGGATTAGAAAGAGTTTTCTCTACTTTTGGTTTTGTGCAAAGCAAAACCAGAAATCGTTTGGGTGTTGATAAGGCTGTTGTAAGGATATTGACAAACTTGTTACCATTTTTAAAGAACTGAAAAATTAAATGTTTTAGTTTAGAATAAAAATAAAATTTTTAATTAATGTTTGGTATTTGTTTTATAATTTTTTTCTTCCTTAGTGCCGTTTGAAAATTTTTCCATTCTTTATATTTAATAATTTTTGTTCACTTTAATCAAAATTGTGCTGTGTGAGAAAAAAACGTTTTAAACGTTTAAAACATGTTTTAAACAAAAAAAACATGTTTTTTGTTTTTTTTAATAAAAAACATGTTTTTTTCCAACCCTGGTGCTATATATCCAAAACAAGAAAAACCCCAAGTAGGTTTTCTGCTTTCTAAAGTTCCAAAACCTGTAGAGAAGGAAGTTCGACAATAGGAGAGAAAAGACAAACATTTCCAGAAATTCTGCAAAAATATGCGGGTCACGTGACTGCCGATGGATAAGCAAAGGATAAAATAAAAAATAAACGACAAATTTCGAACGGACTGTAGAACGCTCTTTCCCCATCATACTTTGTTTGCTTTGTTGAATTTGAACTGCAGTTGCTTCGTTGTTTATTGCTTACGTAAGAATTGTCGTGACCCCCCCCTCCCCCTTGTCAGAAAAAATTAGCAGACTCTGGATCCCCCCTCCCCCTTTAGTGCTTACGTAATACTTGAACGGTCCCTTTTTACATATTTTGTTATTATTATTTTTTCCCTGAACTGTATCAAATTAAGAAACTCTAATTAAGAAACTTTGTAACCGAGCTGTTTGATTTTTCTATAATCTTATAGGATTTTTTCGAAAGTGGATGTTGAAATTGAAGTTTCGAACGAAATTTCAGGAGATATCAACGCACGAAAGTTACAAAGGTTTTCCGAAAAAAAAATTAAAAGAATTAAAATTGCTGGCAAATCATGCCCGTAATCATACCTGCAAGTATTATGTTTTTATGTTAAAGGACAAGTCTGATAACAGGGATGCCACTTTTCCGCCAAATGGCGGATTTCCGCTTTTTTTAATTTTTAAGAATTCGCAGTTTTTATTAGGTGATCACGAAATAAAATAACGATTTTCATTGAACGATCGTGAAAACAAGCAGGGATTTTCATCAAACGATTGTGAAATTACACAGCTTTTTTCGTCAAGTAATGGCGAATTATAACAGCGATTTTTGTTAAAGATCGTGAAATATAACAGCGATTTTCGTTTAAAGATCTCGAAATATAACTGTGATTTTTGTCAAAAGATCGCAAAATAGAACGGCTATTTTCATCAAGCGGTAGTGATATAAAACAGAAATTTTCATCAAACGATCGCGAAATGAAACGGTGATTTTCGTAAAGCAATCGTAATGTGAAACTGCGATTTTCGTGAAACGATCGCAATGTGAAACTGCGATTTTCGTGACACGATCGCAATGTGAAACTGCGATTTTCGTGACACGATCGCAATGTGAAACGACGATTTTCGACAAACAATCGCGATGTAAAATGACGATTTGCGTCAAACGATAACAAAATAAAACGGCGATTTTCATCAAACAATCGCGTATATAGTTTTCGGAAAACACAAATGGAATTAGTGTCTCGACGGGGAATTAATGCAGTAACGGGCATTTTATCTGATTATAAGGGGTTTTTTTTCGGTGAGGGGAAATTTACAAATGATGCCATGCTAGGTGTTTGTTGTGTAGTGCTTTTTTTTCTGAACTGCAAGTATATGTTTATGTAACAAAGCCTGACATCTGACAAGGGGGAGGGACAGGATATGTTGAACTGTGACACTTTGTGTTAAAGGGAGGAGGAGGTAAAAAATATTGAAATAAAAGTTTGAAATCATTTATGGACAACCCCTAACAGTACTACGTAAAAATAAATCAATGTGTGAAATATATGAAATAAATCAATATGACTGGTAGAGAATTTAAATTATTTTTTTTAAATAATTAGATAAAAAATGTAAAAGTAAATGCGTAACTTGAATTGTTCAATATATACTGAGCAAGAAGCAGGACTTTGAAAATAAATCTTAGTGAAGAATTTTAGTATTTTTTAAGAAAATTCACGTATAATTGCTGCAAATTATAATGTATATTTTTACTTGATATTATTCATCTGAAAAATCACATTTATAAAAATTAAAATGCTTATTATTATTATATCTAGTGGAAAAGAAAAGTTTGATCTCTTTCCAGTGTTGAATCTAGACACTTTTCTCTGGGAGCAACTTCTGTAGTTCCCGGGGGGGGGGGGGGGGCATGCTAATCCCAGGCCACTCCCTGAAATCAATACGATATATTTCGATAACCTTTGCTTTAACACGAAATTGTGTTTCATTGTTCATTTATTATTCTGATAAAATAATAAATAGGACAATTTCACTCCCCTTCAAAATACCAAGTAAATAAATAATAAAAAGAACAGTTTACAAATGTAAAAGCAATTTTAAGATTCCGAGCGTACTGTGATGTAAAAGATTGAAAGAAATGTCAAGTTTTTTCTTTTAAATTCTGCTTAAAAAAAAAAAAAAAAAACTTGGGGCTTTGTTTCGTACTAGCTACAGTCGTCACCCCCCCCCCCGTTCCCACTCTAAAGATTAATTTGATCGGTTTTAAAAAAGTTTAATGAAGATTGAATTATAATTAGACAAATACAATGACGAGCGCCCTGTAAACAGGTTTTAATTCTTTTCTTCTTTACGAAAAGGGTTTAAGACCAAACCAGCTTTTGTTAATGACTGTTTTCGCGTTTGAAAGAATAAGATTACTTAACCATGTAAAAATCATCTAATATAATATTAAAGTAGTCAACACGGAGTCTTTGCTATTGCTTCCCGGTATTTTTTAACAATGCTATCAGGAAATAGTTTGAAATAAGTGATTTTAGATGTAACGCTTGAAATTTAACTTTTCTTTCTTTTTGTAATATTCAGGTGAAAATTATTTTTATCGTTAGAGAAGAAATATTATTTGCACTGTCTTTGAACTGTCAACATTGTGAGAGAGATTATGTCAAAATATGAAATAAATCTCTTGTATGTCATGTATCTCATGTATGTCGTGTAAATACATTTTTTTTTTAAATTTTAACCGATTTTGAATCCAATAGCATTTTTTCTTTTTGATAAATAAATTATTAATTGGGATACAAGATATTTTTATCCCGTAGCTGCTAGTTTCTATCCTTTCCTGTGCTGTCGCTACCGGAAATTCAATTCAAAGCGCTCACATTGATCGCATTTTTCTTAAAGATGTGCTACCTTTATCAAAAAATGAATACCCACCATTTGATTACATAGTTTCAGAATAAAAACACCTGCCAATCTTATACGTTTCCGGAAAGGAATGAATTCAGAAATGTATTAGAAAGTAGCTTCTATGGATTTGAGAAAAGCCTTAAAGAGGCTCAAGGCTTACAAACTTTTAATATTTTTTTTTTTTTTAATGATTTAGTTTGATTATTCAATTAACTCTAAACTCAGTGCAAAAAACCGCAGAAAAATATTTGCCTTTTTACCGGAGTTATAAACATTTATGTATCAACACTTTCAAAGCCGTACCTATATACTTTCAACTTTGTCGCGTTTTCTAAAAACTTGATTTTTGACGATTAACCGCAAGATTAAAAAAAAAAAAAAATTATTTGATAAAATGTTTTTTTTTTTTTTTTTTTTTTTTTTCGCATATAACATTATTATCTATAGAATGAATTAATATATTTTAGGTAATTTAATATTTTGAGTATTTTTAATGAAAAAAAAGTTGTATTTTTAGGAGGGTTTTAAATTTTCAAGTTTGAGAGTTTTTTTATAATGTTTTTTTTAGGGATGGGACGAATATTCGGCCACTATTCGGTATTCGGCCTATTCGGCCCTTTTGCCGAATATTCGGTTGGCCGAATATTGAAGGCTTGTTGACCGAATACTTCGGCCGAATACCTGTAGCCGAATATTTAGAGATATCTTGCCGAATATTGCTAAAATCTCGCCGAATAGTGAAAGATATCTTGCCAAATAAATTTCGGATTTAAAGAATTTCATTCTTGCAATTTTTTTTCCTCTAATCCAAATTGGCTACTTCATTTATGAAGTCATTCTCACTCTTACTTACAAAATATAGAGTTATTCAGATACTAAAAAATATACAGTCTTTCTGTATTTCTTATAAAAGTTAGTGATATTCTGAAAATGCTGCCCAAGTTGGAGATTTAATTGTACGGGAAATGTCATCATTAGAGAATGATATATTACAATTCAAAATATAAAAATACTGCCTTATTCTAAAACGCTTGAATATTTTTTAATGTCTGCAAATTCCATGCACATATAAAAAAGGCTCTTCTGAAATTCATAACTTATTTTCTATAAAGTAAGAAATGAAAAAATTTATTCACTAGGTGTGTTAATGAAGATTCTTTTTCAAAATTAAATATAATATATCACCATTCCAACTACAACGGTACATCTGAAAGCAGAACTGGTGTCAAACTCGATACACATTAGATGACACAACTTGCTTTATGAAGATGGTTTATAAATATTTTAATATAAATTTTAAATACTCAACAAAAAAAAAATTTCATTCTATAGTTTTCACTTTTAAATAATTATTTGCATAATTACTGACTTAAATATGTAATATTATTATGTATATATTTTTAATTTAATCTTCCTTCCTTCATGTTGTTATCAATTTCTGTTTATCCTTTTAATGCTTGTTGAATAAGTGGAATATTGAAGTTGAATATTATATGTGCCGATTCAAATGTCAAAGATTTTTTGTTAACATATGCATTCTACTTTAAGCATAATCTTTTGCTTTAACGTAATTTGTTATTTAAAGCTTGGCATCTGATTTCATAACAGTCTCATTCTTACAAATTTGCTTATCACTAGGGACACAAACTCTAAATGATCAAATTTACTTCATTAAAGGTTATTTCAGAAAATATGTCCTTGTGAGTTCTGAGAGAGAGAGAGATTAAGAATATTATTGATTTTGGATACGAGAAGTATCAATTGATAGTAAAAGTGAAGTACATTCTTCATATTTTAATGGAAATATTTTCCCATCTTGACTTACTGAAAATCAATTTGATGTACATTAGAATAAAGGATATAATGCAATTTCATAATTTTTTTGTGTTAAAATAAGTTTTTCAAATTTAAAAATACATTTAAAAGCACATTTAAGAGTAATAATTATTAATGAGCTCCTATTTTTTAAATTATATCTAATCAAAATTTATTTTCTTTATTGGAAAAAAAATTTTACTATTCGGCCGGCCGAATATTCGGTATTCGGCTATTCGGCCAAATCACTATTCGTCCCATCCCTAGTTTTTTTATAATTTTTTTTTTTTTTTTTTTTTTTGAGTGATATTATATCCTTAATTCATTCTATAGAGTAAAGTTTCCGGATCATTTTAAAGCTAAAATTTGGTTCGTATGTCAATTCAACGTTAAGATATCTTGCGGGTGGTGATATAACACATAATTTTTTTTCGAAAATTGTGTTCCATAAATTTTGCTATATTTTTTACTATATTACATTGAAGTACTTCATTTTATAATTTTATAAGACTACAAAAATACCTTTAAAATATTAGAAAGTTTGAATTAATTACATTGAATACTTTTGTTTTTATATGGACTCGAAGCGAGAGCTCTGTTTACAAGTTTTTCCGTATCGATCAAGCCCTGAGCCCTCTTAATAAATACAGAGAAATATTTTCAATAATCAACACTTCATTATGTAACTTTAAAAGTTGTGATGTTTTTAACCCTTCTTTTGTTCTTTTTTTTCCCAACTACATTAAAATTTTAATGAAACCTTTTTTAAATATTAGGATTTCTAAAAATCATAATCATTATTTTTGCTACAGTATATTTTCTGTCTTGGGTATGCATCGTAATTTTAAAAGATACTGTAAAATTATGTATGCGGTATTCTTTAAAGAAATCTTAAATATATGTTAAGAAAAGTTTTAATTATTTTTTTTTTATAATTGAGTCGGGCCAGATCAGGTGGGGTTTGGTTTGACTGATTTTTGTACGGGCCGGGCAGGCCTCTAAATGAGCCCCCCTCCCTAATCTTCCCTGTCGATATAAAAAAGACATGGCAGCTTTTTAAAAAGACGGCTGGAACCGTTTTTGTTTCTACTCTATTATTGTCAATCCTTTTCGAGCCTATAAATGATCTATACATAATGACAAGCACGAGTAGGGAAATATGAATTCAATATTATTAAAAGAAAGAAATGAAAAAAAATAGCTCTCTTCTTTTCTTTCCTCCGGAACCAACACTCCCCAAATTCGTCTCAGTTATCTTGCTAAATTCTTTCCTTTCCCTTTAACCCTTTCCCATAGCTTAAGCTTTTTCAAACTTCAAACGTAGCCCGCAACCCTGTTGGGACTGTGGATTTCGACTCTCTCATCAACAGTCAACACACGCACCCATTCCAGTCATCCTCTGGAACAAAACAGCTTTCACGCCTCATCGCGTCAAAAAAGACGCAAACATGACAAAATTTCTGAGGTACCTCAAATCTCAAAACTGAGGTATTGGGACAAATTGTCAGGGTGTATGGGACAAATGAGGTGCTTCATATATGAGTTACCCAACACTAGATTCTTGCTTATTGTGATTTAATGTCATGTGACTGAATGAGGAAAACATTTACCTTGGGCAAAGAAAGTAGATGGTACCTCAGCTTCGAAAACACGCAACTATACCATCTGTTGGCACTTTTGAAATCCTGCGCTACCATGCATAGCAGGAAAGCAAACATTACAGGATGAAGCATGAAGCAGTGCGCGCGCGCGCGCGCCAAGGACGAAAGATAGTTTCCGTGGTATGCGCGCCGATTTCAGGTGAAAACCACAACAACTCAGGGGACGCCGCGTTTTTCCTCCTATCAAGAACTTCAACACTTGCTACTTTGAGTGGCGTGAGTCAGCCATCTTGCTTTATGCTTTATTCAGTACTTGCCGGCTCGTAAAAGCAATGGATTTATTAAGCATTTTCAGCTTTTTAAAACAGGGTAAGTGACAGATGCTTATGTATGTGTTATTTATTTAAATGTTCTCATAAGTTTCCATTTTAATTTAAAGAACATTATGGCACTATTGTGTAGTTAAAATGTAAACTATGCCATATATTATTAATACATTATTATTACGTATTTTTATATTAGTATGCATTTATATTAATGTGCTATTATATTATTATCTTAATAGTATTTTTATATTTTAATATTATGATTACATTATCAGTGATTTGTATTTCACAAACTTCAGTCTCGCAAAAGTAGACACTTCAAAATTTCAAACTTTTAATTTGACCTTTTTAATAAATTTAATAAGAAAGGGGAAATTTAAGTTTTAAGAATTGTGAAGGGTCCATTTTTCTGAGATCAGATATGATCTTGTGAAAGATAGATCGCTGATAATGTACAATAATGTAATAATATAACAACGCAATAGTATTATTATTCTTTAATTATTATAATAGAATTATATAGTATAATAATATTGTGTAGAATAGCATTATTATTATTCTTTTTAATAATGATATTATTATTATTATTATTATGATTTTTCTGATCTTGTGAAAGACAGATCGATGACAATGTACAATAATTTAATATAATATAACAACGCAATAGTATTATTATTCTTTAATTATTATAATAGTATTGTATTATACAGTATAATAGTATTGTATAGAATATTATTATTATTCTTTTTTTATTACAAATTAAAATAAAGTTCTTATCACAATTTTTTAAAAATAAGAATGGAAACTTGTGTTAATATTTAAATTATATATAAATGCATAAAAATCTGTCGCTTACATTTTAAAATGAAGAGGATGAAAAATCCTATATAGTAATTAACGTCCTCATAATTTGAGTGAAAATGATTAATTTCAAAGAATTCATTGCTATCACAAATGAAATAAAAAAAAACTAGACTGAAACAAAAAGTTTTTTTTATTCCATTTACAAATGAGTTAAAACGATGTCTCAAAAGAAAACGATAGTTTTCAATTGTTAAATGTTTTTCTTTCCTTTAAGAGAATAGTATCAGTTCTTTCATATCTCTACATACATTTTCCCTTAACAAAACAAAAAATAATAGACACTCATTAAATAATAATAATAATACACTATATATACCTTTATTACTAACATAAATAATAAAAAAAAAAGTTGTTCTTGAATCACTTCCTTATAAGTCTGAAAACAAGCAGGAATGTGAAAATACTATAAGATCAAACTGCGTGGGTCTCCCTTCCCCATCATATTTTGGTGCGCACGCTCCTCGCTGCGCTTCATCCCTGAAAAGTTTGTTTTCTAGCACTGCTCAAAGTAGCATATGTGACGTAGTTGGGAGAGTAGATCGCAGTTTACATTGGGCCTACGAGAGCTTTCTTATCTTGTACCATCTCTAAGATCTTTGCTGAGCGCCAAAAACTGATGTGCGCCCTTGCTTACTGAAATGGACAAGTCTGCAGCGGATTCTAATTTTACATTTCAGACCGCTGTATGGTCAGCAGCCTGATACCTCGTTTAAGAAACATTTCGCATTACACAGAAGAAAAAGGTTGATTTATACGATTAAAACATTTCTTTTAAATATTAACGGTTGAGGTTTTTATTTATTTTACAGTTATTTGCATCAAGAGATAAATTAAATTTTGGAAATATTTCATAATAATATATTAGATATTCTATAATAGAAAATTGGCGATATTTTATAATATAACATAGAACATTTCTTTGGATTAATGTGGTCGTTAAGGTTAATTGGGTGAATGAGTCCTCCAGTATTAGTCCGGGATGTCTCAGTTGGAAGAGCATTTGCGGCAAGGGAACAACGTGAAATTTTGACATTTTATCTGACTCGTCTTTTAACATAAAAGCATTATACTTGCAGGTATGAATATGCACGTCATTTCTCACCTATTTTTTTTCGGAAAAATGTACTACTTTTTGGAATTTTAACTGTTATTGTTCACTATGCCAGCTCTTTAACTCTGGTGCGCTGGCATCTCCAGAAATTCGATTCAAAACTTCTACTTCAACATCATTTTCGGAAAAATCGTTTGTTTTTACAGAAAGATTAAACATCTCGGTTACACAGTTTCTTAATAAAAGCACTTTTCAATTTCATACGCTTCCGGGAAAAAATAATAATTACAAAATGTGTTAGAAATAAGCCATTTTGGATTTAAGAACTGCCTTTGAGCGGGGAGACTGAAATCTTGAGAAATCAACCGGACCTGGTGAGATTACTTAACCCTTTCCGGCACAAGAAATATTGTGTTCGTAAAATAATGAAATGACTGACTGACATTGAAATTTACAAACGATTTTTTTACAAATTAAAAACTTGTAACTTTGAGTTTTCATAAAGATTTATTAATCTATTCATAAAGATTTATTATTTATTTAAACTTTCAAAATTTTATTAAAATATTCTTGATGTCATTTGTAAGCTTAGGATTAAAATTAGTAGGTCCGCACGAGAGAACACGGTGCCGGAAAGGGTTAATACATTTACGCTTTGAATTTTCATCTTAAAAGCCAATTTTATTTAAATGTTCTTGGTGTCGTTTGTAAGTTTGGAATTAAAATTAGTAGGTTTGGACGTTGGACCACAGCACCAGAAAGGATTAACCCATTAAAGCCGAGTAACATTTTTCGAGATCGATAGACTTAGTGGAAAGAGAGCTACTTATTTCATATATATGACACGAATCGTCATCTATAGTGTCTAGAAGTTATAATAAGTAGTTTATATCAACATATAACAAATCAAAAATTGTAATAAATTTTGTGTGTCAGTTCTTGATAATTTGTGTCACATTCGGCTAGACAGTCATTTTTTAAAAACTTTCAAATCTTGTTCAGAACCTTATAAACGTATAAATCCATCGAAAACAAATTCGAATTTTTTTCACTATCCCAATACTTTCTTTTTCAAAAAATAGAGAAAAAAATATGTAAAAAAGTATTATGAGTGTTGAACAATTATATGCCCCCCCCCCCCCCCGCCCTGTGAGATTTGAGATTTTCAATAGTAAAAATGTGCAATTCTCTTCCCCGTTGCAGGCATAGAAAATCCTCCCGAAGAAAAATTATCTGAAATCAACACTGTCACATGTAAACTAAGATTACATAATAATTATACTTTACAACTTTTGAAGAAATTTGTTATTTGAAATGTTGTCCTCTCCCCCCCCCCCCCACCGCCTAGAATAATTGAGATAAAAATTTGTTTTGATCCTACATGTATTAATTGCGTAGATATAAAAAATTATGGATTATTAAATTATTCGAAGGTTATAAAAACTATACGCGAAATAAAAATTTACTCCAAGAAATTTTATTCAATACTTTTAATTTCTAAAAATCGTAAGTCTATTTCTTGACGGTAGAATAATGCACGACATTCAATGTTTTTAAATGGCCTGCCTTTTGGTTTTTGTCAGAATGATCACGTATTTTAAACGTCTTACAATATCAACGAAGCGCCAAGTACTTAAAAAAAATATGTATCTTGTGAAGAAATTTTCAATTAATCAGATTTCTACTTGTACAGTTTTCTAAAAATTCAGATTTTTCATTTTTCTTAAATTATTTGGAAAGTAGTTGTTGTTCTTGGTAGAGAATTGGGAAATCTGAAGTATACGTGAATCTTTTTATTGGTTGAATTCCACAACTTATTTTATTTTATTTGTTTTCTGATTGGTCCATATGTAATGTTCAAAATTGGAGTACTTCTTTATTTTATTTTATTCGTTTTCTGATTGATCCATGTTTAATGTCCAAAAATGGAGTACTTCTGTTGCCACGGTGATAAAAAAAAAGTAATTAAAAAAAACTACAAAAAAATTAATAACTTAAAAACAAATTGCATAAAAAGTACATTTTTTTCTCTCTCTCTACGACGGTGTAAAAATTGAAAATATGTGATGTTTACTGACTGACGTTTATAACTCAGAGTGTTCTGACGTTTAATGACTTGGACTTGGACGAGATAATTGTCAGAGTGCCTGGAGAGATCAATTCCTTACTTCTAGTAGAGAAATGATACATGGAACAATTCAAGTCATAGTCAAAGTCTGACAAGCAGAACGTCAGAAACAAAGAGGGGGGGGGGGCAGGGTCCCCCCCCAAAAAAAACAAAGTCTTTTTAAGGGCACCGTACAAAATAAATAAAATAGATGAGAGTATAAATAAGAGAAATAAGAATATTTACATACATTTACAAAAGTATTTACAAAATAGAGACTAGGAGATGGTGAACGTTCAGGAAGGAATAACCCTATCAATGAGATAAAAACTAGGAAAAATTATCCTGGGTCGATGTTTTCAGGGAGACGTAGGGTTGCTCGGGGTCGTCTTCAACGAGCGTTTACATCATAACTTGAAATGTTATGCAAAGCACGTGTTTAAATGTTTTCTGCTTTCGACTGAAATAGAAACAAACCAGAGATGTAGTAGAGGGTATTAGAAGGGTATGCGCCATTTACACTGCCATCTGAAACAAATATGTATAAAAATCATGCTTTACGACTTTCGAAAGGAACAGCGTATATCCTCTGTTTCTCAAGAAAGCCACAGCATACAAACTCTAGGGTATACCCTCTGTTTTAAGCATATACTCTCTGCTTAGAACGTATACCCTCTGTTTCTTTACGACTACACCGCTGAAAAAGAAGAAGAAGGGGGGGGGGAGGATTGTACTTTGTGCTTATATATAACTAAATAAATAAACAACGTTTAAGAGCACAAATATTGTAAAATAAAAGATGTTAAAAGCATACAGTCGTTTCGGGACTTTACGGCTGTATGCTTTTAACATCTTTTATTTTACAATATTTGTGCTCTTAAACGTTGTTTATTTATTTAGTTACACCGCTGAAACAAACCCCATTCCCCAATGACCTATCATGCGCGATCATCGACCCTGACATTCATTTTCATTTACAGACACATGCGAAAAAGAATTTTGGGTTATCTCGTCGACGAATTTCGTTAAATTATAAAAATCGCCAAACTGCTCCCCAAATTGTATAAATTGATGTAATTTTTATATTAAATAGCAGAAGCGACGGGATAACCAAGCAGTGCCGAATTCTCTTACATGGCGGACAGATGTATATTTCACTATATGAAAGAAATATAATACTTAACTTCATAATAATGAAAGCTGGAGAGTGTTTCATAATCTATGCTTGTCGTTCTTGCTCTTATGTCTGTTATCCGAAAACAACCTGACAATAAAACCTGATTGGAGAAAGATCTTTTTTTGGATGAAATTTCAGTACTATTACTTATTTATTAACTAAAAGGTACATTATAACTTTTTTAGTTAATGAGTACTCAATGGAATTTTACAGTGTACTGAGATTAAAAGCTCTGTAAAATTTAAAATAAATAAATTAATTATTTAAAAGTTGACTATTTTTTGTATGTTAGGAATTATATATTTGATGCAACTTTTATGATGACTATTGAGGGGCAAATAGTGGATTAGTAAAAAATTTTGCATCGTTAGAAATCCCTTTTACTTAATAAAAAAAATACAAAATATCTGCTATGAGTTTTCTTAATGATATTCATAACCTTGTAAATTGGAATTGTCTTTTTTTTAATTCCGTTTATAAACGAGAAAGAAATTCAATATTCGATCGTTTCGGAACATTTTTCATTTGCTTTAAAAGAAATCAACTCAACCCGGAAAAAATGTCTTATTACTTTATAGCTCTTAAAAGTGATGGTTTTAGCGATGCTCTTATTGTATCATTCAATTATACATCATTGAGTCCCATTTCTGGTGATTCAATGTATTCTCATAAAGGGAGTATTTTGTGAAGGAAGGTAGATGGAACCAAAGCGAATAAGTATAAGCTCAATACAGAGTGATCTCATAAGGAGAACTGAACTGGTACAGCGCATGCGCCCGTTGTTGGCTGCCTCATTACTTGGCCATAGCCAACTAGATAGTATATAAGGTCTGCGCATTTCGCTGAAAACCGCCGAAAAAGTGAAGCTGGATTCAGCTTCAAACCCTGAACCATTTCGTTTGACCACGTGATGCAAACGCTGCCCAGATTAGCATTGATTAAGCTGTTTTCTGTTTTGTGCACATGACTTAGCACATGGTCATTGTTTTGGTTCAGGGTTTGCATGATTGGTTAGAATAACTTGGGCAAGGTATCAGAGTCCTCTGGCGGAAGACTTCTTACATTAATCTGAAATAGATGGTTCTGCCAATGCCTATAGATCTAGTGGGCCATGACACGGCATTCCGGGGACTATAATCCGGGTTTCCTCTATGCGGATTTGAGCACAACAATGTCAAAAATATGTGTGCGTCAATTTTTAAAAATACGTGTTGTGATTGGGGGTGGGGGTAGAAGATCCGAATCTATTTTTATTTTCTCGTGCAAAAAGAGAGTGGAGAGGAGGAGAATGGGAATCCGTTTTTATTATATCGTGCAAAAAAAAAGTTGGGGAGGAAATCAGACTCAATTTTTATTATGTCTTTTGATTCATGCAAACACTTCAATCAACATTAGTCATATTATTTAACATAATATTTCATTTCGTCTATCTTATTCAGTGTTGTTTATATAAAAATAGTTGTTTCAATTTCATAATATAATGTTTTGATCCATTCAAACTGCAAAATAATTAGAATCAATTTGTATTATGACACATAAAAGGGGGAAGGGATCAGAATCAATTTTTATTATGTCGTTTGATTCATTTTAATCATAATTAATCATATTACTTAAGATAATATTTTATATATTTCATGAATAGTTCAGTGAATAGTTTCATGAATAATCAGTTATTTAAAAATTATTAATTTCATTTTATAATTTATTTTCATTTATTCAAATCGTAAAATATTTATTTAATAGAATATTTAATTATTTGTAACAGTATATTAATTTTAAAGGGATAATTCCTCAGTATATTTTATGTAATATAATATGAATATTATGTGTTGATCAATCTTATTTCGTTTTTTAAGTTATAAAGAAATTCAGTCATTTTTTCTACACCTCTAGCGTTAACACACTTTTTTGTTTTGTTTTGTTTTGTTATTCATGCTTATTATTCATAAAATAATTCTTTGAAATAAATTATCTTTAAAGCACATGAAACGTATTCTCTTTTTCTAATACTGAAAATTTTCAGTCCCTTCCACTCCATCTTTGAAGATGAAATTTGAATGAAAGGGAATGTCATGGGATAAAATAGAATTACGTGATTTTGTATGTATGAGCATTTTTTATTTCTGAATATTTTTTATTAGCAAAAATCGGTGTCGTCTTCAGAGGGTTAAGACACGCTGATACATAATTTCCATAATCGGGGCTTCAGTCTCTGGCGATCGAATTATTTAATTTAGATTTCCTTTATTTGTTTATATATACTTTTCTTTCCATGGGTTTGTGTTAAAAAAGTGATTTAAGAAAAAAACACAAACTTTAGGTTTTTTTTCTCTTAAATGTATAGGAAAAAAATACTTTTATTTTTCAGTTCGATGAAAAGAAATTGCAGAATTGACAATGACAACAGTGAAATAAACAAAAAATTATTTTTTGTTGTTTCACTTATTTCATCGATGTTTCCTCTGCTCCTCCTTTCACAGATATAGTTTTGTAGCACTCACCTATCCGGACATTTGAAGCATGACGTAATTGCTATTTTCAGAATAACCTTTACAATACTACATCTTTTTTATTTATTTATTTATTTTTCTAGCGATATATATATATATATATATATTAACACGTTATAACGTTATATATATATATATATATATATATATATATATATATATATATATATATATATATATATAGTATCTATTCACCATGAAAAAATTGCAGCACCATTGGCGCTTTAAGCAGCTCATATATAATGCTACAAGTTATAATTCACATTATGCAATGAAAGTTCAAAATTTTCAAGGAAAGAGTGTATGTCAAAAAGGTAACAATTAACTATGAAGAATTAAAAAACTTAACTATGAAGAATTAAAAAACAAACAAAATACAGGCAAGAAAAAACAGTCTGTTCTTCTTCAGAGGGAGGACAGACGAAACCTAACACCACCCCCCTACTTTAAGAAATGAAATGTTTCAGGTTTCTGAAGACCTGGCTTTTGAAGTTTTATGCAATTTGGACTTGGAGAGAGCATTCTAGTTATTTTGTTGTTTTTACAGGCAAGAGTTTGAATCAGGTATGATTGTTCATAATTTTAATGTTTTGTTTTAGATAAGGGAGGAGGCTTGCCAAACTCTGCATTCATTTTAAAATAGTTTATAAGCTACTGCACAGATTTTTCACCTAGTAAAGATTTTTTCGTATATTTCATATCATTGGTTTTGTTTAAAATAAATAAATAAATAAATAAATAAAAAATTTGTTATATATTTTTCTGTTGTTATTTTTGAATGCAGGTTTGGTGGGCGTTCAGAAACCTGAAACATTTCATTTCTTAAAGTAGGGGGGTGGTGTTAGGTTTCGTCTGTCCTCCCTCTGAAGAAGAACAGACTGTTTTTTCTTGCCTGTATTTTGTTTGTTTTTTAATTCTTCATAGTTAAGTTTTTTAATTCTTCATAGTTAATTGTTACCTTTTTGACATACACTCTTTCCTTGAAAATTTTGAACTTTCATTGCATAATGTGAATTATATATATATATATACATATATATATAGGGTAGATGTGCCAGTAATGGACCCCCTTCAGGAATTTCTTTAAAAAATAATTTTTTACTAATAGTTATAATTATTATAGTCCAATTTTTTTCATATTACATTAATCTTTCAACAATATTTAACTAATCTCATAGTTACATTTCCCAATAGGAATAAAAATTTAATTTTAAATAATAGAAATACGTCTAAACAACCAAAAGCCCAGTAATGGACCGCCTATGTTCCAGTAATGGGCCACCCTACAAAAAATAACAAATTATTGTTGTTCTTTAAATTGTAATTTGTTCCAGAACTTGATGAAAGCATACTAATGAAACACAATATTAAAACTTAAGTTAGAAATTAATTACATTTAAGGATTTATAATGAAAAAACTTAAAACAAAATATTTAAATTTAAGTTATGAATTTATTATAATCAAGGATTTATAATTGGATATAAAACAAAATATTAATGATATTATTAAAAGTTTATTATATTAAAGGATTTATATTGTAAAGACATAAAACAAAATATTTAGATCTAAAGGATTTATAAGATAAAGACAATGTTTTAATGAAATCAAGTTTAGATAAAATAAGAAAATAAAAGTCTCCAATCTTCATTCATATCATTACCTAAATGATGTGCTGTGCAAATATAAAATATAAATAATAAATCATTATTTTATCATCTCTTTCTAATAGTCCAAACTATTCAATAAGGAATTTTAGAATGCATTTAAAATAATAAATGTCCTTGCACTATCCAACCATTTTCAGATAATCATATAGCCTATCAATTTGGCACAGATTGATTCCACAATTTCCCTTGAGAGATGCTTATATGGATATATTATCATCAATGGAACAATCTCCCTATTTGCCGAAAAACATCCCATAACAGTGATTTTTTCTTTTTCGTTATTTGGTACTACATAATATAAATCTTTAACTGATATTGGTCCCAAAATTTTCCCTGTTTTAAGAGCACAAATGAAAACCAGTTTTAACTGCATTGAAAATTCTCTCTGTATGCTTTAGAATTTGGAAGAAGATATTAGTAAAATCTTCTTCCAAATATGATTCTACATTTCTGAACCAACTTAAAACAACTTCTTTCGTAACGACACATCTAGATTTTGTCAAATGTTCTGCTTGCTTTTTGAACCAATTTTGGATGTCTTCTTAAAAACAATTATTTATAAAGAAATTGCTTTTCTTAAAATCTAGTAGGTAAAATTTAAGTATTAAATTTGATTATTTAGCTTTTCAGCTAAATCAAAATATTTTATCTCTACTGAAATTACATTTTCAGTATTAGTCACTTGGGTGGTCCATTACTGGAAAATCACGAAATAAGCAATTCGGTAATGGACCACTCCTCCTAAAATCTTAAAAATAAATAAAATTTTGTAAATGACAATTGGTATATGAACTTCAGAGTTTTATATTACTATTCAAACAAAAACATTCAATTTTTACAAGAAAATACAGAAGATATAAATTAAGTAACTTAAGTCAGCTCTTAGCATGATCATTAAGATTTTCAGTAAAACTGTGAAATTTTATTTTCTGCTTTTAATTGCTTTGATAAAAAGTGCATAAAAATAATCTAGATTATAGAGCATGCAAGGGGGAGCTAAGAAAAAAAAAATAATAAAAACTTAACTATCATTTATAACTAATATAATATCATTTATAACTATCACTATTTTTATAAGCTAAAAACTGCGAGGTGGCCCATTACTGGAAGTTGGTCCATTACTTGCACATCTACCGTATATACAATTTTGATAATTTACAATAAAAACTTACGTTATCTTTCCAAACTATGTACTTTTCTTAACTACATAAGAAATAATTCTAAACTATGTTTGTTATTTCTTTCTCAATTAGTTTATAGAAACTTTTTTTTTCTCCAAGTCTAGGACGGAGTGTAGAAGGTGGATGTGAATTAGTTTTACCGTCGAGTACTTATTTTTGTTACATCAAATTTGCAAACCCCTGTCCATAACACATACAAACATTTTTTAAATATATCCATTCATTTGTTTTTATGCGGTCATCTCATTCGTGTAAGGAAGATTTCCATAGTGGCTATATATCTATTCACATTATATTGTATTACATATATACTGCTTGTTACAGCAGTTATTCAATTTTAATACTGTAAAAATGTACTGTTATATATACAAAATATTTTCACTTTGAAAAATATTAATTTCATTTATGTGTTTAAGCGTATTCCAAAGTCAAGTATAAATGAAGAATGCTGCAATAATGCATTTCAAAAATAGAGAAGTTATTGTTTCCGTAGCAATAAAATTGAATCGACAGTGCTCAACTGGACTTAATTTTGGGAATGAAGCAAATTTAACTAATTAAATTTTCGTTTTAACTCATAAAATTTCACTGTTAACTTTCATTTTAAATATATATCACAAAACTATAGTTATAACAAACTAAATATTTTAAAAATAGTTCAACATGAAATGTTCTTACCTTTAAAAGTACTTGAAAAAAAAGTATTTTTTAAAATTTTATTATATCGCCAACCGGTTATAAATTGCCAAATAAATGAAATTTTTATTATTTTCTTACGGACGTTCTAATTGGCTCCCGTCGCAATTTTTTATAATCGATATATTCACATGAGAAGAACATTGTGTGATTTTCTCAGAATTTTCTGAGTACGCCCGTATCGAGACCCTCCTTGTAAGGAATTATAACTCCGCCCACACTGGAATCCAAATTTTGATCGTGGGTGGGTTTGGTGACATAAAAAATTGATGGTATTTTTTTTTACTTCGAAAATGTCTACCTGTATTTTAGTGTAACTAAAGGGATTGGCATTTCGGTTCATTTTGAGCAGCGATTCTGAGTCGTCCCGATTCACTTGTGAACGTGCATTTAGCTGATTGGTTGTAAAGATGATACAATTTTACTTTTCATTTTATTTGCATCGCAAAGAGTAAAATTTTAGCGTATGCTTGAATGATCTTCATTTTGATTTCATATAAAAAAGGTTTTAAAACAGAAATTGTCGTTTCGAAACTGGCAACAGCCAAACTAGAGGTCTGCAGGAGCCGAAATTTTCAGGTTTCGGGGCAGCTCGCAAGCAACTATCTTGACCTAACCCCACTAAAATTTCTAGATTGATGATTTATGAAATGTGTTCAAATTTCAACATTTCAAAGGCATATATACAGGGTGATTCCAATTTTTTTTTACAATAAAATAGGGGTGATAGTACACATCAAGACAAACAATATTAAATAGGAGACCAAGGGTCCAAAAGGTTTTCCTAAGGAGATAGCCGCAATTAAAGTTTAGGAACCAAAATTTCAAATGAACATAAAAAACGGAAAAATCGGTCGATTGATTTGCGGTTTTCACTAAAATTATTCTTTATGTCGGCATTTTCTTGAAAATAAATTATAAAGATAAATGTCAAAAAATGCCGATAGAGGGCGCTTTAGACTTTGGAGTAACGAACAACTATTTTTTGCCGGTATGTTTTGCATCTAATTAAATGTTTTCGTAAGTTTACACTCAAACTTAAATTTTGAGCTCAAAATCTGTAGTTGGGAGTGGTTAATTAACACAAACTGAGCTGTGTTCAGAGGATTCAAATTTGAAATGATTAAAAAAAGACGGAAAAATTGGTCGATTAATTTGCAGTTTTCACTAAAACTATTCTTTATTTAGGTATTTTTGTGAAAATAAATTATAAAGATAAATTTAAAAAAAATGCCGATAGAGGGCGCTTTAGACTTTGGAGTAACAAACAACTATTTTTTGCCATTATTGTTTGCATCTCTTTAAATGATTTAGGAAGGTTAGACTTAAACTTACATTTTGAGCTGAAAATCTGAATAGTAGGGAGTGGTTAAGTAGCACAAACTGAACTGTGTTTAA
The DNA here is from genome assembly GCA_964019185.1 of Maratus speculifer. Taxonomy (NCBI): domain Eukaryota; kingdom Metazoa; phylum Arthropoda; class Arachnida; order Araneae; family Salticidae; genus Maratus; species Maratus speculifer. The sequence goes on from OZ025296.1 coordinate 346,821,033, forward strand.
GGGGGGGGGGGGGAGATTCAAAATTAAAGTAATTACAGATAATGGAAAAATTGGTCGATTCGTTTGCGATTTAAAATAAAACTATTCTTTAAGTCAGTATCTTCTTGAAAATAATTTTTAAAGATAAATCTCAAAAAATTCCGTCAGAGGGAGCCTTAAACTTCAGAGTAACCAACAATTCATTTTAACCATCATTTTTTGGTTCTAATTAAATGCTTGCAAAAGCATTTTAAATGTTTTCCGAAGCTTAGATTTAAACTTAAATTTTGAGCTCAAATCCTGAATCGTTATGAGGAGTTAAGAAGCGCAAACTGAAGTGTGTTCAGGAGTTAAAATTTAACCCTCTATCCTCCTCGAGCACAATTCAATTTTTCGCTACTTAAACACTCCCAACGATTCAGAATTTCAGACCAAAATTTAAGTCTATGCATTTGAAAGCATTTAATGAGATTAAAAAAATAACAGTTAAAAATAGTTGTACGCTACTCCAAAGTCTAAGGCTCCCTCTATCGGCATTTTGTAAAATTTATCTTTAAAAATTATTTTCAAGAAAACACTGATTGATCAAGAAAACTGCTGATTTAAAAATTAGTCTTAGCAAAAACCGCAAACGAATAGACCAATTTTTCCGTTTTTTACAATTATTTAAAATTTGAACCCTCTGAACACAGCTAAGTTTGTTTACTTAACCACTCCCAGCTATTCAGATTTTGAGCTCAAAATTTAAGTTCTAGTCTAAGCTTACGAAAGCATTTAATAAGATGCAAAAAATAACGCCAAAAAAGAGTGTTTCGTTACTCCAAAGTCTAAAGCGCCCTCTATCAGCATTTTTTTAAAATTTATCTTTATAATTTATTTTCACGAAAATACCTAAATAAAGAATAGTTTTAGTGAAAACCGCAAATCAATCGACCAATTTTTCCGTTTTTATAATCATTTGAAATTTGAACCCCTTGAACACAGCTCAGTTTGTGTTACTTAACCACTCCCAACTACAGATTTTGAGCTCAAAATTTAAGTTTGACTCTAAGCTTACGAAAACATTTAATGATATGCAAAATATACCGGCAAAAAATAGTTGTTCGTTACTCCAAAGTCTCAAGCGCCCTCTATCGGCATTTTTTGAAATTTATCTTTATAATTCATTTTCAAGAAAATGCCGACATAAAGAATAATTTTATGTCGCAAATCAATCGACCGATTTTCCCGTTTTTTATGTTTATTTGAAATTTTGTTCCCTAAACTTTAATGGCGGCTATTTCCTTAGGAAAACGTTTTGAACCCTTGATCTCCTATTTAATATTGTTTGTCTTGATGTGTACTATCACCCCTCTTTTATTGTAAAAAAAATTCGGAATCACCCTGTATATATATATATATATATATATATATATATATATATATATATATATATAGGGTATCCAGCAAATAACACCCTGATTTCAAAATTAAATTTCTCAAAAACAAAGATCGATAGTAATATGCGGTAAGCGGTTTTTTTTCATTAGGTAAACTGTAAAAATCTTATACAGAAATTTCAAATATTGAATATTTTGAAAAAATTGCTTTCTGATTGCATAGAATGTTTTGATTTGACATTTTTCTTGTTTTAGATTGCCTGCAGAGAAATAATTTTTCAGCTTACAGTGCAATATTTTAAAGATTTTTCGAAGTAAATTTTTAGAATTTCGAAGTTTCAAAAATTTAATTTAAAACAACTATGAAATATGGCACTTTAAGTCGAAAAGCACATTCTCTGGCAGCAATCTAAAGCAAGAAAAATGTCAAATCAAAGCATTCTTTGCAATCAGAACGCAATCTTTTCAAAATATTTACCGTTCAAAACTTTTGTATAAGATTTTTACGGCTTACCTGATAAACAAACCGTTTACTGCATAATTCTATTGATCTTTGTTTTTGAGAAATTTAATTTTGAAATCAGGGTGTTATTTGCTGGACACCCTGTATATATATACATATTAGATAATTAAAATCTCAGCAAGCTCCAAAATTTCATTCTGTGTTTTAAATTCTTCAGAGAGTGGAATGATCACAAAATTTAAATTTATAAATTAAAAGTTAACGAATTATTTGATTTCTCATTTATTGGAAACTGGAACTGCAACTTTTATAACGAATATTGATGGGAGAAGAAATCACAAATAATATTAAACTAAATTAGTAAATAATTTTGTAGTAAATATTAAAGTGATTTAGTAAATAATTTTGTATATTTAAAAAATTCTTTTTTTTTTTTTTACGAAAACCAATAAAAAAATAATAAAATACTCATAAAGAATATCCAAAGTCGATTATGTTTCTTGTTTTCATGTACTTCTGAATTAGAATTGACTAGTTCCAGACTTGTTATATACAAAAGAAATTTAGCATCTCGAACTCGTCGGAAGTACCATTTTCAATTAGATCAAGAGAAATCAATTCAAAGCGGTAAAATTCATAAAGTAAATTTTATTTCATACATATTGATGTATTTGCAAATTGGCTTAAACTTTCTCATAGAAAATTCAATAAGAATGTGTCCTACTATCGAGGACCATTTTATATCTTGTGTTTAAACATCAGGTTCCCTCCTGTATGTTAACTCCTTTGAACGTGCGACATATGAGCTGCATAAGTTGCTCAGAATCCTTGATTATTCTCTCCTATACATATTGTCTTGTTCAATCCGGCCATGTTGCCAATTCAATAAAGCAAAAATCTCTGCTTTAAGAAACCGGTGATAAAGGATACAAGAAATCTTGCAAAAGACGCTCGTCCCGAAGGGGGTTAATATCTGATCAGTGGGGGGTGGCTCACCGTGTAACGACTTACAAGGAAGGTCTCCATACGGTCATACTCAGAAAAATCTGAAAAAATTACAGAATGTTCTTCTCATATAGTTATATATGTTTATAAAAAAATTTCGGCGGAACCTCCTTATAACGACCGTAAAAAAATAATAAAAATTTCGTTTATTTGGCGATTTATCTCCGGTTGGCGAAAAAGCGAAATTTTGAAAAATACGCTTTTACGCTTCGAATACTTTTTAAAGAAAAAACTTTCTATGTTCAATTTATTTAAATAAGTTTAGTTTAAGTAATTTTAGTTTTGCATTTTTACTTTACTTTAAGTGTAATTTTGTCATATACGTTTATATGTACTTATAACAAAATGAAATTAATATATTTTATCATTTAAAACACAATTTAAAGATTAAAATTGTTCCAAATTGAAAAATACACTCTTAAAAATCTGCTGCATTTTGTTGCAACGCACTCCCTTGCTTGTATAGAAAACGGTTACTTGGTCGTGAAATGGAGCTTTCTCATTGGTTGGAATACAGATATTATATACAAGCGGTGGAGTGCATTGCAACAAAATGCAATATTGCACAAGCTACAACATCGCTAAAAATTTGTACCATTTTCTGCAGCGTCACTCCACCGCTTTTATAGAAAACGGTCAATTCACCGTGCTATGGAGCATTCTCATTGGTCAGAAGAGAGATATTCTATAAAAGTAGTGCAGTGACGTTGCAGTAAATGCTGCAGATTTTTAACAGTGAAGTCAATTAAAATCAATTTTCAGATTCGTTAAAATCGTCTGCTTTTGGCGAGGAAATGCACTGCTTGCCAAATCCCGCGTCGCTTTCAGCTTTTCACGCCAATTATTCCAAACTATTTTATTTTTTTACATATCTAATAATGTAATTCCGCCGCTAATTTTCACTGATCCTTTATTTCCTACATGAGTAGTTTAATTCGTATTTTTTCTCAAAAAATTCTGAGTATGCCCCCAATGGAGATCTTCCTTGTTAGTCCATTCATGGAGTAGGTGGGGAAAGAGGAACAGAACAGACCGGAGAATTCAGGTCTCAGGTCGGCTCTCGGCTATGTTCTGGGTTGATCATACAATATTTATAATCAACAATAAACGAATAAAAACATTGATTTTTTTAGAGAAAATAATTTTTTTTGATGCAATTCACATTGTTTTGCATTATTATCGTATAATTAATCCTTTTTTTTCTTTTAACACTAAGTTACGTTTTTTATTATAATTATGTTGTTGTCAGTTTGCTAGTAAAGAGTACTTGAGTATTTGCATTAGAAAGCATTGAAGAATTGGAAAGATGCCTTTTAATCAAATTTCTTTTTTTTTCCCCTTAGTGTGTCTACCTATCTAACAACATATTTCCCCTATTATCACCTTATAAATGTTTATAAAAAAAAAATCAATTTAAAATTTTTTTTTTCAAAGACTCAAACACATGCCATTATTTGTCTGAGCGTAGCGAAGTCTTATACTCAGAGTACGTAACGATATTAAAAGTAAAAAAAATTGTCTGAGCGTAGCGAAGTCTTATACTCAGAGTGCGTAACGATATTAAAAGTCAAAAAAAATTCTTTCGTCAAGCAAATCTCAAAAAGTACTTGTCGGATTTCGATTCTGTTTGTACCAGAAGGTACCTATGAAGGTAATCTAGTGAATGCACCTACTTTTAAAAATTAATTCCAAATAGTTTAAAAGTTATATTAAAAAAACTGATAAAAAACACTATTTGCATACGTCACAGAAATTTTGTGTGCGTGATTTTCACCAGCTGGTTTTTTTCGTAGATAACCGAATCAGTACATGGAGTAAATAGTAATCATTTACGCACTCAGAAATATTGAATGCAATAAAACATTTTAAATTTTAATCATGCAGGAAAATAAAACTGTTATTTTTTTATATTAAAAAAATGTCAAAAACTTTGATTTTGAGATTTTGTGATAATCTCTTAATAGCATTTTTTGATCGCTAAAAGAATGTTTTATATATTTCGCGTGTGAAAATTAGAAACAATTACGTTTTTAAATAAAAAGTTTCTTTTATGACATCATTTTCCCTTTATATTTATTTTTATTGCATGTTTTCTTTTGACTTATATTTTGTTTGTGTGTGGAAGTCAATTCTGGTCACTAATTTTTCGGCGCGGATACCACAAGCGCATCAGATTTGGCGCAATTTTTTTCAAAGCCCATTTGGCGAAAACTCCGTTTTCAAATAACGCTTACATACACATCTTTAGATTTTTTTCTATTTTCAAAAAGAACTTACAGTAAATAAAATAATAATAATTAATAACTATAAAAAGAAATATTTTTTATAATTAAAAAAAGGAAATGAAAGTAAATAAACATTTTATGAGTAAATAAACAAATAATAAATAAATAAAGCCGGGTTACCATCTCAGGTAAAATAATGCCATTTTGACGCCAATTATGTACCCTGGTGCATATGTGACATCTTTTCCCATTTTTCATCCATTTCCTGTTGGCATACAACTTTGAAATTTGGAATATGTATGCATACCTGGGAGCAATACTGGAAGTAGACATTGATTTTTTTTTTTTAATTCGATCCAAAAAGGGGCAACGGGGGCTATTTTTTAAAGATTTATACAATTTATACTGCATAAAGGAGCCACTTACTTATTTTTATATACAAGAAGACGTAAGTGGTATGCAAAAACAATTATAGTACACATAAATAAAATACTTGAGATAATATACTAGAGATATAAGCACCGGGTTTGGCAAGATTTTTTATGCCAATTAGGCGAAAACATCGTTTTGATTACCAGATACATATAGCATGCTATAATAACACGTTATTTATTTATTTCAAAATGAAAAAAAAAGAATAAACGAAACATTTTCTTTTATTAAAAAAAAAAAAAGAAAAAGAAATAACAATCAAAGGATAATATTTTTAGAACAAACAATTTATTTTAACATTTATATGATAACCAGCATGTTAGGCAACTGAACTCTATTTTGGCACCTATTAGGTACCTCGGTGTGTATAGGGCATATAAGTGTCATATTTATTTGTAAAACTGAGCATGAACGTTTACCAAGTGTGTTTTCATAGTCGCTTATATCTTTCTGCAACATAGCGCACCTTTCGAAGCTAAAACTGCACAAAAGAAAAAGGAATCAATATTTGCAGTATTTTTTTTTATGTAATGCACATTTCGTAATCAGTAGGCTCGATAATCAGACCTCGTTTTTTTGCTTTAAAAGATGATATTTCATACGACGTCTTTTTTGGATTCGTCGTTTTTCCACATTTGAATAGTATGCGTCTACTCGTTTTGTAACTTTTTTTGTAACTTTCTTCTTTATTAACAGCGACATCTCGATTTCCTATTTAAATAAAAATTCTTCTAAATGCAAAGAATTTTGTTAAAATAAATAAATAAATGAAATGCGGACATCTATTGCTCAAAGCACAAAATTTTTCCTAATGAGTTAATAAAAAACAGTAAAAACATAATTTTTATGGTAATAAAAAGGTGACTTATGTAATAAGTCATATATTATGTACGTTATGGATTAAGTATGAATATGTCTCCACCATTTATAAATAATAATAATAATAAAATAAAATGCGGACAGACCAAAGTCTATATTTGACTGAAAACAACAACCATTTTCTAAATGCTTTAAAAAAATGGCCAATGAAAAGTGATATTTCAAAAGTATTATGAAATTAGTTAAAAATCATTTATTTTAAACTAAATGAATAAAAGATTTATATTTTTAATGAAATAAATGGGATTTGAAAAATTATTGGAAATTTATCACCATAGATGTATTAATATTACAATCAGTACTTTGTATGCAAAATGGAACAATTAGCAATACTTTTTGTACCCGAAAAATGGTCGTTGCCTTTTTTAAGGTTAAAAAGTAGATTGCGAAATATTCCTATACAGAGATGCCAAGCCCCCGTTTATTGCACAGCAGAATTTTCTTATAGGAAAAGTTATTTTTTAAATCCGCAGGATGTTCCAATTTAATGAAACATTTTCTGTATTAAAATACCGGTATCCAAAATGCCGGAGACTTGGAGCTCTGCCTATAACATTTTAATTAATCACGGTACTTTTTTAAATCGGATTCAAATTCAGTGAAGATAACGTTTTTTGGCCAAAAGCAGCTTTTTTCCACACATGTGTAACTACAATACAATTCCTTGATGCTGAAATAAAATGTTTTGACTCATGCTATTATTGCTTCCTCTTATATTTATTTATTTGAATTTTAAATAAGATGATTCAAAATCGTGTTTTTTAAATGTACGGAAAAAATGCATTTCGAGAGAGGGCGAAAAGAACAATATTTGGCGATTTATTACCTGCGTTTGGCTAAGTGTCTTACTACCTTGTATTTAATACTCTTCACAATACTTCGCTGTTATATGGACTTAGGCGCTTTTATAAAAAGTTTGACGTAATTGTGGTTAAGAAAGTGAGTTTTTTACTGAATAATACAAATAAATGAAAAATGAATACTAAGAAATACTAATAAAAGAAAAATGAAGCATTATATTGATCTATGTATATTTAAAAATGCATCTGCTAGCACTAATTCGATAATTTATGTGTATATAATAGGGGATAAATAGATTTTAATTCTGTATTTCTATGCTATAAAGCATTAACGTTTGTGTGTTTTTCGTTATCATTGGGAGTACCTAGCCGATTTAAAAAATAATGTGGGCAAAAAATGTTGGTAACCATCTTTGCTGCAAAATATACTATATTTTGCGTAGGAACAATAATTACCATCAATGCACGAGCAAAAAAAGTTCTAAAATTGAGAATTCTTTGATGTTGATATGACTAAAAATTTTAAATCTTTTTTTTTTTTTGGTGGCAACTTTTAAGATATAATATTCTCGTTATGAACGATTTCTAAAACATTCGACAATTTAATTTCACAAATTAAACATTTTTTTTTTCTAGAAAAAGTTTTAAACCCAATTTGTTGAGAATATTGCTATTTCTAGGATACTGTTGAGGTCAGAAACTATAACTTTGGTATCACAGTAACTTATAAGATGTAAGTTCTCGTTTAGGACAAATTTTTAAAAAAGGATTCCTTAACTCTTATCGACAACCTCATTGCATCCGTGGAAAACAGATATTCAACATTATAAACTATTCGGTCGGATTTCACACCATATAAAATACACTCCATTCTCTTCAAACATAATAGTTTATGTTATTCATAGTTTCTCAAATCGGTGCGAAGCTTCTGTTTATGCTCATGACATCATTTCAAAGAGTTATATTTCCAATATAGGAAAATTTGGTATTTTATTTTCTGTATTACTTTTAACATTTTGCATATTTCCAATTTTATATCCATGCATGGTTTGCTTTTCTTTTATAAAAATTTTATATGCAACTTTATATATAAGATTTTGTAATTCTATGATTCAATATGCTTATTTTCATCATATTTTATCCCAATGAATGACCAATTAAAGGTAACATCTCATTTTCTTTACTTATCGCAAGTTATTAAATGTGCATTCTCGGCAATATCGCTCAGACTAATCCCTCTGAGGGAAGTCCTAGTTAAGTTTATATAGTCATCAAAGATGTATAATAGGGAATTTTTGCATAATTTTCGGATTATGAAGATTGTATGAAGAATCGATTAAAAAATTTCAAAATCAAAAATAATACCTTATAGTTGTCCAAAAATTACAATTTTCTTGTAAAAAAAAAAAAAAAAACTAGTCATCTGGACCCACATCTATACTAATAAAATCCGTGCGCCTCTGTCTGTCTGTCTGCTTGTAGCCGATTACAGTTCGTAACGCGGGCGAGTTGGAAGTCGCGAGAGGTGTCTTTCGATTCGAAAAATTCCGGGAAAGTCATTTCGGGCATTTTCGAGACCGTGGGACCAAAATTAAAAAAATTATGAATTAAAAACCGGTCGGGAATCGGAACGGAAAACGTCACATTTCCCAAACGGAGCTCTGAGGCAGAACACTGCGCCACCTTGCGGTGATCGACTAGAACTTTTCCCCTTTGGCTAAAAGAAGAACCAGCCGAAAAACCCTTTTTCTCCGGTCATTTTGTCAAAGAATGTATAAGAGAAAAATAACTGATTGGTAAAAAATGTTAAACACGGTTTAATTAACATAATAAGTACAACTATTTAAGCACAGCAAGATATGTTCACTAAGAGGTAATAGTGCTGCTAATTAATATTTTGAGAATCTCAGATGTAACTGGCTATTGATATATTTATTCTGTATGTGAGTATTAATCGTTGTAGCTCATTTTCATACTTTTTCTTTTTGGTAGCATACACGAATATTGTGTAACCTAAGATTTACGCGATTAATACTAATTTCTGTTAGTACAAACGGAAAACGAGCTGCCAAAATTATTTGTTAGTTATGTTGTTTGTGATATTAATGAAATTATTTTTTTGCGCGTTTTTTCTTAAACCATCATGCAGACAGTTTTTAAAGTAGAAAAAAACTGATTACATATTCAGAATCTGTGTAAAAGTCTGCTTCTGGTGAACCAAAAATACGAGAAAATGTCTTATGGGCGCGCAGCACCAACCGTGCAAAACCAAATATTTTTAACGGGACGATGGCGACCACGGAGCGTAGCGCCCACTGTGAGAAATCACATATTTTTAACGGGATAATGGGCGCATAACGACCATAGCTCTTTAATTTACTTTTTTTGTGCTTGAGGATTCGAACACCAAGACTTGCTTATTAAACGAATTTTTTTGTTTATTATATACTGCTTAATATCGAGGTTCGTTTGGAAAAAGTGGCCCAGCTAGCGGGCGTAGCTCGCTAGTAATAAATATAAATGCCGAAAGCTTGCTTTGGGTACTACATATAAATATTTACAATATATGAATAAAATTTTTTTAAATCCATTTAAAGGCGTTATTTGGGGTGGTCAATTCTTGAGAAATGAACAGCGTAAGTTCTTTTTTGTCCTCCTCATCAGATAAACTCTGCTTCGATTTTCGTACTGTTTGTCCAAGAGTATATAACTTTTATAACATCATCAACAGTTCATATTTTTCGTTCATTTATTTTTATTGACAACTGCTTGTATGTATCAAATACAACATCTATCCTTTGAGAGGATATGTAATCTTGTATTATTTCAAAAAACAGATATTTTGCTAGTTGTGCAAATGATTGTAGTTCCTATGGTAGCTTTGAATAAAGCACATTCTGTCATTTATATTAACAACACCATTATTTGCATTCTTTCAGCAGTCGCAATTTTGTCATAACATCCTTCAGTTTTATTTATTATGTTTTCGCATTGAACCATCTAGTGTTGCTAAAGATTATTGAAAAAGCCCTAGATGGTAGCAAAAGACAGTTCTTACATCCAAATTTCTTCGTTCTGCAAGGATCGTCATCTGAGAAAACAGATTTCCTTTTGTCATGGCAACAAACTCTGATTTATTTAACTTCAAATTCTCTTTCTATTCAAGTCACAAAATGTGTTTAGCTTATAGTAGGTTTGAAAAATCCTTCTGCCTTTGAGTCTTCAGACAAATATTCTCTCTTGAAAGTTTGTTAAATTTCTTCAGTCATTTCATGAGCTTTGACCATGTTTTCGACAATTTCTGGATTTGTAATTGCTTCAGTTGATTCTGTTAGTCTGTCTTTATTTATCTATTCATTGATAATCATGTTCTGTAAATATGAGATATCACGTTCATCTTTTTGGATCTTGCTCAAAGACGGATATGGATATAGAATAGATTTTTCTGAAAAACTGATTGTGGTTCTTTCACGAATCATGTGAAGAAATTCTGCCTTGGTAACAAAAATATCTTTTAACAGTGGCAGGTCTTTGACTGAGCTTTGTTGTAGCTTTTGACCTCTGCTTGTCTTTACTTACTGTCTTTTAATCGTCCTGTTAATTTTACAGCATGTAAAAGCAAGAAATTTTTTTCTATCACTGCGTTTATGGGAAGAATTTTCTAATATGGCGTATATTGATTACTTTGTTTTTCAAAATATCATGAATAAATGTCATGTTGTGGCTGATGTGGTGAATCCAAAAATGTATGGTTTACAAAGTCTAGTGACATGAAAATACGCCCTCCTGGATCAACGACGGTGGCCATTTTCCGATATGGCAGCCATAAGCTACCTTGATTTTGTAAATATGGATAAATATCATTCTGATGTTGTGGTGAATCCAAAAATGCATGTGTATGATTTAACAAGTCATCTGACATGACACCACATGAGCCTCTGGCTCAAGAGTGGCAACCATTTTCAATATGGCATCTATCACAGCTACCCTTATTTTGAAAATATCAATGATAAATATCACTCTGATGTTGTCGTGAATCCAAAATAGTGTGGTTTAACAAGTCCGTTAACACGAAATCACAAGAATCCCTGCCTCAACGACGGCAGCCATTTTCCAATATGGAGCCATAAACTACCCCAGTTTTGAATGTATCATGGACAAATGGGATGCTGATGTTCTGATGAATCCAAAAATGTATGATTTACCACGCTCGCAGACATGAAACCACACGATCGCTTAACTCAACGACGGCGGCCATTTTCCAATATGGCGCCCAAAAGCTACCCTAATTTTGAAAGTATCATGGATAAATGAAATGCTGTTATTGTGGTGAATCCAAAAATATATAGTTTATCAAGTCCCCTGAGAAGCACACAAGCTCCTGGCTCAACGACTATTAATAGCATAAAAAATATCAACTACCAGTTTTCTTTAGAATATTCTTGCCCTTCTGAATTAGAACTAACTATTTTCATTTTTATTATTAAATATGAAAGAAATTCTGAATTTCATTTTCCGTTGCATTTAAAGAAACGAACTGAAGCCGGAAAAATTAAGTGAAGATTCTTTTAATTTTTAATAGTGCCAATTTCTTGCGAACATTTATGTGGAACATTTAAAACACATTGAGTCTCATTGCTGGCGATTCAGTGTCATGTGATAATATAAAGGAATTCTACCTTTTTGCAGGTGTTTCTTAGCTCACTAACTTTTATGTGCCCACCCTTCTTCAGGTATATCACGCATTAGCTCATGATAAAAATATCTGATTAGCTTCAAATTTTGGATATAGGTAGTATTAAGGCACTTCCATGATTAGCTTTTGGTGTTCATTGGGTAAGTATAAAGAGAGGGGGGAACGGGGGCTAATCCTCCGTCTTAACCCCTTAACTGTGTTGCCTGAACTGACTTCGGGCAGGAACTATTTGCACGCTTCGTTACTTAAAGCTTTTTGACACTACTAACTTTTAACTGAAAATTTATCTTTATTGATTGGCAGATGTATTTCGATTAAGTAAGGCAACTATTTTAGTATGGAGAATGTGATTTACAGATTATATCTTTAATTTATGTTGTCGAAAACAATGCCACATTTAAGGGGTTTCTTTAGTAAATGGGTTTTTCATGCTGAATATTTAGAGTTTTTTCAAATTTTAGATATAGGATAATTCTGATGAGGCACTGCAATGATTAGTTTTTAATGTTCATTACTAAAATATAGAGGGGAAGAGGAATAGGAGGATAATCCCCTTTAATGTAGGTAAGTGGGTTTGCAGAAATTACCGATAAGCTTCAAATTCTGGAAATTTTTCATTCTGATAAGGCGCTTCTCTGATTTTTATTAGGGATTCATTGATTATAAGATAAAAAGGGAATCTGAGGCTACCCTTCTTAATTTAGGTAAATTGATTTTTCATGCAGATTTATCCAATTTGCTTTAATTTTTGGATATAAGGCGTTTCTATGATTAGTTTAAGAATTCTTTTGTTACGTATAATGCGTTCTATACGGTTGATTACACACGCCCTTAAATAAGACAGATATGCAGCATTTAAGAGATTTGGCTTAAATTTTGGATGTATGTTCTTTCTGATAAGGCAAATCACTGAATGGTTTTGGTTGTGTAATGATTAACTATAAAGAGAACAACAGGGGATAGCCCATCTTAAATGAAATAAATCGAATTTTATGCAGAATTATCGATTTGCTTCGAATGTTGGGTATAGGTTCTTTATGAAAAGGCGTATCCCTGATTAGTTTTGGCTGTTTAAACATTAAATATAAAGGGCGTAAATGGAGCTAGTCCTTCTTTAATTTGTTTTATGACGAGCGTCATTCCTTGAAAATATAAGGCTGCAATGAATAAATAGTATAAATGTCTGTGAGCTCTCAGATTAACTGGGTAATATTCTTTTTTCTTTTAATATGAGTCTGTAGGGATGATTTCTTTGGAAGTGTGACTCACTACGTAACGGCCAACGGCTCAGTCCATTAATTTAACTGGTGGGGAAAGAGGATAGAACAGATGGGAGTATTCAGGTCCAGCGTCTCATGTCGGCTCTCGGCTATTGTCTAAAGGACTGTTGATCACACAATGTTTATTATAAAGAAAAAAAACGATTAAAATGGACAAAAAAGTTTATTCTTTAACTAAAAGTAAAATTTGTTTGATGCATTTTACATTGTTTTGCGTTATTAACATATAATTTTACCTTTTTTAAAAAAAAATGCTAAGTTATGTTTTTGCATATTTTTATGTCACTGCTCAAAAATTTGAATAGAACGTATTATACAGTCTATTTTTTAACAGTTTTATGCAGAAACATTTATATGCTTGGCTAATTTCGTCACTTTTCACTTTTCACACCTCACCCTGAATGTTACTTTCACGTAGTGTTACGCGATCTCAGATTTCGCTGTGGTGTAGAAAAGAGATCTCACTGTTGAGCCTCCTCGGAGTACTCGTGTTTTAAATGCGTGTCTCTGCACGATTTTTCTGCTTTTGGGGTAAAACGGAAATGCTCCACCCTTCCAGAATTATCTACTGGGCAAGATCATCAATGGACCCTGGCATTCACCTTTATTGACAGAGAAGATGGCGTACACACAATCATACATTTTATACACAAAATAATTCGGTTTCAGGACGGACTATAATAGATTTCATCGTATGAAAAAGAAATTGAAATTTTTTTTTAATGGAATGTGTTCCATAAACTATGCTAGTCTTTTTTATTCTCTTACATCTATTATTCTTATTCTGAAAAACTGTGTGACACTAATAATACATGATTTGAGAACGGAGTTCAAATTTCAACATCTTCAAATTATATTTTAATTTTTTACGAAATAAAAAATCAACAAGCATCAAAATTTTAAATTTTTCAAAAATATGAAAATTTAAAATCATAAAGTTACTGAAACTGCAACTTCAAAAATAATAATTGATGGCAGAAGAAATACAAGTGCAGCAGTAAAAAATTTTGTAAATTGAAAATAAGAATTAATAGCATACAAAGTCTCCACTATCAGTTTTCCTTTAGAATATTCATGAATTAAATTGGCTATTTTCAGTTTTATTATTAAATATATTAGATTGAAATTATTATTAAAATATTAGATATTCAGCATTTCGATCACTCCGGAAATTTCGGTTTCAGTTTCAGTTAAAGAAATCAACTCAAGACGGAAATTTTAAATTATTATCTTTTGTATATTATTTTTGCTAGTTATGTCAAATTCGATTAAATTTTAGGGTTGGGCATTTCGATTCATCTTGAGGAGTCGACTCTGATTCGATTCAATTAGTTAATGAGTCGAGATAGTGAGTCGAGAGTCGACTCACTTACGATTATTTGGTTGGTTGTAAAAATGACGCAATTTTAGATCTTCTATCACGTATATCGCACAAAAGAGAATTTTTAAATATATGCTCGAATTATTTTGTTTTAGTTTTTACATAAAAGACATATTTTTGTGGTAAGAGCCGAAATTTTCAGTCCTGTACCGGCCCAGAACGTACAAAAAATAATGACCTAGACCGGTAAAAAACATAAATGTTCGGCCAACCTGCTTCGTACAGAACAGTTATTGACCCGACAAGAAAAAAGTTAAAATCTTCGTCTTAGCCTGATCCGGCATAGTTAAATTTGTAGAAAACATGGATTTTTACGTCGATAGTGTTAAGAATATTTCCGTTTGAGAAGTTCTAATTAAAAATTGATATTTTAGATTTTTTTATGTTTATAATCTTTATTTTTAAAGAAGAGCCCTATGCTATGATATTCATGTTTTAATGAATGTTAATTTGTATGTAAATGTTTCAATTGATATTAATATTGTTAATACCCATACTATGTGCTATTGAAATTGAGCTATTGTGAGCTATGAGCTATTGTGTTCTGTGGAAAATATAATGCAAAAAATATGTCCCCCCCCCCACCCACGTCTAGTCTGTTATGTACGTAAGTATATTTAATTGTAATTATTATGTATAATCGTAATCGTTATCTTAAACTTTAACTGTAACCGTCCTTACCTGATATTAACTGTATTCTATGAATTCTTGTACCGTCATCTACGCGCCTAAGCGCCATGTGCGCATCTACTATCTTAAATAAACTTCTAAGTATTCTCTAGTTATAATATGGTGTCAGAATAAATCGGCACGCTCAAACAACTATTTTTCAAACGCATCATCGCTCATCATCTAACGAATTTTCAGCTATGGCACATAATTTCTTACGAATCGAACCGTTTACTCCCGGCGACAACCCAGCAGAGGCATGGTCGGATTGGAGATGCAGCTACGAACTCTTCGAAACGGCGGTGAAGTACAAGAAGGAAGATGAAGAAACAAGGATAGCATTATTACTCAGTGTGATCGGCAAAACATCTTATAAAGATTTCATGACTTTCGAATTTCCGCCAGCTACAACAACGCCAAGAACAGTGAAACATAGATAAATTCGACGATCACTATAAGCCTTACCGCAACGTGACTCTTATAAAAACTCTTTTTCTAATATATTAGCAGCTAAATATAAAGATCAAAATCTTCTACTTACCCTCTCTCTCGATCGGGTAAGTTCTGGCTGCTTCGTTTCCGTAATATCGGGTCCGCGCCAGGCTGGTTTTCAATGAATCATACTCAAAGAAAAGTTGCAGGCATTAATTTAAAAATTATATACAACTATATTACAATTATTTACAGCATTACGTTTGTTTAACATTAAATTCGTATATTTTCATTAAATACGAAGTCACAGCTTCGTTCAAAACAAAACAATTCTTCTACATATCCATAGCAACATCGGAAAAAACATTCTAAAGAAAAAAAAATTTATCAGTTCATTTCAGTTCATAAAAAAGGAAAAAAGTTCTGCATTCATACAAAAGTTAAAGTTCGATTAAAAATCGTTTGGAGGTGCGTTCAGTCTTTACAAAGAGAAACAGAGGGAGCTGTCCGCGACACCCCCCCCCCTTGAGTTTTACCATGTTGAAACTCAATCACTGTCGAGGACAAGTTCATGAGGTCTAAACGTTCTGGGGTTCGAATCACACGTCCATACTTTGACTTTGTAGGAGAGTCTTCTCGAACTTTGGCAGAAATGGGTGAGTCATTATCATTAGGTTCACTAGGAAGAGCACTCTCAACATTTTTCTGGAAAAAGTCATTCGATTCTAAATTTACTTCCAACGGATATAATCTTTGTGCAGGACTAAGTATTTCCTCAAACTTGGTTCGTAGTTTTGCTAAGCGTACTACACTATCTTTTCCTGTAAACAACTGGATAACTTTTCCTAGAGGCCAATTCGTTCTTTTTGCTGTTTCTTCCTTATCTTTCAAATTTTTGTATTCACTTTCAAGTTTTTCCTTTTCAACTTCAAGCTTAGCCAGATCACACTTTACTGACTCATTAAATTTTTTATAGTCTGTCAGTCGCATTTCCATTTTCTCACTTTCAGACCTAATCTTCTGTATTTCTATTTGTTGTTTCTTTGAAGATGTTTGCAAGTCTTTATAATTTTTTTGCAAATCATTAATATCATTATTCAACATATCAATAACTTTTTCTTTTGTTTTGAGTGTACTTTCTAAGTCCATAATCTGTTCAACATACTTGATGCCGGTAGAATGAAACTGTTTTATTTTGTTGCTAGCAAATGCTTCACACTTTTCTAAGGTATTAATCAACTGATGCAAGACAGCATATTCCTTTTCATGGTTTATAGAACTGCTTGCAGGTTTCTCCTTCAATTGTCTCAAATTAGATTGTATTTCTTCAATATTATGAGTTGCTTTAATTTCAGATGTTTCAAATACTTTCACTAACTCATGGACATTATCATTTTGAGAAATGACAGCATCAAGCTTGTTTTGAAGATCGCTGTTCAATTTTTTAAGCTCAATTAATTCATCTGTACATTTTCTATTCTTGCATCTTAGTTTTTCAATTTCATCTTTTTGTAAATTGACAGTATTAACAGCTTCTCCTAATCGTCTGCATTCTTTTTCCAGTTGCTCTTTAAGCTTCATTTCAGATTCAATTTGAGAAGAAATATTGTTAAATTCATTCTCAAGATTTTTCTTCGCATTTTTAAACTTAACAAATTCCCCAGAATACTTTCTATTCTCACATCTCAGTTTTTTCATTTCATCTTTTTGTAAATCGATGGTATTAAGAGCTTCTTCTAACTTTTTGCTCTTACTCTCTAACTGTTCTTTAAAGCTTATCTCACATTCAGACTTTTTAGAAACAAGAAGAAGTTTTTCTTCTAAATCAAGGCTAGCCTTTTCCAAAAGAGCCATTACATTCTTGCAGGCCAAGTATTCTGTTTCTAATGAATTAAATTTTGCAACTTTTTCTTTAACTGCCTCTAATTCATTAGCTAACTCAGATGCTTTCTGTTTCTCAAGATCAAGGCTCTCAGTTAAAGATTGCAATTTTACTTCCATATCTTTCTTCCCAGATTGCACTTGTGATAATTGTTCTTTTAATGATGTACATTCTTCTTCTATTGATATTATTTCTTTCTTCTGTTTTTCAATGACTTCTTGTGAATTTGCAAGGATTTTATTAACAGATTTTAATATTTCTTTAGACTCATTAGCATCAGCTTTATGCTTTTCAAGAGAATCACTTAGTTTATTAATTTCTTCTTGATGAACTTTTTTCAGATTTTCAATTTCATCATTTGTTCCAGATTCAGCTTGATGAGAGGCAGTTGTAGAAGCTTCAGCAAATTCCAGTTTTATTTTGAGTAAAATATTGGCATTCTTTAGTTCATCATTTACAACAGAGAGAGATTCAACAGCATTTTTTAAGAGAAGATTATCTTGTTCTGTTGATTCTAACTTGGATACCTTCTCTTCCTCATAAATTCTTTTTGTGTTGAATTTATTATTAGATTCGTTTAAACTTCTAATATCACAACTCAAAGTATCATCGTACAAATCCCAAATGAGACCAAGAATAGGGACTGTTCTCCTTTCATTAGGATCCTCAAAAGTTTCAAATCTTGAATTATCAGATGATGAAATTTCCGAAAAGCTGTCATTACAGGCAATTTGGTTCGTCAATGGCAAATTATAAGCCCAATCTTTCACTTCAAATTTAGCACTAGCCAAAATTTCAATCGAATCATTTTTTAATTTACTTAACTCATCTTCATTGTTTACACTTGTGACTAAATTGTCAACAAACCAAGATTCAGAAAGTTTCTTAGCCGTCGCTCTGAGATGTTCAGGAACATCATTCATTAACTTTGTTAAAGTAGCACTCAATAAGAAAGGACTACTGGATATTCCAAAAACGACCCTCTTATGTCGATATATCTTCAACTGATCTGGATTCCCTTGTTCCCACCACAGGAACCTCAAAAAGTCACGATCATTATGGTTAAGCCCTATTTGCAAAAAGGCTCTTTTTATATCAGAACTTACACCTATTGACTTTTCACGAAATCTGTTAATAATTGCAGGAATATTTTCTATCAAATTAGGCCCCTTTTCTACACAATCATTTATTGAAGGAAACCCCTTAATTTTCACCGACCCATCAAATACTGGTCTTATTTTGGTTGTTTTGGAATTCATTCTAATAACGGCACGATGGGGTAAATAATGACAAGAATTATCATATTCATTTTCAGGTACAGTTTCTATAATTTTTTCTTCCTCCCAAGATTTGAAAACCGCTTCATAATCTTCTAAGAAACCCTTGTCTCTTAAATTTTTTACTGTATTCTTTAATTTTTTCTCAGCGATTTCTCGATAATTAGGGAGTGGGGGGTGGCCTTCGACCCAAGGTAAACAGACTTCAAATCTGCCTTCTTCATCCCTTTTTACCGTCGGAAGAAAATGTTGCAGTGTTTGCTCATGCAATTCCTTTTTAGATTCATTAACGGATGGATCTAAAATGCCTAGAGTATCAAGATTCCATAATTCAGCAATTTTATAATCTGACATATACATCGAAAAGGTAAATGAGTTATCAATTTTATTTTCTATTTCCAAAGGAACTTTTCCCATAATAGTCCATCCTAAATAAGTTTCAACACATACTAAACCTGATCTTAATTTTCTTATCTTGCCCGTAAGTAACTTTCCCGCAATATCTGCTCCTATCAGAACATGAATTTCAGTTGGCGAAGATTCAAACAATAGCTTATTTTTCATACGGATAGTGTCATTCAAAAAGATTCTATTTTGTTTGAGCTCATTTAACAGGGGTCTTACATCAATTTGTGGAACATCAGAACAAATTTTAGTTTGATCAAAAGCCTTAAAATTACATTTGTAATCACCTTTTACGCTACTCAGATTTACAACAAACTGTTTATGAATTTCAGACATTTCCCTTCCACCAAATAAACTATGAATAATGTTACTCTCACTTAAACTTTCATATTGCATCACTTCAGCAACAAACTTTGAAATGTAGGATTTTTGCGATCCAGAATCGATTAAGCATCTAACAAATTTATCTTCACCATTTCCGCAAACTTTTACAATTAAAGTTTGCAATAAAACTTTCTGTGTACATGTTTTGTTCGTCAAAGTGAAATTTTTCTCATTAGTTTCCTTTTTCTCATTAATTTTATTACCCTTATCACAAATTAAAGAATTATGGTTTCCACTGCAATGTTCACATCTTATTTTCGAAAAGCAATCTTTTGCTAAATGATTTCCCTTTTTCATACAGAGGTAACACATTCCGTTTTTTCTTAAATATGCTTTCCTTTCTGCTACGGACTTAGAGCAGACTGCAGAAATATGTTTGACTGATTCAGCGGAATCTCCGCAAAAGATACACTGATTAATCGTAACCTTCAATGAAGCAGCAATAGGAACTTTAAATTTATTTATTTTTCTATCTCTCTGCACTTGGGATGGATTTTGAACAATGAGCCTGTCTTGTATTTGAATCGCATTTTCTCTGCATTCGATCTCAGCCCGTAAAAAATCAAGTAGTTCATTAACTTCAAAAAGATTTTCCTGTGACTTTCGTTTACGCTGAAATTCCAAATTTAACTCATTGGGAATTAATTTCAGTAAAATTGGGGTAAGTAACGTACCATATGTACCGGAAGTTACTTCAAGAGAATTCAAACTTCTGATTTGTGTTTCGATACTGTCATACAGTTTCCGTAGTGCTAAAATGTTATTTACATTCTTAACAGTTTCTAAATTCAGTAATTTTCCCATATGAGCATTAATTATCAAATCTTTACGACCAAAACGTTTTTTAAGTAGCTCAATAGCTGCAGTATAATTTTCACTTGATAGCGAAAAACCACTAATTGCACTAGCAGCAGCTCCGGTAAGAAAAGAATGTAAGTAATTAAATTTATCAATATCGTTTAAACTGTCATTCTGGTGTATAGCATTATCGTACTGGTTCCAGAAAGTTAACCAATGAGCGGGATCTCCACTAAATTTATCAATGTTCAATTTTGGTAACTTCACTTTTGAATGAGAACAAGCAGCTGAATTTTCTGTTAAAATAGTCTCATTCATTGAATTCGTTTTCTTAACAGAACGCTCAGGTTCAACTTTAGTTTTAACAACATAAGTTAATTTCGATTTCATTGAAATTATTTTCTCGGAATAACTTTCAGCAGTTTCAAATTCAGTTTCTAGTTCGCTGTCATTTTTCATTAAATTTTGAATTTGTTCATCTAAAGCCATTAAATTGCTGTATTTCGTACTTAACTGATCAATATGTTCCGCAAGAACGGAAATTTCATGTTCTGTTTGTGAAAGATACACTTCACAAGTATTAATTAATTTTGTAATTGCTGTTCGAGAAACCGTACGTTTCTTCTTTAATTTTTCAAGATCAGACATTTTTTAATCAATAATTTGAAATATTATACTTTTCAAAATACAACAATTCAATAACTTTCAAAATAATCTTGTTCCCAAAATACGTTAAATATCAATATTATCAGTATTGTTATCTTCAATAGAATTTAGCATTTAACACTTATTTATTTCTATATTCAATTCTTCATTTAATTGAAACCACCTGGCGCCCTGAATTCGTGCGCCATGTAAATATATAAAAACTCTTTTTCTAATATATTAGCAGCTAAATATAAAGATCAAAATCTTCTACTTACCCTCTCTCTCGATCAGGTAAGTTCTGGCTGCTTCGTTTCCGTAATATCGGGTCCGCGCCAGGCTGGTTTTCAATGAATCATACTCAAAGAAAAGTTGCAGGCATTAATTTTAAAATTATATACAACTATATATTACAATTATTTACAGCATTACGTTTGTTTAACATTAAATTCGTATATTTTCATTAAATACGAAGTCACAGCTTCGTTCAAAACAAAACAATTCTTCTACATACCCATAGCAACATCGGAAAAAAACATTCTAAAGAAAAAAAAATTGTCAGTTCATTTCAGTTCATAAAAAAGGAAAAAAGTTCTGCATTCATACAAAAGTTAAAGTTCGATTAAAAATCGTTTGGAAGTGCGTTCAGTCTTTACAAAGAGAAACAGAGGGAGCTGTCCGCGACAACTCTAGCGACCTTTGTTTTTAACAAGCTTGTGCAAAAGGAGGGTCAAAATTTTGATTCGTTCATTACTGAAATTAAATTACAAGCAGATCAGTGCGAGTTCGGCGCTGCATACGACCGTAATATTAAGGATCGGATAATCCAGGGTCTTCGCGACGACGTACTTCGGGAACGCTTACTCCGTGAACCAGAGTTGACGCTAAAGAAAACATTAGAACTTTGCAAATCCGCAGAACTTTCTAGATTGCATTCCCTTGCAATGTCACAGACAGCAACTGTTCCTGTTCAGGTGGATGCCGTGAATAAAAATAAAGGAAATAAATCCAATAATAATCATTCCAAGCAGAATCACGGCCAGAAAAACTATAAAAATCAGTCTAATAAAAGACCTTGTTCACGCTGTGGATCACAGCATCAGCCAAGACACTGTCCAGCTTATGGTAAGTCCTGTAATAACTGCCATATGCTCAATCATTTTTCAAGTGTGTGTCGACAACCTAGACAGAAGCATGCACCACAACAACAACAAACATCTAAGCATGCATCACAATATCATCAAATATCGTCAATTGATGCTAATAATTCTGAAATAGCTTATATAGGTGCACTGACAACAGCTAGCAGCAATGATTGGCTGCAAAGTGTTCTTTTGAATGATTATCCTGTTACCTTCAAACTGCATACTGGTGCTCAGGTAAATGTTTTGCCTCTTAACTATATTTGAAAAAATTCTTAACCGTCCAATACTTGAATCAACATCCATAACTGTTTGTGCTTACACTGGTGATGTTCTACCAGTTGTTGGTGAATGTTTTCTTAATTGTGTAGTAAATAACCAATCGCAGCTTTTGAAATTTATTATTGTGAATTTAGATGTTCAGCCAGTTTTAAGTGCTACTTCTTGCATCAATTTAAACCTTGTTAAGAGAGTTATGCAACCTGAAGAGCATTCTGTCAATAGTGTGAATGATAATTCATCAAAATTATTGCAAATTCTAAACGAATATAGTGATGTGTTTGAGGGAGTTGGTCGCCTTCCAGGCAAACATAAAATTGTTTTGAATGAAGGAGCTACACCACTAGTAGCTTCCTGTCGAAAAGTTCCTTTGGCTCTGCAGAGCAAAGTAAAAAATGAACTTTTGCAAATGGAAAAAGATGGTATTATTGAACGAGTTACTAAGCCTACTGACTGGGTAAACCCAATTGTCATTGTGCCTAAGAATAATGGTTCTCTTCGAATTTGCTTTGATCCACGACATCTAAACAAATACATCAAAAGGCAGCACTATCAAATTCCTTCGCAAGAGCAGCTATTAGCCAATTTGAGAGGCTCAAAATTATTTTCAATCATTGATGCAAAAAATGCATTCTATCACATACAACTAGATGATGAAAGTGCAGATTTGTGCACATTTATAACTCCCTTCGGAAGATATCGCTTCCTTGTGATGCCATTCGGTTTAAGCTGCGCACCAGAAGTGTTTCAAATGTCAATGGATAAATTATTTGAAAATTATAGTGATATTCATCCATATTTTGATGACTTCATTGTACATAGTGAAACTATTGATGAACATTGCCATAAATTAAAAATAGTACTTGATGTTGCAAGACAGAATGGGTTAAAATTTAACAGAGATAAAATCCAACTTGCTGTTCCTCAACTAAAATACTTAGGCCATATTGTGTCGTCTTCTGGGCTTTCACCAGATCCCAAAAAAGTTCAAGCAATTGTTGATTTTCCCACACCTGCCAGTAAACAAGATCTCATGCGATTTCTGGGCATGGCAACATACCTAATGAAATTTGTACATCAGTTTTCCCAAGAAACTGCCTGTCTAAGAGGTCTGTTAAAGAATGACACTTGTTGGTTTTGGGACTCTCATCATGAATCAGCTTTCTTAAGAGTTAAACAACTACTACAGTCAGCCCCAGTCCTGCAATTTTTTGATAAAGACAAACCAGTTGTGCTCTCTGTCGATGCTAGCTCCTTTGGACTCGGTGGTGTGCTGCTGCAAGAAAGCAAGCCTGTGGCCTATACATCTGCAACATTAACCGATGCACAATCCAGGTACTCTCAGATTGAAAAGGAACTCCTGGCTGTGGTCCATGCTTGTGAGCATTTCCATTACTATGTGTATGGGCAACATATTACCATAGAAACCGATCATAAACCTTTGTTAGGGTTAGTGCAAAAACCCTTTGATGGAATGTCACCTAGACTTCAAAGATTATTGCTTCGTTTACAACGATACAGCTTCACTCTCACACATGTTCCAGGTAAGCAGTTATGTGTAGCTGATGCATTATCAAGAGCTCCTCTACCAGTCAATCCTGTTGTCACTACTGACATTGATAATGCCCACCTAATGGTCTCAACAATTGTTCATGCTTCACAATCTAAGCTTGACGAAATCAGAAAAGCAACTCAAGAAGATTCAGAATTGCAAGCCGTCAAAAATTACATTCTGAGTGGTTGGCCTCAGAGAAAACATGATGTTCATGTTCTAGCCAAGTCATATTGGAACTGTCAGTCAGAACTGCACATTGAAGATGGTTTCATTTGTCGTGGACAGAGGTTAGTCATTCCCAAGTCCTGTCGTAAAGATGTTTTACAGCGCCTCCATGTAGGTCATCGAGGCATAGTCACATGCAAAAACCTTGCCAGACAGTCTCTTTACTGGCCAGGATTATCTACTGAAATTGAACAACTAATATCAAACTGTGCAATCTGTTTACAGAATCAAAAGCAGAACATCAAAGAGCCTCTTCTTGATAGGAAACTACCAGATCGACCGTGGCAGAAAGTTGCTATCGATTTTTTTCAATTGAACTCTGTAACATACCTGCTAATTATTGATTATTTTTCCAAGTGTGTCGAATTACAACATATGCATCATACAACAGCACCTGCAGTCATTAATGCATTAAAAACTTGTTTTGCCCGTTTTGGAATCCCTGAAGAAATTGTCGCTGACAACGGTCCACCTCTTGATTCGAGAGAATTTTCAAATTTCTGCAAAAGTTGGGACATTTTCTTCAATCCGTCAAGTCCTGGGTTTCCCCGTTCGAATGGTCAAGTCGAGAGATGCATTCAGACCATCAAATCAAGCCTGACCAAAGCAGCACAAGATCACAAAGCTTTACACCTTGTTCTGATGGAATATAGGAATGCTCCAATGGATGGTTTGCCTTCCCCAGCTGAAATCTTGATGGGTCGACGTATTCGAACTTTGATTCCCATCCTTCCAAAAAGTCTTGCTCCTCACTATGACTGTAGATCAGTTAAAGAAAACTTAGAACACAGGCAACAACGTCAACATAAATATGATGTACATTCTCGTCCACTTAAGCCATTGCATCAAGGGCAAGAAATTTTATTTTGGAATCAAAAGAAATGGCAGCGAGGAAAGATAGTGGTGGTGGGACCTCAGCCAAGGTCTTATATTGTTGTATCTGAAAATGGTAGGCAATACCGGAGAAATCGGTTTCATTTAAAACCATTTACAGCTTCGCAAACAGCTGCACCCAGAACATCAGCTGAAGACTTATTTCAAAGTTCAGTTGGTCCAGTGTCACCTAATCAACCTGATGTATTGCAAACTTTTCCTGCTACTAATACATCTGTGCCATCTCATTCTAGTGACACTTATGTTACACGCCTTGGTCGTGTGATTAAACCACCCAAACGTTTTACTGACTGATGTAGACTTATAACTTTTTATCACTATTTGAACTTATTTAACTATTATTTTAATCAAGTTTAATCCCTGTTTATATTGTCTTTTTCTATTTCATGTTTTTTTTTTAAAAAAGGAGATGTTATGTACATAAGTATATTTAATTGTAATTATTATGTATAATCGTAATCGTTATCTTAAACTTTAACTGTAACCGTTCCTTCCTGATATTAACTGTATTCTATGAATTCTTGTACTGTCATCTACGCGCCTAAGCGCCATGTGCCGCATCTACTATCTTAAATAAACTTCTAAGTATTCTCTAGTTATAATATAGTCTACTTCTGAATTTATTGAAACTAAAATTATCAAAAAAAGGAGACAACAGTAGTCTATTCGAATTTTGCTGGAAAATATTAGCGATTATCCTGAGTCTCATTGTTTTGTAGAAAATTGCATTTTTCGTTTCACATAAACTTTATATTGAAGGGCTCAATGTCAGCATGTTTTAATGTACAATTATAAAATTGATAGCCTAACTATTGAGGTGATTTCGAATCAAATAACGTTTTCCATTTGTTTAATAAATGAACTGCAAATCAAACTAAATACGAAAAAGAAAAAGGGGAGCTGTTGTAGTGTGTTTGAAGAGGTGAAGAGATATTAGAAAATTTAGGATTCAATTCTAGAAAAAACTCAGCATTGACATAATTTCTGACACATTTTTAATTAGAACTTTAAAAATTAACGGGCAGCTATAGAGGAGATGAAAAATCTAGCAGCATTTCCATTTTTTCAATAAATAGATTACACATGAAGAAAAAACGTGTTCTTGTTATGAAACGACAGGTTTTTCTCCTTTCCCTTGCAATATAAACTTCAATTTTAACAGTAATTTTCAGATGTATTTTGCCAAAAATTGGTAAACGCCAATCGATTTCATAATTTCTGAATAAGAAAACTTTTCAATTTTTCGAGTTTTTTTCTAAATAAAAATGAATTCAGAAATTTGTAAGAGAGTAGCTTTTTAAAATTTAAAAACAGATTTAATAAATCCAGAGAAATGTTTTCAGAAATCTACTTTATAATATACAGCTTTAAAAGCTACGACATTTTAAACCCTCCTTTTTTTCTTTTATTCCAAATTACATTAATTTTTTAACGAATATTGAAGAGTCTGAAAATCTAAGTAAACGATTACATTGCTGTTGCTATTGTGTATTTTCTGTCTTGCGAATACATACTAATCTAAAATAATGTTCATGGATGTGCACAAAATATTCTTAAGAAAATTATTGTATGCTAATTAAAATCGAATTTTTTTTTTTTTTTTTTTTTTTTTTTTTTTTGTAGAAATTGAGCCGGGCCGTCAAAGTTTATTTATTTATTTATTTGTACGGGTCGGGACGGGATAGAACATTTTATTTTACATCAGCCTGGGGTGGCTTTCGATGGTATCGGACGGGGTTGGACCCGTGAGCTTCTCTAAATGAATTATGACTATCTGCAATTTTTCTGTAATTTTAATAAATGTCATTTTATAAATCTATCAAATATTTTCAGTGCCTGGGACATAATTTACCCCTTATGCGATCATAAAAAAGCTGCGGAGTGACTAATTTTTTAATTTTTTTCCCTGATATTTATAGTTTTTATAATTTACTTCCTTTTGAAATTCTATTTATAAAATTATGATAATATACTGAATAACTGCCAGGATTTATGTTTTATTTCTACCACTATTTTTTAACAAAAAAATTGTATTTTAAATCATCGGAAACAGGAAAACAAGCAAATTTCTTTCATAAAAATAACTGTAAAAAATAAGCGTAAAATTTGGCAGCTATGACATTGTGATCCCCTCTCCTCCCGATAGACACACAGAACTTACTTGCGCTACAAAAATAAATAAATAAATAAATAAGTAAAAGAAATAAAGAAATAAATAAGTAAAAGAAATAAATAATAAATAAATAAAATAAAATAAATCAAGAAATATTTTCCGAATCTGGTTTGAAAGAAGGAATATTTTTAAAAAAATCGTCTATCTAAACTTTAAAAAAATATATGTAAATTATATCCATTTTTACATTACCTGCAAACATTTATAATCTATATAAAAAAAATATTAAAAGAATATATTCGCAATCAACACTGTTTTTTAAACAACTTGCTATTAAAGTAGAATTTTATTTCTCTCTCTTCAACTTTTTTTTATATTGCATCAGATAAAGGCAGTTGAAAATGTTTCCTTAACCAGTCCTACTTTCTTTTAGCAAAAAATACAAACATAATATCTGCTCTGTTTTGCCGTCTTTCCCCTATACGGAAATCAACACAAGCTAATCAAAAATTCAATTAACCTTCCCAGAAATATCCTGCTGAACGCCCCTTTTTCCATAAATTCAATTAATCTTTCCAGAAATAACCAGCTGAACGCCCCTTTTTCTCTGCTCCTCCCACTCTTTTCATTCATTTGGTATCTTCCTAATTATACGTGAAATGCACATCTACATTGCCTCCGCTTTTCCCAAAATCCCCAACAACAATATAAAGTCAAACCAAGACATTTGTTTTTTGCTAAAAAGCCCCGCGCGGATTCGAAGAGTCGAAATCTGATACCGAATCGAGAGTGGTTTTCAAGGAGTCGAAGAGTCGACGACACAATCTTCAACTCTCCACTCCCCAAGTCCGACACTCTGTTAAACTGGTCCAACCATTCTTTGAGTGAGTGAGTTGACTTTTCGACAATTCGACTCCGAATCCCAAACTGAGTTGAAATGAAAGTTCGACTCTTTTGAGTCGACTCCGTAATTTTCCGTTAACTAGATAGGAGTCGATAGTAACGATAGTCGATTCACTTGGAAGGAGTCGAGATTTAGAGTCGACTCTTCGATTCCTCGGCCAACTCTATTAAATTTATGACTTCAAAAACATTGGATTCCGCTGCTCGCGATTCAATGTCATGTGATAACAAGTATGAAAAATCATGCGTTAAGCATAGATTATGAAGCACTTTCCAACACTTAATGAAATCTTTAACAAAACTTTGTTATTTAGGGAAATAATAGTGTATAGCCAAATATACCCAAATATGTATTCCAGTACATTAGAACAGCTCTGTATTTCATATGTCAGTTCATATAATGGGAAAATTTAGCTTAGCAAGAAAATACCCAGTAGCTTGAGATTTCTTTTTCAGCAATTCATACTATTAGATGGAAACATACTTGAATACTTTTGTTCAGCCCTGTAGTTTACATTGTACCTTTATTACACGTCAGCATTAGGCTAACATTTATTGTAAACTAAAGCACTTTTAAAACAACTGAAATCACATTCTCATAAATCATCATTCATACGCGTCCATGTACCGAATTCTTTGCGTGGCCCTGTATATCCTTTTATCTATATTCTACAAACATTTCTCAGTAAATTGAATGAAGCTCAGCGTAAAAATGCATAGCTTATTTAAGAACCACGTTTAAATAATTTACGCCCATATTCTGTAACGTTGGTGAGCTCTTTATGGGTAGCCCTGTATATCAACTATAACATTTATACACACCATATAATGTGCATATATTTAGCGAAATATAAACGCGCATATCATAATTAAAATGCATTTCATCCCTCCATCAGCTATCATCGGACACATATACAGTACTTCGGAAAAAATATACTATTTGAAATCTTTTGTGTGGGCCTGTAAATGCTATGTACTTCATATTATGCAAGACAGTAGCGTATAATTTATATTAAGCTTCAGAGACATATATCAATTTTATTATACATGAAAAAGCTTAATATATTTAAAATATGTAATGGGAAACTTTTGATTAGCCCTGTAGATAAACTAATCATGGTAGAAACTTCATTTTCGAAAGGACTTGTGCTAGGGTAAACGTCAATAAGGTCCTAAAATTTTATGGCAATCGGAGCATATTACCGATTTTTCCCCGTAGGCCGTAATGTAATGGGAAACTTTTGATTCTCTCTGTAGATAAACTAATCATGGTAGATACTTCATCTTCAATAGGGTTCGTGCTAGGGTAAACCTCAATAACGTCCTAAAATTTCGTGGCAATCCGAGTATATTAACGATTTTTCCCCATAGGCCGTAATGTAATGGGAAACTTTTGATTCTCTCTGTAGATAAACTAATCATGGTAGAAACTTCATTTTCGATAGGACTTGTGCTAGGGTAAACCTCAATAACGTATAAAAATTTCATAGCAATTCGAGTATATTTACGGGAGTTAGAGAGCGGACAGACGGCCAGACAAACCGAATGCATAAGCACTTTTCAACTTTGTTGGAAAGTGCTAAAAAAGGATACTTTACCTTCTTGCTGAAGACACATTTTCCCCCCATCCAGGTGACTAGCGGCTCTTTCGAAGAGTAGCGCACTATGTAACGGATCAGTCCATTTAGAATATGGTATACGAGTACGTCATTCTGAAATATGTGTATTTAGAAAACATTTTCAATATTTGTTGAACCAATATTCAATCGTCTAAATTCAGCCTTCAAAACCTCCTCCAAACTTAAATTATTACTCTCAATGTAGTTAGTTTACAAAAAAAAAAAGAAGAAAAAACTAAACAGAATAACTTGAAATAACGAAATAAATCTCATTATTACAAAAATGGTCATTTTCAAAGATTATAATTAAAGCTTTTTTCTTTAAAGTTGTTTACTTAAGGGTGTTCCTAAATCAAAAAGGGCAACTTTGTGATATATGCTTTAATTTATTTTTGTTCGGAAATGCATAAAAATAGCAGGTGTTGTTATTCAGAAATTGTGTAATTGCACTCAATTTTCAATTTTTAAAAAAACACATTAGATCTTTCCTAACAAGCCATCAAAGTTGACGTTTTTGAGCACATTTCCGGACGAAAGCAGAAAAACCAGTCGAGAAGCAGGAGACAAACGGGTGATCGCGTGATCGAAATAGCTTAGAACTGGATAAGTAATTTAATCATCATAAAATGGAAATTTAAGCTCGATTCGAAATCGCTTCTTTAGCCAGGCATTCCAATTTTATAACTTTCTGTTAAAAAATGAATTCGTAAATGTGTCAAAACGTTTCGCACTTGTTGACCAAAGGAACCGAAATATTAACAATTTACCCTTCTTTAAACAGTTTTCCAACTTAACAGGTATTCTAAATTGTTTTTACAAAAAAAAAAAAAAAAAAAAAAAAAAGAGGGGTGATAGTACACATCAAAGCAAACAATATTAAATAGGAAACCAAAGGTCCCAAATGTTTTCCGAAGGAGACAGCCGCCGTTAAAGTTTAGGCTCCAAATAACATAAACATAAAATAAGTATATACTAAAATATGCATTCTGTAAAATCTCAGATGCAAATAATAATTCTTATTAATGTACAGGACCAAACAAAGGTTTTTCATTGCATAATGGTGTACGGGGATACATTGTTTGGGACGTGTTTTAATTATATTAAACTATTTCACATTTTATGAATTTAACATACGTTGCTAAGGTATAACACCAGTTACGTCCTGTATAATAGAAAGTAGATTGTATAGCAAGAACACACAATAGATTTGGACCACTATACTATATTCGAACTACTGTATACTATAACAGCAAGATCTAAATATTTTTAAATTTTCATTTTAGTACAAGCGCACAATATTTGCTACGCTTGACGTACAATTTCAAATTGTTTTTATTTTATTTTGCAACTTGGGTTGTTTTTGAAAAAAACTGCATTAAGGGCCTCAAGAAGACGATTAATATTCAAATTTAGTAATGGCTAAAGTAAGTTTTTTATTTTTTCATTTTTCATGTATCAGCTGGAAGACCTAAGAAGTTGTTAGAGAAAAAAAAAGCTAGTGAATCACACTATTTTTAAGCAAACTGTAACGAGAGGCTCAAAAGGGGCCAACTGATAATTAAAATCAGGGCCCTTACATGAAAACGTGTTAAAATGTCTTAATACTTAACGCTTTAGATTTGCAATTATTTAAAATTAAAATAATCTTCGGTTGCTAGAACTATGCTAAAGATAATTGTATGCAATTCGGATCATTCTGTAAAAAGTTCCGCCAAGAACCCCAAGAAGGTGATTAATAATAAAAATTAGTGTAGCTAAAGTTTGATTTTTTCTTTTTTCTTTTGTTTGTTTCTTTGTTTTACATTTTTAGTAACAAGTGGACTTAAGAAGCTGTTAGAAAGAAAAGCTAGTGAGTCGCACAATCTTAAAGCGACCTATTATAGGAGACACAAATGCTTTAAACCTCACGATTAGTTAAAAAATAATCGGAGGACGCTGGAACTACGTTAAAAAAATTGCAAGCGATTCGAATCGTTTTTAAAGAAGATGCACCAAGAGTACCAAAGAAGGCGATTAATATGCTTAGTGGTAGCTAAGTGGTAGCGCTTAGTGGTAGCTAACATCTATCTTTTTTTTTCTTACAGATTAACTGAAATATATACATTAGAATAATAAATAAAGATAATAAAAACAAGAAATACTCAAAAAAATTGGAGAAATGTTTAAAGAAAGGGCTCTAGGGCCCCATCTAAAAATGAGGGTGATGGTCAGGGGAGAAGAGTCCAAGAATCAACTTAAAAATGATTTATTGTCTACTGAGCAGGCAAGAAAGTTAGTGGGTGAAAAATGTTTGGCGCACACTAATTTCTCGGGGCCGTGGACCGGGTCCTTTGTCACTCTAGGGGGACCTGGATCTAAACTGGAATGTAGAAATATGAGAATAATTAAATGGAAAAAGATCGGATTTAAAAGAAGCAATTTATTAACAATTTATTTGCATAGAAACTTCAAGGGGCTCAGTATCGGGCCCAAGGGACAGGGGTAGAGGCGACAATAACTAAATGGAGAAAAGTCTCCCAGAAACGAAGACGATTGGATAAAAAAGAAGGCAGGCTATTAACAATGTAATGCATTAAAAGTTAAAAAGAGCCTAGGGATGCCAACCCTTAAAAAAATAAAAATCTGATCCTCTGATGCACCAAAACCTGTCTTGGACTATAATGGTAATAGCAGCTCTGAAGACGAGCAAAAACAACCGACAGAAAAAAAAGGCTTCACTAGAAAAATGCCTAATTTTGACTGGAGAATTAATACCTGCTTTAGACAAACAAGACTGTTTTTCGAAATAGACGTTCTTCATTTGTATTTTTAAAAAAATATTAAAAAACGTTAAAAAAAGGCTTACAAAATTGATATCGATGTTTCCGAAATTAAAAGAGAAGAGATGGCTCCACTCTTTATCATTTTTTTTTTTTTTTTTTTTTTTTTTTAATGTTTGGAAAATAGTTGTTGTCCTCGGTAGAGAATTGGAAAATTTATAATTAATTATTAAATTCCTTTTATAATTGTTTTAAAATTAAATTAATTGATGCTACCATCTATAGAAATTCGAAATAACTTTCAAAATAACTTTTAAACAAGGTTCGCACACTCCTTGGAATTTCCAAGGACTTTAGCACCACTATTAAAAATAAGAAAATTTACATTGAATCTTTAAACCACAACATTCGCAGATTTTACGATATTTTTCCGCAGTGAAACACTTTGAAAATATTCTTAAAATTTAGTGGTAGAATTGTGCGAACCCTGTTTAAATTAACAATTTGGATTTATTAATTAAATGATAAATTGTTTTGAAAGAAACGTTCATTTTATTTCACTTGTTACAGAATCTATTATCGCCCATCCTGAAACCGAGTGAAATAAGGTTATTTTCTATAACCATATATGTGTACAAATAATTTTGAACACCCCTGTATTTGAATTGCTAGTTCATATGCATACCATATAATTGAAAAATTTAGTTTAGCAATAAAAATGCCTTGTAACTATATTTCCTTTTCAGCAATTTATACATGGAAACATACTCGAATACATGTGTCAAACTTGTAGTTTAACTTGTACTTTTATTATACGTCAGATTTAAGCTAAAATTTATTTTAAACTAGAACACTCTTAAAATAACTGAAATCACAATCTCATACATTATCATTCATAGGCGTACGTGTACCCAATTCTTTGTGTGGCCCTGTATATCATTTTATCTATATTCTGAAAACAATTCTCAGTAAATTGAATGTAATTCAGTGTAAAAATGCATGACTTATTTAAGGACCACTTTTAAGTACTTTTTTCAGTAACGTTGGCGAACTCTTTTGGGTAGTCCTGTATATCAACTATAGCATTTATAAGAAAGCACTGAAATGGGGAATGAGTCTTACTTTCATTGGTGTTTTATTTTTTGAAATTTTTCCTCTAATGATAATATTGATAAATGTGATATAAAAACGAAAAATAACTCATAAAAGCGAGGTTTAAAAAAAAAACCTTGCCATGTAAGTGGAAAAAATCTTTTAAATTTGAATACCAGGATTAAAGTTTCGAAATTTTCACATTACCTAGTCTCAAATTTTCCGCGATTATATAATCGAAAATTACAACGTGGAAAAAACTGTGTCGAAGAATTAAAACAAATGTAAAGGAAGCTCGGCGTTAATAGGTTAACTATTTCACGCTTTTATCAAATGCAATCAAAATTAAAATAATCTTCGAGAAAAATTGAAAATTCATGATTAATTTATTTTTTGCATATGTTTTGCATTCTGTTCAAAAAACAGTTTTTCCCTTTTACATTTCTATTATATAAAAATTTTGAGATTACATTTATTTTAATTTATGATCACAAATTTCCGTTTCCCCCTCCAACAACGCGAAATTTTAGACATTTTATCTGATTCGTCTTTTAACATAAAAGCATGATACTTGCAGATTTGATTATGACGTAATTTGTCGCCTATTTTTTTTCGGAAAAATGTATCACATTTTGTAATTTTCAGCTGTTATCGTTCATTACGCCAGCTTTTTAACTTTCGTGCGCTGGCATCTCAGTAAATTTGGTTCAAAACTTCTACTTCAACAACATTTTCGGAAAAATCTTTTGCCTTTCTAGAAAAATTAAACATCTCGGTTACACAACTTCTCTATAAGAGTATTTTTAAATTTCCGAGATAAGAATAATAATTACAAAATATGTCAGAAAGAATCTGATATGTTGATAGATATTTCTGAATGTTAGAATAATAATGTTATTTTTACAACATTGGCCAATGTAAATAAAATATTAAAAATAATGATATATATTCTCAATTATTTTTATAAAGCATTAAGAATTAAGTTATCTAAAAATGGCAAAATTATTTAATTTTATTAATTAGAATACTATGTACGTACCATAATGTTATAAGTAATGCAAAAAATTCAGTTGGATGCTTTCTTTTAAAAACTAATTTTAAGTTACATCTGTGAGTATTGGCAGATATTGTAAATTTGATGTTTGACATTCAGTGGCTTTCCAGATATTGGCCAATATTGATGTGGGCATTGGCTGATATCTATGTGCTACTTAAAGTGTAAATTTTTAAAGTAATAAAATCGCAAATAATTGATTGACTATGACAACAGGAAAATAAGCATACGAATTATTTTCCTGTTTCTCTCTTTCCTCGATGCTCCCTCCCCCTCCCCCTTCATCAGGTATAGATTTTGTAGCACTCACCGGACACTTGAAGCATGACGCAATTGCTATTTTTAGAATAACCTTTAATGTACCTTTTCTTCGTTCTTTTTGTTTTCTTTTAGACATATATATATATAATTTTGATAAGACTTTAAAAAATTAACTTACATTATTTTTCAAAACTCTCTTCTAAACTACAAAACAAATAATTCTAAATTATGCTTTCTCAATTATTTTTTAAAAACTTTTAAAAAAGTGAATGACGGTGGTAGAAGGTTTAAGATGGAGGTAAATTAGTTTTACCGTCGAGTCGAATTGTTTGTTATATCAAATATGTAAAACCCTTTTCATAACACATACAAATATTTTTGAAATATATTCATTTATTTGTTTATACGCGGCCATCTCATTCGACTAATGAATTCTGACTCCGCCCATCCTGGAATCCAAATTTTGATGCTGGGTGGGGGTTTCTTACACATACACTTTAAGAGATTATTTTACTTCAAAATTGCCTGTAACTTAAAGCGTAATGAAACTGAATAATGTGTCTTATTATTTTGGAAATATTCCGAGCCTGGTGGCGGGATTTCATGGAAAAATCGATGTATTGAAATCTCAGTAGAGAGCAGAGTTTGCCAACAAAAAATTCGCCAAAATTGTCACCTTCAGAAATACTAATTTTGAAACGGAGTGGGTGTTAGAAAGACTGCGTTTGGCAGAAAGCTTAAGGGTAAAATAGACTATAAAATCATTCCACAGATACGTATTCAGTAATCTTTATAGAAATCTTAATCATATGATAAAAAATCTGAATTTTTTAGAAAAATAGAAATTGTGTCGATCCAGAACGGCCCGGGCCGAGCCTGGCAATGTAAAAATATTAACGGGCCAGGCCCGTGCAGACCTCTAACTCAGATGTAAGCATACACATGCATGCATCAAAAATAAAAAAATTATTTAAAAATTTAGAACATAAAACTAAAATAATGATTTGTCCAAAAAATACTTCTTTTGCGTATATAATAAACAACAAATTGACATACTTCTCAGTAATATTGTCCGTTTTCTAATACAAAATTTTAAAGCATACAAAATTACCTTTAAAAAACTCTATTATCGGACATCTGCAGCTCTTTTAATTTGACAAAATTTATTAAGTTAATTTTTGCATTATCGACCTGAAGCTCCTAAAACGACAAACAAAACTTTGGTATGAAAAATTAACTCAATATCATCATCTTTAGAGAATTCTAATAATCAATTTATATTATCTGGTGTTTTAGAAAGTGGGAACAACAAATAAAATCTCCTTTTAAAGCTTACTGTGTAAATACTATTGACTTTTGGGTATATTGCAGATCTGCAATACGGTGATACAAAGGGTTTTTGTTAAGTATGGCCTGTGATGACAGATAAACGTCCTGAAATTTCGAATTTCTTGGGGAGCGCTATTACCCCCTCAAATGGTATTCCTGCTGACTTTCCTATTCGATAATTATAAAAAGAAACATTAAAACGATCAGTTATTCGATCAAAAGAAATATTTAAAACGATTAGTTGCTCGGTTTTATGATATATTCGGATATTTTATATAGAAAGGGTATAGCCAGGTTTCTTAGTAAAATATATACTTGAATCAACCACATCGAGTCCTACTGCAATCGATTGCACATAAACAGAAATTCATTTCTTCCCAGTTTCAAGCTTATATCTCAAGTCCATAGGGAGTTATGACCCTTAATACCCGTTTTGAAAAAAAGGGGACATTGTGTAAAAACTACTCGTCGGATTTCAACGAAAAAAAAGGAGGTACATATAGTATTATTATATGAATACTGGATAACTTTTTCAGAATTTTTTCAACAAAAGTACAAGTTCTATCAAGTGTTTTTTCTTTTTTATTGAACATTTTCATTAAAAATCTATTGAAATATTTGAGTGACCACGTTAATTTTTTTGCATGAAATGCTATGCAATATGATGTATATTAATTATCAATTTTAACTTTCTACGCAGGGTGCATCATATTAAAAAAAGGCAAAATCATATTCCGGCGGTTTTGGGGCGTGTCTTGCATGAATCTAATATCAACGAATCAAACAGTGGTTTAAAATGAAGGCGTAAAATAACATTATACGATAGACCTAATATGTGAGATTCGTGTGAGACACCCCCCAATCTCCACCGGAATATGATTTTGCCCTTTTTTAATGTGATGCACTCTACGTAGAAAGTTGAACTTGATAGTGAATATTTACCATATCTCATAGTATTTCATGCAAAAAAATTAAGGTGGTCACTCAAATATTTCAATAAATTTTTAATTAAAATGTTCAATTAAAAAGAAGAAAAATTAATAAAACTCGTACTTTTGTTGAAAATATTCTGAAAAAATTATCCAGTATCCGTATAATAATGTTGCACATCTCTTTTTATTTTCGTTGGAATCCGACAAGTACTTTCGACACAATGTGCTTTTTTTCAAAACGGGTACTAAGGGTCATAACCCCCCCCCCCCCATGGACTTGAGATATAAGCTTGAAATTGGGGAGAAATACATTACTTTTTAAGGGCTATCGATTCATGTACGACTCAATGTGGTTGACTCAAGGGCATATTTTACTAAGAAACCCGGATATTCCCTTTTCTTTCTTTATATCCTTTTCTTTCTAATTTTTCTGATAAAAAAAACAGGAATGAAATTAGCTTCCCTATATTTACAACTAGCAATTAAGTGAGGTTTTCACACGCAAAATTAAATTAGGACAGGATTTTAAGTATCTTAAGAGAAACTAAAGAAAGACTATTAAACTGACCGCGGAGTTAAAAGACTGAAACAGATCAGTATATATAATTCCCACACTATAGGCAAAAAGTTTTTTAAAGTGCTTATTTACCCTTTTATTTCTCTGTTTGCCGTTCACTCATTCCATTGCTAAGTAATTATGCAACAGCGACACCGCCCATCTTGAAATGCAAATGTGGACGGTGGGTGGAGCTGGTTGAAGTTCTATACTTGTCGTTCTTGTTATATGTGTTATCCGAAAACAACCTGACAATAAAACCTGATTGGAAGATGTTTTTTCGGGAAGGAGGGAAATGGATGAAATTTTAATGTTATTACTATTAACTAAAAGGTATATTATAATTTTTTTGAAAATACGTACTCAATAAAATTTTAGTTTGTTCTGAGAATAAAAGATTCGCAGTTTAAAATAAAAAAATGAATTTTTTAAAAGTCTACCATTTTTAAAAAATATATTTTCGGAATTATTTATCTGATAAACTGCAATTTTTATGATGAATATTCAGGGGACAGTAGCTGTATAATTAAATATCTCTTCAATTTAACTTTTTTTAAATCATACAAAATATGTGATGTGAATTTTCTTAATGATAGTGACTAAATTTTTAAATTAGAATCGACTGTTTTCAATCCCACAAATAAATGGAAGAGAAATTTAACTTTCGAACGTTTCAGAACTATTCTTTTCTTTAGTTAAAAAAAAAACTCGATTCATCCCGGTAAAAATACAAAATTATTTTATTTTAATAAAAAAGTGCTAACATTTGTAATGGAGTTACTCAGATAACCGTGCTTAAATATCATTGAGTCCCATTTCAGGCGATTCAATGTTTTCTCACAAAAGTAATGTCGAACGACAGATAAAGGTTCGGTAGTAAAAAGAATTGAAAGTTTATCTAGCCCCTGCACTCTTGTCTATAGTTTCAAGAAATTGCACTCGTACGTATTGTGATTTGCTTTAAGAGAGAGTAATCAGTGTAATACAATCAAATAATTGAATGATGTAGATCTGGGCTGTCCAACGCACAGCGATTTTGAAAATTTAGACTTTTTGGACATTTTAGAAGTAAAAATCCATTTTGAAGAATGCTTTCAGAAAAATCATTAATATTTGCATTAAGGGTGTATTTCGATTCAAACTGCTTATTTTCCGATTTATTTTTAACTTCATTTTTGCTCTCAAATACACGAAACTTTCAATATCTCTTATTTGGAAAGTACACAAGGTGCCGTAATTGTCAATTCTTTGATAAATGCAGAAAATATTGCAAAAAATGCAATCAAAAACGGCATTTTGAACAGATTTTCCCCTAGCGGGAGATCTGCGATCGAAAAAAAGGGTCATACTGAGAAGATAATTGTTTATAGATCAAATTCTAATGAATTGAGCGTAAAAATACTTAACACAGCACCTTGCACATCTCTTCAAAAATACCCTCAACAAATTTCATGATTCTCCTTTTAAAAATGTGTCTGAAATTGTATCGTAAAATTTCGAGCTGTTGAAGGTGGAAAAACGTTTTTTCGAATACACCCTTAGGGATATTTTCAAAACCTGTCGAAACGCATTAAAAACAGAAAATATACTTATGGATTGGTCACTGTAATGCCTATGTTTGTTTTTGTATTTTGTATTTTTTTTTAATAAAAAATTATTTTAAAAATATAATAAACAAATTATAATTTATTTTATTTATTTTTTTAATTATGCCTTCAATATAAGTCAAAGCATATTTTCACATCCAAAAAGAAACCTAGCAATACTTCTATTTCCATGTTTATTTGTCATTATTATTATTATTATTTTGTCGTTGTTATTGTTGTCATTATTTGCATGGTTATGCTTTAAGGAACCTTATTTTATTTTACAAATAGACCTCTCTCATTCGAAAATGTATAATTTGAAATATAATCAATGTAACATCAGAATCGTAGGGCGTTTCATTTAAGATTCATTTCCATAATGTTAAACCGTGCGTGTGTGCTAATGCTATGCGGTAATATTGCTGCATGTCTGTAGTCATGTGAATAATGGTGCACTTCATTGAGTGTCAGGAGCTGATGAGCGCCCTTACTCACTGAAAGGCTGGACAGGTTTGATGTAGATTTGGTGTAATGGTTAGCGTGTCTATTAAGTAAACCCAAGTTCGGGGGTTCAATCCTCCTTGTTTCAGACTTTTTAAGTTTTTGTTTTGTTTTTATCTTTATTGATTATTATCAATACTCTAATATTGTTTTTAATTGATTCGTAGTAATAAATTTAATTTTTACGATTTTATTTTATTTATTATTAATTATTATTTAGGACTGTACTATCTTTTATTAATTTACGATCCGTTAATTGAGTATTATTATTTTTTAAATCAATCTCCTTAATGAAATTACCGTATATAATCGCGAATAAATCGAACCATTTTGGATAAAATTTGGAAATTCAAAGTCAATTTTTATAGGAAGAAAAAAAATTAACTTTTATTTTCCGTTCGATCAAAAGGTATTCATAATATGGAAAATTTTAAAGTAACAAAATCACAAGTAATTGATTGACTATGACAACAGGAAAATAAACAACACAATTATATTCCTGTTTCACTATTCCATCGAGCCTCTCCCCCCCCTTTTCTTCATACAATTTACATTTTGTAGCACCTATAGGGACATTTGAAGCATTACGTCATTGCTATTTTTAATAATCTTTACAGTACTTTTTCTTTTCTTCGTTTTTTTCTTTCTTTTAGAGAAATAGATAAACAACTTTGATAAGTTACATTAAAAAACTTAACTCGCACTAAAAACACATTACCTACATTAACTTACATTATCTTTCCAAATTATGTTCTCTTTTAAAGTATCAGGTAACCAAGAAAGTTCGTGCGGTTTTTGAGTACAGCTACTTTTGTTGCGTAGGCGTGGTCATACCGATTCAGATGACGTCATTTCTGTACATTGCCCTTAAATTGCAATCAGTAGAGAGTTGTTCACCGAGTCTCACGTTCGATATCAGTTTGGTCGGAAGTACAATCGTTGACAAAGGATGTCGTTGACAAAGGAGATTTTGAGGCCTATTTTGCTCTACGAGTTCAAATTAGGAAACAAAGCTGCAGAGGCCGCTAGAAGAATATGCTCCGAATTTGGAGAGACTTCAGTGAGTGAACGGACCGCTCAAAAGTGGTTCAGCAGATTTTCGTCCGGAGACGCGAGCCTCGAAGACAAGCACCGTGTTGGTCGTCCATCCATCTTAGACCAAGTCCAGCTGGAAGAGGAAATCCTGATCTAACATGCCAGGAGCTTGCACAAAGGTTTGGGGTATCTGACGAAACCATCCGATCGCATCTTCATAGCCTTGGGATGTCGTGGAAACTTGATAAGTGGGTTCCTCATATCCTGTCCGAGGAAAACATGCTCCAACGATTGAACATTTGCTTGTCATTGCTGTCACGCCACAACAAAGCTTCTTTCCTGTACCAGATATTGGCATGTGACGAGAAATGGATAATGTATGATAACCGAAAGAGAAAACATCATTGGTCGACTTCTGGTTCCGTCTCATTGGTTGCTAAACCGGGCATCCATCAAAAAAAGATAATGCTGTGTATTTGGTGGACTAGCGCTGGCATAGTTCACTATGAATTCTTAGAAAGTGGGAAAACAATCACAGCCGAAGTATACTCGTCACAGTTCAAAAGGATTTCAGCTTCTTTGCTCGAAAAGCAGCCAGCGCTGGTCAACAGGAGAGGAGTTCTTCTCCCCCACGATAACGCCAGACTTCATACGGCCAAACCGACCAGGGACGTGATAAAAAACTTTGGGCTGGGAAGTTTTGCCTCACCCACATTGCTCCTTGGACATCGCCCCGTCGGACTATTACTTGTTTTTGGCCATGGATAATCACCTGCGGGAACAGCAGTTCCAAACCCAAGATGATGTCACAAAAACTATAACCCAGTTTTTTGACTCTAGATCAAAAGATTTTTTCAATAAGGGTATTTATAGGCTTGTGTCTAGTCGGGAACATGTAATTGAAGCCAATGGTGATTATTTCAAAGAATAAAATAAGTGTTTGAGATTTTTGTGGGTCGTTTTTTATGTCTGATGAAAACCGCACGAACTTTTTTGGTTACCTGATACATAACAAGTAATTCTAAATTATGCTTCTTATTTCTATCTCAACTAATTTATAAAAAATTTTGTAAATTAGTTTTGTAGACTTTTTTGTTCTATCAAATTTCTAAAACCCTATTCATAACATAAACAAATATATTTTTATTATATTCATTTATTCGTTTATTTATTGATACGCGGGAGTAAAGAATTATGACTCCGCCCATCCTGAAATCGAAATGATGATGATGGACGGGGTTGTTGCCTTATACGCCATAAGAGATTCTTTTGCTTCGAAAATGTTTGTATTCATCTTAAAGTGTCATAATTGTGTCTTATTATTTTGGTGCATTCCGAGCATAGTGACGGTGTTTCATGGATGAATAGACTCACATCTGAGGCAGGAAATTTGAGCAGGGTATGCAAAATTCGCCAAAGCAGTCAGCAATCAGAAATAACGTTTTTAAATCGGAGCGAATGTTGGAAAAATTTGCTTTAAGAATGAAACAGTCTTTGGTTATGGGACATGCGAGTATTTCGAACTTTATTCCAGAAATATAAATACGGTTTACAACATTAATTATTAGTGTTTGGAGTAAGTCAAACTTTCACACCACTCTTTTTTCCAGTAAAATGTGTATCCTCATATTAGAATGTGTATGTACAATCCGAGTATGAGGCAATGTGAAATGTTTGTACCGTTTACATTTAATGATTTTCTTAGAGCGGCTTCATATTATTGGTGTAAGAGAAATATCTTATTGTCATTTCATTGGACGGACTAATTTCGAGCATTTCGCCTCTACAGTGTAAATAAACGAAAACGAAAGCGTTTTTATGTTCGCATAATCTGCACTCTTCTCGAAACGATTTTCTCCAGCCAATTCGTTATATAATCATTCGTTGCAGTTCCGAAAGGCTCAAATGTCCGTCTGTCGTAGCGACAAGACTTCACATTCTCGCGGCACAAGGAAAAACTCGGACGATTAGCCTTTTTTAAAGTTCTTTTTGAAAATGATAGATGTCGTAATCGGCCACTGCGGCAGACGATCGGTGTCGCGAGAAGAAGAAGAAAACTCACGGATGCTACTTTTCTTTTGTTGCGAATGGCAATGGCAGGTTTGTTGACGTAGAATGTTGTTCGAAGGTTTTGTGAGAGGTAGCAATGAATGTTAAAGTTACTGTTTTATATTGATATAAAATATGAAGAATGAATATTTCGAAATGAAATTTATTTAAAATGTAAATATATACATATTAAGCGCGTTATTATAATGTGTGTTACTAGTGATTTTATAATATATAAAAGTAAAACAATGACAAGAATCTCCGCCGTCTGTCATCGATTTCAGCGCAACCTCTCATTTTATTTTATCTCGTAGTTTTTATTTTCTACAGTCGGCCACGTAAAGTTAATCGATTTGAGATTTAACAGTCGTATAGGAAAAGGATCTAACTGTCGAGTATTCTCAGAGTACTTGCGTTTTAATGGAGGGTATCTGCCTGACTATTCTGCTTTCGTTTGAAACGGAAACAAACCACGGAATGTCTCCGACCTTTTAGAAAACCCTAGCGGGCGCGGTCATGAATGGACACTGACATTCATCTTCATTGACAGAGAAGATGACGTACACAATCATACATTTTACGCATAAAAGAATTTGGTTTCGGGACGGATTATAGTAGATTCCATTATATGGGAGGGGGGGGGGGAAATAAAATTTCGGTACAACTTGGTTATCCCGTAGAGCCATTTCGTCAAATTTTACAAATCACCAAACTAAAACCGAATTAAGCATATCAACATGATTTTTATTTTAAAATAACGAAAAAACAAATAATTAGTAGAATATTAATACAAATACAAATAAAAAGTCGAAATAAAGATCACTTAATGACATTTTAAACACGTGTATCGCATTCAATGATATTGAATGTGAAATTCACGATCATCCATTATTGGCATTTAATCTTATTGTTTGGCGATAGTTTTTTTGTCAATGGGATAACCAAGTAGTACCAAAATTTCTTAATAATATATTGTAGTTGTTGGAAACTATTTCATAAACTATGCCAGTCGTTCTTTTACTCGCATCTATTATCGTTATTCTGGAAGATGATGTTATAATAATAGCATCTGTTTTGAAACATTTGTTCTGATTTCAACATCTCCAAAGTATATTTAATTTTTTTTAGATTATAAAAATTCAAAAGCAACAAAATTTTATTTAAGGTTTAAATTTTTTCGAGAATGGCACAAAGATTGATCACAAAAATTAAAAACAAGTTAAATGTTGATTCTGC
This sequence comes from Maratus speculifer, assembly GCA_964019185.1. Taxonomy (NCBI): domain Eukaryota; kingdom Metazoa; phylum Arthropoda; class Arachnida; order Araneae; family Salticidae; genus Maratus; species Maratus speculifer. Next base: position 346,865,164 of record OZ025296.1, read on the forward strand.
CATTGCAGAATTGAGTTTCGCCTCCGATTAGAAAAAAAAATCGATAGAGGTTTTTTAGAACGGCAATCCCGTTTAGATTGTAATGAACTAACTTCATTTTTCTTGTGTTTATCAATATAATAGCAAACAGAACGGCGTAAAATACCCAATTGAATAGCAATTTCTCTCTGAGACATTGGAATTGCGGAATAATAAAGAGATACAATTTGACGTGCTACTTCTTCATTGACTAGATTCATCAAAAACGGATTTTTTCTTTAGTTTAAACGCTTTTTTTTTAGACTCTGAGTAAAAGGAAATGCAACTTAACAATAAAACGAATGAAACCCGTCGAATTCGACGAATGAAATGTTTAAAAGACCCGATCGATTTGGTTTTTAAAAAAGCAAAAGTAATTACATTATTGAATCAATATATGATAAATATATTTACAAATTAAATGTCAAATTTGCCAGTTACAATTTTGCATGCAAATATTCGCACATCTTCAGTTAAAATTGTAATCTGAGTGCCGTCGAAATCAAGAAATTTTATTTTATATGCACTCACAGAAAAACAGTTTTATTATTTAAAAAAAAAAAATCTAATTTCATTTTTACTGTGACATTATTTTCAGTAACTGAAGTCATCTGAAAGTAAAGTTTCAATCTCAGTGTCCATAATGAAAAGAAATATTGAAATGTAATATCGGGTACTACTAGGTTATCCCGTCGACCAAAAAATTATCGCCAAACTATAAGGGATAATAGTCCCTTAATGGATGATCGTAAATGTCACATTCAATGACATTAAATGCGATTCATGTGTTTAAAATGTCATTAAGTGATGTTTATTTCGACTTTTTATTAATATTTTTATTGATATTCTACTAATTATTTGTTTTTTCGTTATTTAAAATAAAAATTGTGTCAGTATGTATAATTTAACTATTAGTTTGGCGATTTGTATAATTTGGCGAAATTGGTCGACGCGATAACAGAGTAGTACCTAATATCGTTATGAGTAAAAATGCGATGTTTTAAATAGTGACGTCATTTTCTCTTCAAATGTTTTTCAAAAGTTACTGTTATTAGTAATATATGAAAGGCATCCATAATAATATTGTAATTCCCATTTATCTGATTGCTGAATGACATCATTTTCCTCATTTGAAATTTTTCTTATTTTGCTTTAGACATTAATTTTTATCATAAATTATTTTCTGTTATTTTATTTACATTATTAATATTATTTCTCAGTAAATATATATATATATTTTTTTTTACCTGAATTAGTGCATAATTATGCGCAATCATTTTGGAAAATGAATTTTTATTATCGAGAGAAAAGCTAAACTGAGTTGCCACCATTTTGAACAAATATCGTAAAAAGCATTTAAAATTAAAAATAAAATATAAAAATGGAAATAAATTAAAAAATTACTAAAATGGGCACAACTACAAATAAATAGCTTTCATTAAAAAAAATAATTATCAAAATCGGTTGAGTAGAAAAGTCAGGGCTGATGACACGACATTTTTTAGCTTGTCTGAAAGAAATAGCATCGGAGGCTAATAATAAATGAAAAGTTGACGTATTAATTGATATTGTGGTTTCATTTATTGGATACTGTAACTGGAATGTTTATAATGAATGTTAATGAGAGAAAAAATACAAATAAATTAGTTACTCATTTTGTATAGTTACAAAAAATTCTTTTTTTTTTTTTTTTTTTTTTTTTTTTAATAGCAAATGTCCATTGTAAGTTTTCTTAGTGATATTTATGTCTTTCTTAATTAAAACAGAGTATCTTCAGTTTTATTATTATATGCGAAAGAAATTTAACATTTCGATCTCGTTGAAAGTCCCATTTTCAGTTGTGGTAAAATAAATAAACTCATGCCGGAAACACTTATATATAATATTTTATTAATTAATGTTACTCTATTACGTTACGAGATTTAAATTATGCAAATTAAGATACATTGAGTCTCATTACTAGAGATTCAGTGTCATTCAATGTCCAAAATAAAGTTTTCTTCGATCGATCTGTATCTATCTGTAGCTCCTTGAGTACGGAATGACCAGTGCATGCGCACATTCTATTATAGAATGAAAAATGACAATTTTTTGTATCTCGTATATAACACGCATTATAAATTTGATATGCAAGGGAATGTTTGAGCATATGAATTTCGGGAACGTAAATTGAAACAAATGTTACATCGGGGCAGAAAATATGTCGAAATTCTTGTTTTAAGACTTCGTGTAGGGAGTGAGTGTCATGATATGGTGACGTCACTTGCGAGCGAAATACTTGAGAACTTCTACAATGTAAAAGAAAAAAATCTGTAATTCTACAAATGCAGAGATGCAGAAATCCGCATTCTTGCTAAAATTTTATCTCTACACTGTTCAAAAGAGAGAGAGAGAGGGAGATCTACAAAACTAGTTTCTGTAAATCTATATAAATCTGTAGCTTTACAAATGGATCTAGTAAAATTATACTAATTTTACAAAAATATATCTGTAAATTGGGTCGCAGTTAGGTAAAAAGTTTTAGGTTTCCCAGTTTCCTAAAAAAATTCTTAAGAATTTTTTAACCTTACAGATTTTTTTGTTATTTAAAGTGCAAATCTATATCTATTACATGGATTTTTGCTGTTACCGTTACACAAGAGGCAGTAGCAACAATGAGGATTGCTTAGCCGCTTTTGTATAAAAAAGAGCAAGGAGTGTATTAAAGATGCAGAAATACTTCTATTCAGTAAGATTCCAGTTTTAATTGCTTCTATGAATACATTTGATGATCCATTGATACATCGTGTGATTACATACAACAGTAAAAAAATATTCCCTGTATACCGCTCACCTAGGGATTTTGCCCTAAATTTCCGGAGAAAATGTGCGCGTTATACACGAGTATATACAATATATTTAACTTTTATTTACAGTTCGACCAAAAGAAATTCATTGAATATAAATTTTAAATAATAAAATCGCAATTACTTGATTGACCGGAACAACAGGAAAATAAGCAAACGAGTTGTTTTCCTCTTTCACTATTTCATCGATGACTCCCTCCATCAGATATCGATATTGTGCCACTCACCTATCCCGACATCTGAAGAATTAGGCAATCGCTATTTTCCGAGCAGCCTTTAAAGTGCTATTTTTTTCCCTTTTTTTTATAGCAATATATACATTGTTGATGAGATACATTTTGAAACTTAACTTTCATTCTTTTACCAATCTATGTCTCTCTTCTTAATCTAAGCCCCTCTTTCAAACTAGGTCAGAAAAATCAGTTTTACTGTAGAGTAGTGTTTTTTGTTATATCCAATTAATAAAACTCTGTAAATAACATATACAAACATTTTTTAAGTATAGTCATTCATTTGTTTTTACGCGGCCATCTTATTCGACTAAGGAATTATGAGTCCATCCATCCTGGAATTCAAATTAGGATGCTGGGCGTGTTTTCTGCCGTATATATTGCTATCCACCGGTGCGAATGAACTTTCACATAGAGTTGCGCAGAGATTTCGCAGTCGTCTAGACTTTCAAAAATCTGTACCATACACTGCAGCGTCACTACACCACTTTTATAGAAAACGGTTCCGCCACCTGTATTATGGATCATTTTCATTGGTCAAAATGCAGCTATTCTATAAATGCGGTGGAGTGACGATGCAGCAAACGGCACAGATTTTAAACAGTGCAGGAAAAGGATCTCACTCGGTTCTGGGAATACTCTCGTTTTAAATGCACGTCTCTGCACGAATTTTCTGCTTTCGGGGTAAAACGGAAAGTAACCACGGACAAGCTCCGTGCTTCCAGGATGATCTAATGAACCTTGGCATTCTTCTTCATTTACTGAGAAGATGGTGTAACGCAATAATGCATTTTACGCACAAAAGAATTCGGTTTCAAGACGAATTATAATAGATTTCATCGTATGAAAAAAAAAGAAAGAAAAAAAGAAAATGAAAAGGAAATGTCTTAAATGGAAACTGTTTCATAAACTATGCTTAGACTTTTTTCTCCCTTACAGCTTTTATCCTTATTCTGGAACAGGATGTGACAATAATAATACATGATTTGAGAATAGCGTTCAAATTTCAACATCTCCAAAGTATCTTTTGGTTTTTTTATTCAGCACCAAAATTTTATTCTGAATTTTAAATTTTTTAAAAGTATCTGAAAAAATTAAAATCAAAAATTAAAAGTTAACGAATTATTTGATATTGTGATATCATTTATTGGATAATGAAACTGCAATTTTTATGATGAATGTTGATGGTATAAGAAAAACAAGTAAAGTGGTAAATAATTTTTAATATTGATTTTTTTTTCTTTGAATAGCATAAGAAATATCCACTATCAGTTTCCTTTATAATATTCATGCCCTTCTGAATTAGAATTGACTATTTTCAGTTTTATTGTTAAATATATTATTTCTACATTTAGTTTCTAAATTTAGTTTCCAGTTGTATTTAAAAAATCTTTTGATAGCGGAAAAATTAAAAAATGTATTTTTTAAATAAAAATATCACCTTTTTTGGGCATACAGTAGAGATGAGACGGGCTCAGCCCGAGCCCGAGCCCGGGCCCGACACGGGCTCGGATCAATTTTTATTTACTAGCGTCTCTTTCCCGCACTATTCCCTATGAGAACCACGGAAAGAGGAAAAGTCCATTTCAAGTGCAGGTGGAAAGGGTGGAAGAGCAGAGTAACTTGACTTCCTCCGTTCGTAAATCACGTGATATTTGCGTCATCATTGTTTAGTTCAGCTTCAGATTCGGATTTACTGATCTCATTTTGTTGTAATGGTCAACTTCTTAAAATATTGCATAACGTCTTTAGACGACTATTTCAATGTAGAAAACATAATTTATAAGTGTTTAAAAAATGCACATTAAACATTTATTTACATATAAAGGCTAGCCAATAAAATCAGTATCCCATCTTTTTAAATTTTATGTTCTCTTGTATTTTATTTTTGCATTTTTCTGATCAATGTATATAGAGTTGCTCCATTATTTTATTTGTTTGTAGGAAAGGAATGGTTAAATGTTAGTATCGTTCATGTTATAATAAATTTTAAAATGTCATATTAAAAATATATGATTGGTAAAATATTACTGCTTACTAACTGTGATTCATTTCATTAAGATCCTAATTAGGTATATGCTTAATAATAAGCATTTATTAAAGTGTTAAAGGCTGATTTTAAAACATGCTTTTAAAGAAAATAAATAATTATTAGCTATTTTTTATTGTAATATTCCAAAAAATTATTCATTTCACAGATTAATGTGATTTTTCTGAATATAAATAGCTATTTTATTTATTTATTAATGATTTTAATACTATTATTAATCAAATTTTGTGTGCTAGCATACTTTTAAAGGTCTTTGAAATGCTGAAAATACTATGAGTATTTCTACATAGCTTACACCATATGTAAATGAAATTTGGTATAAGAAGTACAATGATTATTATGTTATATGTTTTTTTTTTTTCTCGTCCTCCTCTCCCCTTCTGCAGTTTCACTTCAAAATTCAATTGAATACTTTATTTATTTTAAGGTACTAGTTCCTCCTAGTACAGTACCTAAATAAAATCTAATATTAAAAATTATATCACTTGGACTAATAGCTCCTCATTTAAATTAAATTATTTTCAGGTACTCATGTGCTTTAATTAAAAAAACCTGTAATTTGGTCTTCCCACTCTACTTTCAGATAGTTTCTCATGTATATTCAGCCTTTAGTAAAACGCTGTCAATTAATACAAAAGCATTTTAAAATTCTGAGCTGTGTTTGGTAAGGAGCTGTGCAAATATAATGTTGTCATCCTTTTCGCAAAGTTCCGCTGTCTACCCTTCCCACCTGCACTTGAAATGGACTTTCCCTCTTTCCGTGGTTCCCGTAGGGAATAGTGCGGGAAAGAGACGCTAGTTTTTTATTTTAGACTTCGGGCTCGGGCGGGCCCGGGCTAATTTTTTCTAACGCCGGAAAATTTTATTTACTCTTGTGTAGAAAAGATTGAAATAACTTTTTCCACTTAAAATTGCTTACTTATTCCTTTTCAAGTCATTTTATTTCTTTTTTATCAAAATGACGGGAGAACTGAATGCTTGTTTATTTATTTTAGTATTTCATTGCAGTTTCAAATGAAAATTTGTTATAATCACAGATTTATGTCTCCGGAACTTCCTGCAACGATCTAGTTATATGGCGCCAATCATAACAAACACAACAATAAATTTAATCTTTGTTGGCTTTTCGTTTGCAGAACATAATTTTTAATGGGATCGTTTATTTATTTATTATTTAGTTTCATAACACGAAGATAATATTTTCTTCTGTTTTTGGTAGACAAGAATTAGCTGGAGGTTTTCAAATTTATTTAATACTCGATTATGCATGAAACATAGTCGTTTTTCTTATGAAAATAACTTTAGTGATTATTATATGCATTTGTCATCATGAATATGAATTCTGCTAATGCTGAGGACGCTGTTCCTTCTCGAAGTCACTTTTCTCCGTAAGTAAATTTTATTACCATGTTATTCCAACAGAAAGCAATCGATCAATGTTTCCTCTTTTTCTATAAAAACATAGGACCTTTAAAATAACAATGTCACTTTTTTTAATTTACGTTGATTTTCAGGTATCTGTCAATCATGGAAGATTGTTATGAGAAAAGGATCCATTATAATGAAATTGGTACACTTTTTACAGAAAATTGAAAAACGTTGTTCAATTCGCTAGCTTACAAATAGTAATTTATGCAAATTTCATGCATTTATTCATGAAGCAAAAACGTTTCCATCAAATTTGCTTGTTAAAGGAGGAAAGAATATGAGAATACTTTTACATATGAAGTATATTTTTATTTTATAAGAATTTTGATAAGAATGAATTTAAATTTTCATTTAAAAATCATATATATGTAAGAAGTTTTTAAAAATGAGGTATTACTTTTGAAACAATTTTTAAATACAATACAATTTTATTATATATATATTTGGTATCGGGCTCGGGCTCTGGTGACAAAAAAATTTTAGGGCCCGGGCGGACTCGGACTTAAAATCATCGGGCTCGGGCGGGCCCGGGCCCCGAAAAACGAGCCCGAACTCATCTCTAGTATACAGCAGTGGTGTAAAATACATCATATTAATTAAAAGGTATAGAATCCGAATGCTCGGGATTCATTGTTAAGTAAGTAATAATAGTAATTTTAAATAAAGGAAACTCTACCTTGTACCAGAACCAGGTGTTTCTTTATTATGACACCCACAACAAATTTTGATATCGAAACAGTATCATCAGCGTTGAGAATGTTGCCCATGTTTCCATCAAAATTTAAAATACAGCAATTCTGAGAGTGTATGTTCCAAAAATTCGAAGATGAGTTGCTCCGCCCCAAATAACGCTTTTAAATGAATTTTAATAATATTAATGCATATTTTTGTAAGTAATTACATACAGCAACCAATGCAAATTTTTGCATTCTTACATAATATGCGGGAACATATGAGATTTTTTTTTTTACAAGAAAATGGTAATTTTCGGAGAACTATAACTTTTATTTTTGTAAACATTTTAATATCTTTTTCGCAAGCTTTTTACAATCAGAAATTTATATAAAAATTCCCAGTTATGGACTTTTTCTGTCTATATAAATTCGAGTAATGGCATGTAATTCGGTACAGTGTTTTTGAGAAAATGAGGTTTTTTAAAAAATCGAGAAATAATTTTTAATCTGATAAAATATCAATATTTATAAGGTGATAATAGGGGAAATACATTGTCATACCTGGGGAAAAAATTCAAGAAATTTGATTGAAACGCATGTTTCCAATGCCCTTTAGTAAACTGCAAAACAAAATAGGACAGAATTTAAGGGAACCTAAAGGAAGACTATAAAGCTGACCTCAAAGTTAAAAGACTGATACAGGTCTGTATGTATAATTTCCACAATATATGCAAAAAGTTCTTTTCGCTATGATGTAGTATTCACCCAGATGTAGAGTTATATGCCGGTATTCGCCCGGATGATGTAGTATTCCCCCAGGACTATGATGTAGTATTCGCCCGGAGACGGAGGCCATTTTTTTGCCGATTTAAAATTTATGTATTTAGACATATATTTTTTTATGTATAATCTGTGGAACATTTTTGACTGTAATTTCGGAATATATATTTATTAAAATGCATATTTGCTTTATTTAACTGCTTTAAAATTTATGTATTTGTCATTTGCTAATTATGAATTCTTTCCCCTATTTTTTTTTCTTTTTTACAAATAATATTTGGAGTGCTGACTTTCAGTTTAAAAACTTGTTGTATATGTTTAATTTCTGAATTGTTAAAAATTAAGTATAAAGTGGTCAAAGTGACCAAAAAAGAAACAAGATGGCGGACTTCGGGCGAACACTACATCTGTTCCGTTCTCTTATAATGTTTTAATGCTTTTATTTCTCTGTTTGCGACACACTCACTCGATTGTTAATTAATTATGAAACACGACTCCGCCCATCTTGAAATGCAAATGTAGGATGGTGGGTGGGGCAAGTTGAAGTTCTCTTTTAGTAATCTCGTTATAGGAAGGCTAGAAACTGTCGCGCGTTCTCGGAACATTCGCATTTTAAATGTTTTCTGCTTTCGATTAAAATGAAAACAAACCCATTCCCTAAAGACCTATCGTGCGCCATCATCAACAGAACCTGACATTTATTTTTCATTTACAGAGATACGCAAAAGTATTCTGTTACAGCACGGACAATAATGCATTTCACTAGATGAAAGAAATAAAATTCTGAACATTATACACAATGAGTGCTGGAGATGTTTCTATAATCTATGCTTTTCGTTCTTGTTCTTATGTTTGTTAACCGAACACAATCTGACAATAAAACTTGATTGAAGGACAGTTTTTTGGGGGGAAGGGGTGAAGTGGGTGAAATTTCAGTATTATTATTAACTTATTAACTAAAAGGTACATTGCAATTTTTTATTTAATGAGTATTCAATAACAATTTGTATAGTTTTGAGAATAAAGGCTCTGTAAATTTAAATTAAAAAAATAATTGTTTAAAAATAGACCATTTTTTTTAATATTTTCGGAATTATTTATTGGATGCTTAAATTGCAATTTTTAAGATGAATATTGAGGAGAAAATGGCGGATTAAAAATAATTTGCATAATTAAAACTCCCTTTTATATTAATTTTTTTAAAGCATGCAAAATATCTGCTATGAGTTTTCTTAATGATATTCACGACCTTCTCAATTAGAATTAACTATTTATTATTGTATTAATGAATAGGAAAAAAAATTAACTTTCAATGGAATTTTTGTTTTGTTTTATTCGATTCATGCCGGAAAAAAATTAAGAAATATTTTGTATCTACAGAAAGTTCTGCTTTCCAATGTATAATAATACTCTTTCAATGATATTGAATCCCATTTCTGGCGATTCAATGCGTTCTGACTAAAACTGTACCCTGTCCTCGTCCAACGAAGGATAAATGGTCGGCAGTGAGAACATTTGAAAGTTTATCTAACCCCGCACTTTTGGCTACAATTTCAAAAAATTGAGTTCTTGCGTTTGTATTGTGATTTTCTGAGTGAGTCATGAGTGTTGTATGATGTAGATCTGGGCTGTCCAACGCGAAGCCATTTTGTTCCAATTTTTGGACATTTTAGAAGTAAAAATCCATTATCAAGAATACTTTCACAAAAATCATTAATCATTCAGAAATCATTAAGATCATTTCAGAAAAATCATTAAGATTTTTTCAAAACCTGTCGAGACGCATTATGAACAGAAAATATACATATGAAGTGGTCACTGTGACGCCTATTTTTGTTTTTGTATTTTTTATTTTAAAAAAATTTCATGCCTTCCATATAAGTCAAAGCATATTTTCACACTCTAAAAGAAGCAATACTTATTATTTCCATGTTTATTCATCATTATAATTATTATTATTTTGTCGCTGTTATTGGTGTAATTATTTGCACGGTTACAGTTTAAGAAACATTACTCTATTTGGTACTACTCTGTTATCCCGTCGCCCAAAATACTATCGCCAAATTATAAGATTAAATGCCAATAATGGATGATCGTGAATGCCAATTCAATGACATTAGACACGATTCACGTGTTTAAAATATCATTAAGTGATGTTTATTTCGACTTTTTATTTGTATTTTTATTAATATTCTACTAATTATTTGTTGCTTTATTATTTAAAATAAAAATTACGTCAGTATGTATAATTTGGCTATTAGTTTGGCGATTTGTATAATTTGGCGAAATCGGTCGAAGGGATAACAGAATAGTACCCTCTCATTCAAAAATGTATAATTTGAAATATAATCTATGTAACATCAGAACCGTGGGGGCTTATTGTCTATCTCTTCAAGATTCATTTCCATTATGTTAAACCGTGCGTGTATGCTAATGCTGTGTGATAATACTGCTGCATGTCTGCAGTCATGTGAATAACGGTGCACTTCATTGAGTGTCAAGAGCTGATGTGCGCCCTTGCCCACTGAAAGGTTGGACAGGCCTGATATAGATGATTTGGTGTAATGGTTAGAGTGTCTATCGAGTAAACCTAAGTTTGTGGGTAGAATCCTCCTTGTCTTAGACTTTTTAAAATTTAAGCATTTTGTTTTTTGTCTGTATTGATTTATTATCAATACTCTAATATTGTTTTTAATTGATTCGTAGTAATGAATGTAATTTTTAATTTTTAATTTTATTTATTATTAATTATTATTTATAACTCTACTATTTTTTATTAATTTACGATCCGTTAATGAGTATTATCATTTTTTAAATCAATCTTCTTAATGATACTACCGTATATAATCGCGTATAAATCGAACCATCTTGGATAAAATTTGGAAGGTCAAAGTCAATTTTTGTATGAGGAAAAAAAAATTTAACTTTTATTTACAGTTCGATCAAAAGATATTCATCAGATGAAAAATTTTAAAGTAACAAAATCACAATTAATTGATTCACTGTGACAGCAGGAAATTAAATAAAACAATTATATTTTCCCCTCCCCTTTCATCTGATATAGAATTAGTAGTACTCACCTAACCGGATATTTGAAGCATGATATAATTGCTATTTTCAGAATAACCTTTATGGTATTATTTCTTTTCTTCGTTCTTTTTTTCTTTCTTTTAGATATATGTATATATTCAACTTTGATAAGTTACATTAAAACTTTAACTCACATTATCTTTCTAAGCTATGTACTTTTATAAACTACACTGCTCAAAACAATTAAAGGAAATTGCAGTTTTAGGTGGATTTTGTATCTGGGAAACTTTTTAGCTGATTGATACATGGTCGACAGACATAGTAGGTTATATGAGAATAAATTACACATGTTTGGCAGAAAAAAAAATGCATTTTATTGCGCATTTGTGTACAAAAGGAAAAAAATACAATTTGTGCATATGCAGGGGTCGGAGCATATAGGACAAATTGTGTTGTTCTTACCAGTATCTTTTATCAATAATCTTCGTGATGTATTCCTACTGCACATCTTATTAAAATGAATCTTGAAGATTATACATAAAAATGTTGGTGAGAACAATAAAATTTGTCCTATATGCTCCGACCCCTGCATATGAGAAAAAAAAAAAGAATAAGAAAAGGTGTTTTCTTCAAAAAAAATCATTTTCAGTAGGGGGTATGGTTTCCACGGGCGGCCAGCAACGTTGAACACCTTTGAGGCATGGACTTAATAAGGCTATTAATGACGAGTTGGGGTATTCTGCCCCACTCTTCCAGAAGAGCTCTTTCCACTTCTTGGAGAGTTTGTGGGGTTGTGTGGGGTTTTGTATGCATTTTATTTTAAGCGATATTATTTCTGGAAACGCGATGGCGTGATTCGTATGGTGTCTGTCTCGGAACTGGAGATAGTGGGTTCGAACCCCGGTAAGCGGGGATCTCTGTAAAGTTTGAAATCAGAATAAATTAACATTTTGAAAAATTAGTTTTTTGTTTATTAATTATTACATAATAATATTAATATAATTATGTATAATTTATATTGAAAAATCAATTGTAGCTTTCTGTAAATAAATACTTATTAATTATGAATTATATTATTTATATAGTATTAGTTATGCAGTTAATAATTACATAATTATTATACTCTTATTAATTAAAAATTATGTGATTATTATGGAGTTATTAATTAATAATTATATGAATATATTACATAATTATTATATAATATTTTTATATAGTAATTATGTAATGTATATATAATAATTATATTATAATAATAATTATTATTATATTATTTACATTTTAAACAAATTGGCATTTGTAATTAGAACTACATACATTTTATTTTTAGCTGCAATTAATTATTATATAATGTATTTATTATTAATAAATTATTATGCAACATGTAAATATTAATATTAATTATTAATTGATTATTATATTGTGCTATTAATATATTAAAAGTTATATAAATATTTTTCAGAGTTCAATTATTTATACTTAATTATCAATTATTTTTTATATAATTAATTATCGTATAATTATTAATAATTAATTATCAATTAATTTATTATATAATATATTTACAATAATAATAATAATTATATTATTATTTATAATGTTAAAGTTATAAAAATATTTTTCAAAGTTTAATTATTAATAATTAATTATTGTATAAATTTTAATAATTAATTATCGATTAATTATATAAATATATTACATAATTATATTTACAAAAAAATTATTATATAATAATATTAGTATAATTATGTATAATTTATATTAAAAAATCAATTATAGCCTTCCTGTAAATAAATACTTATTAATTAATAATTATATTCTTTATATAGTATTAATTAATAATTATATAAATATATTACATAATTATTATATAATATATTTGTATAATATAATATATTTATATAATAATTATGTTATTTATATTTTTTAAAATTTTGGCATTTGTAATTAAAACTACATACATTTTGTTTTCTAGCTGCAGTTTATTATTATATAATGTAATTAGCATTATTATTAATAAATTATGATGCAACATGTAAATATTAATATTACTTATTAATTAATTATTAAATAGTAATATTAATATAATTTATATTAAAAAATCCATTATAGCTTTCTCTAAATAAATAGTTTATATCAGTTTAGTAGTAACTAATAATTATATTATTTATATTTCTTAGAAAGCTATCCGTAATAAAAACTATATATATTTTGTCTTTCAAGCTTTAGTTCCAGGGAGAATTTTCATTTCTAATCCATAAAAAAACAAAGTAATAATATCAGAAGCAAGTGTGGGGATCCCCCGAAATTATACCGGCTTCATATTAATAATATTATATCTTAATTATATTAATCATTAACAATTTCTTATTATCAATGTATAGTAATTATTACAAAATATTGTTAAATATTAATTATAAAATATTCATATATTTTTCATTTATAATATGCAATTTTATTTATTTATTTTTTTAAATAATAAATGTTTAGACTGTATGATAGTTATAATTGTATTCATATTGTACAAATAACTTATTTGAAATAAATAATAATAAATACTTAGTGAATACTAAATTAATCGTAAACATTCGGGATTTTCTTTAAAATTTGAAGTATTAATTACAGTTTTGTGATTCTAGGGGATAACATGTAGGTAGTGTCTACATGTTATCCCCTGGAATCACAAAGCTGGCGAGCGAGAGAACGGTAGATGCGCATGCGCCAGTCTTCTGGATCCAGGATATACCAAATAGACACTACCTTCATCTAACACATACCATCGGTCGGCGAGCATACAGACCTACAGCATGGAGCCGGTTTCGGACAGTTTGAGTTGAAATCGTGGTGCCTGTAGCCGAGCGGAGGTGTTGTTGGAGAAGAGTAGCGTTCATGTTTCGGTGTCTCCGAGCTGTTAACGCTAAATACCGATCTTCATTGGGCGTTGTTGCCCGTCTACGACCTTGCCCTGGTCTTTGGCCTGCACATCTACTCTAAAAAAACGGTTCCAGATCCTGGAAATGACACTTTGTGACACTCCAATGGCTTGCGCTACTTCGGCTTGAGTTTGGCCCCCTTCTAACCTACCAACAATTCTCCAAGCTTCTGAATCTGTCAAATGACTTCGCTGAGACATCGTACTCATCGAAACAAAGCAATCACTGAATGCCGATCATCCTTGTCTTCATTCTCTTCTATGCAGTTGAAAGTCAAATTTCATTCGCTGCCGCTGTAGCGACGTTTTTGACGTCGAACCCAAAATTTCCATACTCCACAGTTTGAAAACCAGAAAAATTTGCATTTGTGATTCTCTTCTTCTATTTTCGGTAAAAAAATTTCATTTATATCTTTATTTTATATAAAACTTCAAATATCCTTTAATTGTTTTGAGCAGTGTATATAACAAATAATTCTAAACTATGCTCGTTATTTCTTTCTCAATTTACAGAAAAACAGAACAAGATGCAATTTATTTTGAATATATGTTAAACTCTATATCAGCAAATTTTCCACCGAAATCCGATTGACTACTTTGTTTTTAAATAAAGTGTTTTGAATTTTGAAAGTGATTTCATTTAAAATAAAGTGTTTTATTTTAAGATTTCTCGCAAAAATTTTAGGTGGTGTAGATTGACGGTACTTAAACACTGCCAAATATGCAGCTTCGGTGGCATTAATACGTAAGTACCATTATGTCAATATATATCATTTGGAAAATTGTAAAATGGTTTTATTATTATTATTATTGTTATTATTATTATTATTATTATTTAATTTTTTTTTAAATTAGCCACTGCGAATGTATTTTCACGCAGAGTTACGCGATCTAAAATTTCGCAGTCGTTTACGCTTTTAAAAATCTGTAATATTTACTGCAGCATCTCCAGTAGCGCCAACTTTTGAAAAATACTAGGTTGGCACAAAATTATTGAGAGGGCTCAAAAATATTTTCGTAAAATGGTACGATCAGTTTGTTTTTCTATCAAGTCAAGCAATCAGTTTTTTTATAAAGTTACAATTTTATTGGATTACATTTTCATGCGTTTTTCTTCATAAAAACACTAATATTGATTGTAATATCATCATGTATTGACTATGACTACCAATTGAAATAGCAGAAAGTTAGACATGCACGTTATCAATCATTTGGGATTGATGTGGACAGTTAGCTGGAGTTTAAAACACAGGGTTATTGAGAGAATACATTTTGTTCTAGAGAGAAAAAAGAAATAATGAAATAAAGGTACTATTGGGTTATCCCATGGACCAAAAATCTATCGCCAAATTATAAGATTAAATGCTAATAATGGATGATCGTGAATGTCACATTCAATATGATACACGTATTTAAAACGTCATTAAGTGATTTTTATTTCGACTTTTTATTTGTATTTTTATTAATATTCTACTAGTTATTTGCTTTTTTATTATTTAAAATAAAAATTACATCAATAAATATAATTTGGCTATTAGTTTGGCGATTTGTATAATTTGGCGAAATCGGTCGACAGGATAACAGGGTAGTACCGAAATAAATAACTAAATAGAACTGTGAAAATAAGAATCAAAATTATTGGGTGGGCTGGGGACCCATGAGCCTATATAAGTTAGCGCCACTGAGCATCTGTAGAGCACTTTTATAGTAAACGCTTACTTCACCTGTTGTATGGATTTTCATTGGTCAGAATAGAGATATTATATAAATGCGGTGGAGTGACGATGCAGCCAATAGTAAAGACTTTAAGCAGTGAAGGAAAAGGATTTCACTCGGTTCTGGAAGTATTTGCGTATTAAATGCGCGTCTCTGCCCGAATTTTCTGCTTTCGGGGTAAAACGGAAATGCACCATAGTATCGCTGCCAACTTTTACGCATTTTTGCTACCACTAAAATTGTACAGAGATTTTCCATTTGTTTAAAAATAAGATTTTGTCGATTAAATCAGACAATATTTATTTTAAAAATTTTTGTGATAAGAAAAATGCGTAAAAGTTGGCAGCTATGACAGTAGACAAGCTCCGCCCTTCCAGAATGACCTAATGCACCTTCGCATTTATACTCATTTACAGAGAAAATGGCGCACACAATCACACATTTTACACACAAAAGAATTCGGTTTCAACGCAGACTATAATAGATTTCATCGTATGGAAAAGAAATATCTTAAATTGAAAGGGTTTTGTAAACTATGCTAGTATTTTTTTTTCTCCCTTACATCTATTATCCTTATTCTGAAAGACTGTGTGACCAGTAATAATACATGTTTTGAGAACGGTGCTCCGATTTCAACATCTCCAAAATATACTTTAATTTTCTATTTAATGAAACAATAACAAGCACCAACATTTTAAATTTATCAAAGATATGAAAGTTTTACAAAATATAAAATAATAAATTGAAAGCTAACAAATTATTTCATATTATGGTATTATTTATTGGATACTAAAACTGAAACTTTTATGATGAATATTCATGGCAGAGGTAGAGTAGTAAATAATTGAAAAAATAATAATAGCATACAAAATATCCACTATCAATTTCCTTTATAATATCCATGCTCTTCTGAATTAAATTAATTATTTTCAGTTTTATTATTAAACATGAAAGAAATTTTACATTTCGATCTCTGCCGAATTTTTTTTTTTTTTTTTTTTTCTCAGTTGCATTTAAAGAAATCAACTGAAGGCGGAAAAATTAAGCAATTTTGTTTTATTTACATTTATTGCTAAATTTATACTAAAACCATCTACGCTCCAATCATTTAAAAGTCGTTGAATCTCAATGTTGGGATTCAATGTCATGTGATAATGCAAATGAATTTTACCTTTTCCATGCGTTTCTTAGCTCAGAGGCTTCCTTGCGCGAACATTCCGAGCTGCGCATCTGAAGACGGAGTGGGAAAATTTGATTTCATGCTCAGGGCCGAAGGATTTTGGGAAGCTACGCCTAACTCTTGTAATGTGTTCTTTAAAATTTTATTAAAAATATCATTTTTCCATGTAACTTTTTGAAATGCACATGCATGGGATAAGTTGTTATGTATATTCACACAAAAAATTGAGTTTTCTTCTTCGATATTTTAATTTAAATATGTGTTATGCTTATAAGTTAAATATGCGTTTAACTACTTTTTTTTTAGGTTGCAAAATAGTACAATGTGATCACAAAACAATTATGTAACTTTAATATAGCAACATATGAAATATTTTCCTCAAAAACGGAATAATTTTCTTAAAACTGTAACAGTTTTGCTTCTAAATAACTTTTAGCACATTCCTTAAACAAAATAAGCGTTTTAATGAAGCTGATTCATTAACAAATAGGACTAATTAAATTAAATATGCAAGCAACTTCTGCATGTAAGTTTTTATCACTTGTTATAGAAATATACGTCAAAAATAATTTTAAAATGTTTACTTAAAATATTTCAACAGAATTACAAAAAATATACGTAAACATATAATCAAGCATAAAATATTATCAAATAAAAAGTATTGCATAATAAAGTGTAAAAAGTTAGTAAAACTTGATTTTAAAATAAAGTATGAATTTTTTAAAAGTTGCTAAACATATATATATATATATATATATTGATTTATGAAGTAATGTGTGAAACGAAATATCAAATAAAGATTGTTTGATAATAAAGAGTAAACTTAAATGATGAATTAAAATACATTCATCAAAGAATTTGTTGATGTTAAAATATCTTTATTTATATCTTATGTCTTAAAAAATATTTAAAATTATAGATAAAGTAATGAAATTAAAAGTATTCAATAATAATTAATCATAATGAATCACACTAAATAGTAATTTTTAATTTAATGGTAAAAAATGTCATGAGTGTTAAACGTATTTTTTAAACTGGAAATATATGTGTAACCGAGCACTAAATAAATCTATTCTATTATAATAGCTAAAACTGACTATTAATTCGAAATATGCATGCCAATGTATGCGCTTATTCATCGAAATATACGGAATTTAATAATTGTGTTAGAATAAGCTACTCTCAAATATTTTGCCTTCTTAAAATTGCGGTTTTTTGTTTTTTTTGTTTTTTTTGTTTTTTTTTTTTTTTTTTTTTGAGTTTGAGAAGCACAATACAGTAAAACTCCGATAATTTGGATTAAGTGGGACCAGACCTAATTCGGATTATCAAAAATCCGAATTATCCGGAGAATTAGAAAAAAAGATGAAATAAAATAAAACATACTTACAGAAAATCATCTTTATGTTTAACTTATTGAATATTTGCAGACGGTAAAAATGTTTACCTTTGTAATAAAAAAGTTTGTAATTTTTTGCTGTGCCAGTTTTCTATAACTTTTATGAGTCGTACGGTCGCGCATCCGCTTGAGCATAAGTACTTCGTTGGGTGTAGTTTAGATAAGAGTTTAAATAAGAAAGCTTAAGGTATTCTTCCGAAAAGATTTCACAAAAAGTTTTTTTTTTTTTTTAATTCAGAATACGACGATGAAACAAGTTAATGTTATGGAAATTTGCCAAATCACTTCTGAAACTTTGAAAAAAAAATAACCAAACCTATTCGGAGATCCGAATTAACGGGGTCCGAATTAGCGGGGTTCTACTGTACTTAGAGATAAGTCAATGGAAAATGAATTGGTTTGAAACGATGTAT
This sequence comes from Maratus speculifer, assembly GCA_964019185.1. Taxonomy (NCBI): domain Eukaryota; kingdom Metazoa; phylum Arthropoda; class Arachnida; order Araneae; family Salticidae; genus Maratus; species Maratus speculifer. The sequence continues at coordinate 346,883,860 of OZ025296.1, forward strand.
AACATTATTGAAGATAATAAAAAATGAAACCAAAGTAATCCACTTTCCCACAATCGAAAAATTTCTTTAATTTTTAAGAGTGTATGTGCCAAACCGTTCTGTATGTACGTTCGTGACACGATAACTCATGATAAAAACATACGATTTGTTTCAAATTTTGGATATAGGAATATCCAATTCATAGGAATTAGGCGCTTCCATGATTAGCTTTGGGAGCTCATTGGATAAGTACGGGGGGCATATTAGCAACCTTTACATGGATACCGACATGGGAAAGAATTCTGTGCTGTGATTGGCTAATCGGTTTTCTCGTCCCTTTAACGGCAATTTTAATGGCGTTGTCTTTCGCTCTTTTACCCGGAAATAAAAAGGCGTTTGTTTTATTTATATTTGTCGTAAAAAAGTTGTTATTCGGATCGTTGTGATAGATAAGACTTCGTCGTAGAAATAATTTAATATAATTTCTTATTTATTTTTTTACAATTTTTGTAATTGCATAGACATGTATTTATACTTTTAATTTTTAAATAAAGCATTGGCTCATAAATGAAGCCTAAAAAATGTGCATTCAGTATAATTTTGCACAAAAAAGCAATGGTTGCGCCAATCACAAAGACAAAATATCATAGTCATCCAAAAAAGAAATAGTTAAAATTACTTTATCTAAGAAGAAAACGTAATATTTCTTAAAGATAGCAGAATGATTGTATTTATGATTAAAATGTCTATATTCATTTAAAATTGAAAATTGGAACCACAGAACTAGCAAGCATGCATTTGGAGACTGAAATGAACTTTGCAACCAGCACATTAAAGCTAGATTTTTTTTTTTTTTTTTTTTTTTTTTTTTTTTTTTTTTTTTTTTTTTTTTTTTACATAGCATTAAATTGAATAAATTTAGTTTCGTAAAACGATAATTCCATATTGTTGCAGCTACGTCCTAAAAATGCAGATAAATTTTTTTAAATGATCATCTAACTAAAGTTTATTTCTGGAGATCATGCCATTTTGAATCATTTATTCAGACGATATTACGGTGAGCAGAAATGAATAATCGTCTTAAAATTGATATTTTTTCTTTGAAATTTCACATTTGTATAAATAAAAATTTTGTGACTAGAAGTCTACGGTACTGGACATCATAAAACAATATCGGTTTGATGTTCTCTCTCTTCCTCACTACGACGAGTAACGTGTTTGTGACGCACGACATTGCTCCATAACGTTAGCCAATCACAGCACAGGATTTTTTCCCATGTCTGTATCCATGTAAAGGTTGCTTATATGCGTACGGGGGCTAATCCCCCGTCATAATTTAGTAAATGGGTTTTTCATGGTGAACATTCCGTTTCTTTCAAATTTTAGATATAGGATCATTCTGATGAGGCGCTGCCATGATTAGTTTTTATTGGTCATTACACAAGTATAGAGGGGATAAGAAGGATCCCTCTCAATGTAAGTAAATGGGTTTGTTAAGCAGAATTTACCGATAAGCTTGAAATTTTGGATATAGGTTCATTCTGATAAGGCACGCTTCCCTAATTTCTTTTGGGGATTCAATGATTAAGTATAAATGGAAAATCTGGGGGCTACCTCACTTAATTTAGGTAAATTGATTTCTCATGCAGAATTAACAAGTTAGCTTCAATTTTTGAATATAAGTTCATACTAATAAGGCGCTTCTCTGATTAGTTTCGGAACGGTTTTTTGTTACGCGTAATGGGAGTTCAGGGCGGTTATCCTCACCCTTTTATCACATAAATTTATTTTATGCAGAATTATCAGATTTGGTTTAAATTTTGGATGTAGATTCTTTCTAATAAAACAAATCACTGAATAGTTTTGGTTGTTTAATGGTTAACTATAGAGGGGAGAAAGGGTGATAGCCCCTCTTAAATGAAGTAAATGGGATTTTATGCAGAATTATCCGATTTGCTTCGAATACTGGGTATAGGTTCATTATGATTAGGTGTATCCTGAATTTGGTTTTGGCTGTTCAATCATTAAGTATAAATAGATGAAATACAGCTAATTTTTCCTTAATTTGTTTTATGAGGAGCGTTTATCCCTGAAAAAAAAACAAGGCTGCAAAAGGCTGTAGTGCGAAAAGACTGTGAGTTCATTGCCATCAGTTTAACCGGTCAATATTCTATTTATTTTAATATGAGCCTGTTGGGATGGACTCTTTGGAAGAGTGACTCACTATGTGACGTCAACGGCTCAGTCCATTAATATAGTAGGTGGGGAAAGAGGATAAAACAGGCCGGGAAATTCAGGTCCAGCCCTTAGATCAGGAATGACTAGACAACAGATCCCTTTGTTCTCTTTGGGAATGCTTTAAGCCGGAATGGCCGTGATTTGGCGAGAGTTTTCCTCTCCAGAAGGGTGTCATTTTTGGCGATGATCCCTTCTTGGCAATTTTCTGCTTTCATTCTCATAATAGAAGAACGTAATGCAGTCGAAAAAGGTCTTGGTGGCTGGTGGGATCGGCGGAATAAACCAGTTTGGCACGCATTCTCCCCACCATGACGTGATGGTGGGGATGTTGATGATGGCTTCAAGAAAGGTTGCTATTTCTTAGTCCAGTTATATGAGAAGTCAATGGTCCAGCCTCTCTTCTCAGCACTCGGCTACGGTCTAAGGACCGTAGATCACACAATCTTTATGATAAATAAAAAACATTTAAAATGAACAAAAAAATTATTTTTAACTGAAAATAAAATTTGATGCATTTTACACTGTTTTGTATTATTAGCGTGCAATTTTACTGTTTTTTTTTTTTTTTTTTTTTTTTTTTTCAATTTTAAATTATACTTTTGCATATTTTTGTTCTGTCAGTTTGCTCGTAAATTTACGTTATACAGTAAATTATTTATTATTATTAACAGATATTTAACATATTTAAGCAGAAATTTTAACAGATATTATAACGTTATTTTAACTTTAACGTTAACGTTAACGTTTAACGTTATTTTAACAGATTTAATCAAAAATGTCTATATACTTTGCTAATTTCGTCATTTATCATTTTCATACAGATATTCACTTTCTCGCTGCGTATAAGAGAGTTTTTGAATGTAGAATTAAGTCATAAAAAAGAGATTGTCAGAAAATTAAATTTGAAGAATAATCCTTCTGAAAATTAATCGCAGTTAAATGCATCCCGTGCGCAAATTTTGTTACTTTTACGTAGCCTATGAAAAAATGTGGGAATCGAAGCGAGGGGATTAAAATAAGACATTTTATGATAAAAAAAAATTTATTCTAAGCTTATTTAGATATTATTACAAAATACCTCTTTTCCCTTAGTGAATTTCCTACATTTAAAAAAAAAATGATTAGATTTTCATTAATTTAATCATTTGTGAAGAAAGTTTGAGTTAAAGACTCTTAATTTTTGCTTTTCAATCTCGCAAATTTTTCAATTAGAGATTTATTTAAAAGTTGTTAAATTTATTATAGAGAAATAATTTCTGTCGTAACACCGCTATTTTTTTTCTTTCAAAATCTTTAATTATTAGACTTTAGATATATTAAAGGAAGTAGTAATATTCATATTATTTACGTAATGAATCTAAAAATTTACTCTCATAAGTTTATCATTATAAGCACTAGAAATTTATTAAGAATTTTCTTATCAAATGTTCTAAAAAAAAAGTCTTTTCACAAAATTTATTTACATTTCTCAATAATAATAATATAAGTAATAAGAATAAATGAAAATGACAATTATTTCTTTTTTTTTCTTTTAGATGGCTTTCACTACCAAAAGTTGTAAGATGCGTATTGAAAAATGTGCAATATTTTTAGAAACGGAAAAATTATCTCTGTTCTTTTTTTATTATTCTTCGAAGCTTTGAAAGAATTTAGCGAGTGACCCGGATGGGGAGGCGCGCTTAAAAGGGGGGGGGATGATATTCCCAGAAAAATTGAGATGTTATGCTTTTTAAAGGACAAAAATGTAATTTTGCCTCGGAAACTTTCAGAGAAAGCATCTTTATTCAACACAGTGCTTAAATGTGTGTCCGTGTATAATAGCGATAAGACTTATTGTTCTGGTGGCACAAGGGAAGACTATTGCCTATTTTAAAGTTCTCTTTTAAAATAATGGACGTCGAAATTGGTCACAGCGAACTGGCTTTCACGTAGAGTTCGTTACACGATCCGAGATTGTCGCAATCGTGTAGGAAGAAAGGATCTCATTGTTCAGTCTTCTCGGAAAACTCGCGTTTTAGCCCCTTGAACGGCGGTGAGATACATCAAACCTAAATTGAATCTTTTAACGGACAAAGGATTTCCATTGCTAAGAAGTTTGAAATAAAGGAAAGGTACCGATAATTGTGATCAAATATATTTGCAAACAAGAAGTGATTTCTCGCATACAATATTTTGTATGTGAGAAAACCTTTGTCTTTGCAAAGCACACCTTTAACTTTTTGGGGTGCAATCCATTGCGTTTGATTAATGCTGAATCCTCACCTGAAATTTAGAAATATTTTATTTTTAAATAAGAAAAAAAATAATTTTTCAACAAAGTTAAAAGTGTGCCAAAAGTCCAAAAAGTTAAAGGTGTGCTTTTGCCGGAATTCACTGCTTTCAGTTAAAATGGAAACAAATGCAGTGACAAGCTCCGCCCTTCCAGAATGAGTTAGAGGTCGCGATCGTCATTGGATTAATCTCCATTTACAGGGAAGATGAACATTTTTAATTCTATTAAATAACTTCTTTTTTATTATTATTTTAAAATTAAATTTTTTGTTACATCTATGTAAGAAATCAATTTATTGTTTAACAGATAAATTGTTATGGAAGAAATATTAAACAAAACCTTCTGTGCGACCTGTTATCACTCGCTTGGGTATGTTTGTTTTTATCACATGACATTAAATCGCCAGTGATGGGATTTAATGTTGTTTAAATTCAGATTCCACTGTGCGCACATCATACTAAACAATAATTATAGATAAAAAATAATGTTCAAACATTTCTGGGTTGAGTTAATTTTTTAATACATGACAACGAATTTTTACAATGAAACGTACAATTTCTTACGCATTAAAACGATAAAATTGAAAATCGTCAATTCTAATTCAGAAGGACGTTAATATGATATAGGAAACTTATTGTAGTTATTTTTTTTTTAATTTTAATAAAAAGAAAGTATTCTTTCAATGTAAAAAATCATTTACTAATTTATTTGTATATCTTCTGTCATCAACGTTTAACATAAAAATCGCAGTTTCACTATCCAGTGAATGGGACTACAATGTCAAATAATTCTTCAACTTTTAATTTTAATCTTTTCAATTTTGTAAAGTTTTCATTCCACTCGTTGAAGCATTTAACAAAAAATCAGAATTAAATTTTGGTACTTGTTGAATTTTTATTTCCTAATAAATTAAAATATTCTTTGGAGATGTTGAAATTAGCAACACATTTCTCAAATCACATGCTATCACATGATTTGTGAAGTCACATCGTCTTCCAGAATATGGTTAATAAGATGTAAGAAAGAGGACGACTAATGTAGATTATGAAAAGCTTTCCAATATTATGTTATTAAGAAATTTTATTTTTTTTCCATACAATGGAATTTGTTATAGTCCTTAATGAAATGAAATTATTCTGTCGGTAAAAATGTATGATTGTGTACATTTTACAGTAATTCATATAAAATTAATATATATATATATATATATATAAGTAATATGAAAATAATTCGAACAGCAATAAATCTTGTTGTACAATTTATTATTTGTTGAAAAAAAATCTATTTATGTACATATATAATGCGTGATTTTCGTTACATATCGTGACAATTTTAAAGTAAAAAATAACATTCTTCAAATTAAAAATCAACACAGATAGAAATTTTCATAAAATAAAACTTTTTCTTTAGTAAATTGTTATCGTATTATACATAAAAACATGTATTAACTACATAAATACATGCAGATTATTTTTTTTAATATAAATTACATTAATTTTAATAAACTTAACTAATTTAGAAATCAGTGAATACTGAATATTTTATAATGATTGACAAGATTCAGCTAATAAAAGTTTTCATCTAAAAAAAAAAAAAAAAAAAAAAAAAAAAAAAAAAAATCCCTGTAATTAAGGGAATATTTGTATCGAAGAATCCCCTTTTTTTGTGGAAATGGAGAGGAGGAACCAAATGTCAACCAAACAATTCGAAAATTGATTGAACGTTTAACCACCCTTCCCCTAAAAAGGGGGTATAGAAGGATGTTTCGAGATCTGCCGCAACCCCCCCCCCCCCCGGTCGCCTGAACAATTGGCCATTTCGGCCAGTCTCGTCTCCGGAGGGTTAAAAGTACATAATTTCCATAATCAGGAATTCAGTCTCATGCGAACAAGTTATTTAATTTAGGGATTTCCTTTCTTTATTTATATTTGCTTTTTTTTTCAGTGGTATTGTATTAAAACAGGAATTTAAGAAATAAACACAAACTTTATTTTTTGCTCGCTCTGAAATATTTTGAAACAAAAATATATATGGGCTAATCTTTCGAAATAGGCCAAAAAAGAGTTATGAGGGAGTGGCTGTGAGGGAGTGATGAATTTTAATAAAATGCCCATTTACTTTTTCTCCATCATCTGTGATGAGATTAAGCTTAGTGGGGTTTAACTATATCTAAATGCTTATAAATCAGTAACAAAAAAAAAAAAAATAAATAAATAAAAATATTTACCTGTATTGAGTAGAGGCTTATGAGGGAGTGATGAGGTCCTAAGTCTTCCTCATCACTCCTTCATCAGCCTCTACTGAATATAAGTAAATATAAAAAAATAATTCTTATTACTGATTTATAAATATTTAGATATAGTTAAACCCTACTAAGCCTAATCTGATATCAAATAATGGTAAAAAAGTAATGGGCATTTTGTTAAAATTCATCACTTGCGCACAGTCAAACTCTCATAACTGTTATTTTGGCCTAGTTAGAGAGAATCACATATATATACATATATAACTTTTATTTACAGTTCGATTGAAAGCTCCTTATCAGATGTAAATTTTAAAGTAGTAAAATCACTATTCATTGACAATGACAACAGGAAAATAAGCAAAAGAATTATTTCAAGCAAAAGATTTGTTTCACTCTTTCATCAATGCTCCCCCCCCCCTCTTTCTCCCTTCATAAGATGTAAATTTTGTAGCACTCACCTATCCGGACGTCATTGCTAGTTTCCTAATAAGCTTTACAGTACTATTTCTTTTCTTCGTTCTTTTTTCTTTCACTTAGATAAATATATAAACAATTTTGATAAGTTACATTAAAAACTTAACTCGCATTATCTTTCCAAACTATATAACAAATAAGTCTAAATTATGCTCGTTATTTCTTTCTCAATTAATTTGCAGAAGACATTTTTTTCCCAAGTGTATGACGGCGGTAGAAGTCGGTGTTAAATTAGTTTTACTCTCGAGTAAAACTTTTTGTTATATCAAATTTGTAAAAAATCCTGTCCATAACAGAAACAAATATTTTAAAAATATATTTATTCATTCTCTTGTTTAATTACGCGGATTCATTTATTATTGATACGCGATCATTCGACTAAAGAATTATGACTCCGCCCATCTTGAAATCTATATGATGATGATGGGTAGGGTTGTTGCCATATACGCCTTAAGAGATTCTTTTATTTCGAAAATGTTTGTATTCAGGTGCATTCCGAGCGTAGTGGAGGGATTTCATGGATAAATAGACTCACACCGGAGGCAGGAAAGTTGAACGGCATATGCAAATTCGGTACTACTTAGTTAATTTGTCGACCAAAAAATGATCGCCAAACTATAAGATTAATTGCCAATAATGGATGATCGTGAATGTCACATTCAATGACATTAAACACGATACTAGTGTTCAAAACCTCATCAGGAGATTTTTAATCCCACTTTTTATTTGTATTTTTATCAATCTTTTACTAATTTATTTCTTTTTTCGTTAATTAAAATAAAAATTATGTCAGTATGTATAATTTGACTATTAGTTTGGCGATATGTATAATTTGACGAAATTGGTCGACGGGATAACAATGTAGTACCAAAAGTATCGCCAAAGTATAAGATTAAATGCCGATCATTGTTGATTGTAATTATCACATTCCCTTAGCAAGACGGGTTACGCGTATTTGTTATGTCATCAAATGATTTTTTATAAATATTATACTAATTTATTTGTTCTTTTGTTATTTTAGATAAAAAATTACGTCAGTATAATCATTTGGCGAGTAGTTTGGTGATTTATATAGTTTGGCCAAATGGGTCGACGGAATAACCAAGTAGTATCGCAAAATTCGCCAAATAGTCACTTTCAGAAATAACGTTTTTGAATCGGAGCGAGTGTTGGAAAAATTGCTACTGGAAGAAATAATCTTTGGTTATTAGACATTCAAGTATTTTCACTTTAATCCAGAAAAGTAGATTGAGTTTACAACATTAGCCGCTGATATTTGGAAAAATTTAAACCATTCCTTTTTTCCAACAAGTTTTCGAGGTGCGTGTACAATTCGAATTTCAGAAATTGTAAAATGTTTGCATTTTTTTTTTTTTTTTTTTTTTGTATTTAATTATTTTATCGAAATGCGCCACTGCGAATGTTATTTTCACGTAGTGTTACGCGATCTGAGATTACGCAGTCGTTTACACCTTTAAAAATCTGTACCATTTACTGCAGCATCTCTACAGCGCTTTTATTGCAAACGTTTACTTCATCTGTATTCTGAGTCATTCTCATTGGTCAGAATAGAAATATTCTAGAAATGCGGTGGAGTGACAATGCAGCAAATGATACAGATTTTTAAGAGTGCAAGATGGCACTCGGAGTACTCGCTAATTAAATGTGCGTCTCCGCAGAAATTTTCTGAACAGTCTCTTAGTTACACCATTAAGTTTAGAGAGTAGATGCAGGAGTCAGAGTTCGTTCCTATGGAATACATATCGAATGTTGCAGTTCGCTTCCTATTTTTTTTTTTTTTTCAAGACAGGCAGTGACACCATTGCGTTTTCCTGTATTAGTTGTGTTGTCATCACACCCGAGTGCTGTCAAGTAAGAAAAGTCTAACTTGTACTGACTTAGAAGATAATATAATGATTTTGCGATTACTTTTTCATGACCGGAACAAGGTGTCAAGTTACGAAGTATTCTGAACCAGGTTCAGACAACAGGGTGGTGTGCTCCTCGCCTTTCTCGCGACGGTGCCGCTCGTTCTTTTTTCGATGGAGATCCTTTCTACCATCAAAAAATATGCTTTTAATTTTCATTCCTTCATGAACTTCTTCGCCTGTACCTTTTTCCAATTTTCTGTTTCTATCTTCTGACCTTGTTTTTTTTTTTTTTTTTTATCGATGACGAGATTCTTATTATTTGCTGTCACAACTCCTTGCACGTTGAAGCAACCAGTAGTAGAGGCACATGATATCAGCATAAGTTGACAATTGCAATTTTTTCAATATGCGTGGTGACCAAAAAAAAAAAAAAAAAACTTTTCACGCTATCGCGTGTGATTACATTGCCATAGCCATTGTGCTAGCCTTTTCAAAATCGTCTTAATAAAACTCACAAAACACTGTAATGGCACGTTAAACAATCCAAAAAGCACTGTATCACATTAGGAAAAGGTTTCACACTGAGCAGGGAACATTTGGAGTATGGAAAAATAACAAGAATCCCTTATCGCCTATTTCGCCGCTCTTTTATTTCGTCTTTCACTCCCTCAACATTACGATGAGTCATTGCGCTCGCTTGGAGTCCTGCTTCAACCCCTTTCTCAACTTCCAGATTTGTTTTTGAAGTTTACTGCTGTCCGGTACACAAATATATGACCTTTGACGCATAGACAAAAAAATAAAGACCAAGGGACATAAATAACAGAGAAGCTAATAGACGATTCAAACAAGTACAACATTTGCCTGTTATACGCGAAAAAGCTATAAAAATCGGCTAATTAAAAATACACATAGCAATTAAATAGTGCATTATAAGAACTTATTTAAACATTTGGAACATTAAATATGCCTTTCCAAGTAAATGGAATCTAAATAAATTTAATTTAATATTTTAAAAGATTTTTTTAAAGTTTAAAATAGCTTCTTTATATTAGATAAATTATGTAAATACTAAAAGGTTACTTTTTTTTTTATATAAAAAGTGAATACGTTGGAAGGAAGTGTGTTGCCAAATTTCATTTTCTCGCCAAGGTCAATTTATCCATCTTTCTAAGTCCCCTATACTGGAAAAGTACTTACCACATTGAAATCGGGATGTTAAGAGCAGCTCCAAGTAGTCGTGGTTATGCTATTAATAGCATCTGTATAATAAACAAGTTGGAAATTGCACGTGAAGCGTAGCAAACGAGGTGCGTTCGTACGATAACGAAGTTTTAAAAATATTACTCTCATATATCTATCTCATAAAATTGTAAATAGTGAATAACAATTAAAACGCTCATCAAACAATGTCCTCCCTATACCATTATGTAATGGAATACTTTTGTGTGGCCTTGTAAATCAATAACAAATGTTCTTTGCATCACAAATTATGTAAAATGTATATTATAATATGTACTTTATAGTTGCATATAAATTTTATTAAGATCGAATGAGTGCAACACCATTAAAATACATTTGAAACTTTTTCCCCCATTGACCGTAATGTAACGGAATACTTTTGATTGCCCCTGTAATTGATCTATGCATTCGATTTTCATAAAATTTGAAATGACTCGACAAAATTATGTAATAACTATGTATTTTAAATTTCAAACGTATAAAATACATTTGAAACTTTTTCCCCCATTGACCGTAACGTAACGGAATACTTTTGATTGCCCCTGTAATTGATCTATGCATTCGATTTTCATAAAATTTGAAATGACTCGACAAATTTATGTGATAATTATGTATTTTAAATTTCAAACGATTCGGTTGGGTAGTTTTTGCGTTGTTATATGCGGACGGACAGACAGACAGACAGACGGACAGACGGACAGACAGACAGACGGACAGACAGACAGACGGACGGACTGAGCGACAACAATAGGTGCTACGTATTAACATAATTACGAACGCACCTAAAAAGACCCGTTTTCATGGAGAAGTGTTCTCCATATCCTTTTCTGATTGGCGCGATAGAAAAAAAAAATCGAAAATGGTGACAAAAAGCCGTCTCAAGATGGTGTTAAAACATGACTTTAAATAATTTATAAAAATATATTTATTTAATAAACATTATATATGTCACATGTTAAAAAAAAATATATGGTATTTATATAAATATTTTGATGTATATACATGTTTAGGTATACATCTCTGTATATGGAATTATATATAGAGCGAAATGCATACATAAATATATAATATATATACACCTAATAAATAAATATTACATACATGTATTTATTAATAAAATTATATATATTTCGTATAATTATTATCTATGTCAAATCAAAACAAAAGCTATAAATTTTTCTAAAAAAATATACTAAATGCAAAAAAATACACAAAAAAGAAATAGACAAAGTCCATTCCAGTAATACAAAAGCAATCCCAAATGTTAGAGATTGCAACCACAACGATTCATTTAATGTCAAAAAAAGTTCGCCAGAAAAGTTGGAACAGAATATAGAAATCATCTTCCCTTTTCATTTATTGCATTTTAAATTCTGACCCATGGATTTTGAAAAAAAAAATAAATAAATAAGCTAAGTTTAAATTAAATTTCGGTGAATTAATAGTGTTCGGTGGGAATTTCGTCAAATTAGCCTACTATCGCCTTTATGTATGGCAACTTATTTTTGTCGCCGAATTTGGCAATATTTGGCAATAATGCGGCATGTTGGTAACAATTTGGCGATATTGTGGTAAACCTGACGTTGGTATTTTTCGTCTATTACTCGTTACGTCATTACAATGAAGCGCTTCTCCCGGAATTGTGAGACACATACAGAGATTTGGATTTGATATAAGTAGATGTAAACTTTTGAGATAGGGTGGTTTGGGGTTTCTGGGGTCATATAATGAAAAGTTATGACGAAATTTTTTAAATATCGTACCATGTAACGATTGCAATAGATAGTATTTTTTACGAAATCTACCTAAAAAAATCTTGGTAAATAATTGGGTTATAAACTTACGTTAAAAAATCTGCGCTCTTAGTTTCGTAAAAAATATTTATGAACATGTGAATTAGAATCAAGTTCTCCCATTTCCGTTAGAAATTCTGAAAATATTTAACATTTCATTATTTTTAGATGATTTCTATTAGCTAGCTTTAATAGATATCAATTCAAAGAAGAAAAAATGTACAGTTGAGCCTTATTAATTAAATCTGCCTGTCATGAGGCTGGTTCAAGTAGAGTTGCTTTTGAAACACAACATTGAATCTTAATGCTGACTGGCGATTCGTGTCCGATAGAATACAGAGAGTTTCGAAAAAGATTGCCTTCGTAAATTTTGTTCAAATGGGAGGGAAAGAAAAGTATCCAAAAATCTCTCCAGAGAGGTATAGCATCAGGTCTTGGAATTTCATGATCCGGAAAGTCTTCGATATCAGTATTTTCTTATGGAAAATCTCTCATAAAGACGGAGTTTCGTGCTTTTGAACTATATATTTTTTACATAAAAAGATATATTCTGGTATTTAACCTGGTAAATAATGGGGTAAAAAAAAATTGACACTTTAATTAAAAAGATCTTGATTTAAAAATTTTGTTGTTAACTTGTGTTAAAAAATCTGCGCTTTAAGTTTCATAAAAAATATTAATGAACGTGTGAATTACAGTTGAATATTTAAAGTTCCGTTAAAAATTGGAAAGATATTTAATATTTTATTCTTTTGAAATGGATTTATTAGCTAGCATTAAAAGAAATCCTTCAAAAAAGAAAAAAAAGTGTCTAGAAATTTTCTATTTGAAAAAAAAAAAAAAAAAAAAAAAAAAAAAAAACAAGGCTTACGGTGTACGAGATAATTTGAGAAAAGATATGATCAGACAGGAAAATGATTTGGAGGAAATACATGAAATGCGTATCAGATGTAATTTCGAAACACCAATGGTGCAGTCTGTTCCAGATCTTCAACTTGAAATCAAATATCCAGGTTCTTTAGACTTCAGAGAAACATTATTCTTACAAAAATTTCACATAGAAGGTTTGAACAGCATTATAATTAATGTAGGGAATAGTAAACTCGAAGTCATCAAAACGATTGCCGAAACTGAATACGAAATAGAGAAAAATGATGCGAAATCACGAACTGGCCAGTTAAAAGTCAGAGATTTGAAAAAAGAGCTCGATCTGGTCAAAAGTATTCCCTTAACGAAAGATATACACAAGTTGAATGTAGATTCTGCCATTGCAGAATTCAGTTTCGCCTCCGATTAAAAAAAAAAAAAAAAAAAAAAAAAAAATCGATACAGGTCTTTTAGAAGGGCGACCCCGTTTAGAATGCAATGAACTAACTTCATTTTCTTGTGTTTATCAATATAATAGCAAACAGAACGACGTGAAATACCCAATTGATTCGCAATTTCTCTCTGAGAAATTGGAATTGAGGAATAATAAAGAGATACAATTTGACGTGCCACTTCTTCATTGACTAGATTCATCAAAAACGAATGTTTTCTTTAGTTTAAACGCTTTTTTATAGACTCTGAGAAAAAGGAAATGCATTTTAACAATAAAATTGTATGAATGTCTCGTTTTAACGACCAGATTACGAAACTAGTCGTTGGGAGCCACCGTAATACTTACCCATCATGGATATGCATTGTATAATATGTGAAAATAAAATATGTGAAAACTATTTATAAAATGCATTTCAATTCCAAGACAAAATTTAAACGTATCTTTAAATATTCTTAATATACATAGTAATGCTCCATTAATGAATTGCCCCATTTCGAAAAATTATGTAAAATACCAAACTACACAAATAGTACCGGATTGCGTAAAAGAAACATCCTTATAACTCCAAAAACAATAATCATATTAACTAACAGTTTACTGCGTAAGATTAAGCATCTCATTTTCAATTAAAACATATCTTTGAATTGAAATTTGAAGAAAATACAGGGTCATGAAAAATCGAAGAATGTGGAAAACAGGATTACAAATATCTCGGTAACTATTAATCCGACCGACTGCGTTCTTGATGCAAAATTTGTGTTATTCTATTGTCTTTTACGTCCTTTTATTAAAATAAAAAAACCGAAAAAGTTTATATACATTTCATCAAAACGAATTTTTCGAGAGTCCGAAAATTAATTCCGTATAATTAAGGTTACTGATATAAATAAGCTTTGTCCCATTCTTACATACTAAGTACATACAAAATTTGAAGTCTCTATCTCAATTAGTTTGACTAGTAACATAGACACACAGACGGACGGACGGCATTTTTTTTTTCTAAAAATATGTTTTTCGGAATTTCCAGTATCTGAAACGTGTAAATCCGTCAAAGTTTTTTTTTTCGTTTTTCAAAACGATTGCAAGACTTACCCTATACTGCGTAAAAGTAAGCCAAAGTAAAAGTGAGCCACAATTTTTGACACGACACTTTTTAGTTGTATGAAAGAAATAGCATCGGAGGCTAAAAAAAAACTAATTTCATTTTTTCTATGACATTATTTTCACTAACTGAAGTCATCCGAAAGTAAAATCTCAATCTCAGTGTCCATAATGAAAAGAAATATTGAAATGTAATATCGTTATGAGTAAAAATGCGATGTTTTAAATAGTGACGTCATTTTCTCTGCAAATGTTTTTTAAAAGTTACTGTTATTAATATGAAAAAGGCGTCCGTAATAATATTGTAAATCCCATTTATCTGATTGCTGAATGACATCATTTTCCTCATTTGAAAATTTTCTTATTTTGCTTTAGACATTAATTTTTATCATAAATTATTTTCTGTTATTTTATTTACATTATTAATATTATTTCTTAGTAAATATATTTTTTTTACCTCAATAGTGCATAATTATACGCAATCCTTTTATTTTGGTTAAATTTTACAAAAACAATTAACTTTTTTCTTTTAAATGCGAGGACATGTTCACTGATGAGATCTAGCTTCTGATAATGGAAAATAAATTTTTATTATCGAGAGAAAAGTTAAACTGAGTTGCCACCATTTGAAGAAATATCATAATATAGAATAAAAAATCATTTAAAATTAAAAATAAAATATAAAAATGGAAATAAATTTAAAAATATCTAAAATGGGCACAACTACAAATAAATAGCTTTCATTAAAAAAAATAATTATCAAAATCGGTTGAGTAGAAAACTCCGGGATGATGACACGACATTTTTAGCTTGTCTGAAAGAAATAGCATCGAAGGCTAAAAAAAATGTCGGTTCTGTGCACTCTCTCTCGCTAGAAGCCTTTATTTTAAAAAGACATTGAATCCCAAAGCTGGTGATTCGTGTCCAAACGAAGGATTTAGAGATAGATTGCTTTCTTTTAACATATTTAAACTTCAGGAAAAAAATAAGTCTTCAAAAATCTGTCCAGTGATGTATTCCACTCATGTCAAGAATCGAAGGAACACCAAGTCCCTCTAAGAAACTTATGAAATACGAAAAATATAAAAACACGTGACACATTCGGCCGCCCCCACTCGACATAGGCATAAAAAATGTGCTTAAAAAATTTTAATTTAACAAATTACAACGACGATTTGGAAAATGATATCTACTAAAACTCAAAATTTAAACGACTTATAAATAAGTTCTACATTTAAATTAATAAACATCTTTTTTATGGTGAACACAACGAGTCTTATATTAAATACGCTATGCATTAAACATTAATTTTCCCGGGCGAATGATAAAAAAATACAGTAATTTATAGATGTACAATGTACATTTAAAATGTGCATTTTTATTGGATGGAGTTCATCAGACTGACTTCTGAAAGCCTCCTATTAACATGGATTAAACATTAATTTTCCTGCACTCATCCTAAACAAATTTTAAACCAAATTTCAGTTTTACTATTTTCCGAACCGCAACTTTTTAAACTTATAAATATCGCACATTTTAAATCTTCACACAGCTCGTAGAGATAAAAAATGTACTTTTAAATGAAATTTGTTTGAAATATTTATCACAATTTGTATACAAATTATTTGTTTTTAAGTTTTTATTGCAATTTTTTAAAATCGTAGCTACAGAAATATCCCAGTTTTGGACATTATACATGGACCAATCAAAAAACGAAAAAAAAAAAAAAAAGTATTCCATTTTTGGAACATTACACATGGATCGATCAGAAAACGAATAAAATAAAAAGTTGCGGGAGTCAACCAATAAAAAGATTCAGATTTCCCAGTTTTCTACATAGGACAACGACTATTTCCTGAATAGTTAAAAGAACCAGTAGTATGGCATTGATTTTAATCATTACAGTTTTTTTTCTTTTTATTTTTCTTTTATTTTTTTTTTTTTTGTGTGAAACTATTTATCTTTCTGGATTGAAGTGGAAAATACTATATTAAATTTTAAAGTGCATGTGGTGCACCGGTAAACTAAAGCAGCCTTTCCCGCATCCGCTCCGGTTCAAATATATTATTACGAGGGCTGCGGAACCCAAAGGGATATATGGACGACTCCGACTATAATTCATCAATAACAATTACTTTTATTAATTTAAATTACACGTGATTGGTTTAATTTCACTTCAAATCGTCTGACAAAAAAAGCAGGAATCGGTGTCGGCTTGTATTTAGCGACTGCGAAACTTTTGTGGAAAAAGGGTGTTGGCTTCGACTCTGCAGCATTTATTCATAAAATCTTGCTTGAAATCTCAAAACACATCATTCTTTTCCATTACCTCTTCAGACCGGATGGATCTTAATACATTTTTTTCACATATAATATGTATAAGGAAATGGTGTGGATGGAGCGTAAAAAATGGAAGAACTAAACAAAATAGAAATTTATATCTTATAGCACTTTTTTAGCGAGCTTCCTGTTACATAAAAATGGCTTGCAGCAGAAACGTACGAAATATGCGAATATGAAAACGTAAAGAATTTTATGATGCATTAAAATATCATTTCTTAAGAAATGATTATTAGTAGTAAAATTTTTAGCATTAGTAGTAAAAAATTATTATGTAATTGTTTTAAGTTCTTCCAGTGATTCTGAAATGCAGAAGAAATAAAAGAAAAGATAAAAAAAAAAGAAAAAAAAATCCCTCTGAAATTGTCCAAAAATGTATTTTTTGAGTCTGCACGTATCGTTACATTTTATGTAATTTCATGAACAAAAAATGAATTTCAATTTTTTTCTCTATTTCAATATTTCTTAGTTGTTAATATAATTTCGTTAATATAAATTCATAACTGAAAAAAAGAATAAATAAAATAAATCCTGGAGTCTGAAAAGGGTAATGTACATGGTAATGTACAGATTATTTCGAAGTGAATAAAATTTCTTCTAGAGCATTGTAGTGAAAATGGCAACAAATCCACCCAGCATTAACATTTGGATCTGGAGGTGGGCGGAGCAACTGCTTAATAATTCGCTAATCAAATGAGAAGGGTGTTTCCCCAGTAAACCTCCGCCCCCCTCGACTACGATGTTCATTCATTTTCATCACGGAGTAAGAGACAGGAGGGGAAACTTAATACGCGTGATCTACTGAAAACGCAAAGCGATATTTTGATAAATACAGAGGGCGTCACCGTAGATGGTAGTCTGTCGATCGAGGATATTCAATGCTTTTCAGTGGGAAAAGTAATAATTTTTAAAAAAATTTTACTGAAAGAACTGAATTTTTAGAAAGTCGTACAAGTAGAAATCTGATTAATTGAAGTTTTCTACACAAGATATTTATTTTTTTTAAAGGTATTTGGCTTTTCGATTGCATTTTTTAACACTTTTAAAATGCGATATCATTCTTGCAAAAACCAGAAGAGAGGTCATTTAAAAACATTGAATATCGTGGATTATTCTGTTGCCAAGAAATAGACCTATGACTTTTAGAAATCAAAATAATTAATTTAACTTTTTGGAGTAAATTTTAATCTCGCGTATAGTCTTTATATCTTTTAATTAATTTGATAATGCATAACTTTTGATATCCATGCAATTAATGGGTACTGCAGTCAAATGAAAAGATTCGTTCGTTAATGCTAATGATAATCCTATGGGAAAAAAAATTATAAAGACATCTCCGTTGCAAATCAATATGTATATATATATATATTTTTTTTTCTTTTCTTTTGGTTGGATAACTGAGATTGATCTGAGATTCGTCGTTTTTTACTTTTTCGATTTTGGTTGCAGATATATACATTTTTTTTATGAGGGTGCTTTCGTTTTCCAAACCAGTTCCGAAAATGAATGCGCCCACTTAAAAATATCTGTAAACAAAATAAAAAAAGTATAAAACAGCCTGCATACTGATTGATCTCAGCTATCTAATGCAGAAAAAAGTATTAAAACACAACTGAGATATCTTTATAAATTTCTTCCATAGGATTAGCACTAGCAAACAGGTTTTTTTCATTAGAATGAAATAGCCTTTTTATACATGTAGAGATAAAACAAATTTATATCTTAATTCTTTTGAGGAGAAACTAGAGAAAATTTAAGGTCATTGTCTAGAAACTCAGAAACTTATTTTTGCAAAAGTCGTAAGGAGTGATTTATAGATAAACTTAATTGTAGGAGACAGTGTTAAATTCAGACATTTTTCTCTGATAGGGATTTCTGTGGCTCCAGAGGGGGGTGGGGGATTGTACTTTTGATCATTGAAAATAAAAAATCTCAAACATGGACAGGGGTTGGGAGATTGCATTTGCTCAACACTGATAACATTTCTTTTTCTAATTATTTCTAATTAATTTCTAATTAACATATTAACTTAAGATTTTAAGAAAAATAACAAGCAGTACCGTCGAGAGAAAGGCGAGGAACACTTCACAGTGTTGTTTGAACATGGTTAGGAATACTCGGGTCACTTGTTACCTCGTTCCGTTACCTTGATACCTCGTCAGTTCAGAAAAGTCTAACTTTTGGTGACTTGGAAGATTGTATAATGATTTTGCTATTTCTTTTCCGTGACCGGAACGCGGTGATGTGTTTCTCGCCTTTCTCTCGACGGTGCCGCTTGTTATTTTTCTTCCTCTTAATATACTTTTATCCTTTCTACCATCAAAAAATATGCTTTTAATTTTCCTTCTTTCAATAACTTCTGCCTGTATCTTCTTTCCAAGTTTCTATTTCTCTCTTCTGACTTTGTTTTTATCGATGACGAGATTCGTATCCTCTGCTGTCACAACTTCTACATAGTGAAGCAACCAGTAGTAGTGGCGCCTGATTATCAGCATAAGTTGGCAATTACAATTTTTTCAATATGCATGACGCCCCCAAAAAGTTACTTTTCACGCTATTGCGTGTCTTTGCATTGTCATGACCCTTTATACTAGCCATTTCTAAACTCGTTGTAATAAAACTCAGAAAACACTATAATGGCACATTAAACGACCCAAAAATCACTCTATAATCACTACAAAAAGGTTTCATGTTAACAGTGAACAAATTTCGCAGGTTACTGAGCAAGGATAAATAATAAGAATCCTTTATCGCATTTTGGCTCTCAACTATTTCATCCTTTACTCCCTGAGTATTACGACGGGTCATTGCGCTCGCCTAGAGTCCTGCTTCACCACTTTCTCACCTTTCAGATTTGTTTTTGAAGTATACTGCTGTCTTTTTCCCAAATATATGACGTTTGACACATAGAAAAAATATAAAGAAGATCAAGGGACAAAAATAATATAGAAACTAACGATCGATTCAAACAAATACAACTTTTGCTTATTATACGCGAAAAAGCTATAAAAATAACCTAAGTTATAATACACATAGGTATTAAATAATGCATGATCAGATATTATTTAAAAATTTGATACATTAAATATGCCTTTTCAAGTAAATACAACCAAAATAAATTTAATTTAACATTTTTTAATTTTTTTCGAAAAAAGTTCAAAAATGAACATTTTTGCAAAACTTCAAGCCGTTTGCGGCAGGGTAAGGAAATGTCCAAAAAATCTCAAATTTTTTGTATGAACTAAGTGCCACCAGTGGCCACTTTTCCGCACCCGCCATAATCGAAAATCGAAAAAAAGTTTTTT
This sequence comes from Maratus speculifer, assembly GCA_964019185.1. NCBI lineage: Eukaryota > Metazoa > Arthropoda > Arachnida > Araneae > Salticidae > Maratus > Maratus speculifer. The sequence goes on from OZ025296.1 coordinate 346,904,041, forward strand.
TCGGCCCACCCTATTATCCATTTGGTTAATTGGAGAGATAATCCTCAAGATCGGCGATCTAGTTTGTTTTAATTATTATTATTATTTTTTTTTTCAATATCATCCGTCCATTTTTTCGATTTAAACCTTAAAAGAAAACCTTAATGCACGAAATTTTCTAAAATTTCAGATTCAGTTAGTCTCTGATATAGATTAGTGTTGTTTAGTTTTTGGTGTAAATCGCCCTACAGATGATATAGGTGGCGAAGACAAAGAGAGATTTTCTTGTATAAAAATAGATGCGTGGGACTGTCGCAAATTTCTTAGTTTCTAGAAATAGTTTATTTTATGATTGCCTGTCTTTGCCTTCATGGCCGATTTTCTTATTTCAGGGTTCGGAAACGCTTGTATAACGGTCAACGTTCTGGACACTCAGCCGAATTTAATCTGCAGCGCTAAAAAAAGATTCACTTGAAAAATTTTGGCGAAAAGGAGAAAAAAAAAAGTACGGATATACCATCCGATTAATTGGATAATCCGGAGTCCTCATAATCGGCGATCTTATGTGTCTTAATTATTTCGTTATTCTTTTTTTCAATATCATCCGTTCATTTTTGCGATTTAAACATTAAAAATGAGCCTTAATTTCAACGCTTTTCGTGTAGACATCATAACGTCCAGATAAATCAACTCGTTAATAAACAGAAGGTGCTTCGTTCGAACTCCGGTGCTGAAAGTTCAAATTTTCACGTTAAGATGGATTTGGTCAAAAGAAATTTCCAATTTTTTTGCCAATTTAGGGTTTATATTATGTATATTTTTTAATTATTATGATACTGGGATAAATAATCATTGAAATTTTTGGAATTCAACTTTTTAAAAACTATTGCAATTTATTAATGATTCAGCTGCTTAAATTTCATTTAAACATTTTTTTTTTCATAAATATATACTGGACAGTTGTACCATAAAATTTAACTAATAAGAATGCATTTATTAAAAATACAACACATTGCTCAATGGTGCACAAAATAAGAATTTTAATATACACTTACTTGTATAATTAAAATAAAATAAAAATATCAACGTTTCGCGCCGTCTTCTGCGGGCGTCTTCTGGAAAATATGATAATGGAAGGACTACGTTTGCTTCTTGATCGAGAGATAATTAATAGATTAATAAGAGATTTTTTTCGTTTTTAGAAATTTAAAATTTTATTTATTTTCCGCGATTTTATTTTTTTTTCTTTATTTGTTTATTTTCAGATTTTCAAAAAATGTGGAATTTTAGTTTTATTTAAATAATTTGATTTGAACATTTTTAATTCGACATAACTTCTAAAATACATGACTTCTTTTTAAAACTATTTTTTTTAAAAATTATGCTATTATCTATGTAGGAATTTAATAACTATAAATTATTAACAATTTCGATTTCTTACTTGAAACATTAATTGTCTTGAAAGTAATATTAAACGAAACTGTTTATGATCACACACTTGTTTAATCGGATGAAACTATGTCGCCAGCAATGGGTCATAATGTTACTTTAATTTCGTGTACTATGTTTGTGATAGCTGTTAATAACGCAAAAACTATAAATTAAAGATAACCGCCAAACTTTTCTGCTCTGGGATTTTTTTCCATGCAACTGAAAACGAAATTTCCGAAGAGATTGAAATGCTGAATTTCTTTCGTATTTAATAATAAAACTGAAAAAAGACAATACTAATTCCAAATAGCATGTGTATCATAAAGGAAATAGATAGCAGATGTTTTTTATGTTAATAAAGACATTTTTTTTATATACAAAATAACTATAAATACTAATTTATTTGTATTTCTTCTACCATCAACGTTCATCATAAAAACTGCAGTTTAAATATCAAGTAAGTGATACCGTATTATGAAAAAATTCATAAACTTTTAATATATTATTTTAAATTTTGTGATATTTAATTTCATTCTCTGAAGAATTTAAAAATCAGAATAAAATCTTGATGCTTGTTGCGTTTTTGTCATCTAAAAAATAAAAATAGACTTTCATGTTGTTGAGATGTAAAAACCGTCCTCAAATCACGGTTACAATCAATATTACATCGTCTTCCAGAATAAGGATAAAAGATATGTAAGAAAAAGAACGACTAGGGCATCGTTTACGAAACACTTTCCAATGCCAATTGTATATTATTAAGAAATTTCATTTTTTTTTCTCCAAATTACGAAATTTATTGTAGTCCATCGTGAAACCGAATTTCTTTGTGTGTAAAATGCATGTTTGTTTGTTCACGCCATCTTCTCTGAAAATGCAGATGAATGCAAGGGTGCATTCATGATCGCGCCCGCTAATTCATTCTGGAAGGGCGGAGCTTGTACGTGGTTTGTTTCCTTTTTAAGCGAAAGCGAAAATTCGCCGAAAGACGCGCCTTTAGGGGCTGTCCATAAATGATGTCATGCTTTTTTTCAATATTTTTAACCCCCACCCTCTCTTTGTCACAAAGTGTCGCACGCCACTTTACCATCTCCCCCCCCCCTCTTTTTGTCTCATGTCATCTTATATTACATAAACATACTTTAATTTTGTTCAGAAACAAAGAACTATGTTATAGAGCATATTTAAAATTTATTTTTAAATATGCACTCTACAAGACCTTTGAAAGGAATGTTCCACTCGAATTTTTAATTTTCTTTTTTTTTTTTTTTTTTTTTTTTTAAATATTTTTCTTTATTTTTATGCATTAAGATTTAATGAATATTTATATTGAGCCTAAGTTTTATAATTTGTTTTATTTCTTTGATGTGTTATTTAATTATTCTGTGTAAATAAATATTTCATTAATGTATTTAGTTTTATTTATTGAATCTATTTAGTTTAATGGAAAAGAATTTTAGAACCAAAAAATGTTAATTTGATCGCATTATATTTTTCGGTACTATTTGGTTATCCCGCCGAACAAAAATCTATCGCCAGATTATAACATTAAATGCCAAAAATGAATGGTCGTGAATGTCACATTCAATGACATTAAATATAATACATGTATTTAGAACGTCATTAAGTGATTTTTATTTCGACTTTTTATTTGTATTTTTATTCATATTCTATTAATTCTTTTTTTATTATTATTTATATATACTAGGGGGGCCCCGCCCCCCTGCTCGCTATGCTCGCCAACCCCCCGCGTAATCGCTTCGCGATTCCAAATTATTGGCTACCCCTGCTTGTTGCGCTCGCCATTACCCCATGGTATGAATAAGCAGTTGCAGACCTTTCAAATGATGTGTCACACGACTGGTGTTGTAAAGAAATTAAAAATGTGCCCCCCTGGGGGGAAGAGTGGGAGGCGACACAAAAGACATCCATAATATGAATAAGCAGCTGCAGACCTCTCAAATGATGTGTCACACAATTGGTGTTGTAAAGAAATTAAAAATGTGCCCCCCTGGGGGGTAGAGTGGGGGTGACACACAAGACATCCATAAAATGAATAAACAGTTGCAGACCTTTCAAATGATGTGTCACACAATTGGTGTTGTAAAAAAATTACAAAATGCGCCCCTCTGAGGGCAGAGGGGGGGGGGTTACACACAAGATATCCATAATATGAATAAGCAGTTGCAGACCTCTCAAATGATGTGTCACACAATTGGTATTGTAAAGAAATTAAAAATGTGCCCCCCTGGGGGGCAGAGTGGGGGATGACACACAACACATCCATAATATGAATAAACAGTTGCAGACCTTTCAAATGATGTGTCACACAACTGGTGTTGTAAAGAAATTAAAAATGTGACCTCCCCCCTGGGGAGAGCAGAGTGTGGGGGTGACACACAAGGCATTCATAATATGATTAAGCAGTTGCAGACCTTTCAAATCTTGTGTGTAACACGACTGGTGTTGTAAAGAAATTAAAAATGTGTCCCCCCTGGGGAGCAGAATGGGGGATAACATACAAGACATCCATTATATGAATAAGCAGTTGCAAACCTCTCAAATGATGTATCAAACGACTGGTGTTGGAAAGAAATTAAAAATTTGGCGAAATATTACAGTTATCGCCAAGTTGGCGTCACTTTTGACAACTAATTTTGGTCGCCAAATTTGGCGATATATCGCCAAGTTGGCGACAAACTTGGCGATTGTTGGCGATGGTAACCTTTCCTCCCTTATGGTAACCCATACGGCGAAGCATAGATGGAGTCCTTTCCTGATTGGTCTATTCGACTCATGGAAGGAGTGGAAAACCCGGATTCGTTAGTTCCGGAAATCTTCCACATCAGCATCATTCCAGGAGTCATTCCTTTTAAGGCTAGTTTTTTTTACTATAGAAGGATATAAAAATTGTGTCAATAAAATTTACTAGGGGGGGCCTCGCCCCCCTGCTCGCTATGCTCACCAACCCCCCGCGTAATCGCTTCGCGATTCCAAATTATTGGCTACCCCTGCTTGCTGCGCTCGCTAATACCCCATGGTAGGAATAAGCAACTGCAGACCTTTCAAATGATGTGTCACACGACTGATGTTGTAAAGAAATTAAAAATGTGCCCTCCTGGGGGGCAGAGTGGGAAGCAAAACAAAAGTCATCCATAATATGAATAAGTAGCTGCAGACCTCTCAAATGATATGTCACACGTCTGGTGTTGTAAAGAAATTAAAAATGTTCCCCCCAGGGGGGCAGAGTGGGGGTGACACACAAGACATCCATAAAATTAATAAACAGTTGCAGACCTTTCAAATGATGTGTCACACAATTGGTGTTGTAAAGAAATTACAAAATGCGCCCCCTCTGAGGGCAGAGCGGGGGGGGGGGGTTACACACAAGATATCCATAGTATGAATAAGCAGTTGCAGACCTTTCAAATGATGTGTCACACAATTGGTGTTGTAAAGAAATTAAAAATGTGCCCCCCCTGGGGGGCAATGTGGGGGATGACACACAACACATCCATAATATGAATAAGCAGTTGCAGACCTTGCAAATGATGTGTCACACAACTGGTGTTGTAAAGAAATTAAAAATGTGACACCCCCCCCCCCCTTGGGAGAGCAGAGTGTGGGGGTGACACACAAGACATCCATAATATGAATAAGCAGTTGCAGACCTTTCAAATATTGTGTAACACGACTGGTGTTGTAAAGAAATTAACAAGTAAGAAAAATCATGCGTTAAGCATAGATTATGAAGCACTTTCCAACACTTAATGAAATCTTTAACAAAACTTTGTTATTTAGGGAAATAATAGTGTATAGCCAAATATACCCAAATATGTATTCCAGTACATTAGAACAGCCCTGTATTTCATATGTCAGTTCATATAATGGGAAAATTTAGCTTAGCAAGAAAATACCCAGTAGCTTGAAATTTCTTTTTCAGCAATTCATACTATTAGATGGAAACATACTTGAATACTTTTGTTCAGCCCTGTAGTTTATATTGTACCTTTATTACACGTCAGCATTAGGCTAAAATTTATTGTAAACTAAAACACTTTTAAAACAACTGAAATCACATTCTCATAAATCATCATTCATAGGCGTCCATGTACCGAATTCTTTGCGTGGCCCTGTATATCTTTTTATCTATATTCCGCAAACATTTCTTAGTAAATTGAATGCAGCTCAGTGTAAAAATACATAGCTTATTTAAGAACCACGTTTAAATAATTTACGCTCATATTCAGTAACGTTGGTGAGCTCTTTTGGGTAGCCCTGTATATCAACTATAACATTTATACACACCGTATAATGTGCATATATTTAGCGAAATATAAACGCGAATATCATAATTAAAATGCATTTCATCCCTCCATCAGCCATCATCGGACACATATACGGTACTTCGGAAAGAATATACTATTTGAAATCTTTGTATGGCCCTGTAAATGCTATGTACTTCATATTATGCAAGACAGTAGCGTATAATTTATATTAAGCTTCAGTGACATATATCAATTTTATTATACATGAAAAAGCTTAAAATATTTAAAATATGTCACATACAATTCCCCCTTTTACCATTATCTAATGGAATTCTTTTGTGTGGCCCTGTAAATGAATAATAGCTACATTTTCACCTTATATTTTATAGAATGCATATTTTAATATGTTTGACAGGGTATAACATCTTTAAAATTCCTTTGAAACGATTTTTCCCCATAGGCCGTAATGTAATAGGAAACTTTTGATTCGCCCTGTAGATAAACTAATCATGGTAGAAACTTCATTTTCGATAGGACTTTTGCTAGGGTAAACGTTAATAACGTCCTAAAATTTCATGGCAATCCGAGTATGTTAACGATATTTTCCCATGGGCCGTGATATAATGGAAAACTTTTTATTCGCCCTGTATATAAACTAATCATAATAGGAACTTCATTTTCAATAGAGTTCGTGCTAGGGTAAACGTCAATAACGTCCTAAAATTTCATGGCAATCCGAGTATATTAACGATTTCTCTATATAGGCCGTATGTAATAGGAAACTTTTGATTCGCCCTGTAGATAAACTAATCATGGTAGAAACTTCATTTTCAATAGGACTTTTGCTAGGGTAAACGTCAATAACGTCCTAAAATTTCATGGCAATCCGAGTATATTAATGATTTTTCCCCATAGGCCGTAATGTAATGGGAAACTTTTGATTCTCTCTGTAGATAAACTAATCATGGTAGATCCTTCATTTTCAATAGGGCTCGTGCTAGGGTAAACCTCAATAACGTATAAAAATTTCATAGCAATCCGAGTATATTTACGGAAGTTAGAGCACGGACAGACGGCCAGACAAACCAAATGCATAAGCACTTTCCAACTTTGTTGCAAAGTGCTAAAAATGTGTCCCCGCTGGACAGCAGGATGGGGGATAACACACAAGACATCCATTATATGAATAAGCAGTTGCAAACCTCTCAAATGATGTATCAAACGACTGGTGTTGTAAAGAAATAAAAAAAAATTTCGAAATATTACAGTTATCGTCAAGTTGGCGTCACTTTTGACAACTAATTTTGGTCGCCAAATTTGGCGATATATCGCCAAGTTGGCGACAAACTTGGCGATTGTTGGCGATGGTAACCTTTCCTCTCTTTATGGTAACCCATACGGCGATGCATAGACGGAGCCTTTTCCTGATTGGTCTATTCGACTCATGGAAGGAGTGGACAACCCGGATTCGTTAGTTCCGGAAATCTTCCACATCAGCATCATTCCAAGAGTCATTCCTTTTAAGGCTAGTTTTTTTTTTACTACTAGGGGGGCGCCGCCCCCCTGCTCGCTATGCTCGCCAACCCCCCGCGTAATCGCTTCGCGATTCCAAATTATTGGCTACCCCTGCTTGCTACGCTCGCCAATACCCCATGGTATGAATAAGCAGTTGCAGACCTTTCAACTAATGTGTCACACGACTGGTGTTGTAAAGAAATTAAAAATGTGCCCCCCTGGGGGGCAGAGTGGGAGGCTACACAAAAGACATCCATAATATGAATAAGCAGCTGCAGACCTCTCAAATGATATGTCACACGACTGGTGTTGTAAAAAATTGAAAATGTGCCCCCCTGGGGGGCAGAGTGGGAGTGACACAAGACATCCATAAAATGAATAAACAGTTGCAGACCTTTCAAATGATGTGTCACACAACTGGTGTTGTAAAGAAATTAAAAATGTGACCCGCCCCTGGGGAGAGCAGAGTGTGGGGGTGACATACAAGACATTCATAATATGAATAAGCAGTTGCAGACCTTTCAAATCTTGTGTAACACGACTGGTGTTGTAAAGAAATTAAAAATGTGTCCCCCCCGGGGAGCAGAGTGGGGGATAACACACAAGACATCCATTATATGAATAAGCAGTTGCAAACCTCTCAAATGATGTATAAAACGACTGGTGTTGTAAAGAAATTAAAAATGTGGCGAAATATTACAGTTATCGCCAAGTTGGCGTCACTTTTGACAACTAATTTTGGTCGCCAAATTTGGCGATATATCGCCATGTTGGCGACAAACTTGGCGATGGTAACCTTTCCTCTCTTTATGGTAACCCATACGGCGATGCATAGACGAAGCCCTTTCCTGATTGGTCTATTCGGCTCATGGAAGGAGTGGACAACCCGGATTCGTTAGTTCCGGAAATCTTCCACATCAGCATCATTCCAGGAGTCATTCCTTTTAAGGCTAGTTTTTTTTTACTATAGAAGGATAGAAGGATTTGGCTATTAGTTTGGCAATTTCTATAATTTGGCAAAATTGGTAGACGGGATAACAGAGTAGTACCCATTTTTCAAAATAATTAAAAATCCTGTGAAACTTTACGTCATACGTGATACATATATCATGTACATCTATAATAAAAAGAATAATAAATTATACATTATTTACATTCAAACATTTTATATTTATTATTCATTTTATCATATAATTAACAGTAATGGTATTATTATTAATAGAATAATATTATAAATAGTAATATGTAATATAATAAATACCCATTTAATAATGTAATATTGGAAATAAATTACTATAATATTATTAATAGTTGTAGACAATTCGCTATTTGCGGTACAAGACCCTTGAAAGGAGTCATACTATTAATATTGTCCCTGATTTTTACCCATTAAGATTTAATAGATGTTTAAATTGAGCTTTAAGTATTATAATCTTTATTCATATTTCTTTTATATCTAATTTAATTGTTTCATATGTAAATGTATTTCATTAATTTATTATGTTTATTAATGGAAACTACTTAGCTTCTATGGAAGAGAATTTTAAAATAAAAAATTTTTAATTAGATCTTATTTTATTTTGCAAATTGTTAAACTCCTCTAAAATTCCATAAATTCCAAATATATACACTCATTCTTCACTTTTTTTTTTTTTTTTTAATTATGTTTACAAAAGGTCCAAGTTGGTAAGCTATCCTTAAAATATTTAAAAATTCGCTGTCACTTGCTTTAGATATTTTACGTCATATTAGTATGTACAGTAAAACCCCGATAATTCAGATTAATTGGGACCGGACCCAATCCGGAGAATAAGAACAAAATTAAATAAAATAAAACATATTTACAAAAAATCACCTTTATGTTAAACTTATTGAATATTTATAGGCAGTATAAATGTTCCCTTTCCTTAATTCTTCCGAAAAGATTTTAGAAAAAAGTATTTTTTATTCAGAATACAACGATGAAACAAGTTAATGTTATGGAAATTAGCCAATCGCTTTTCAAACTTAAAAAAAAATGACAAAACCTATCCGGATTATGGAGATATTCGGATAAACGGGATCCGAATTAGCGGCGTTCTACTATATATATATTGTTTTAGTAAATATTATGCTATATTACTATACAGTGACGCTAACTTATCAAAAATATTGGGAGGGCTTAACAAATTTTGAATAAAATAACATATATAATTTATTTTTCTCTTAATGTGTATCCATGTAGAGAAAGCGAAAGGTTAAAGATGATAAATCGAAATTAAATTTTATTTTTTCTAAGCAACTCTTTAAATTATTATGTGTATTATAATTTTACAAATCATGTTCTAATAAGTTCTTTCTCAATACATACGTTAATATTTATTTTAAATAACATTGGAAATGCTAATTATTGAAAGCGCAAAAATCTAAATGGCAAGGAAAGCATACATTTTAGTTACGTAAGTGCTTTATCTATTCAAGACATCAAAATCGATGACAGAAAAAAAAACGGGAAATTTGTTTGTAAGACATATTTAACTATACATTCATTGAAGGGTTTTTTCGGTTCTCCTGTCAGTTCTAGTTTATGTCCTTACTGTTTTTCAAACCAAACTACTTTACTTTGACTAAGTGAATAAAACCTAATTTCTTTTAAACGATTAAATAATAATAATAAAAAAAATACGAATTAAATTAGGTCAGTATGTGTAATTTTCACAATATAAACAAAAAGTTCTTTTTAACCCTTTAACGATCATAGCATTTTCGTTGCTAAGATGTCGAAATAAATGACTGACACCGTTAATTAAGAACAAATATATTTCTAAATAAGAAAATGTGATTTTTCACATACAAAATAAAAGGGATATTTTTAGATAAAAATACCGGTGTCAGTGTTGCGTATCGGAATTAAAATTTTGTGGTTTCGTGGCGAAACCAATGAACGTTAAAGGGTTAAAGTGTTTATTTATGCTTTTATTCCTCGGCTTGCCATGCACTCATTCGATTGTTAAGTAATTGTAAAACAGTGACTCCGCCCATCTCGAAATGCAAAATTCGGATGGTGGGTGGGGCTAACTGATAACTTCCCTTTGACAATAATGAACGACAAAATCGTGCCACTGTCGTGAGTATAAATTGAAGTAGAATTATGTGTTCTGAAATTTCGCACACTTCATAAACCCATTATAGGAATGCTAGAAGCTGTCTCGAAACATTCGCATTTTAAAGGCTTTCTGCTTTCGATTAAAATGAAAACAAACCCGTTTCCCAAAGACCCATCATGCGCCATCATCAACAGACCCTGACATTTATTTTTCGTTTGCAGAGACACGCAAAAGAATTCTGTTACAGCATGAACAATAATGTATTTCACTATATGAAAGAAAAAAATTCATAACATTATACACAATGAGTGCTGGAGATAATTTATTATCTGTGCTTGTAGTTCTTATTCTTATCTCTGTTATCCAAAAACAATCTTGCAATAAAATATGATTGAAGAAATTTTTTTTTGGGGGGGAAGGGATGAAATTTCAATATTATAGTGATTTATTAACTAAAACGTGAATTAATTTTTTTAGTTAATGAATACTCAATAAATTTTTATATTGTTCTCAGAATAAAAACTCTGTAAAACTCTGTAAAAGTTTTCTTAACGATATTCACGACCTTCTCAATTAGAATTGTCTATTTTCAATTCCTTTGATAAATGGGAAAGAAATTTAACTTTCAATCATTTCAGACCTTTTGCTTTATTTTGTTTAAAAAAATCGATTCATGTCGGAAAAAATTAAAAGTTATTTTGTATCTATACAAAGTTCTGGTTTCTTAAGTACTATTCAGATGTACTTTTCACTCTTTCAATAATATTGAGTCCCGATTCTGGCGATTCAATCAACATGTCCTATAAAGAAAGCCAACTCCAACTTGCATTTGTCAAACCAGGTAGTGACGTCACGGTCAGTCGTCCTAGCCTAAAGCCTTTCCCCCTACAGTGATCAGAAAAGACTTTAGTAATAGTTTGAGCGAGTGTTGTAAAAGCCCACGTGTTCTCTTTTTTTAAAACAGTTTTTAATTAAAATATAATTAATTTGGGATATCTATATTAAAACAAATATTTTTCCGTAAAGGCAAAATGCCTGATAAGTGTGTGGTACCCACTTGTAAAGGCAATTACAAGAACGGACCAGTGTCCGTTTTTAATTTCCCTCGTGACGAAGAATTGAAAAAAAAAAAAATTGAGGAATTTCAACCAAGCAACAAATCAAAGGTAAGTCAATTTTGTCTTAACTATTTACAGGGCTCTCACATTCATTGAGAATTCTTTAAACATCTTATTTTTAGATCTTTTTTTTTTTTTTTTTTTTTTTTTTTGAAGGATTTTTAAATGTACCTGAAATTTGTGAATGTAACCTGTTTTTTCCATGATATTAAAACCACATTCAATGATTATATATGTTTTAAAATCGATAGATATGATTATTACAATATCAAATAATGCATGTAATATAATATATATAATATTCTATTTTCGACATCGTCTTATTATTATACGAGAAAACAAAATTTTTATTATTTGCATATTATTTACACTGATGTGTATATTATGTATGAAATATTTATAAAAATATACATTTTTTTTTAGAAGTATGTACTGTTATGTATTTTAAGCATAGTTAAAAAAAAAAAAACTTTCCTATTCAGGCATTTTTATAATAATAATAGGACTTCATAGAATTGAAAATAACTATTCTATGAGCTTAAATTAGTTAATAATCCCAAAATATTTAATACCTCAATATGCAGGACTCTTTTCAAAGTTTGCCTTGATGTTTTTTAGTATATATATTTTTTTTTTTTCAAAATAAATTATACATTATATATTTATTTAAAATTTTTCTCTCCCTCTCTTTTTTCTTTAAATCGGCAAATTACCGATTGTTACACAAATTTATATTAAAAAAAGTATATCTGAAATTAATGATTTAAATATTTTTTTAAAGAAAATAACAGTTTATTAATTTTTTATTAAAACAATCTACAAAATTGTTGGACTATAATTTAATAACTGCATTAATTGGTAACATAATTCTTTAAAACAAAATCCTAAATATAGTTATTTTTGTTTGGATATAAAAAAAGAAGCATTATTAATATTATTATTATTTTACATATAATAAATATTTCTTACCGATTGAGTATTCAATACATTACTATTGTTTTTTAGAAGGTCTCAATTTTATGCTATACAGTATTAATTTCTGAAGTTGATATATTGTGGGAACTCTGCATTTAGATCATGTTTTATATTTTACATACAATGATATTTTTAATTTTTGGTTAAATTGTGGTTAATAATAAAAAAAAAAAAATTACTGTTGAAAAATTGGAAGTTTCAATTTTTCCATACATATATTCGTTTTTCCCTATTTAGGTATTTTTATCATAACAATAGGTCTTTATAGAATCGAAAATAACTATTCGATGGCCTTAAATTAGTTTATAATTCCAAAATATTCAAAACGGCATTCCACAGGATTGTTTTGGTGCGCCGTGCTGTATTTCAAGCATAATACTACCCTTAAAAAAAATAAAAAAAAAAAAAAAAAAAAAAAAAAACTTTACATTTTTTTTTTTTTTTAAGAAAAAAAGAGTTTATCAAATTTTTACTAAAACAATCTGTGATTATATTGGACTATAATTTAATGACTGCATTAATTTGTAACATATTGTGGTAAAAGTAAATTCAAAACATAAATGCTTTTCTTCGGATATAAAAAAAGAAGCGCATAATTATTATCTTACACAGAAAAAATGCTTTTTATCAATTGAGTTTTCAATACATCACTGTTGTTTTTTTTTAGATAGTGTCATTTTTTATGTTAAAAAGTATAAATTTCTGAAATTGATATGTTGTGGGAACCCTGTATTTAGATCATGTTTCATACTTTACATACAAAGTATTTTATGGGCCTAAATTAGTTAATAATCTCAAAATATTTAACACGGCCCTCTACAGAACTCTTTTCATGGTGCGCTGTGCTGTTTTTCAAGCACAATGCCCAGGTTCTTTTTTCCAAATAAGTTATACAGTATACATTCATTTTTTTTTCTTTAATAGGCAAAATGTTTTTGCTGTTACTCAATAAAATCTATTGTACTTTTTACAGGTTTGTGAACTTCATTTCAGACCTAATGATATAGTTAGGGAACCATCCGCATTTGATGAAAAAAATGCTAAATCAATAACTGTTCCTCTTGATCAGCCAAAATTAAAAGAAGGAAGTATACCTTGTATTTTCCCTGATGGTCCAAAACATCTATCCTCATATTCTACTTCTCGGGAAAGCCCGGAAAAGAAAAAAATGAGACGAGAAATAAACTTAATTAATGAAGCTATTAAAAACAGCCTAATAACTAAACAGGAATATGACCAGTGTTGGGTATGAACGCGCTCACGGAACGAAAACTCACGAGTTTCGCTCACTATTTGTGAACTTTCAACTGAACTTCGCTCGCTATTTTAGAAACGAGTTTGAACTGAACAGAAACTCAAAAAAATAGACGAGTTTGAAGGAAATTTACGTTCAATTTTTTCCATAATTTATTTAAAATTTTTCCAGACCTTAGTACGTTTTTTCCCTCTTTCAAATGCCATTTAGAGGCCTACACGAGCCTCAGGACGGATTAAGTCTGGATATCACTTCTCTGGGTAGTATCCTAGTCTTACTTCTTCTCCAGACTCGGGTCGCGCAGAACCGGACCTGGGCTGTAGACAATTTCGCCGAAAATAGATATTATACAGTAAACACTCTGTACAAGGTGGACTGTGTAAGGCGGAAATATGTCTAAATCGGAAAGATTTTCAAGTTCCTGCGAATCCGCAGACAGAGTAGAATTTGGCTAAGACGGAGTATTGTCTTCTACGGAAAATTTTCAAGATACCGATCGATTCCGCTATAGCCATAGTTTATTCTAATTTTAAATTACCATGATTCAACAATTAAACTTTTATTTAAAGAATAGTTCATATACAATGCTAGGGGATGGGGGAAACAGTATTATAAAAGGTGCTACAAAAATCTGTATATGACGAAATCCTGTCTTAAACGAAACAATTTCTAGATCGGTGCAAAATGGATAGAATAATCCGTGTAAAAAAACCATAACACATTTGTAAAAGACGGCGAATTTCTCAATAAAGAATCTGTCTACAATAAATTTTTCTAAGTGGTTTTTTTTTTTTTTTTTTTTTTTTTTTTAAGATGCACCAGTATAGAAATTTTTATATTTTTAAGCCTCCAATCCGTGGAAATGTGTTAATGTTATTAATATTTCAGATATTTAGGTACAGTTAAGGACTCATTTTAAAATCAATTTAGTTTACAATGGGATATATAGAAATAAATATGGAAAGACCAATACTTTGGAATAAATGTGCCTATTTACGCAGCCCATGACCCCTTTTTTAAATGAAAAATATAAGCATGAAAGGGAAACTGTAATAAGTACTTTTTAGAGTTCCGTATTTAAAAAATTAAACGGAACCATTATAAGATATCCCTCTTGTGTCCGTGTTTTATATATCGCAATTGCTATAAGGTAAGTTAGCCCCTCCTCTTCTGTAAAATTAATACTAAGTTCCAAACTAGCAAAAAAGAGCAATTACTAAAGCACAATACTCAGACCAGCATTGTCTCGAAGGGTATGCACACAGGCATCCAGAGAGTGCAATCGCGTGTTTGTGCCATTTTCAACATTGTACCGACCAAAAGTATATGAAGTTATGCATCGAATTGAACCAAATTTTTTGTGTAAGTGTATGGCTATGACTAATTGGTCCTCCCTGAATTAAACAAAAATCCGCCGAAAGGGGGCACTGCAATAGCGAATTTTATGCCATTTTCAATATTGCACCACCTAAAAGTTTACGTTCTAGAACGCTATGTTCTATTTGTTAGTTCTAGAACTGAACTAAGTTTTTGTATATGATTATTTTTTGGTGAGGCAAGTAGGTCCTCATAATTTGAAAAAAAAAAAAAAAAGTCTCAAAATTTTGTAAATTTGGACAATAATATCCAAACATAAAAAAAAGTGAACTTTTTAGTGAACTTCGTTCATTTTTACAAATGAGAGTGATTTGAACGAGTTCGTTTGAAAATTTTTGAGTTTGAACGTGAACTTAAATCACTTTTCAGAAATTGAACGTGAGTTTGAGTTAGTTCGTTTATTTTGTGAACGTGCCCAACACTGAATATGACACTAAAAGAATGTTCAAAAACTTAGAGGAACTGAAAGATTGTTTAAAGTTTGTCAAATTTTTGGACTGTTGTTGTTAAGGAAAAAAAATTGCTTTTTTAAACATAAACATTGATGTAGTTCCGGAATTAAATGTTGCCCTAATCATTGATTTTGATATGAATTCCCAAGCTTTTTCACAAAATTTACTAATTAAATCCTTAAATAATAAACAATTTCCACTGAAAATTAATGATGTTAATACATTACAAGATATCCTGGAAAGCTTACAAAACTTTAATCCCAATGAAGATGATACTAGCACTGTAAATTATATCCATCAAGTTATAGAAATCTTGGCTAAATTAAAAATTTTATTACCAGCTAATTGCAATCAAATACAGTTTCTATCTGAGCAAGTGGAAAAATTAATTGTAAACAAAGCTCGATATCGTTATTCTCTTGATCTGATGGTATTTGCAAGTTTATTATATAGCATAAGTCCACATTCGTATAAATTTTTGCGCAGTTCTGAATATATTACAGTACCACATCGTGTGTGTTCAAAAGTAAACTTAAATCCAATAAACGAACAGTATGAGGAAAATTTTCTTGGGTATGCAAAGCAAAAATTTTCACACATAGATGTAAGTAAAAAGGAAAATATTGTCATATTACTGTTAGATGAAATCCATTTAAAATCTGGAATTGATTGCAGAGAAGAGAAAGTTTGTGGAATGAGCTATAATAGCTCTTTGCCAGCAACATGTGCTCATGTGTTTATGATAAGAAGTTTGCTATCATCTTACTTGGATGTAGTACATATTTTACCAACTAAAACTTTGGATGCAAACGTATTATTTTTTTTTATATAAAACAAGTAATTATAGGATTGAAAAAAATTGGATATATGGTGATTGCAGTAGTAACTGATAGCGATTGAATTTATACCCCGTTCACACTACGGATAGTTAAGATATCTCAGGCCTGGAACTTTCTCAGAGAGTTCCACAAACTCTCTCAGAGAGTTTCAACTCTCTCGGGCTAGATACAGGAACAACCACCTACTCTCATTGGCTACAGAGTTTCGCTTTTACTGATTGGCTGTTGTGGCCGTCTGTATTTCAAGCGCATGCGCATACGCTACATTTGTTCAGTTCAGATATACAGTGACATTCGCTGAGATATCTTAGGTAAATTTTTCAATGTGAACAGGCATCCGATTCCGGGAGGGTCCACTTCAAACATGGCGATCTTACGATATCTTATGTTTGTGGTGTGAACAGGGTATAACAAAAAAGCTGTTTCTCTTTTTTCATATCCCCCTAGAGTCAGTTTTGTGTATAATCATCCTGTCGATGCATCAAGACCATTATTTTATCTCATTGACTCAGTGCATTTAATTAAATGTATTAGAAACAACTGGCTAAATCAAAAGAATCCTTATCAGTGCATGTTTTACCCAGAATTCGAAAATAACTGTTGCATTCAGATAGCTTCTTTTGCTGCACTAAAAAAATTACACGAAGTTGTAAATGAAGAGCTATTAAAATATGGATACTTTAAAAGCTCTGTGCCCAACAAGTTTTGAAAGGCAAAATGTCAAGTTGGCATTGCAAATCCTTGATAGACGTGTTGCAGAAGCGCTTATAAAACTAGGTCAAAGTAAAAACATTTTAGATTACAAATCAACATCAGACTACATAAAAATTATGAACACTTGGTGGTCAATAGTAAATGTGAAAACCCCACTCAAAGGATATCACAAATCTGATCCTTATCAAGAGCCTCTCACAATAAATGAGGATGACGTTAAATTGATATTTTTAAATAAGTTTCTGGACTGGTTAGAATTTTGGAAAAAATTAGGATTAAAAAAAGGTACTCTTACTCGTGAAACTCACGAGTCATTACAAATTACAACATGCGGACTTACAGAATTAACGAGATACTGCATCACGGAACTAAATTTCGCCAGGGAAAGTACAAACCGATTTGCTAGAAAACAGATTTGGAAAATATAGGCAATTGGCTGGTTCTCAGCATCATGTATCTGTACGCCAGGTGTACGAAATCGAAACAAAACTTCGTTTACAGAGTCTTTTACCAAAATTAGTTTCGTCAACTCTTTATGGAGAAATTCCAATATATTTGGAAAAAAGAAGATTCTGTTTCAGAAACTGAAATCGAAGGTGATTTAACACAAAAGGATGGTATTTTAAAAATTAATGTTGAAAATAGAGATTTGGATGATGTGGCAGAAATTCAATTATTAACTTTTATTGCGGGATATTGTTGTCGTCACAGAATCATAAAAAAGTTTAAATGGGACAGTTGTAAAAACAACATCACTTTAGAAAAAGAACTGGAAAATTATTCTTAGGAATGGATAAAAACTTTTGATAGAGGACTTTCATATCCAATCGCGATTGTTGTATATTGTAATACAAAAACTGATTTCAAAAGAGAATGAACTCTTATTTTTAAAAATGCATAATCAAAGATCTGTAGCATTTCAAACAGAGTTTTATGCGAAAATGAAATTTATTTAGAAACTGAGGAATGCAGTAAGGGTCAGAGTAAAAAGGAGATTATTAAATATTTGATTTTTTCGTCCGTAAATACTTTTTAAATAACTATTGCAAAAAAGTTAATCTCTATAAATAAAAGGAATAAAGAGGATAATTAATTAATTGAGGCACAGATAGGCTCTCAAACAGTGAATGCATTGCATTTGAGTGTCATATTTTTTTTCTTTATATTTTACACAGCTTAGGTAAACGCAGAAGAAATATAAAACAGATAATGTATTTATCACAAAAAATCGTCTGCTAAGAAAATCTTTTTTCATTTTGAACTCTATAAATAAAAGGAATAAAGCAGAAGAAATATAAAACAGATAATGTATTTATCACAAAAAATCGTCTGCTAAGAAAATCTTTTTTCATTTTGAACTTCTATAAATAAAAGGACAGATAGGCTCTCAAACAGTGAATCGTCGAATATAATTGAAGAACAAATGGAAGAACAAATGGAAGAACAAATGGAAGAACAAATGGAAGAACAAATGGAAGAACAGATGGAAGAACAGAAAGAAGAACAGATGGAAGAACAAATGGAAGACCTCTTCATTAACAATAAAAAAAGATATGCAAACGAAACCCCAGAACACCGAGAAGAAAGACTGGCGAAGAAAAGAGAGCAGAATAGAAAAAGAAGAGAAAATGAGACAGATTGAGAAATTGGTGGTGTCAGTGGGCGGTGGTGAGACAGTATGTATTATTCTATATAATGTTCTATATCCTTAATTATTTGGTAAGTAGTGGACAGACTGGAAAGCCAACCACATTAAAAAATGGGTGGGGCCTAATAGAGATCGCCTTCACGTGGTGGGTCCCGTCTTCGACTGAATGATCTCTCATTAATTATAATTTAAGAGTTTTCACTCCGATAACGGGCTATACCTAGTGATAATAATATATCTTTAAAAAATGCGTCAAAACAGAGAAAACTTAAAACTGTGAAAAAATAAATTTAATTATATACATATATATATATATATTACAAATTAAAAAAATTTTCGCCAAAACTAACCTTTATACTATCTTAATTTTCTTATAATAATATTCCGTACTTACTTCAAATTATTAAATTAAAATCTTGTTTCTAAATCTAATCTGTTAATCCTTATGCAGACGATATAAATTCTTAATTTGCCTTAAAAAACATTATTCCAGTATGCGTAAATTTAAAAAGATGGCTCTAAATTAAAAATATTCTTAATTAAAACTTTATTCCTTAATATTCCAAATAAAACTGATTTCTTCTATGTTTTTATCAACCCTTTTTAAGAAAGTCTTATTAAATTTATTCCAAACCCATACCTTTCAAAAAATATCATTATTTTATTTTATCTATTTATTTATTTTTCCTACGTCAACCTTTGATGTGTGCATATTAATAAATTCATTTCTTTTCTTTTTCTCTTAAAATTAATCATTTATAAAAATCGTCTGCCTAAGATATTTAAAATTCTGAGTCAATTATAAATTGGTTAAATAATATTTTTTTTAAATAAATTTATCGTTTGTGGAAAATAATCTCGTAGCTGGACAAGAATTCTGTTTACATAAAAGGATGATGGTTTGAGGTTACAGAATGTTCCAGAACTTTCTTTTCAGTTTAAAAAGGTGGAAGTCTCGAGATGAAAAAGAAGATTTCTTGGGTTGCTTCTTCGATGAGGACAGCTCGCTGAAATAATGATGGAATTTTTGCAAAAGGAGCTTTTCCTTCCTCATTATTACGAATTTAATAAATGAATTTACAGCAGTCCATGACTAATTATTGGATCTTCTACATTTATTTATTTATTTTGTTTTTTTCCCTCGCTTGCCATGACTGTGTGTTTCTTTTTAACCAGTGGAAATAATTCGAGTTCTCCTTAAATCGTCATATATATATATATATATATATATATATATATATATATATATATATTTTGGGGGGGGGGGGTATTTTATAATCCCAATTACACTTATTTTTCTGAAAGAAATGTAATTTTCTAGATTAGATGTATTTTTCTCTCTGTATTGTGTGTGTTCATTTATATTTAATGCTTACTAATATTTTTAACTTGGCTATTTTCTAATATTCTCCCCCATATTCTGACTAAATTTTCATATCATACATAGAAAATTCTATTTATTCATCCCAATTTCTCATTTTATGATTTTTTAAATAATAAAATAAAATAAAGTGTATTCAATGTTTTTAATTTTACATAAAATATTTTTTAAAGTATAGTCTCTATTTCAGTGGATGACATTAAATTTTGAATTTATAAATATTTAGAGTAATTGTGATACGTTCAATTCATTTTGAAACTTTTTAAAATTTATGTTACAATGTGTCAATTTTAATATAAAATTATTGTAACATAATTTAAACAAAGTATAATTTATATATTTAAATTTAATAATTCGCTATTAAAAAAATGTTATGAGCTTACTTAATTCCCACTTGAATGAACTTTTAAACACATAAATATATAATATTTATTATGCAATAATTGTTATATTTATTATGTTTTATGTTAACCATTTCTTATGTAAATTGTAATTTTTAAGTATGTATTTAGATTTTTCAATTATTTTTCTTTCTTAAATTCAAATTAGAAGGCAAATATTAACACCACACATACATACAATGATATAAAGAAGGCAAATTTATGTTATTATATTTATCGCTTACAATTATTGAAAAAAAAATTAATTTAGTATATATTATAAGAAAATTTTGATTTTTTTTTAATTACATGACATTTTTCTTACTCATAGATGGATTTTTATTGTAAGATTTTATGTTTTGAATTGTAATTATTTATAAACAAAGAACCGTAGTTTGCCAAAAATAGTTTTTCTTTATTTAATTAATAGTTTTAAAGCCATTTCATCTAATATGTTACATTTTTTCTAACATAATGATACATTGGCAATATTTCAATTTATATTTTTTAAGAGAAAGTTTAAATTCCTTTTATGAATCCTACATTATATATATATATATATATATATATATATATATATATATATATATATATATATATATATATATAACACCATTAAAAGTAGACAAGATTCACCAATGGATTTTATCAATAAAACAATAAACCAAAACGAAGAATTAGAATTGAATTGAATTATAATAAAAAAAAAAAAAATAGTGTAACGAGTAAATCTGAAAAAAAAAAAAATAAATAAAATGAATGCAAATGGAATTTGTAGCCCTAAAAGCAGAATCATCAGGCCCCAAATGCTCTGGAACTACAAATGAAGTGTGCGGTTTCATCTACGTATTAGCCATGAATAGCTAAATAATACGTATTTGGGGCTACCAGCACACAAAAACCAAATTATTAAACAAGGAACAAAGATATTTTACAAAAAAGGAGTTGGAAGTAAGTAAAAATAATAGTTATCCATAACAAACAAAAAAGATAAAGCTGAATGGAAATATAATTGAACCGGAGAAAATAATTTATAATCGATATTAACATAAAATTAAATTAATAAAATAATTAAAATTAGAATTAAGAGATAACATTCATATTAACATATAACTTAAAATACCATTTTGTTACTTTAATCAGTAACATTTATTAGCTATTTAACTATAGATATAACTAGACAAATATCCATATATTGGTGTCAATTAAACAGTTTAAAAATTATGTTAAAATAAATAACCCACTCTCAATTATATATATGTATATATATATATATATATTTTATTTAAATAATTAACCTTTGCGTTTTTATCCAGACAACACCACCCTCCGCCGTACTCTAACATCTACCCACCCAACCAACCTATATATATATTTTTTTTTATTACTTTTTAACATTTTTAATTTATTATTATTTTTTTATGTTTTATAATTTTTTTATACATTTTTTACGCAAAGAATTAATTATAAGATCATGTAATATCTAATTATAAATTAAAGAATATATGAATTTTTTAGGATAACCATTATTTATAGCATCATATACAAGCTTTTTAATATTAGTATTAATTAAATGGGAAGAACATAGACATTTTATTCTATATAAATGGTTAAGTATTATATTACGATATACAGAATTATGAAGACATGATTTAAAATTAGTAAAGGTATTAACTTTAAAATTAAATTCTTTCCTTTTGTCATAAATATCAGTTATAAATTTGTTCTCTTTTAATATAATTTTAATATCTAAGAAATTGATTGTATTATTAAAAAGTAGGTTTTTTGAAAGTTCTAGATTAGAAGGATAATCAACAGGGAATTGATATATACAAGTGTTATCAGTATCAATTAAAATTACATCATCTATATATCGATATAAATGTATTTTATTATTTAAATAATGACGTTCATAGTAATATAAGTCAGATAATACACTAGATGTACTACCACCTTGTGGTATACCAACATTTTGAATATATATATTGTTATCATGCATGATAAAATTATTATAGATAATGAAATTGGTTAAGGTATGAAAATAATCAGAATCGATATTATGTGGTATATCCAACTCGTGTTGATATTTTTTAAAAAGCTCATTTATGATGTTATGTAAATCCGATAAATCGATATTATTAAATAAATCTTTTAAATCATAAGTAGTGATATTTTTTATACATTTAAGATTTTTCATAATATTGACCAGTTCATAACTATTTTTTATGCAATGTGTATTATCACTTTTTTTTTTTTTTTTTTTGTAATATTATATATTTGATTAAGAATTACTAATAGAAGTTTGTTAGCAGCATTATTATAAGTATTGCAACCAATTGTAACAGTTCTGAATTTAACAGGATGCTTATGAAATTTGGGTATAAGGACTAGATAAGGATATTTAAAGTTAGTAGGGTTAATGTCTAATAATTTATAGAATCCTTTAATTTTACGATTATTTGCAAGTAAGTTATCATTAATTTTTTGGAATGTGTTATTATTAGATATACTAGATTTAAGCTGTTGATGATAATAAGATTTACAAATAATTGCATAATTATTTGGAGATTTATCAACATAAGTTATTACAAAGTTTTGTTGTAATTTATTGATTTGCTTAAACAGATGCTGTGTATTTACATATTCTAGGTGTGAAATATTATATTTTAAGGACCTGGTTAATTTATCGATAACTAATATTTTCCATTGATTAAAATATTCAATGGGTTTATTATAATAAATTGCAAGCTTATAAATAAATATATCTATATCATAGGTAAATTGTTTTATGATAGATTTGCGCGCGTATTCAAAGCAAACACTTTTCTGCCGTAACTTACCTTCTATCGTAGATTTGCGGACCGCAGCTAAATTCGCGAAACAGAGCAAACACCTGCGGACCGTTTCTCTCCCGTAGCTGAGCGTGTCACGTGATCACTTTTACGGAGGCCATGAGGCTCTCGTAAAGTGTAAAGTTGTTCGTAACAAAGATGGCGGCGTTGTATGCAGAGACATGTGTCGCTCGAAATCGCGCTTCTTTTCAACTGAAAATGCTGTTATAGTTATTTGTATGCAGCAAATAAAAGAATATATACATCATAAATCAATCCCAGTCAAGTAAATCATATTTAAAAAGAAGGATTAATTTACGAATTTTCATTTTAAAGACAGGTATGTGAAATGTTTTTCAGTGTTATGTTATTGCTTGATATGTTGTATTATTATAAATCACTTCTTAACACTTTTTGAGTACTGCTATAAAACCCTGCTATAATTTTACTTCTTTAGTTATTACCAAAATAAGGTATACTAATAGAAATCTGATGTTGACAGTTTTGAATTTTATCTCGTAAAAGCAAAATGTTATCGCATCTATTGAAAAATATTTGTTTACTTTTGGTAAAAGTGATATCTATACAGTTTCTCAAAATTTAATAATAAAATTTTGCTCTTTTCGCGATTAATCCCCAATAATTAGATTTCATAATGCCTAATAATTTAAAAAAGCTGTCACATCAATTGCTGTATTTAAAAGAAACAAAAATCCTTCTTTTTCTGCAAGTGAGCAATTAGAGAATTTCTGTGATTCACGAATGATTGATTTTTGATTAGATGTAGCGTATTAATTTGATGTTAACTTTGAAACATATATGAAATAAATTTTGAAAAGTTAATAATTCGAAAAGTTACTTTTATTAATTAAACACTGTTTCTTATCGAGATTTTCATTTTTAAAGTTTGTGCAATGAAGAAGTAAAAATGTATCTGATTATATAGTATAAATTATTAAAAAAATAATAATCATAATTCTTGAAATTATATTTTAACATCTATAAATATCTTGAATTTTTTTTTTTCTAGTATAATACAACATGTTAATAATAATAATAATGCACTGAAAACATCTCACATTGTGACTGGTTGAGTGTATGTTAGAATATATGAATGAATATTGATTATGTGAAAGTATTTCATTCATTTAGGTTAAATATTATTACTTATTTGGTTTCAGGGGGGGGGAGGGGCATAAATCTCTTAACATTACATGTAAGAGTAATAATAAAGTGATAATAAACACTACTACTCAGTTTGCAGGTAACAAAAATTATTTTCAAACTGAAAAAAATCTGATTACCTAAAAGCTATTTAATGATGTTTGTTAACAAATTTAAAAGTTTAAGTAAAATGACTTTAATATTTCGGAATAAATAATATTAACATCTTAATTGATATTTAATTTTCTTGTACTTGTTGGCAATATATATATATATCCTCCTGCATAATACATTTCTCAAATATATTAATACATGCAAGAAATTACCAACTTTAAATATTTTAATATAAATATTATCAATTGAAATGAACTTTTTATAGGTTTATACCACAAGCTTACTATATTAATTATAGCAGTTTTTTAGAGTTAGATATTTTCTCTAGCATAAACAATTTGATTAAAGTTCTGAGCTTTCCAAGATTGTTAATTATATTTATAAATACACTAATTAAGAGACATTGATAAATATGTTATCAAGAAATTTATTGTTTAAATATTCTACAGATAGCACAAAAGAATTTTCTTTTATTTTTATTAGTGTTTCCCTTAATTTGTTATAAAATTATAAATCACTTCCTGTTCCAGCAATCCTTTACTATTGAAAAAATCTGAAACTTTCCGCGAGGGGGGGGGAAGGGAATTGCACTTTTTTTACCTCTGAAAACACAATTTTAAATCTTCCGGGACGATCATTGCTCTGAGAGAATGCCCCCCCCCTCATCATTTCCTATTCCTGCACTCCTTTACCAATGAAAATACAAAATCTCAAACCTTCCGTGGGGGGGGGGGGGGATAATTGCACTTTTTTACCAATGAAAACACAAAATCTTAAATCATACGCGGCGATTATTGCTCTGGGGGAATGATCCCTCCATTGATCACTTCCTATCCCTGCACTCCTTTACCATTGAAAATACAAAAACTCAAATCTTCCGCGGGGGGGGGGGGGGGGGATAACTGCACTTTTTTTACCAATGAAAACACAAAATCTTAAATCTTCCGGGGCGATCATTGCTCTGAGGGAATGCCCCCCCCCCCTGATCATTTCCTATTCATGCGCTCCTTTACCAATGAAAATACAAAATCTCAAACCTTCCGCGGGGAGGGGGGTGGGATAATTGCAGTTTTTTACCAATGAAAACACAAAATCTTAAATCATACGCGGCGATTATTGCTCTGGGGGAATGGTCCCTCCATTGATCACTTCCTATCCCTGCACTCCTTTACCACTGAAAATACAAAAACTCAAATCTTCCGCGGGGGGGGGGGGGGGGGGAATAACTGCACTTTTTTTACCAATGAAAACACAAAATCTTAAATCTTCCGGGACGATCATTGCTCTGAGGGAATGCCCCCCCCCCCTGATCATTTCCTATTCATGCGCTCCTTTACCAATGAAAATACAAAATCTCAAACCTTCCGCGGGGTGGAGGGTGGGATAATTGCAGTTTTTTACCAATGAAAACACAAAATCTTAAATCATCCGGGGCGATCATTGCTCTGGGGGAATGGTCCCTCCATTGATCACTTCCTATCCCTGCACTCCTTTACCATTGAAAATACAAAAACTCAAATTTTCCGGGGGAGGGGGATGCCATTGCCTGAAATCAATACTGCATCTGATTGCTTTTTTGGAAGTTCCAATGTACTAATCTATTATTATTAATGTATTAATCTTTAATTCTGTGAAAAAATATCATCATAGAAAAGCCTAAAATTGAAAGTAAAATGTTACCACCGTTCCATAATTTTATATTATTGTATTTTTTGTTGATAAGAAAATAGATGATACATTAAAGGGAATGAGCAGGAGCAATAAAAATATTAATATGCAATATAAGACTGTTATTAAAATATTCCACGAATTTTAAATATTTTTCACTCTAACATTTAAAAGACTTATTCATTGTCAACTGATCAGCTAAATCTGAGTTCTAGACATTTTTTTCCAGAAGGGATATCTGTGGCTCTGAGGGGGGGGGGGGGGCTTTTCTGCCATTGCAAACAAAATCTCAAATCTTCCGTGGGGAAACTCGTTGCTCCGGGAGAGGGAATATCCTAGAGCAATTAAAATATTAATATGTAATATGAGCTTGTTATTTAAATAATTCTTTGATTTTAAATATTTTTAAATCTAACATTAAAATGAAATGTTCTTCAACCGATCAACTAAGTCCAGGTTCTAGATATTTTTCTCCAGGGCGGATATCTGTGGCTCCGGGGGGGGGGGGGGGGTACTTTTTTACCATTGAAAACACAAAATCTCAAATCTTCCGTGAGGGAACTCATTACTCCGGGGGAATATCCTAAAAGCAATTAAAATATTAATATGCAATATGAGCTTGTTATTTAAATAATTCTTAGATTTTAACTATTTTTAAATTTAACATTTAAAAGAAATATTTTTCAACTAGCCTGCTATTCTGGGTTCTAAAAGACAGACGCGATAAGTCACTGATAAGATAGCATAGAGCGTATGAACAATTATTCAAAACATTATATTTTGTCCCTTTAAAAATTGACGTCTTTTCATTGGTTAAAACATTCTAACATTCGATTAAAAATCGATTCTGTTATTCTACAATTGTACGCGACGTCATCAGTTGCGGAAGGTGAAAGATGTTTGTCCAGAATCGCGTCTTCGAATTCTTTCCCCCTATCTTCCGTAAACCCCCCCGTTTGCAGAACAGCTTTCGTAACTTTGCGGACGTTTGCCCTGAATACGCGTGTTGATGTTTAATTTGGATGGAATTCTGTACTTAGTCCCATAACCCATAATTCTTCTAAGTTGTAAATCATCTACTAGATTAAGATTACCAGTAATAATATGTCCATGTTCTTTATTTATATATTTTTGTAGAGAGGGGTCATTGCATTTACAGGGTAATGTACTAGCATCAAAAAAAGATTTAGAGAAAGAATTATAGTTAAAAATCGTTCTTCCGATAGATATGGGATACTTAAAGGTTTTAGATATATGAATATTATTAATAGGAAATTGGCAGTTTTTATCATTTAATATGGAATTAATATTGATTTTATTAAATATTGAATTAGAAAAAGTAATTACCATTTGAGTATTAGTTTGTAAATTTTTAGGTTTTTTTAGTAAATTTATATTGTAAAGGTTGACACGAGTCATAATGAGATCATAAAAAACATCTGAAAAATGTTTAGAGTAAGTTTTACTGAGAAAAATACTTAAATATTGTACTATATGTTTCTTTTTTATTCCAAAAATATATTTACGTATTAGAAACCAATTGTAATTTTTAAAATAATTACGATGAAGATTATTAATTTGTTGAATTATAATGTTTTTAGGAGTAATACTAGAAGATGAACCTTTTCCTCTATTGTTACGTGTTGTTTTAGGATTTATAAGATGATTTAAACTATGATAAATGGGAGAATAATCTGTAGTATCATTTATAGATGAAAAAACTTTAACAGATCTTTTAAAAACCTCATATATATACATTTATGTGTGTGAATATATATAAGCAAATTTTGAGATTTACCAGCAGCATTCCAATTTCAATACAATATTGGTATCATATAAAGGTAAGGAAATTTTTATTATCATTTTCTAATTTTATTTTTAAAAAAAGTAAATAATTTTTTTGCTTCAAATGTAATGCTTTTTAAATGTGGGACATTTATATATTAGTCGGGATAATTCGATTGTGGATTTTTTTTTTATTTATCCATTTATTTATTTTCATACCTTAAAACACGTGATAATTCTCTCCCGTAATCACCGATAGACGACTAGCTGTGACGTCACTCGCGCTGTGCGGAGGCTTTCTTTATAGGACGTGTTGATTCAATGCTCTCTGACAAAAATAATGTCCTCGCCTGCCTCCGTAAAGGCCCCGTTCCGTAGTAAGAACCACGTAATGGACCATATTCTCCCTTTTCGTTCGTTCGAGGCTACAAAAATTAGTTTGCTTGGAAATAACGTTCTTAATCGTGCATTGAAAAGCATTGTGATTAGAAAATTTACGCTTCTGTTTTATTTTGATATGAAGTTTTAGACTTTTTCAGGGACATGTATGCGTTATATATGAATTCTTTTCTCTTTTTTAAAGCAATTGCATGATATTTTTTTCATTTTATTTATAAATAAAAGTTTAAATTTTTAATTAATAAGTATATATGGATTTTAATTAATATGTACATAAATATTTGTCGAAAATGATTAGTACAGTATATATTTGCAGTATTTTACGCATGCATTTATCGGTATTTATACTGCATCGAATGATGCTATAACGAAACAAACGGGCTCGTAGCTGCTTTTTTACCCACATGATTCCCACTGTGAGTCCGTAAAAGACATTTGGAAAGAGTTTCTTTGTCTGTGGTGAGAACATTGAAAAGAGCATCTAGCCCACAAGTGCCTTTCGCCTTAAAGATTCCGAATCCTCCGAAAACCGATCTGCGCAACTTCTCGCGCATACTCTTTCACTTCAAAGATTCCTCGCTTAACATTGTATATTTTCATGGTGTCGCCGTCTCGGGGAAAGATAATAAAATAGTAACAAATGTATATTCATTCAAATTGCAGTGGAACTAAATGTATTTGCGGAAGGCTTAGTAAGAAGACGTAGATTTAACAACAACAAGTTTAATGAAGAATCATAATGTACAATGAAATTTCAGCAAACTATGCCGAATAACAAAAAATTTAAAACTTGAGCAGCATCATACTTAAACAGTAGCCTAAGCTACATCGGCGTCATGACAAGGCGAAACAGACCAGCTGCTTTCAAACAGACGATGATTTCATTAAACATGCATAGTGATTAGCGAAGAACAAATCTGTGCTTCTTCATTATATACCAGTATGTTTTGAAAATCTACATATCTTTTGGAATAGCTAAGTTGCCATTATCCAAAGTGAAAAACTTCTGAAAGTACATGCAATAAAGAATACTGCCCAGTTAAACTGATGGCATTAAGCTCACAGGCTACAAATACTAATTGTACATTAAAGCTTTATATTTTCAAGGGTTAATTCCGTTCGAAAAAAAATTAAGAAGGGGAAACAGCTCCCCCCTTTCCTCTTTTTTTATACTTAATCATTGAACCTCCTATACTATCAAAGACATGCTTTATCATATAAAAAATCTATATCCAAAATTCAGAGCAAATGAGATAATTCTTAATAAAAACCCATTTAGCATTTATATAATTTAAAAGGAGTTATCCCCCTCTTTTATACTTAACCATTAAACTTCCAAAACTATTCAGAGATTTGAACGAAATCTGAAAATTCTGCTTGAAAAACCCATTTATATAAATTAAGGGGGGGGATTAGAGCCCCTGTTCCCCCTATTTATACTTATTCATTGAACACCTAATAACAGTCACGGAATCGCCTCATCAGAATGATCCTAATCTAAATTTTGAACGAAAACTTAATTCTGCATGAAAATCCCATTTATATCAACTAAGAAGAGGGGCATCAGCCCCCGTTCCCCCTCTTATACATATCGAATGAACTCCAAAAACTAATCAGGGAAGCGCCTTGTCAGGATATACCTACATACAAAATTTCAAATGGATCGGAAATTTTTATCATGAGTTACTGCGTTACGCACGAACGTACATACAGAACGGACGGGCACATAAGCTCTCAGGCTATGATAGCCTGTGAGTTAAAAACTACGTAAGTGAAGTGCCATTGGCTCACAAACTATGACGTCAAACATCGACCGCGGCAAAGCCGTGAACGGCGATTCACAGTGATCTAGAATCACAGCAGATGTAGCTTGATAGGATCACTTATTTACTTGAGAACGACGAGTGAAGCAATGGCGACGGCCGTACTTTTCAAAACAGTAAGTTAGACTTGGGAATGGTAAAAACACAGGTATGTCATCTATACTAATAAAAGAACAAAACGCTCTGTCTGTGTGTGTGTCTGCGATGGCTAGCAAAATCTACAGCATGTACGAAGATCAAAATTTTTTTGAGAGTAGCCCTAAATATCTCCTGATTCACCTGATCTTCAGAATTTTGAAATTCCAATTATTAACTGAGTAATTAATTAAAATCGAGAGGTCACTCTCATAAAAAATCATCTTTTTCCAATTTTTTTCTCTTTCGTTTGTTTACGGTTGGTTGGTTGTGTAAAAATTTTCGCAGAAGTAATAAGAAAGCTGAGACAGAATTAAAGAAACCCATAAAGGGATGAGATAAGTGGAGGTGAAGTAAGCCTCAAAAAAGTTTTGCATTATGAAACCATTTATCGCTCAAATTTTAATGTGCCAAACAAAAGGACGTGGAAGGGATTTTGCATTATAAGACGAATTCGCGTTTGAAATGAAATAGACGCCCTCTCGCGGTCAAAGTTTGAAACGAAATAGAACTGATACCGTGAGCATCTTCAGCTGAAATCAGTGTTTAAAAGGCCGATAAATAAATAAACAGTTCTATAATAAATAAATAAATAAACAGTTCTATAATAAATAAATAAATAAACAGTTCTATAATAAATAAATAAATAAACAGTTCTATAACGCATTCAACGTAGGGTTCTTTGTATTAAAATTATCTAAAATCTAAATTTTATACACAAAGTTTAGATCTATAATATAAAAAAGTACATTTGACTTACTCATGGCAAAATAACATGACAGCAACATAATGCTTGCATGATTCACTTGCTCCAGCTTTGCAAGAGCAAGAAAAATTTTTTATTTTCAAATTTTTGTTTTCCTTTACTAGCAAACCTGAAATAATATGGGGATTTCCTTTTGTTTGGCTTGTTTGTAAACACGAGCCTACAATCTCTATTTCTTCTTCATTGCATTCTTTAACCCGTTCGTGACGGCGCGCGCATCTGAGGACGGAGCGGGGAAATTCGATTTCATCTTCAGGGCCGAAGGATTTTGCGCAGTTAAGCCTAACTCGTGTAATGTGTTCTTTAAAAAATTGTAAAAAATTCATTTTTCCATGTAACCTTTTGAAATTTACATGCATGGAGTAGGTTGTTACTATGTATATTCACACAAAAAATGAGTTATTTTCAACGATATTTTTATATAAAAATGACTTTTTAAATATACGTAATAAACATTTTAACAAATTATTTAGCCCTCAAAATAGTACAGTATGATCGCAGATCACTTATGTAAGTTTAATATAGCAACAAACGAAATATTTTCCTAATTTAAAAAATATTTTTGTTAAAACAGCAATAGTTTTGCTTCTAAATAATTTTTAAGACATTTCTTAAACAAAATAAGCGTTTTAATGAAGATGTTTTATTAACAAATAAGACTAATTAAATAAAACGTGTGAAAACTTCTGCATGTTAGTGTTTATTGCTTATTATAGAAACATACATAAAAAAAACAAATTTGAAATGTTTCTTTAAAAGCAGTTCTGAAAATTCAAAAATTATATATAAAAATATAATAAATCATAAAATATTTATCAAATAAAAAGTATTGCATAGTAATAAATGAAAAGTTAATAAAACTATACTTTAAAATAAAATATGCATTTCGCTGAATTTGTTCATTATAGCTAGATATAGATATATATAGTAATATATTATAAAATGAAATATTAAATAAAATTATGTATAATATGAATCACCACTTTAAAATATCAAATTACTTATGTTATGCTACAAGTGATATATTAAACAAAAGTTGTTTTTAGCCATTTTATTTTAATATATCACTTATAGCAACACATAAGTAATTTGATAGATAAAGATTGTTTAATAATAATGAGTTAACTTGAATAATAAATTAAAATACATTCATCAAAGAATTTATTGATGTTAAAATATCTTTAGTTATAACTTATGTATTAAATATTTAAAACTATAAATAAAGTTATGAAATTAAAAGTAATTAATAGTGAATGAAATTAAATAGTAATTTTAAATATACTGATAAAAATGCCATTAATGTTGAAAGTATTTTTGAAATTGAAAAAATATATATAACTGAACATCAAATAATGTATTGAATATATTCAATTATAACAGCTAAAACGGATTTTTTATTCAAAATATGCGTGCTAATGTATGCGCATAGTCTTTAAAATAGTCAGAATTTAATAAAAGATATCGAGTAAATATTTATTATCAATTTAAAACGAATTAATTTAAACAAGCGTGAAAAGTAAAATCGAAAGAGGAACGCAGAAAAATATTCTTAATTTAGTGGCGCTGAGAATATATTATCAGCGTATCAGCTTCATAATCAGTGTGTAACACTTTTCTTTCTTTCTTCTTCTTATTTTTTTTAACTGCGAAGCACTTCTGAAATAAAATAAAAAGATAAAAAAAATATAAATCTTTCCATCTAAAAGAAAGAAAAAAAAATGTTGATGACGTCGATTTTTGCAACTAAATAGTATTTCTGATCGAGATAAAAGCGCGAAAAATAAAGCCATGAATCAGATGTTCATGTTGTCATTCGTAAACGTGCATATGTTAATATGCTTACTTACGTTATCGTATTCTTTAACCGCAAAATTTTCCCTCTCAAGTTCAGTAGTATTATTTCTAATAAAGAAAAATAAAGTTTTACTAGACGCGTAAAAAGATTTATGAAACACGAAGACGTGATGAAAAAATAATCTTTTTCCCATTGTAGTATTTCCATAAAAAATTAAATTCGCGTGAATTAAAAAAAAAAAAAATGTTTTCATTAGCTTTCCTAGTTTGAAGGAGAAGTCTCCTTCCTTAATATACATTCAAATAGAATTAGGATAAATTTTTTATATGCTAAACTGTGAAAAACAAAACGTTCCGTTTGATCGGCATGAATGGTAGTCTCGCGGGATGTGAGTACAATCGGTGCCGGCATCTATAGTGGTCGCTCGTCCCCAAGGGGTTAATGCCGCACATTACTAATCTCTTTGAATCAATAAGTGCTTCAGCTTCTCTAAAGCAATTACTAGATTTTTCAGCATCTAGAAATTCTAAAATTGTCAATATTTGTAATTTATCTCCCATAATTAAATAAAAAAGATAAAAAACTGCACTTTAAATAGCTCTTTAAACGGGTTTCGCTATGCTACAGCATGGAACAAACTGCACTACGTAAACAAACGATTATCAGGTCTATACAACGCCACCTTTCGGTCATTACAAACGCGAATTGAAAGAAATGAATTACAATTGAAGCATATTTTAAGAGGAAATGGCAAGTTTTTAAAATGGTCTTTGTTCTATTATTATTTATTAAAATAAATGTTCGCTTTTAAAATGAAGGAAATTGGAAAATTAGCAATAATTAAATATCAAATTAATTCTTTTAAAATCATGTATGAAAACTTAAGTAATAAATATTAATCTAAAATATAGATTTCTGACTGCAGACGATTTTAATGTATTAACAAAAGAATGTTATATTTTCAAGCAAAACGTTAAAATAATTTTCTAAATTGATATTTAAAACACATATGATAAAATAATTAATAAATTTTTACCGGTGAAGCGATAGATTAGTTCTTTTTAAGAAACAAGAGCAAAAAAATACGGGTTTAAACCTGTTTCAATTGATAGGCGTGTCAAAGCACGTACTTTTGTTGGTACTTAATTGGACTTAATGTAGGGTTACATTTTTAGCATCACCTCCAGAGATAATACTTCCACTCTATTAATTTCTTTTTACTCTATGAAAGAAACCAATTTGAGATTTTGACATTTCAAAAGTGGCTGTTTTTCCCCCCCAAAGACCTTTAAAATTTAAAGACTGGCAAGGAAATCCGATCAAGGAAAAATAATGTTCGTGTATATGCAACCCGACCCGAACCTAAAATTTGTCTTTGAAAAAACCAGAAAAATGACCAGAACGAAACCTGAAATCGATAAAAAATATTCCAAAGAACTATAACCCGATAAGAGTAAGACAAAATAATTTCCGTGAACATAAACCTGATTCGAACCTAAAAAATTCCATTTGAAAAAAAAAAAAACCTGGAATTTTATGCAAACTACATCTGAATATCGATAAGAATATTCGAAAGAACCATAACCGGATTCGAATAAGAGAAAATAATTTCCGTGGACATGAACCCGATCCGAACCTAAAATTCCATTTGGAAAAAATACCTGAAATTACAATCGAACCAAATATGAACCTGACAAAAATATTCCACAGAACCATACCCGGATCTGAACAAGACAAAAAATTTCCATGAACATGAACCCAATCCGAACCTAAAAAACTGAACTAAATCTGAATCTGACAAAAATATTCCAGAGAAGCATATCCTTATTCAAACAATGCAGAATAATTTCCGTTGATGCGCAACCCAACCTGAACCTAAAAATTCCATTAAAAAACCGAAATCTGAATTGAATGACATCTGAACCCTGAAAAAATATTCCAAAGACCCAAAACCGGACCCAAGCAAGACAAAATAATTTCTATGGATATGAATCCGACCAGAACCTTAAAAATCAATTTGAAAAAATACCTGAAATCTGAATCGAACCAAATTTGAATCCGAGGAAAATATTCCAAATAACTATAACCAGATATGAACAAGACAATATAGTTTCCATGGGCATAAACCCAATCCGAACCAGAAAATTTGTAAAAAAAAACCCGGAAATTTGAACCAAACCTAATCTGAACCTAACAAAAATATTTCAGTGAAGTATAACCTCATTGGAACTAGGTAAAATAATTTCCATGGAAGTACAACCCGAACCGAATTTAAAAATCTCATTTGAAGGAAAAAAAAAACCCCACGAAATCTGAATTGAACCGAATCTAAACTGAACAAAAATATTCCAAACAACCATAACCGTATCCGAAGAAGGCAAAATAATTTCCATGAACATGAATCGAATCCGAACCTAAAATTCGGATATTCTACAAAACATAATGCGCTCCGTAGCGATGGAAAGTGAAACTAAGTACTTAGCGCGAGATGGTTAAGATATTTTGTTTATAGTTAGTGTTAAATTAGAACTTGGTTACGGTTAGATAACAGTTAGGTTGCAATTACGTTCCGGTGAGCCTTATGTTGTATTTATTTTCCGGTTAGGTTACAGTTAGGTCATGGTTAAGTTACAGTTAAGTTAAGGTTAAGTTACGGTTAGGTTGTGGTTAGATTATGGGTAGGTTATGATAAGGTGACGGCCAGGTTACATTTATGTTATATTTAAGTTACAGTTAGGTTACTGTTAAGATACAGCTAGGTTACAGACAAGTTATGATTGCGATACAATTAGGTTACAGTTAGGATTTTGTTCACAGAATGAACATTACGCATTTTAGATAAAAAAGATGCACCTATTTTTGTAAAATGGCTCTGAAATTATAATACTATATAGTAACCTTTTAGCTAATCATCGAGATTCGATTTCATTCACGGTATAGTCAGATTTAAGAGTGATATAATTAGTTTGAAATTCAAAATATTTCACTTGGGATATCTATGTGAAAAAAGTATTTAGTTAAATCACTTAACAGTAATTTTAAGGATAAATATCAACAGTTTAACACGAAAATCACGCAATCGTTGAACACATATTCCTTCCTGCATTTCCCATTGCAATCATTTTGGGTACTTTTGCAGCTAAATATTACTTTTTTGTAACCAATTTTTGACACAGTCAGGGGGCACGTATTTAATATAATGTACAGTGTAAAAAATTTTACCCTTTTGCTGTATCATCACTCCCCCGCTTTTATAGAACATCTCTCTTTTGACCTATGAGAATGCTCCATAATAGGCTGAAGTAATTATTTTCTATAAAAGCGGTGGAGTGACGATGCAGCAAAAGAGTTTTTAATAGTGTGTTTACACATATTTCGAGTTAAAGATAAAATCATAAAAATTTCAAGTTCGTTTAAGATTATTATTACAGACCCGGCCAACACCGGGAGGGTCAGCTAGTGTTAAATAAATTTAAATAAACTGCTGAATTAAATACAACATGACATAACAGTAATAATCATCTAATGCCTTTGAGTAAATCAAACTGTGTTTTAAGAAATAAATTGTACAAATAATTTATGTAAATATATATGTTTAACGGAATTTTGTTTTTATGCTCCATCAGATATTTAATGTTTACGTGTGAGAATTGTTTTAACTTGTTGCATTAACTTAATTTATAAATTTTAATTTATATTTCTTTGCATTTGTTATAGCATACCATAATAGCTAAAAATAAATTTTATTTTGTTCATTTCTTTATTTTTGATAAATATCTTAAGATCTTACTAAGAAAATATTAAGGTCTACTAAATCAAATTATTATTATCATTTATTTATTTGTCAATGTGATATAAGTCACTAATTACAGTGATACACTAAGATTAATAAATTCAAACTTTTTAATGCGGAAAATACACATAAAATCATGACATGTTAAGTTCTGAAAAAAGTAAATAAATAAATAAATAAATAAAACGAAATATAAATAAATAAATGAAATAAAGTATAAATAAATAAAATATAAATATATAAATGAAATAAAGTATAAATAAATAGATAAAAATAAAAGAAGCAGAAGAAAATGAAAGCTGTTATTGTATTCTATTAGTGATAGCTGAAAACAAATTCTGTTTTGTTTAACATCAAATCAAAATCTTACTAAGAAAATATAGGTGTTACAGAGATCCTCTGGATCTTATTTATTTATTTATTTTTACCAATATGGTATACGCCACCAAGTTATAATTATACTCTAAGATTAATTAAATAAAGCTTTTCATAATCAATCTAATATTGCGTCTTTTGTTGTAGTTTTGCATTTCTTGCTCTCTGGTAACATTGTAAGTTAATAAATCTGACAATTTTTTTTTTCTCGTAAAAGAAAAAACATATGCAATCATACACATATTCATGCATGGACAGGGGTGGGGAATTTTTCAAAAATCTTACCAGCCAAGGATTTATTTCACCAGCTTGCAAAATGTAGCACACACACAGTTGAAAATAGTTATGACAAAATCGCACACGGAATTACTATTACTACAATACATTTTCGTAATTCTTTCTTTTCCTATAAAATTGAGAAATATATGCAACAGGGGTAAGCTTAATATAAGATAGAGCTTAGTACCATATTTACACGTAATAATTTGGAAAATTAAAATATCTATATTGAAAAAGTGTCTCTGATAATGTCTCTATTGCATATTTTCAAAAACTAAAAATGCACTCGACTTGCCAGAAAATCCACTCGCCACTGGCGAGCAAAATGATGTATTTCCCCATCCCTGTGCATGGATAAATGAAAACACATCAATGTATATACGTAGTATGTAGGAATATATGCATTCATACATGTCTGCATAAATCCTATGTATGTGTATGTTTTTAATGTAGTAAAAAAACGTACATAGTTTAGATATTATCTACTATCATCTGCTCTAATTTTCAGATCACTCATGCCTTTCAAATATATCACTAATGTAAACAATATATTAAAAAGAAAAAAAAAAGTATTATAGTTTCCAAATTCTAGGGATGACCAAAAAAGTATATGATTCAGTTACACAATTATTACTAATAAATTGTATTTAAATTATAATATTTTTCATATTATTTACATCAACTAACTGTTTGTAACTGAACAACTGAACTGATTATAATATAAGAAAAAGATATTATTAAAAATATTTAAATAATTATTAATTAATATGAATTATACATATTTAAATATTAATTACTTATCTAAATTTAATATCAATAATGATTATATATGTAAATAGTCATAATAATATAAGAAAAAAAGAAAATCTTTAATTATATTAGTGGAATATTAACAAAATTAAAGATTTTCTTTTTTTTTTTTACTTATATTTTTATCACTATTTAAGTATATATAACTATTAAAATTTAAATGTGTATAAATTAATATAAATAAATATTTTTTAAATAAAATTAATTAATATTTTTATGTTCTACCATTTTATAAATACAAATGAACCAGTAATTGTTCCATTGAATACTAATAAGTTAATAAAGATTTTTTATGTATGAACGGTATCACACTATAAAACATAAGAATTTTTTTAACTACAATAAATTAATTTTACTAATTTCATATCTACTTCTTACAACAGGGCGGGAAAAGAATTAACCTAAAAATATTTGATATTATTTCAAGAATTATTGCATTTTAAATTAGGTTCATCTATTTATTAAAAAATAGAATTTAATTTTTTAAATTATTTAAAGTTACTTAAAATAAAATTTTATGTATTAACAATTTAAATTAAATTTGACAAATTTTAATTAAAAATTAAATTTTAATTATGTAATTGGCAATAAAAAATAGCGCAATAGCATAACATAAAGATAATTTTTAATTTTATTTTTTTAAATATCGCATTTTAAATTACGTACATTTAGTTGTTAAAAGACAAAATATTTTTATTATTATTTTAATTTATTTTATGCATTAAAAGTTTAAATTAAATTTTATAACTTAATGGTAAATAAAATTTAAATTTAGTTGTCTAATTGACAATAAATATAAAAAAAACAATAATTGATTTTTATATGTTCATAAATATTCTTTATTAACAACTTAAAAAAAGACCAAAGTAACATTCTACTAGAGATAAAACAGCAGCAAGGACACAACTCACAACCTATCGATTACGAAGAAGCTGCTTTAACCACCACACTGAGCCGTTCACACAATGGTGTAACTTTGAACAAAGTGTCTCATGTGCCACAAAAATGTACACAAAACATCCGGAGCAGCAGTAATGCGTGAGAAGTTGCGCAGATCGGTTTTGGAAGGATTCTGAATCTGTGAGGCAAAAGGTGCTAATGGATAAATTGCTTTGGAAGACATATTAGACGAAGCTCTTTTTGATCACACATCACACACTCACCAGCGGCCAACCCCCCTTTTTTTTATTATACGACATTATGTACAGATGTCACAAAATTGAAAAGTGTAAAAACACAAATAAATTCTATCAAAAACATGATTGGATTTTATTTAGGAAAATATTTAATTTTAACAACTAAATAATGTAAAACAAATTGCACTTATAATTTGGGAAAGGGGATCTGTAAAACACATGTCGAAAAAATGTATCTAATAGTTACAGTATTGTATAACCCCTTTTGGATTCCAAGAAAGAAGCCACATGCTATTTTGAGAATGTGCGTTTCTTTTCACGAAAAAATCCCAATATGTTTATATATATGCGATGTGAAGCATATTTTCGTAGAATAACACCTGATGATCTGACGAAAAGAAATTTTGAAATGGTCGATTATTGCGATGAAGGACATTGGTCATTGGTACGTGTATATATTTAGAAAAAAAAGGAGAAACAAATGGCGATGGTAGCATAAACAGGCATGAAAGTAGGAATTCAGAAAAAAGGTGGAAAATTTTCTTCATCTATACAGCGGCGCCAAACTCGTATAATTTAAGTGTCATGTTAACAGCTACATATACAATCAAATTAAATGTAACTGCACATATTACTAGTTTTTATTTTAATAACTTAGAAAGTATTAAAACTACTTTTTACTTCAGACATACATCTAAAAAAAGGTATCCCAGAAATTATCCTAAAGTGTTGTATAAGTAGTACAAAATATTTTATTCCAAAAGACTTCCATTCACTTTGAATTTTTTTAGTCATAAAAAAAAAAAATTCTTGAAAACATTTTGAACATCTTTATTTACATTACTTTCAGATGCTTATATGATATAAGCTCATCTTTCATTTTATGTCTCTTTTTCACAGCAATTCAAGAACAAACTCCATGGATTTCAATAGACAAAATGTCAGATTACAAAATTTTTCCGCCCCCCCCCCCCCTCAAATATCCTTCTAAAATTTTCTTTGCATTTTTGCATTAATCCAGGTGTCCAAAATTGCTTTAAAAAAGGTGGAATTCCTCCTTTAGGAGGAACTCTTTCATGCCTGCATAAATTTGGCGCCCCCTCAATTTCCGCGCCCAAGGCGACCGTCCTCTTCATCCCCTGCTTCGCATTGTTCTGTAAATTCTACCCATCTTTTTCTATTAAAAAACATAACAAATTTAACAGTAAATAATATTTCAAGGTGAAATTCTTAATTTTCCTCTTGATAAAAATGCCAGCGGAACATCCATGCATATCTAAATTAAGTTTGAATTCCTTGTTGAGGTTCTACACGTAATGTGCTAATATGATTTTTCTACTTTGATGTTTTTGAAAAAACAAAGTACAGAAACAAAATGGATGTAAAAAGGGACTTAATCCAGTGTCAGAAGTTTCACTAACTAAAATTTACTCTTTTGATTATAATTAAAGGTATTTTTATTTAATTTTGTAGTTTGTGTTTTACTTTAATTATGCCATTCCCACACATTTCGATTATTATTACTTGTTTTTGTTGATAGTGTAGGCTTCGTACTCAGTTTAAAATTTTCCTTTTTCGTATGATGCGATGGCCGATAACTTAAACAGGTAATACAATTTTCATACTGATATACATCCTTATAACAGATGGGACTCGATTTTTTTTTATGTAAAGATGTGTTGCATACCTATAAAGTTTGGGAATTGCTACTCTGTATAACGGATATTTGGCAGGAAGTTACATGAAAAAAAAAAAAAAAAATCAATACAATACGCTTTGGTTTTCAAAATAAATTACTAATGTATTTATTTCACACATTTTAATTTAGTGCATTAGAGCGACAGTTTCCCCCAGGTTTAAAAAAGGGCAGGGCGCTACTGTTTTGAAAAGGGCAGTTTTTACGTTTTTCAGGGCAGTTTTTACGTTTTTCAGGGCGCTTTTTACATTTTTCAGGGCACTTTTTCATTTTGAAGGGCACTTTTATTGAGTTGAATCTAGAATCTAGCGGTTCAAAAAGTCGTGAAAAAACAGAAATTTCATGAAAAATAGACAAAAAGGAAAAAAAAAAAATTGTTAAAAGACCGCTAAAAAACAGCAAATATTCTTAAAAGATCACGAAAAAACGGCCAATTTTGTTAAAAGATCGCAAAAAACAGCAGATTTTTTTACAAGATCGCAAAAAACAGCAGATTTTGTTACAAGATCGCAAATAACGGCATATTTTGCTAAAAAATCGCCAAAAAACAACAAGTCTCGTGAAAATATCGGGAAAAAACGGAACTTTTCACAGCATTTTCCGTTTTTATTGCGATATTTGGACGAAATGTGCTATTTTTTCCGCAAATCTTTTGACCATAATCTGCCGTTTTATCGCGATTTTTTGAAGAAATTTATCGTTTTTCCACGATCTTTTGAAAAAATCTGCCGTTTTGTGAAATTTTGTGACAAAATTAGCCATTTTTTTTCGAATCTTGCCGGGAATTAGTCGTTATTTCGCGATTTTTAACGAAATTTGCCGGGTTTTTTAAACGATTTTTTGACGAAATTATCCGTCCCACGATACGCATATGAGGCTATTTTTTTGCTTTCCGTCGCCGATTATTTGCGTAATTTACGCGCTATACCTCGATCGGATCATCGCTAGAGGGCTGCTTTTTTTTCAAATGTGGGGCAAGAAGGGCGCTATTTTTTTTCAATAAATGACAAGAGGGGCGCTAGTTTTTGGATGAGGGCAAGAGGGGATCTATTTTTTAAACTAAAGAGAAGGAGGGGCAGAGCGCCCCCCTGAAACCCTCTGGGGGAAGCTCTGGAATGATATAGCTGTACTTCACTATCCTTCCTATAGATGGCGACAGCATTGAACGATAACATGTACAGATTCAAGAGCTGCGAAACCGAGTTGCAATATAACCCCTCAAGGGCTAGTCTATATTTACTAAATATACTTAATATTTAGTAAAGTACTCTGCGCGAATTTTTTGCTTTCCATTAAAATGGAAACAAAGAATGCACAAGCTCCGCCCTTCCAGAATGTTCTAGTGTCGTGATCATCACTAACCCTTG
Organism: Maratus speculifer; assembly: GCA_964019185.1. NCBI lineage: Eukaryota > Metazoa > Arthropoda > Arachnida > Araneae > Salticidae > Maratus > Maratus speculifer. The sequence continues at coordinate 346,946,395 of OZ025296.1, forward strand.
CATTCATCTTTAATTTTGGAGAAAATGGCATACACAAACATGCATTTTACACGCAAAAGAATTCGGTTTCAGGACCGACTATAATACATTTCATCGCATGAAAAAAAGGCAATTTCTTAATAATATACAATTAGAATTGGAAAGTGTTTCATAAAATATGCTAGTCGTTCTTTTTCTTACATCTGTTGTACTTAGTCTTGAAGGCAATGTGACAATAATAATACATGAATTGAGAACGGTGTTCAAATTTCAATGTCTCCAAAGTATACTTTATTTATTAATTAATTTATTTTTTAGTAAAAAATCAAGAAGTACCAAAATTTTACATTGAATCTAAAATTTTTCAAAGAGTGGCATGGAAAGTTCACAAAAAGTAAAATAATAAATTAAAAGTTAACCAATTATTTGATATTATGGTGTCATTTATTGGATGTAGGACTGCCACATGACTATTTCTTTTAATACTAATTGGCACTACTTTCTTAAAACAGAAATTCTTAAGACATACTTTGACTGCATTTGTGAGAGAAATAAACTTCGAAACGTAGATTAAAAAATAAATAAATAAATAAATAAAAATACTGATGCAAACAGAATATAATAAAGAATACTGCCCAGTTAAACTGATGGCATTGAGCTCACAGGCTACAAATACTAATTGTACATTAAAGCCTTATATTTTCAAGGGTTAATTCCGTTCGAAAAAAAATTAAGAAGGGGAAACAGCTCTCCCCTTTCCTCTTTTTTTATACTTAATTATTGAACCTCCTATACTATCAAAGACATGCTTTATCATATAAAAAATCTATATCCAAAATTCAGAGCAAATTAGATAATTCTTAATAAAAACCCATTTAGCATTTATATAATTTAAAAGGAGTTATCCCCCTCTTTTATACTTAACCATTAAACTATTCAGAGATTTGAACGAAATCTGAAAATTCTCTTTGAAAAACCCATTTATATCAACTAACGGAGGGGGGGGGGGGCATTAGAACCCCTGTTCCCCCTATTTATACTTATTCAATGAACACCTAATAACAGTCACGGAATCGCCTCATCAGAATGATCCTAATCTAAATTTTGAACGAAAACTTAATTCTGCCTGAAAATCCCATTTATATCAACTAACGGGGGGGGGCATTAGAGCCCCTGTTCCCCCTATTTATGCTTATTCAATGAACACCTAATAACCAGGGATGCCACTCAGAAAATAGCAAAAAAGAGGAAATTATGCGTAAAGTAAAATTTACGACATTTTTCACAACTTTATGTGTAAATTTTGAAAATTATATTATTTATAATAAACTAAATAAAAAATTACAACTTTTCTTTTGCTGTAAACTTTTAATTTATAAGAGTAAGTTAAAATGATTTTTCTTTAGTTCACATTATTTTACATCAATTAAGGTAACCCAGCAACAGGTTCAGTGAAGAATTTTATGTATTGCATCATTTTAAACCAATTCAAGTAACCCAGCAATAAATTCAATGATTATTTCGCGAGTGAATAGGAAAATTTTGCAGTTTTTTTTTTAATTTGACGAAAATAACTTTTATTTCATGATCGTTTGACGAAAATCGCCGTTTTATTTAGCGATCGTTTGACGAAAATCGCCGTTTCACATCATGATCGTTTGATGAAAATCCTCGTTCCACATCGTGATCTTTTGACAAAAATAGTCGTTTCACATTGCGATCGTTTCAGAAAAATCCCCGCTTCGTTTCGCGATCGTTTGACGAAAATCGCCGTTTAATATCGCGATCGTTTGACGAAAATCGTCGTTTTACATTGCGATTGTTTGACGAAAATCGCCGCTTTATTTAGCGATCGTTTGACGGAAATAGACGTTTCACATCATGATCGCTTGACGAAAATCGTCGTTTTACATCGCGATTGTTTGACGAAAATCGCCGTTTTATTTAGCGATCGTTTGACGAAAATAGACGTTTCACATCATGATCGCTTGACGAAAATCATCGTTCCACATCGCGATCGTTTGACGAAAATCGCCGTTTCACATCATGATCGTTTGACAAAAATCATCGTTTCACATTGCGATCCTTTGACAAAAATCACCGTTTCGTTTCGCGATCGTTTGACGAAAATCACCGTTTCGTTTCGCGATCGTTTGACGAAAATGGCCGTTTTATTTAGCGATCGTTAGACAAAAATCACCGTTTCACATTGCGATCGTTTGAAGAAAACCACCGTTTCGTTTCGCGATCGTTTGATGAAAATTGCTGCTTTATATCGCGACCGTTTGATGAAAATTGCTGCTTTATATCGCGACTGTTTGATGAAAATAGCCGTTTTTTTCGATCTTTTAACGAAAATCGATGTTATATTTCGCGATCGTTTGATGGAAAAGACTGTTTTATTTCGCGATCGTTCGACGAAAATCGTTATTTTATCTCGTGAACGCTTAACGAAAATCGCGAATTCTTAAAAATTAAAAAAAGCGGAAATCCGCCAAAAGGCGGAAAAGTGGCATCCCTGAATAACAGTCACGGAATCGCCTCATCAGAATGATCCTAATCTAAATTTTGAATGAAAACTTAATTCTGCATGAAAATCCCATTTATATCAACTAACGGGGGGCATGAGCCCCCCGTTCCCCCTCTTATACATATCGAATGAACTCCAAAAACTAATCAGGGAAGCGCCTTGTCAGGATATACCTACATACAAAATTTCAAGTGGATCGGATATTTTTATCATGAGTTATCGCGTTACGCACGAACGCACATACATACAGAACGGACGGGCACATAAGCTCTCAGGCTATGATAGCCTGTGAGCTAAAAATGATCGCCGGTAGCAATCCTTAGGATACTGAAACTGCATTTTTATGATGGTAGAGTAACAAGTAAAGCAGTAAATAATTTTGTAAGTTGAAAAAAAATAATAATAGCTTAAAAAATATCAACTGTCAGTTTCCTTTATAACATTCATGCCCTTCTGAAATAGAACCCGTAAGGCAAGGTGACTTCACTGCGATGTCATTGTAAAGTCACACTGTGACTTTGTGACCATCAATCATCGATGTGACATCATGTGACATAGATGTGAAGTCACAGTGACTAAAATGTTAAGTCGTTATGGCCGTTTTAGAGCTCGTTTGTGACGTCACATTGTGACCACTTTGTAAAGTCACGGTGTTACAAATTTGTGAAAAATGTGTCATTTGTGACTACCTTCACATTGACATCGAGACGAAACTGTGACAAAAGCGACGTTGTGAAAAAAGTGTTTTTAAAAGTAAATAACATATTTTAAAGAATGTTTGTAATTTTTTAAAGATTTTTAAGAAAGTCACATCTCAGTCACAATGTGGTGTCACTGAATGGTGGCATTTTGGTCACAATGTGATGTGACCACAATGACTCACAGTGACGTCACTGTCCCATGCATGCTATGAGGAAATTGATTATTTTTAGTTTTATTCGAAAGAAATTCTGCATTTCAATCTCTACAGAAATTTCGTTTTCAATTGTTTTAAAATAAACCAACTGAGGCCAGAAAATTTTAAATATTACTTTTAATTTATTTTATTGCTACCTTCATACCAACACACAATTCTTTAGCTCAAAATTTTAACAGACATTGGACTCCGTTGCTCGCGATTCAATGTCATGTGATCAGTAGTGAGGGGGCGGTGTCACCCTCTGAGGGGCAACATCGTTACAACCTTTAATTGTAAATAAAGTACGAGTTAAGTTAGTAAAGTTAGTTTTATTTTCTTTAAGAATGCGAAATTTTATACAGAAAGGTGTATCTAAATAAGACATGCACCAGGGAATAAAAACCTACATATCTAACGAGTAGGTACCAAAAAAGAAAAAGAATTTTTTTCTAGATATAGACACCACATTGACTTATGCGAACTATGGTTTGAAAGATGAGTCACTCCTGCGGTTCTTTTATGCAGTTGGACAAAAGGTAAATAAGGAATTGTTCAGTCATTTGTCATAACGTAGAATTGTGATTGAAAAAATATGACGGTTCGGAAGGGGGTGTGACACCATTTACACCCGCCCCGGGCGTCACACATCCTAGCTACGCCACTGCATGTGATTAAATTAAAGTATACTTTAGCTTGTCCCAGGTGTTACTTTAATATGAGTCTGTAGGGATGGGTTCTTTGGAAAAGTGGCTCACTATGTAACGGCTTAGTCCATTAATATAGTAGGTGGGGAAAGGGGATGGAAAAAACCGGAGAATTTTGTTCTTTCCTCTCACGTGCGATATCTCTCCGCTATTGTTTGAGGAGCGTTAATTACACAATGCTTATTATTAACAAAAAACTATTAAAATGAACATTGATTCTTTTACTGAAAATAAAAATTGTTTGATACATCTACATTGCTTTGCGTTATCAGCATATAATTTATATTTTTTAAATTCTAAGTTTTGCATATTTTTAGGTTAATGTCAGTTTGCTGTAAAATTTGCATAGAACACATAAATACAGTCTATTTTTTAACAGTTTTATGCAAAAACTGCGTTTTTCGTCATTTATCATTTTTATACAGATATTGACACTTTTGCTGTTTAATTTTTATTTTTCTTTCTTTCTTCCTTTCTTTTTAATCAAAATAGGTTCAAAAGTTGTACATTTATTTTATTACAAATCTACATATATTTTAGAGTAAGAATATGTGAAATTTGTTTCTAACAGAGTTTTTTTTAAATGTAGAATTAAGTCATAAAAAAAGGTAGTCACAAAATTAAATTTGAAGAATAATCATAAAAAGGTGAAATTCTAAAAATTAATTACGATTAAATCGCGGGTTGCGCAAATTTCGTCACGTTTACTTTATGTGTGGAAAATGCGGGGTACACAGCAAGAGGGCTAAAATAACAAATTTTATGATAAAAAAAATATTTATTTTTAGATATTTTACATATTATTACAAAGTACGTTTTCACCCTTAGTGGATTTATTACATTTTGTAAAAAAATATTATCGTAATTTCTGGCATATAATCCGCGGAAAAAACAATTCTGTTTGGAATAAAAAAATTTATTTAATAATTGAAGCCAAATACTAACCGCGATTTAAAAAGTTTAATTTTTTTTTTTTTTAAATTACTTGGATATGCCAATCTTAAAACTTTTTTCTATCTCAGACGGGCATTTTGACTTTTCAAATATTAGTTACACATATTAATACTTTAACATTATTAATTCAATATCATCAAATAATACCATCAAGTATGATTTTATCATTTTAAATTTCTGCTTCAGTGAATTAAATGGAGTAAAAACGATTTCATGTAGATCACGATATATATTACAATCAATAGTTTTCCCTTATTCTATTATCGTCAACTGTTTAGTGATAGCCAATTTAGAAAGACGCAAAAATCCCTTTCTGCACGAGTCGATAGACAATAGAAAAATAGGCAGATGTTATTCAAATTCAAAGTGGATGTGCTTGCCATACCCAAAAATAATCACGCACAAAAAATCTACTTCCGTTTTATGCAAAACTTCATACACTTTTTTATTTTACAATAATGAAAATGACGCAGACATTGCGATTATAGTGACCCCTTGCGGCAGGTTTTTTCCAATTGAGGGAGGGCTAACTGATAACAGCTAATCACTTCACAAAACCAGTTGGATGTGCCAATGCCAGAACTTTCTTCTATCTCATATGTACATTTTAATATTCCAAAATTTAGTCACACATGTTAATGCCGTTAATATTATTAATTCAATACTATACAAACTTTGATTTTCGTCTTAAATTTCTACTTCAGTTAATTAATTGGAATAAAAACGAGTTTCCGTCTCTACACGAGCCGATGAAAAATAGAACGATAGGCAGACTTTTTTCAAATTCAGGAAGGATCTACTCGGTCATACCCCAAAATAATCATACACAAAAAATTTAGTTTAATTCTAAGCATTTCTTCAAACACTTTTTGATGGTAAAATAATAAAAAGTGCACAAAAATCGCAATTGCAGTGCCTCCTTTCGGTGGATTTTTTTCAAATTCAGGAAAAGTTTGCTGATGATAGCCAAACTTATAGAAAAAATTTGGTTTGATTCCATGCATATCTTCATACACTTTTAAGTGGTACAATATTGAAAATGGCACAAAAATCCCAATTGTAGCGCCTCCTTTCGGCAGATTTTTTTTTTTTTTTAATTCAGGGAGGACCAACCATCTATAGCCAAACACTTACGCAAAAAATTTGGTTCGATTCTATGCATTATTTCATACACTTTTAAGGGTACAATATTGAAAATGCCACAAAAATCGTCATTGCAATGCCCCCTTCTGCCGCAATATTTCAAAATTGAAGGCGAATCTGCTTGCCGCAGCCAAAAGCCTTCACAAAAATTTTTGTTCAATTCTATGTATATTTTCTTACACTTTTCATTGGTAGAATGACGACATACAAACACACATGGGCAGACATGTTTTTCAGAATCTCTGACTTCTAAAACTGGAAGTCGAAAAAAAATTCAATTGCAATACTTTCTTCTATAGAAGTAAAAATGGCTGAGATATAGAAGTTTATCTACCTAAGGAGGATGGCATTTTGAAACAATTTGATTTTCGTTTACTGTAACTCTGATGTACAATATAGTCTTTTACAATGAATATCTGAAGTAGTTTAAACTTTTACACCAGTTTTTTTTACAGGAGTATATACAGTCCAAATGGGAAGAATTGTGAATTTTTCTTCATGCTTTGTATTTTCTTGAATTTTTAGCACGAATAAAATACCTTATAACTGAATCATGAAAGAGATTTTGGCCTGTTTGACGCTTCAATGTGAATAAAATTTATGTTGTACTACATAAAGTATTATTTCATCTTAATATGTTTTATCTTAACACCTATTTATTCTATAATTTACAATAATGCTCCAAATCTAAACTTTATTCTACGAAACTTTTTAAAGTAAAATTTTATTTATTCTAAAAACAAAGCAATTTCATTGCCATTCACACAAAAGAAATTACAATCTACGCAATAATCCTCTTGCAGTTCACCCCTTCCGCTAGGGGGCTTGTGATCTTGATTGATATGACCCCGCCTTTAATTTTGAGGACACCTCTTCCATTTATCTTATGACGCTTACTTATACATCTTTGATGCAGCTCCAAAAGCATTTTTAAATCAAAAATAGCAGAAAAATATTCTGAAAGCTGAAATAAAATTTGAAAGTTGGAAATTGAGTTATATAGGAGTTAGTAAAAAAATAATAGTATTGATAATAATAATCTGCAAACACGCAAGTCTTTTATGCAATTACATATGGGCCTAGAGATAGATAGGTTGGAGAGAGAGATAAAGCAGCAGACAATGGCCATTTCCCTGCGATTGGCAAAAACAAGTTGGAAATTGCAGGTGAAGGCAAATGAGGTGCGTTTGTACGATAGCAGAGTTTAAAAAAATTCAGATCTTGCTGTTATAGTAGACAGTACTTCGGATATAGTATAGTGGTCGAAATCTTTTTTCTGTTCCTGTAAATATGTAGGAAGTAACTTGTATTACACCTCAGCAACATGTATCAATTTCATAAAATGTGAAATAGTTTATTAGAATTAAAACACGCCCCAAACAATGTCTCCCGGTATAGCATTATACAGTGGAATACTTTTGTGTGTCCCTTTAATGTAATAATAAATATTCTATGAATCACAAATCATACAGAATGTGCATTTTAGTATATATATATATTTGAAGACATTTTGAAGTACAAAAAAGGGAAAATGGATTATTTTTTCGTCAAATTAACTTTTCCAAAATAAATTAAAACAAACAAACCTGAAAAAATAAATAAATCAGTAAATTAAAGACTATGTTCATCACATTAATACTCAGAAAATAGGAGTACTTTTGTGTTACATGGCTGCAAGAACTTCATTCAAGCCAAGACTGAAAACTTTTCAGAGTATTAGGAATAATCAAATAGGAAAGGTCTAGAAGAATTCTATGTCTTGTATTATGGCTAAAAAATTGATATTTTACATCAAAGGAAAGTAATTTAGGGATTTACACAATTCTAAAATGAAATAAAAGCTCATGAGGAAATTACTTTCATTTGCGCTGACTGAAGATGTTCTGGAAGGAACGAAAACGTTATTAGCTTTAACTTTCATAATGTATAGATATTTTTGTTTACTACATTTTTATTGTGATAGTGACAATGTATTTTATGATATATAAAATTATCTTCTGTTTTTTAAAGATCTAAAACTAATGCCTGGAATTGGTATTTTTAATAAAGAAAATTGGCCTTTGCTTAACCATTTTGAAAGTTATCTAAATTTTTATTATTTTAGTTTATTACTTATTTTAAGAATTCAATTATACTGTAAGCCTTCATTATAGTTTTGATTGCACTTAATTACATTCAAATGACTGCTTAAAAAATGTAAACAAAGAAATGAACAGAAATCTGTAAAACCTCCAGTCCTAAGCTGTGCGGATTTAAAGGAGATACTATACTGCAAAATGTTATTTAACACCTGTAATAACATGTACAATGAATCAGAAGCTATTTGAAAATGCAAAATAAAAAATGGACACCAAAGCAATGAATAAAAAGAGTCAAAATGAAAAATAAAATTTGACTTTAATGTAGCGTATATTTTACAGATATAGTATAGGTGGCAACAACTCTTGTCTCGCCTGCAGAATGATTATCACATAAAAACAATGATGTGTAGCGGAGTTTGGAGGAAGGAAAAAAATTGTACTAACAGAAGAATTAAAAAGTATATAAAGCACCATACATTGTCCTTTTTCTTTGTGTGTGTGTTTTTATATTAACCCGTCAGCGGATGCAAGTCCACTTTCACTTTTTCGTTGCTGCTCAGCATTCCCACCGTCGGATAGAACCCTCCCTTCGGTATGCAGACATCTTTCTGGCCAACCGTCTTTCGGTTGCGAGTGAAGAACACCTGAGGAATCGCGACAGTTATTAGTATAGATTTCATTTATGTGTTTATAAAATTTTACTCATAAATAGTGCATCGAAAACATTAAATTTGTCAATAAAGGCACTTAAAAAAAAAAAAAAAAAAAAAAGAATATACCTATAATGATATGCCTTAACAAAATTATACTTAAAACTAACAAAATTAAAGATCCTCATGATAAGAATGTTCTGTAATTTTTTCAGATTTTTCAGAGTATGCCTGTATGGAGACCTTCCTTGTCAGTTAATCTTTTAAATTTAGAAATCAAATCAGGCATAATATTCTATTAAATTTTAGCAGAAGCATAAAAGAGTAAAACTTTTTGGCTACATGATTACCTGCACGATGGCTCCAGTCTCTGTGTTCTCTTTCTCTTGAAACCACTCCTCTTCGTCTGATTCACTCACAGACCCTGAGAAATCTTCGTCAAAGTTGGGGGAGGAGATTTCATGGATCACATCACCGTCGGAAAAAGAAACGTAATCTCGAGGGAAAATGATACCACAACCCATTTTGTCCCCTGAAAGCAACAAATGTACAATAACAGAAACTCTCAAAAAACTTCCCTTTTTCTATATATAAATCCAGATTTAGAAAAACAAATCCTAGTGGATCATAAGAGAAAAGTGTCATAATCTAAAAATTTTAACATTTTGAAGTTGAAAATTATTTGTATTAACCCCTGAAGCATCCTAATAATTGAAGTAATAAAACTTTACAAAAAATCACCGTAAAATCAAAACTATAAATTGAATGCTTTTCAAGCTGGTAATTATAACAGTTCATCATCAGCAGATGTAAACACGTGTTCATAAGGAAACAAGGTTACAAATGACATGCATATTATTATGATTTTATGTCGATTTTTTACAAAGTTTTATTACCTTAACTATGAATTATCAGCAGTTTTTGATGCTGTTTCCTGCCCCCTCCCCAACCCCTAACCATGTTTTTCTGGTACTTAATTCTTGAATTCAAAGGCTTATTTAGCACAAAATTGATATTAGTGCTCACTTTTTGAAGTACACAAGATAAATAAATATGCAAATTTATCCAATACAAATCCTTATAAAAATAAAATTTCGTATCTGTTATTTTATGAATCATTAAAAAGACATAGAAAATTCTGCAGAATGCTTGAGGTTTAGGTTTATTTTTGTCGTCCGATTATCTACACTAACGGGATATAGGACCAGGGGGGGGGGGGGGCTTCGTGGGGGTCTTTCTAAGGGAACCTAACCCGTATTTACGCAAGGTTCGAAGAAAACTACGAAAACTACGAACGGTTAGGCCGACAGCCGCGATTGGGTTTGAACCCAGCACCTGCCGTCTACCAGTTGAGAGGTCTGTGAACCTCTTGGCCACTGGTGGGGCCCCGCAGAATGCTTAAAGAGTTAGAAGAAAAAAATAAAACCTGTGGGTGCAATAATATATTGTAATTCACACTTACAATCTGTTATTGCACCCACAACTCACATTAAATAAATTTTATCAATCTTAACTCAGTGTATGTAAATTTTATAAATCCATTTATGAAACATAGAAACCATTATTAAAAGATTGAAAAATATAAACTAAGACAGACTTGAATACATTTTTTAAAAATAAATAAAATTTATGTAAAAAAAAAAAAAAAAAAAAAAAACATTTAAAGATACAAGAGTAAACATTTGATCAAGCTACTCGCAATGCCTCATCAGTACAAATGATGATTCATTGCAAAACAAATCAAGACAGTTACAGTTAGTTATTATTTTTTAGAAAAAAGATAATATTCATTTGGGACAACACAAGCATGATTCAGAGTTGGTGATCGTAAACAAGTGAACCGACCTTCAAGGAGTCATCTGCCATGATAACAGCTACAGCCCAATTGTCACGTTTTGTCGGAAGAGAGCGATCACACCCTTGTGATATCAGCCTCACCCCCACAAATGGTGGAATGCAAGAATGGACTGTCTTACAGAAAAATGAGAGCGGAGAGAGAGTTTTGGAGTCGTCCTAAATGGTCGTGTTTCTGACCAGCGGAGGATTTTTTTTTTTTTTTTTTTTACCTTTTTTCTCTCTCAATATAATGGCCGATAGCTCAGGCCTAACTACTATTCTAAATATGTAAATATTTTGTTTAATGTTAATTAAATATTTTGTTTCTGTGACAGGCATGCATTATTATTTGTTTCACTCATCATTATAATATTGGGAATCAATGCACAGGATTCAACGGCCTGTGACACCTATTTTAAGATACCAGTGTTCACAAACTGTCGGATGTGGTTCGTTTGAACGCAATGTTGGACAATTTTAGAATTTAAATTACCGCTTTTTACAAAACTGATATGTTCCTGCAGGTCAACATATTTTAGAGTTTTATTTTTTGTATATAAACTTTATTTATTTTTAAAAAATGTATTTAAGTCTGTCTTAGTTGATATTACTCAATCTTTTAGTAGTTTTTTTTTTTTTTTTTTTTAATCCAGACATTAAATGTATGTGTATTGCAGATGGAAACCATTCTCAATCCTTTTAAAAGGAGCAGCATGGACTTAACAAAAGGACATCTTTTGTTGAGTAATAGAACACTCCACTAGAAAGTGACTTCGCTGGAATTCTGGATTTTTAGCAACTAGTTACTTCTTAAAAACTGGGTCCTTTTAAAAAAATTAGATTTGATGCATTGAATTTAAAATATGTCTCTCATTTGTGATAAGGACAGTCAACTCAATGTTTATCTTCACTCACATTAAATCTACGGGTGCAGTACACATTTTTAGATCCAAGAAATTATTTTTTAACCTTTTTTTTTGGTACCTTTTTTCTGTTTATTTTTTTCTTTTGTGAGTTTTTTTCACCCTCAGTTGTCAAATTAAGGGAATTGCATTTCTAATATATTAGTTAAAAATTATATTACGTTACATTATATTTTATTACATATATTTATTATATTGCGTTACACATTATTATACTATTTTGTAAATTATATTTATCATATTTTATTACATTATACAGTACTTAAAAAATCAAAATCTTACTTGCAGTTTCTCATCTTTTAACCCTTTAGTGGGTGATGTCCACAAAAAAAGGGGACTTAATTTTAAGAGTACTGGTATTAAGAATATTTAATAACAATTTTCCTTTCATGCTGTACATGAAAATAAACAAGTTTTGTGTTTCCAATATATTCATTTATAAATTCTGGTGTCAGTTCATCATTTTATAAAGAGAATTATGTCGAGACAGGAAGGGTTAACGAATAAAATAAATTTAGCATGTATTTTATAAATATTCTTAATAAAAAGAAATTTAATTTTTTTAAAGGGTAAAAAAAGACATTTTTTAAAGTAGAATATTAAAATAAAAAATTGAAATGGTAATTTATTTTGAAAAATTTTCTTCTGAAATTATTTCAACTTTAAATCAAAAAATATGTTTTTAAACATAATTCTAAAAATTTCAAAGACAGGTATTGGCATAGGGACCCGAACAAGCACCCTTGGTAACAAAAAATTACAATGTAATTTTTTTTTTTTTTTTTTTTTTTTTTTTTTTTGTGCTTTGGGTGAGAACTCTCATAGATATTTACGACTACAGGCATGAAAGTGTGAAATAAAATATAAGATGGAAAACAATATTTATCTATTACAAAGGCAACACATTCTTATAACTTAGGCACATTTTGACAGACATTTAAAAGGAAAAATAACTGTATACATGATTGTTATTTTCTTTTTGTAGCATAAAAAATAGCAATGAATAAATTAACAATACATATGCATAGATTCAAAAATTAAAATGGAAGACAATTTGTCAGGTATGTGAATATTACATGATGAAATGAAAGTATGCAACATGTACTGATTTATTTTTTAAAACAGATGTTGAAAAAAGATATCAAAATTGGGATTATTGGGAGGAATGGGGGAGGGGGGAGAGAAGGAGAATATTGAGAATTTATAAAATTTTATAGGATTTATACAATTTGCAAAATGTAATCAGTTAAAATTGAATTTTTTTGGTTTTGATATTTTTTTCCGTAGAAGAAAAGCAAAACAGTTTCCATTAAAGGAAATAATTTTTCATAAAATAACTATATTTAGATATGAAAGAAATATGAACATGATTTATTAAATTTAAGTGCATGAAAATTAAAGAACACATTAACAGTATAAAGTTAGCAAAATATTCAATTAAAAGATATAAAAACAAAAAACTTAAGAAATTTCCTGAAAGAAATAGGACAAATTGAAAACATCAGAAAATAAATGTTGACACTTTTTAAAAAAAGGAAAAATTCACATATATAAGGGGAGGGGCTTATATTCTGGAGGGAGCTTTCTTTTGGTATTTTACAATATTTTATATTTAAAAGACAGTACCAATTGACTATTTATGAATGACTATCTTCAGCATTGTTTTATATAAATATCAAATAATTTGTTTATCATTAATAATACTAAATGTCAATATAAAGAAATTGATTGTGTGTTTGACAAAGGTCTGCACAGGCTGGAATTTCCAGGTCTGAGTATGAACAAAAGTCAATGAAAGAAGGACCAGTCAAAGGAAAAAATCAATTTCTTTACTCAATTTCTACAAAAAATTACAATTTTTTATAATGCAGTTGACATTTTTTTTTAAAAAGCACTGCATACATCTTTATGGGATAAATTCACTGTATATTTTTTAATTAAGATGTGTTTACAAGGCAGAAAATACAAAATAGCAACATTAATGATTACTTAGAGTCTTTACTTAGAGATGTTTCAACATTCAAATAAAGATGATGTATTTTTAGTATATAAAAAATAAGAGGATTAAATTTTTTTTAAGTTGTATAGTAAAAAGTACACTTGTGAAAATATTTCCCTGTCATTTATTAAGGGTTTCTCAAATGCAAAGGAGCTACTTTTTGACATATTTTTAAATTCTTTTCAGAAACACATAAGATTGGCAGGTGCTCTTATTCAGAAATGGCATTATCCATTTCTTGATAAGGGCAATAATCTTTGATATTAAGAAAATGCTGTCAAAGTTAGCTTTTTGAAAGTAATATCAGGAACAAAAGGAAAAAATCTGCAGTCATATGATAAAAATCTTTATATATCGTATCCATAATAAATAGTTTAGTTATCAAAAATGGAAATGCTGTTTGGTTATAAATTCATTCACAATTAAGAATTACAGTTAAAAATTAGTTAGCAAATGTGCCAGAAAGTTTTGCACCATTGAGCAGAGAATTTGTGAACCATGTTATAGCATATTTCTAAAGATTCCGTTAAGAGAAGTTCATTTTTGCTATTAATAATTTTACAAAACATATTGCCTGCTTTACATAACCTGAGAACAATTAAGTCCAGTTTTGACCTGGCTCAACTATGTAGAAAAAAAAAAAAAATCTCATTATGATTTAAGCACACTGAAAAATTGAGCTGGGTCTCAACCACCATGTAACTATCCAATGCTGATCTCTACGTTGGACATATTACATCTCAGTACTGACATTGTCATATTAGCATTGACTTGTGAAGCAGATTTACACTTATTCTCCTGAAAGTCATATTCCTTGAAATGATTCATATTTTATCGGCAGGCTTATTCCAGGCATGAGATTGCAAAAAGTTAAAAAAAAAGAGGAAAAGCGCGTGAGCCAGAAAATGAGAAATTATTTTAAAATAGCGCGCGATAAAGGCAATTAAGAAAGTTATTTTATTTGCCATAATAAAAAAAAGTGAATCAATTTGTGCAAATACTACTCTAAGTAATTCTGAAATGAAAGTTTATATTTTCACTGAAAAAATCATTCAACAAACATAGTAAGCTAATGTTTAATTTGCCAACTGCAAAAAAAGTTTGTACTTCTAATGCAATGTTTTGCACAGCAATCTTAGCTAGTCATCCAATTCCAATTTTAACATATTTTTACTTAATATCATTTAAACATGGGAAGTTAAATTTGCAAATCATCTGGAAAACATTAAAATTGCAGCTAATTTTTTGCGATTCTTTGATGAAATTTCAATTTTTCTGCAATCTTTTGACAGAATGTTTTTTTTCTGCGTTTCTTTTACAAAATTTATGTTTTTCTTGCGATTTTTGGACGAAATACGCGTTTTTCTCGCGATCTTTGGACGAAATACGCGTTTTTTTTCGCGATCTTTGGACGAAATACGCGTTTTTTTCCGCGATCTTTGGACGAAAAACGCGTTTTTTTTTTTTTTTGCGATTTTTGGACGAAAAACGCGTTTTTTTCCGCGATCTTTGGACGAAAAGCGTGTTTTTTTTTTTTTTTGCGATCTTCGGACGAAAAACACGTTTTTCTCTCGATCTTCGGACGAACAACGCGTTTTTCTCTCGATCTTTGGAGGAAAATCTCATTTTTCTTGCGATCTTTCAACGAAAATTTCGTTTTTCTTGGGATCTTTTGACGAAAATCGCGATCGTACGGCGAAAATAGTTTTTTTTTCACGATCCATTGACAAAAATAGTGTTTTTTCAAGATCTTTTGATGAAATTAGTATTTTTCGCGATTTTTTGAGACACAAATAGCATTTGTTTTCGCGTCTTTTTTAACGAAAATCGTACTTTTTTCACGCGATCTTTTGATGAAATTTGTGTTTTTCCGCGATCCTTTGCCGATAAAAAAAAACGGAAAAGCGGAAAATGACAAAAAAGAGGAAAATCGCGGATCCGCGGAAGAATCTCATGCCTGTTATTCAATATTTTTTGTGAGCTCGGGCAAGCCTGCTGAATATTTTTTTTTTTTTTAATTCTACCAAACTTGACCATTTTAAATTTCGACTTAATTTTTTTCGGCCGGGCCCGTACAGACCTCATGTTTGATCCATGGATCATTATTATAACAACCAGATCAGGTTTTAAAATGTAAAAGGAAGATTACTAAATGTTTTTGAAAATGCTGCTTTACTTTACCAATTGTAAATTCACAATTTTTAGCACTTTCCAACGTAGTTGAAAAGTGCTTATGCTTCGGTTTGTCTGTCCATCTGTTCACGCTCTAATTCCCATCAATAGACTTGGATTTTCATGCAATTGATAAAGCTTATTTAGGGTCACCAAAGCATGTTTGGTATTATTGCATATGAAGTATATAGGATTAATAGCTTATTTACAGGGACACTCAAAAGAATTCCATTACATTATGGTATAAGGAAAAAATAGCTTTCAGGATTTTTTAATGACATTATGATATTTAAAATGTATTGAACAGATATAAATATATTTTCAACTGAAATATATGTATTTCTTAAATAAATTCAATTTTGGAATACATGTTGTAAATAAATGCATATCTCTATATCATATGTAGGACTGCTAAAAAAATTTGCAAAATTTTCTGATTGCAGATAGGAACAGCTGGAATTTTATTTTGAAATGCGTTATACAGGGTTATTAAAAAAAGTTGACAAAAGGATATGACAAATCAAGCATACAACAAGGATAAAAAATCACACAGGAACATAGAGTCATAAACTACTTATTGAGTCACAAATACAGGGTGTTTCATTCTAACTACACCCAATTTGACTGTAATTATTTCGAGGAAAATAAAAACATTCTAATGAAAATGAAATAATATGTATCTTATTCTGTGTGAAATGCGATAACATTACAAAAAGATCTGGAAAGACATTGTCCAAGCAACCGATGATCTATATATTTAAAAGACATGGCTGTTTTTTTAGTCATCAGCCCTGAATTTTCTACTGAACTGATTTTGACGATTATTTTTTTATATGAAAGCTATTTATTTGTAGTTGTGTCCATTTTAGCTATTTTTTAATTTATTTCCATTTTTATATTTTAATTTTAAATGCTTTTTACAATATTTCTTCAAAATGGTGGCAACTCAGTTTAGTTTTCTCTCGAAAATAAAAATTTATTTTCCATTATCACTTTCCACCAGTCAGAAGCTTTATTTCATCAGTGAACATGTCCTCGCATTTAAAAGTAAAAAGTTAATTGTTTTTGTAAAATTTAACCACAATAAAATGATTGCATATAATTATGCACTAATTGAGGTAAAAAAAAATATGTATTTACTGAGAAATAATATTAATAATGTAAATAAAATAAGAGAAAATAATTTATGATAAAAATTAATGTCTAAAGCAAAATAATAAAATTTTCAAATGAGGACAATGATGTCATTTAGCAACCAGATAAATGGGAATTACAATATTATTACTTATGCCTTTTTCACATTACTAATAACAGTAACTTTTAAAAAACATTTGAAGAGAAAATGACATCACTATTTAAAATATCGCATTTTTACTTATAACGATATTGCATTTCAATATTAATTTTCATTATGGACACTGAGAATGAGATTTTACTTTCAGATGACTTCAGTTAGTGAAAATAATGTCATAGTAAAAATGATTTTTTTTTTTGTGAGAGAATATGAAATAAAATTTCTGGATTTTGTCGACACTTAGATTACAATTTTAACTGAAGATGTGCGAATATTTGCATGCAAAATTGTAACTGGCAAACTTGACATTAAGTTTGGAAATATATTTATTATATATTGATTCAATATGGTGATTACTTTTGCTTTTTTTAAAACCAAATCGATCAGGTCTTTCAAACATTTCATTCGTCGAATTCGACGGGATTCCACTCGTACACTATAAACTGAATATCAGAGTCTAAAATTGAAGGCACACATAATGCAAACTCCTACCACTTTTGTTTGATGTTATCACATTTAAAACAAAGGTGAGAATTTGCAATACACATACATTTAATGTCTGAATTTGAAAAACTATTAAAAGATTGAATAATATAAATTAAGACAGACTTAAATACACTTTAAAAAATAAATAAAATTTATATACAAAAAAAATAAATAAATAAATAAATAAATAAACAAAAAAAACCCCCCCACTAAAAATACAACAGTAGATGTTTCGCCAGGCTACATCCAAGGCCTCGTCAGTACAAATAATAATTCATTGCAAAAGAAACAAAGACAGTTACAGTTACTTACTATTATTTAGAAAAAGATAATATTCATTTGGGAGCAATATATTTCAATTTTCTGAAACTTATTACCGTCAACCCAAATTGAGTTAGGATGAAACACCCTGTATTTGTGACTCAATAAGTGGTTTGCGGCCCTGTGTTTCTATGTGATTTTTTTTTATTATTATTATTATTTATGTGATTTCTGTTTGCCTAATATGTTATATCATTTTGTGCACTTTTTTTTTAATCAGCCTTTATCATTGTTTTTTACACAATTTTTCACTGAAAAAAACCAAAAAAACTACCAAATTGTAATTCTTCAGTATCCTTAAAACTTATTTTAAATTCATAAAGTATGGTGCAATGATTTTTGAAAAAAAGTTTATATTAAAAAATTAGAAATTTTTCTCAAATAATACTATTATAATTTATATCTGAATTCAAATTGTTTTGTGAAGATGATGCTTCAAGTATTTTATACCAGTAAATCTGCAGATCAGGAGCCTCAACGTCAGCTTTGCACACACATATATATGTATATTTTTAAACACACCTTGGGTAATATTCAACTTCTTGGAAACTTTAATTTCAAATTTTCATATTACTTAATTATTTATAAGAATAAAATAAGAATTAGAAGTTTTCAGCCTTCAAAAGCAGTAAATTAAAAATTTAGTTATGTTAGGATATTCTGAAATTTTCATGATCTATTATTTTTGTTTTTTTTATTATAACAGAGTAGATTTCTACAGGGGTCTACGCCTCCCTGAACCCCCCTTAGCCTCACTTAATTTAAATTTGCCACTTTCTAATAATTGTGCTAATGGTTATTGTATATCTTGCATTTCCTTATACATTTTGATTTATAAGGATAAGTAACAGTTTGGACAAATATTTTTCATTATCCTCATACTTCTACATACCTGCCAACCACAAACACCTAAATCTGATGTATCAGGAACTTTTGTAAGTGTAAACTCAGTAATCTAGAGTTTTACAATTTTGTTTCCGAAAAAAAAAAAAAATGTTTTGATTGCATTTTGTAGAAGTTATAGCGGGACAGACAGACATACAGAAGAACAGACTAACAGATGAAAAACAATAAATTTCGTGCCTTCAAAGTAAGCCTTCACTGAAGTTTCGGCAATGGCGTTATTATTCATGAGTTATTGATATCCATGTTTCTTGTATTTTTAACAGCTACTATAAAATACCTGTTTTTGTTCAATTATGACGTCAAATTTTACCAACTGAAATATTTGTTAAAAATATAATTATTTTTTATTTCTTTTACTTCTAATTATGCCCCCATTTTTGTCAGAAAAATTCTTATTACCGAAACAAATTTCCATGTTTAATATTTAACAAAGTACTATTTTTATTTTTATTTTAATTCTGACGTCATATTTATTTTTTCTTAGTTTAATTTTTCGAATGGAAATTGCTCAATTGAAACTTATTGCCATTGAAAAATTATTCCACTTTTTTTTTTTTTTTTTTTGGCAACAATAAAGGAAATTGGTTAAATTTTATCTAAAAAATCGCTCTTGATTCTGTATGAAAAAGAAGGCAATTTTGAATTATTAAGGAAAATATTTGAATAAAATTAATAAAACATAGCCTATATTCTTTTCTGGGCTATGTTAAATTTATCTGCAAAGATAAAAAGACATTAATTAATTCATAAGTTTTGACGTTGACTTCACTTAAATTTTTGTACAAGCTTTCAAATTGATTTATAACATTAAAATATAATAAGGATTAGGATGAATGGTTGCTTAGCAACCATTAAGAGAAAATAAAGAAAATGAAATAAATACATTTTAAAAACGTAAATCTCTAAACCAAATTAGTTTATATTATTGGAACACATTTATAAAAAATCTCCAAAACTTACAGTAATAACTTTAAAAACCTGACAAATGCATAGACAAAATTTCAAAACAATACGAATAATTTAACTGGTAAATTTCGGTATCCATTTATCATTGAATTCCATTAATGAAATGTGTCATTTGCTCTCAAGGAAAAAAAAATTGAAAATCATTGGATTTGCCATAGAAAAGCATAAAATAAAATATTCTATATTTTCTGAATGAATGAATCAAATCTAACAAAAAACTATACAGCTTAATCCCAGTGCCTCACTAACATACTCACTTAATTTCAAGCCAATCGGATGTTTTTTGCGTTAGTTATCGCGGAACAGACAGACTGACTGACAGACAGACAGAAACAAAAAAGTTTCGTGTCTCCAAAGTAAGCCTTCACTGACATTTTGGCAATAAATTAAATTTCTGCCCTTTTTTTTCTGTTTGAACGATATGCATCATAATGACAATGCATTTAAATTTCAGACATGTTACTTTTCCACGAAAATGTGGAATTCCGTCTTTGCAGAAATGAATTATATTATCGCTGGGATCAATGCAATTATATATTAAAGTTTGTTAGCATTTTCATGGGGAGGGGGGGTGACAGATGAAATACAGCAAGAACGTGAATACAAACCGCATTAAATTGAGCAAATTTATTCAAAAGATGCAAGAAAAACCACAAATTTTGCCGAAAAAAAAAACTATAAGTTTGTTAAATGATCACGGAAAATAATGCTATTTTCTTCAAAGAATTGCAGGAGATAGTGTGATTTCTGCCAAAGGATTGTGGGAAAAGACATAATCTTTGTTAAAGAAATCATGAAAACGATGAGATTTTTGTCAAAGGATCAGGAAAATGTGATTTTCATGAACAGGTTGTGGAAAAATACTCTAATTTTGTCAACAAATTGTGGAAAATACTCGAATATTTTCGAAAGATCATGGAAAAAAAAATGCAAATTTTGTCAAAAGACTGGGAAAATATGTGAAATTTGTCGAAAGATTGGGGAAAATATGTCAATTTTGTCGAAAGATCGGAAGAAATATGCGAATTTGTTGTTAGATCGCTGGAAATATGCTTAATATTTTTGTAAGTGATTTTTTTATCCTGCCATATGCCTGATTTGTCATATCATTTTGTCAACATTTTTTTGAATCACTCTGTATATTTCCATAGGGTGAAATGAGATATAATATTTTAATTTTTTAAATGATGCAGTTTTGTTACATTATTCTGAATGTGTTGGAAAGTGGTTCATAAACTGTTCTTGATGCATTATTTTTTCTTTCTTGTTTCTATCACACTAAGATTCCTATTTAAAAAAAAAAAAAAAAGGAAGTGTAGCAAAAGAATGAAAAGAGTTACCTTTATGACACGGAGGGCCGAAAGGTTCACCCACTCCACTGCCAACAAAAATTTTACCATCATCTGCAAAGAATAACAGAGAAAAATTTATGAAAATCGATACATTCAGATAAAATCTTGAAATTCACTGATTTACAGATTTTTAACTTCATAGTCTCAAGTAAAAATAAATTTTATTTTGTGTTATGGAGTTATTTAAAATATTAGCTAACAAAATGAAAGATAAATACAGTAGATTCCTGCAAATTGTCACAGATGCAAACCATTTGAATAAACAATTTTATATTGTTTGAGAGAGGCATTACAAAAAATTAAAAAGAAATAACATCGATTTGTTTCAGTCCTAATCTGATAAGATCCATAATCAAAATAAAAGTACAAATTGTTTCACGGCCAATACAAATGGCATGCAACAATGAGATGTAAACAAAATTGCATTGACCATGATATGATTTGTATTTTGACTATGATTATGGTTCTTTTCAGATTAGGACTGAAACATGTCAGTAATATTTGTTTTTAATTTTTTATAACACCTCTTCTCAAGTAACAGAACATTTTTATGCAAAGGTTTATATAAAAGGTGAAGTTCTCAAAATCTTGCAATTTAAAAATCTAATGGATTTAATAAAACTTTTTATGCAAACCATGAAAGTTTTCAGTTCATCTTTTTATCAATTCCATATGTATTTTAATCATAAATTTTTGTTAAAATGACTGAACTCATCCTTTTTACTTACCCATCATACGTAGTATAGGGTAAATCTTGCAATCGTTTTGAAAATCGAAAATTTTTTTTTTTACGGATTTACATGTTTTGCACACTAGAGATTCCGAAAAATATATTTTTAGCAAAAAAATTTTGCCGTCCGTCCGTCTGTGTGTCTGTCTGTAACAGCTCTATCTCTCGAACAAATTGAGATAGAGACTTGAAATTTTGTATGTGCTTAGTATGTAAGAATGGGACAAAGCTTATTTAATATCAGTAACCTCGATGATTCCGAACTATTTTTTTCGGGCTCTCGAAAAATTCGTTCTAATGAAAGGTATATAAAAATTTAAAAATTTTTTTATTTTAAGGAGTGGACGTAAAAGGCAATTAATTAACACAAATTTTGCATAAAAAACGAAGTCGATCAGATGATTAGTTGTTGAGATATTTCTAATCCTGATTTCCATATTCTTTGATTTTTCCTGATCTTGTATTTCATTCCAATTTCAATTCAAAGATATCTTTTAATTGCAGATGAGACACTTAATTCAGTGCAAGAAACCGTCAGTGAATATGATTATTATTATTTTTTAGAGTTATAAGGATGTTTCTTTTATGCAATTCAGTGCTACTTAGTTTGGCATTTCATACAATTTATCGAAATTGGTTCATCCGAAATTCATTAATAGAGTATGATGATGTGTTAAAAATACTTAAATATACGTTTATATTTTATTTTGGAATTGTAATGCATCTTATAACTTGTTTACATATGTTATGTTTTCATATATTATGTTATGCATATCCATGATGGGTAAGTATTACAGTGGCCTCCAACGACTAGTTTTTTACAAAGAAAATGTGAATTTATTTCTGAAAAAAAAAAAAAAAAAAAAAAAAAATTCAACCTACTGTTGACATTCCTGGTCATCACAATTTTTTTTACCCAATATATTTATATATTAATCAAACTCTTGAAACTGTCTTATTTTATGACTTTGATGCATGAGTCGGATACTTTTATAATGCAAGTTGCATCGAAAACTGTAAGAAAGATGCATCTTTATTATGCATATTTAATTATACATTACTGATTATTTACTTGACCTTTACTTTTGAGAGTTTCATCTTTTTTAAAATCATACTAATTTTTGTTATATTAATTACCTTATGTAATTATTTTAAAATACATTCTAATATACAGTAGACTCCCTCAAATCCGCACTCCTAAAATCCACAACTCTCTAAAATCCGCACATATTTTACGGATGTAAACAATGAAACATTCAGTTCAGATGTAGGTGCAAAAATTGATTTTTTCAGTTTTATATCAATTCCATACATTTTTTAATTTATAATTTTTGTTAAGGTTATTGAATTCATGTTTTTTCATGAAGAAAGAATAATTTATTTCTTGAAAAAATAAAGATATTGCTAATATCATTGGTAATCACAATCTTAGCAAATATATTTATGTATTAATCAAGTTTTTTTAGTTATTAAGTCTGGCTAAACCTGAAATAAATTTCCATTATTTTATGATCCTGATGTGAGTTAGTAATGTACCTTTATGAGGCAAGTTTCATTTCCTCTGTTCACATTTCCTCTTTTATAATGAATATTTCATTGTATATTATTGATTATTAACTTGACCTATTTTAATCATTTTAAAAAGTATCTAAATTTTTATTATTTTAGTTTATTACTTTTTTAATATTTTAGTATATTCTGTGCATTCATTATACTTTTGATTTCATTATTAATTACATTCAAATTATTTAAAAAAAAATGTAAACAAAGCAATGACCAGAAATCCGCAAAATTCTAAAATCCGCAAAACCTCTGGTCCCAAGCTGTGCGGATTTGAGGGAGTCTACTGTATTATAAGCACTCATTATAATTTTGACTGCATTATTACATTTAAATGACTGTTTAAAAATTATAAACAAAGCAATAACTAGAAATACACAAAACTCTGAAATCCACACAGCCTTTGGTCCTAAGCAGTGCAGACTTGAGGGAGTCAATGTGTAGTTACTAATTGATACATACGGCCAAACTAGTTTGATATGAGGACTCAATTAAAACAAGTAAGTTGTACATCAAAATTTTCTTGCATTTTAAGAGTTTAAAAAACAGGATCGTGTCTAATAGTAGCAAAATTTCAATATGATTTTCAGCAGAACTGGGGGAGAGTTAGAAAGAAATTCCTTTCTTTCTGAACATTGTTTTCCCAAAGTGACGCTATTTTTACATCAGAACTGTTTATCAAATAACTTATCAGTTTTACCAAACAAATGTCAACCTGCACTCTTTTATACACACACACACTAAAAGAAATGCAAAGGATTGTCCAGATCTTCAACGAATTAACAAAAGAAGGGAGAGATAAAGAGCTTCAACCACCACCCCCATTGTAAGATTTACAGCTGAGCCATGGAAAAAAGAAAACCTTCATTTGTTTCTTTCTTTAAATCTAGATAATAAGCTTTTTTATATACAGAATTGTTGTCTGATGTTACCTGAGTAAAATAAATCAAGCTTGTAAATTATTTTCCTCCATCATCATAAATTTTAAACAGCAATCAAGAAAGAAGCAATAAATTATGAACAAATTCATTTATGATCAAAAGTGAAATAGATAACATAAACAAATCATTACATTTTTATAGAATTGTTGATATACGAATCATTAATGTGATTTATTATATTTGAATGAAAGGAAAACTGTCAAAAATATTATTAAGAACAATTCATGCATTCCAATAAACTTTTCATTAACTGTTTTACGTATATAAATCATAAACCTTATTTCAATGTTGATAATAATTTTTTTCGCAGTTATGAAAATGTAATTACAGAGAAAGGAGCTTTTTATGGGAACTCCATTTATACAATCAAGACTGAATATATTTTTCTTTTTCAAATGATGTAATGTGTTTTTTGTGAACGTGTCCTTACATCTTAGCAAATGCATACTACATATGGATACTTCAAATGATGGCCTGTCCTGATATAAAAGAATATGAAGATAAGTCAATGTTACCTACCTACTTACACATCTTCTTATATTGAATTTACATAATAAACAATTGAGGATCATCTCACGCAATTACCTTGCTAGGACTAATATTGCGTAACAAGAACTACTTTTTTCCCCCAAAAAAATGATTATTTTACTATTAATTTTTTTTTTTTCTAAACCAAAATGTTACCCCCCCCCCCCCAAAAAAAAAAGAGATTAGTCTGAGGTACTAAAATTTTAAAACAATAAGTTTTATAAGTGTAAATAAGAGTGTACAATGTTAACTTAATGGGAATTCTTTCAATTTTAAAGCATTGATTCCTCCTTCTCCTAAATCTCATAATTCCTTAAGGCCCCTGTCCTCACTCGAGGAAACGCTCGCGAGCTAATGCTATTCCTATGGGGAAGCATTTTTCTAATAACTCTTTCGCATTTTCACATTTTTGAATAATTCTTTTTGCATTGGATAGCTGAGGTGCATGCCGACAGCGCACCTTTTTCACTTTTTCGATTTTGAATACAGCTATTTTTTTATAAAGTTAGTTTCACTTTCAAAACCGGTTTCAAAAGTGAAAGTGCTTTAAAAAAAAATATCTGGAAACCAAAATCGAAAAAATAAAAAAGGTGTGCTGTCGTCATGCACCTGAGCTATCCAATGCAAAAAAAAATTATTCAAAAATGTCAAAATGCGAAAGAGTTATTAGAAAAATGCTTCCCCATAGGAATAGCATTAGCTCGCGAGCATTTCGTTGAGCGAGGACAGGGGCCTTAACCAAATTTATACTTGATCATCAACATTAAGGTTGGTACAATCTATTAAAATTTCAGAAAAATTGTATAAAATAAAGCTTTTTTTTTTCTTTTCTAATCTAAATTTGTTTGGTATTAAAGTTATGATGTAAACTGTAAACATTCAACAAACTGCCAACATTTATGTTTAAATATATACAATAGACTCCGTAAAATCCGCAACTCTCTAAAATCTGCACATAATTTATAGATGTAAACAATGAATCTATCAGTTCAGATGAAGATACAAAATTTGACTTTTTTACTTTTATATCAATTCCATGTACATTTTAATTTGAAATTTTGTTAATATTACTGAACTCATGTGTTTTTACAAAGGAAGAGTAAATTAATTTTAGAAAAAATTCAAGATATTACTGATATCCTTGGTCATCATAATCTTTTTACCAAATATATTTATGCATTAATTACACTTGTTTAGTTATTAAGTCTGGTTAAACCTGAAATAAAACTTTCTTACTTTATGATACTGACGCTAATTAGTAATTTATATTAATGAGACAATTTTCATAAGAAAAATACATGTCATCTTTATAATAAATGTTTAGTTATACATTATTGATTATTGAATTGACCTTTGTTAATATTTTAATCATTTTAAAAATTATCTAAATTTCTATAATTTTAATTTGTTACTTATTTTAATATTCTATTATATTGTAATAATTTATTATATTTTTGATTTTATTGTTAATTTAATTTGAATTACTGTTCAAAACATGTAAACAAAGTATTAACCAGAAATCTGCAAAATTCTAAAATCTGCAAAACAATTGGTCCTAAGCTGTGTGGATTTCAAGGAGTCTACTGTAGTATATGAAACAACAGTTTGCATTTTTTGATACCCAAATTTGACACTCCAAAATTAACCTGTAGAAAAGAATATACACACTCTCCCACATATATTTGAACCAAACTGTTTTGTTTGCAACAAAAAATATAATAATAACCAACTTGATCTGCAAACAGTATTCAGTTCCATTGAAACTGTATGACTTGATTAATGTCAAAATATAACTTGATTGAAAATCATTCTAAACTATTATACTAAAATGATAAAAAATTAAAAGCAAATTTGGTAATCAACTTAACCCTTTATCTAAAAAATTATTTATCAAGAAATGGCGTAACATCAATAATTGTCTTCTTTAATATCTGAAAATATATACTGGAATTTTTAAATAATAATAATGTGAAATTTAGAAGTGTTTTTTCATTAACACTGATTAAATACAGTAGACTCCCTCAAATCCGCACAGCTTGGGACCAGAGGTTTTGCGGATTTTAGAATTTTGCGGATTTCTGGTCATTGCTTTATTTCCAATTTTTTAAACAGTACTTTGAGTGCAATTAATAGTGCATTCAGAACTATAATGAATGCTTACAATATAATAAAATATTAAAATAATTAAAACTTAGATAATTTTTAAAATGATTAAAGTATTAATAGCAAAAGTCAAGTTAATAATCAATAGTGTATGATTAAATATTCATTATTAAGATTAAATGTATTTTTCCAAAATATTCAACAAAACTTGCCTCATAAATTAATTGCCTCATTAATTACTAATTTAAATCAAAATCATGAAATAAGGACTTTTTCCAAGTTAAGTCAGGCTTAGTAACCAAAAAATCTTGATTATTGCATAAATATATTTGGTAAGAAGATTGTGATTACCAGTGATATCAGCAATATCTTGAATTTTTTTCAAAAAAATATTATTCTTCCTTCTTGAAAGAAACATGAATAGAGTATTATTAAGAAAATTACAAATAAAAAAATATATGGAATTGATACAAAACTAAAAATATCAAATTTTGTCCCAATATCTGAACTGAAAGTTTCATTGTTTACATTCATAAAATATGTGCGGAGAGAGTTGTGGATTTCTGGTTTGTGGATTTAAGGGAGTCTACTGTATATTGGTATTTATAAATTTTTTGTAAAATATTTACAAAGAAAATCAAATTAATTAACCAAAAATACTCACAGAAATATTACAATTCTTATAAAGGCAATGAGTTTAAATGTATTATGATCTTCTCTGTAAATGGAAAGGCTTTTACAGTCAAAAATATTTCATATAACGTTTTTCAACATTTCCATTTACAAATTCCCTGACCTTTTTTCTTAAGTTGGCTAGACCGTTAAAATACATTTTACATACAACACGTCCAAATTCAATACTGTTTTTACTGCAGAAAAAAAAAAAATACTATGAATAAAATAACCCAACAAATGATCCGCACAATAATATCCTCCTTAGAAAAAAAAACCTGCAATATTAATTCTCTAGAAATTAATATACTGTAAAACCAAACATAATTCACAATACTTTAATACCAAAAATATGATCGAAATTTACAGGTGCGCAATCATATGGCAAATATACCTAAAATTTATTCTTACGATTCTTAAATTGTACATGTGCATTAATACGCCAGATTTTACGGTAGTTAATAAATGTCTTTTACATTTATTTAGTTCTTTAATCAGGAATGTTAGAAATAAAATATTGTTAAATAGTACTTACAGTGTATGGAGTCCACAGCTACCTAAATCCAAAAATTTATTTTCTTCTAAGTCTGTATTTAAATCAGCTTTTAAATCTCTCAAAAACTTCAGATTGATATTAGGGCCATCCATCGATATCTGTAGAATTTTTTTAAAATCAATAGTTTTTACTCCATCTTTGAACGCTTCCAGGAGATGAAGTGCTGTTGCGCGACTTAAGAAAACCGAATTCAGATATCATGTGCACACTTGTTGTTTTTCTTCATCCCAAAAACAAACATTGATATCCATTTGTTGCTTCTGAGCCACTTTATTGAGAGATTCGTCAAATCCAACCACCAAGAACTCGCATTTATTTAAATTTTCTGACAGTTCTTTTTGAAAAAAAAGGTGCAATTCCATATGCTAACAGGTATCCCACTTTGTCATGCTGCAGTTGCATTTTTTGTGCGATATTACTATCAGGAAAAATAGTTTTAAATAATAACGCATCCCGACCAGCAGTCTGTAATGATGTGTGCGTCATAACAGTTTCAACTGTCCAGAATATTTCAGCTTTTGTAACAGAATCATTTATTAGGAATGATTTCATTCCACTAGCCTTTTTTTCCAAACAAGTAGGCTGATTTACTGAAATACTAGAACATGCGGCAATCGTTAGATCTTTATCGATCGTGCTCAATTTATTTTCAGTGACTGCAGCACTGTCAACAGAAGATGAATGTTCCAATTTTTTGAAACCTGAAAATGGCGCTGTTTTTTTAATTTACGATCTTTGCTGCAACTTTTTTTTGGTGCTTTTCTCCCTCCATTTGACTAGAAGCAGCACGACGGCCCATATTACTCAGTTCAATATTTTATAGCAAAGTTTGCATTTAGCAATCTTATTATTTCCCGGCACTTCTTCAAGCCATAAATTAAAAGCAGGATCAGACAACCAATTATCTTGAAAAAATGTCTGTTTAGACATATTACAATATTTTTTCACCGATCACACTTCGAGCAAGCTGTTCTGTCTCTACATCAAAATATCTACGGAAAAAATAAAAATGGCAAGCAACACAAAGAAACTGGTTCAGCCAATCGGAGGACTAAGCGATGATCAGGTGTCTTTCTTCCGGTGGTAAGGAGTTGCTATGACAACGGCGTGTGGCAGGGAAAAATAGATGCAAAGGGTCTTCACTTTTCGTTTGAAAGTATCCGGTTTGCACCATAGGGTACATTTTACGGAAATAGAACGGAAAACATATTTACCTATCGGAGTTTTTTTTTTTTTTTTTTAATATCACTCGCAAAAATATTTAAATTTTCATCCGAATTCTGATTTTTTAGATGCAACATACTTTTTTTTCATTTCAAAAAAAATTCCCTGACAATAAACACAGAATCAGCAAATTCCCTGACATTTCCCTGACTGTTCCAGACACAAAATTCCCTGACATTTCCCGGTCGCTCGCCACCCCTGTTTTATCATTGAAAATATTTCATATAATTTTAAAAATCACCTATGACAATGATTAAGAGAATTACCTCTTATTTAAAACATTTAACTTTGACTGTATTTCTATTCATTCTAAATTAGATCGAGTAAAGCATAGTGTGTGTAAGAAAAAAAACTTTTATAATAGACTGATTAAATACGTTTTTTGTTAAAATTTCCACAATGGTACTAATAAGTACTGTCGGTAGAAAAAAGGGTTAACTATGAAAAATGACATAATAATAAAGTAGTCACCGGAGACTGAAAATATATAGAGGTAAATCTTTTTTTACCATGTTCTATAACAGGTATATGACAGGATTAGAAATTAGCAGTTGTGACTTGTGAGTCACCAAATGCAACTAAATTATTGCATTTGGCAACAGCAAAATTATACCAAGTCATCAAATTTGATGACTAGCTTTTTTACACTTTAATTAATTAATTTAATTTGATTTAGTATTTAAGACAGAATTATAGCATTTAATGTGTACACTCGGCTCCCGCCTTAACATATAAAAATAGAAATAATATTATTGTTAACATGGTTGCAAAAATAAATGAGAAAATATGATTCAGCATTAAAATGCAACCATGAAATGCTGTTTGGCACCAACATTCCAAATTTCTAACCCTGGTACATGAAGAAAAAAGAAGATTCACAACACAGAAAATTATTTAATGGTCATCAGATAACTATAACACAAATTTTTTTAAATGAATGTGTGTTTTATATAAGGGGGTGTTTAACTTACCTGCATGGTATGCTATAGAGCCTTTATTCCAACCTGGATGACGATATTTAGGATAATCCTGAAAATAAAAACCAAAACTTTACTTTAAAACATTATCCTATAACAATTCTATAATGACACTTTCTTACAAATGATGTCAAATTATTAAAGTTTATGAGTGATTTAGTAAAAAGGGAAAGAAAGATAAGTTTATATTTTAAAGATTAAAGCAAATTTAAAATTTAATTTTTTTCTCTGTCTTATATCATTATCATTATCAGAGATCACTCTAAAATGTAAAAATATGCAGGGCACACATTGCAAAATAAGTGCAATTTTGTTGAAAAGGGCATATCATTTCATAAAACACACATTTTTGTAATGTAGTGCACATACTGTATAGAAAACACATTAATATTAATTTTATATAATCCCCACAAGCAATATGCTACCTTCCCATCAAATACACTGAGAAAACCTATATATTTTACAATGGTTAACAAAAATTTTAATTTCTACATTCACATTTTAAAAAAAATAATAATAATAATAAAATAAATTAAAATGGAATAAACTGTATGAAGATGATAATTTGCTTACTGAACATTTCTGGAGATAATTATACAAAAATAATGTATATACGTGTGACTGATTTATTTCCGTTTTTTATGGCTTTGGTCAGATAATCATTTCTGTTATTCAATTTCAACATCATCAATTTGTTTGCAGTTTCAAACTTTAACCAATTTCGATTGTCTGTTAAAATTGTTTTAATTGTAAGAAAGGATCTCTGGATTTCTGCATTTGAAATAAGTAAAGTTGAAGCTATGGATAAAAGTTTTTCATCAAAGGAAATCAGACAACAGTAGTTTTTCTTATTTTAAAATACATGTGCATACAACAGGTATACTGAGGAAGCTTTTATCAAAGTTTGATTTTAAAAATATATTCTTTATTCCACTCCACTTTTCTAAGAATCTGTTTTCACCAAATACAAAATATTCCAAAAGTTTCACAATATGGGAATTCCCAAAGTGTTCATTATTAGATGTTTCCTTCAGATTAAGTATAGCTAAGTTTGTGATAACTATTTCATTATTGAGTCATCCTGAAGTTTTGTTGCAGAAAGAGCCAAATTTCCCATTTGAACTGCCCACAGGAATGATATTTCTTTGGTTTCTTGCTTGTTGTTCCCTTTTCTATTAAAAACTCCACCTAGTTTTTTTTTTTTTTTTTTTGAACATGAGTTTTTATAGATGCGGGTTTAGTTTTGTCACAACTGCAAATACATCAACAAAGAAAATGAATTCTCTGAAAAAATTCATGTGATTTAACAGTGTTTCAATAGCCCATCTGCAGTCCTGCTGCAGCATTTTCAAGATCTATTAATATAGATTTCGTAGTTTATTCTTATTGAATTTAATGCTGTATCACAAGTAAATCTAACACTCTTAATGGTAACACCTTTTGTGTTACTAAATAAGTCACCTGCCTTCCCCCATTAGGCTATTTATTCTTAATGTGCTAGATTTATAGTATTGATATGTTGCCGTCAAAATTTTGTCAATTTTGAGAAATTGTTGGAGAGATTCAAAACTGTTCTTTGTAGCCAAAGCTAATCTGTGATTTATACAGTTAACAGGGATAATTTTCCAGACGCTTTTCAGTTTAGGAACTATCCTTTTGTTTTGCCCTAGCCCCATCAATGACAAATCTGCTCATTTTTAGCACTTTCCAACAAAGTTGAAAAGTGCTTATGCATTCAGTTTGTCTGGCCGTCTGTCCGCGCTCTAACTCTTGTAAATATACTCGGATTGTCATGAAATTTTTGGACATTAATGACATTTAGCTGAGCATGAACCCTATTGAAAATGAAAGTTCTACCATGATAAGTTTATTTACAGGGACAATTAAAATTTTTCCATTACATTACGGCCTATGGGAAAAATTGTTTCAAATGAATTTTAAAGATGTTACAGCCTGCCAAACATTTTCAAATTCATATACATCAACAAAGTGCACTAAAATATGCATTTTGTAAAGTATGCAGCAAAAAGAATAGTTATTATTCATTTACAGGGTCATACAAAAGAATTCCAAAACAAAATAATAAAGGGGGGGAGTGTTTGCGGCATATTTTAATTATGGTAAACGATATATATAATCAAAGCTGAAGATTAATATGAGTTTTTTCATGCATAATACTCGTGCATAGCATTTACAGGGACATACAAAAGAATAGAAATAGTATATTCTATCCGAAGTCAAGTATATTATGGAAGATGGCTGTTAGATGGATGAAATGCATTTTTCATTATGATATACGCTTTTAAGTTTCACTAAATGTATGCATATTATATGGTTTATATAAATGCTTACTGTTACACCATTTAGATATACAAGGTTACACAAAAGATCTTGTAAAGGTTACTGAGTATGAGTATAATTTACTTAAAGGTGGTTTTAACTGGTGGTAACTTAAAGGTGGTTTTTATTTAAGGCCTTTTTACAATGAATTGCATTTAGTGTACTAGGAAATATTTGTAAAATATAGATAAAATGATATACAGGGTCACGTAAAGAACTGGACACATGGTCGCCTTTGGACGATAATTTCAAGAAATTTGATTTAAGTAGTTTAAAGAGAATTTATTTTTTAACTAAACTTTAGCAAAATAATTTCATGTATTAAAGGTACTTTGTATTTTACAGGGCTAAAAAAAGTATTCAAGTACGTTTCCACCTATTAGTATAAATTGCTGAAAGGAAAATTTCAACCAGTTAGGCGTTTTCTTTCTAAACTTAATTTTACCATTATATGGCCTATATATTAACCGACAGATCAAATACAGGGCTTTTCAATAGTATTGGAATACATATTTGGATATGAACAATAATACATCATTTCCCTGGATAACAAAGTTTTGTTAAAGATTTCAAGAAGTGCTGGAAAGTGCTTCATAATCTGTGCTTAATGCATGATTTTTCCTACTTGTTTATATACCATTGCATTTATCAGACAAAATTGAGAAAATAGTATCTGCAATACAATCAGCAATTTCCGAATTCTGTATAACAGAAACATTATTCTTGACATTTTTTAGATATTCTACTTCAACAGCCATGTGTGTTCTGTTATGAACATCTAAAGTGTCATTTATCATTATCGAAAACATGGACTTTTCTTGTTGATGTTGTCTCATATCCAGGGCCGTAACCAGGGGGTGGCCAGGTTGGGCGAAGCCCGACCTGGAAGAAGTTTTGCCCGACCTAGTGCAAAACTCTACATTAAATTTCTAAAAAAAAGAAAAAAGAGGGGGCAAAACATTAAATGTATATTTTTTCACTTCTTAGCCAACCTAGAATGAAACTCGACATTCCGATAATTTCCTCACTAAGTATTTCCTTTTAAAAAATTGTTATGTAATACAACAATGAAATTCCCGTTTTTCTTTCTTCCTACCAGGTTTCCCCTTCTTCCTTTAAATTTAGTTTTTAGACTGGAAACAGTTATATTTATAAAGCTTTTTTCTCCCTCTCTTTAACCCTTTCCGGCACGGACAAAATCTGTACTAAAATGAGAAATTATCGACTGACACCAGAATTCGCAAACGAATTTTTAAAATATTTTGAATCCCTTAATTTAAGCTTTTATACTAAACGCAAAATTTTACTAAAATATTACTGGTGCCGTTTATGAGTTTTGAATTAAAATTAGGTATCCCAGACAGGGCACAGTGTGCCGGAAAGGGTTAACAGACCTCTGCCAGACTTTTGCAGTGTTTTGCATTCCTCACTTTTTCGCGTTGTAGAAATTGCCCCACACCGCTCCAAATTAAACATTTCTGGAGCTTATATGCCTAAAGATTGCTTTCTTTGTACAATTGTCACCATACGAAATTTATCGTTAGAAAGCCAGTTGGAACCAAAGGATTCTGAAATTACTGTGAACCAGTTTACAATATTGTTTTCTTAACTTGAATTCGTTATATTTGACAGTTAGTTGCTGTTACTTGCAAACTCATTACATGTAACCAATAAACAGCAAATATCACGCATTAGGATTTTTCTCTCTCTTTTGTTATATTTACTTACTTGCTTTGGGAAGAGGGGTTTCTTTTTAAAATAAAGAATACTGCCCAATTAAACTGATGGCATTGAGCTCACAGGCTACAAATACTAATTGTACATTAAAGCCTTATATTTTCAAGGGTTAATTCCATTCGGAAAAAAATTTTAGGAGGGGGGAACAGCTCCCGCCATTTCCTCTTTTTTTATACTTAATCACTGAACCTCCTATACTATCAAAGACATGCTTTATCATATAAAAAATCTATAGCCAAAATTCAGAGCAAATGAGATAATTCTTAATAAAAACCCATTTAGCATTTACATAATTTAAAAGGAGTTATCCCCCTCTTTTATACTTAACCATTAAACTTCCAAAACTATTCAGAGATTTGAACGAAATCTGAAAATTCTGCATGAAAAACCCATTTATATAAATTAAGGGGGGGGGGGGGATTAGAACCCCTGTTCCCCCTATTTATACTTATTCAATGAACCCTAATAACAGTCACGGAATCGCCTCATCAGAATGATCCTAATCTAAATTTTGAACGAAAACTTAATTCTGCATGACAATCTCATTTATATCAACTAAGGGGAGGAGCATGAGCCCCCCGTTTCCCCTCTTATACATATCGAATGAACACCAAAAACTAATCAGGGAAGCGCCTTATCAGGATATACCTATATACAAAATTTCAAGTGGATCCGATATTTTTATCATGAGTTATCGCGTTACGCACAAACGTACATACAGAATGGACGGGCACATAAGCTCTCAGGCTATGATAGCCTGTGAGCTAAAAAGGCCGGGTACACGTGTGTTTTGCCCAACTGCAACTGAATTTGAGAAAATCCTTTCTTTTCTTCCTTTCTGCGGTTTATTGGCAATAGAAAAAGGGAAGATTACAATAGTTCAGGAGATAACAATGTAAATGCTACTATAGATTGAAAGGCTTCCTATCTTGTAGTTAAACTGAGTTAAAACAGTTTTCCTTCCTGGACACGGAAAAGTCATAATTAAAACATACCACCTGCGAACATAAAATACGCCGACAAGTGACTGCAAGTAGTGGTCTGAAATTGCGTTCTTTCCTCTGAAATATTCTTTAAAGTGTTTAAGGGATTATTTTTCTAAATAAAGTGATACTGTAAAATGTTTTTTAAAGGTTAGTTTTAAACAGTTTTACAAAGGGACGATTTGGATCCAATTTGTCATCCCTGTGATTGTGCGGAGTGCGACTCTTTGTTCGACAGAGCCGAGCCGCCCCCGGAAATTTTTGAGTACTGGACAGCGATTTTGAAGAGTAAATAGCAACTCATGAATACACTAGCAACTCTCTGTGCACTATTCATCGTATGCATAGTTAAGCCATCTTGAATTCTAATTGCTGTTCCGTCTTTGGTGATAGTGTATTAAAAAAAAAAGTCTGTTTTCTTTTTAAACCTTGTGTATTTAGAGAAGATGAGTGCACGCGAACGGATTATTTCAGCTGTAACTCTAAGTTATATTTGAAAATAGGAACATCTATTCATATCTAAAGAAGAAGCTTAGACTAAACCAGAAAACAGAGTCTGCTCCTAAATCATGAGTAAGGTGCATTAATTATTTATTCTATTGATTTTATTTTATTTTATTTCTTATTTTATTATCAATTTATTGTGGAATGTAAATATAGTGAACCTTCTTTTAATAAATTGTACCTAAAAGTATTATTAATATAAACGAACATAGAACATGCATATATTTAAATTATTTAATTAAAATAAAAACGATTTATTTATGTTAAAACAAGTATACATATATTTTAAACTTTAACATACATTTTTTCTGTGCCTCTGAAGAAACTTTAAAAACTTTACTCTGGCTTTAGAAAATTCTCATTTTTTAAGTGAAAAGAAATCCCTAAAATTGCAATGTATGTGTTTGATGAACTACGTATAAAAGACTAAATAAACGTGCGCTAGGGTGCTCAAAGGGTTACTCGCAGTGGCGTAGCTAAGGGGGGCCAGGGGGGCGTCCGCCCCGGGCGCCGAGGCCTAGGGGCGCCAAATTGAGAGAAATTATTATATATTTCAGCATACTCACTACCCTTAACACTCTAAAAGCATATATATACATATTGTAATAGGATAATATAGCATGACTTACAGGTTTTTATTTTATTCCAATCTTATCTTATTTCCAATCTCTTTATTTTGTTTTCCTGGTTCCATGGCATATTCCATTTTTAAATCGGTTACTTATTTGTTTACTTTCGATTTGAACACTTACATGTGCGTTCATGATCGTTTTCTTCCGTCTGATCGCGATTTGCGATCTTCGCAAATCGCAACTTACGAGTAGCCGTATCTCCCTTTCGCAAAGCAGGAACGCATTCGCTCAACTCGGCAGAAGCAAAGGGAGCGTTGCACTCTGGCAATGGCTGGAATCGCCAGGGGTATTTAAATCAGTCGGTTTGTTTTGACTGGGGTGGTCAGACGATGTTTTGGTCTAGTAAAGGCCGTACATTATTTTAAATTCCAGTTATGGAAGTTTATATTTGTAGTTTGTTTATGTTCTGAAAGATGATGTTGCTTTAAAGATGAATCCAGTCTATAGATAGTGGAAAATATCTTTGCTGAACATTTGTTGTGATGAGTTGCTATGATATCTAAGGTTTCTTTTTCTTTTGGACATTTGCTGGACTTTATTTTTTCGTCATCATCCGATTTGAAAAATCTGTTTTCTTCAAGTTATGCTGTGGTGAGTAGTTCGTTTTGCAACCTGTACAGTAGAGATGGGCAATATCGTTCCTTTTAAGGAACCGTTCCAGCCGGAACCGTTCACCAAAAGGAACGAGTTCTTTGGACTCGTTCCTATTAGAATCGTTCCGAAAAAAAGGAACGAGTTCTTTTGACTCGTCCCTTTTGGAATCGTTCCGAAAAAAGGAACGATTCCAACAAAGGAACGATTTTGAGAAAATGGAACGATTTCAAGAAAAAAAGGAACGAATCCGTAAAAAAAGGAGCGATTCTGACAAAGGAACGGTTTTGAGAAAAAGGAACGAATTCGAAAAAAAAGGACGATTTCAAAAAAAAAAGGAACGATTCCGACAAAGGAACGATTTTGAGAAAAAGGAACGAATTCGAGAAAAAAGGACGATTTCAAGAAAAAAGGAACGAATCCGATAAAAATGGAACGAATCCGCGAAAAAAAGGAACGACTTCGAGATAAAAAGGAAGGAATCCGGTAAAATAGAATGGATTTTTAAAAAAAAGGTTCCAAGGGAAAAAAACGCGTCCGAAACTATTTTACGAAAAAAGGGAACGAATCCGGAAACAGGGATAACAGATCTCGGAGCGACATGCAATCCCTAATATTTACTATTTATAACTAACTTATTTTCTTACGTATTCATTTTTTTTCATATCATTTCTTATCGTTTGCTTTAATTTTTAAATATTTTGGACAGTTCATTTTGTTTTTAAGAGTTCATTTTATTCATCTGTGTGCGCTATTAATTAGCATAGTTATTTCTAATCCCCATAATATAAATATTCCCTGACTTTATGATTTATTGTATTAAGCATAATTCCTCTTGAAATTTTGCATTTGGTTGACCTTTCATTTATCACTATAGTTTATCCATGAAATTTTACTGTAGGTTTTGGTCATCAGGCTGTTGTGGCGGTCTATTAGATTTTCAATGTAATCATTGCTTTCCCCTCCAAAATCTGTCGTCAAATGACCCTCTATTTATTTTATTATTTTTGCGTAGGAAATTTCTTTATTGATCTAATATTTGATATCGGGGTCTATGATTTGTTTCCTCTTCAAAATTCACCCTAACGTAATCTTTAACTTATATATCGGCCTTCGTAACCGGCCGTTTTCCAAGTTGGTCCATTTCAGTACGATTCCTCAGGAATTGGGAATTTCGGAGTCTGCCCATTTCGAGAAAATTCCTAGAAGTCCATCTATTTAGGAATTAAGGGTGTATTTGAAAAAAATATTTTTCCACATTCAACAGCTCGAAAATATCCGATAGAGTTTCAGAAACATTTTTAACCTTTCCCGGCACACTGTGCCCGGTCTGGGATACCTAATTTTAATTCCAAACTTGCAAACGGCACCAATAACATTTTAGTAAAATTTTGCTTTTGCAACAAAGGTTTAAATTAAGGAATTCAAAATATCTAAAAAAAATCGTTTGTCAATTCCGGTGTCAGTCAACATTTTCTTATTTTACTAACAGATTTTGCCCGTGCCGGAAAGGGTTAAAGGTAGATACGTGAAACTTGCTGAGGTGATTTTTAAAGAGATGTATAAGAAGCCGCGTGATTTCTTTTTTTTTTCGCTCAATTCGTTAGAATTTGATTTATAAACAATTATTTTCTCAGTATGACCATTTTTTTCGTTCGCAGATCTCCCTCTTCAGGAAATTCAGTTCAAAACGCCAACTTTGACAACAGTCTTTTTGCAATTGTAAAAAAAAAAAAAAAAAAAAAAAAAAAGGACAAGGACGGCGCATTGTGTACTTTCTAAGAAAGAGAATTGCCAGTTTGAAACGTTTGAGAGCAAAAATGAATTTAAGAATAAATCAGACAATCAGACAATAAGCAGTTTGGATTGGAATACACCCTTAACCCCTTCGTGACGGGAGTATTTTATGAAATTTTTAATGTATTGTCATCTTTTTTTAAAAACAGAAATTTGTGCCTTATGAAAACGAGAAAATGCTCCGATTAAATAAAGCTACTTTTGCAGTAAAATTTTACTGGTGGAAATAAACAAGGATTCTTAGGCTTTTTTGTGGCATGTATACGTGTCGCTCGTCCTCAAGGGTTAAAGCTAAATATGAATAGAATCTTTTACATAATCAAATTCAATATTTATCGATTTGGAGAGACATAATTGGTTAAATGGAGTGCATATGACAGCCTTAGTATGTATATAACAGTGTGCTTCCTAACTGAATCATCAATGCGGAGCCGAAACCGAAATGCCTACACCTAAAATTATAAAATTTTAGCTGTTACTACCTACTATAATATAAAAATCCATTAAAGAAATAGTTTCTGAAATTCAAAGCTTAGTGAGCTGAAAATGGGATTGTAAGTTTCTGAAAAAGGATACAAATGAAAATCCAGGATATTTAAATTTAGAAATTGCACATAATTAAAACTGTGGTTTTATGTAGTAAGAAAGGAAATTATAACTATTTAGTTCAATAACGTAACTAATTTTCTTCAATTATATATTTTAAGACAAATAAGTTTTGAAATACATAAAATAAGTAAAAAAATAAAAACTACAAAATACAATGTTGTTCAAAAGAATTTTATTTCAAAAATAGGAGCACACAAAATTTGCTGATTTAGTTTAATCATAAAATGATACGTTGCAATAAGAGCAAGGCTAAAATGGTAGTACAACAAACAATTCAACATTATTTTTTTTTATAGTAAAGAAATTTAACATATATAATATATAGCTGTCATGAATAGTAAATTACTTCTAAAGTTTTCATTTATTGACGGTAATTAAAATATTTTAGAAACAACCGAATTTCTTTAATAATTTTTGTTTATGAAGTTAGGTTACATAAGCTAAAACATTTAACAACGTTTAAACACGTAAATATGTACAGTATCATGACATGAAAAAAAAAAAAATCCCACAATGGCCGTTTCGAGGATTGTGTGGATCCCCTTCCTCAGTGCGTAAAAAATAAGATAAAATAAAAGATTAAAATGGATTCAAAGAGCACCTCGGTTACAGCCCCGAGTAAAACTCTGAAAACCCCTGGTATAATCCCGAAAAACTCAGGACTATAACAGATGTTAGGGGGCTACTTCAGTCAAATGGGTTCACTTAAAGGAAGGTCAAATGGACCCGTTTGCTAATGCTAATCCTGTGCAAGAAATTTATAAAGATATCTCAGCTGTATTTTAATATTTTTATTTTATTTTTTATTTTTTTGCATTGGATAGCTGAGATCGATCTGTATTCAAGTCGTTGTTTGCTTTTTCGATTATATTTACAGATATTTTTTATGCGGGACTTTCATTTTCAGAACCGGTTTAGAAAGGGAAAGCACCCTTATAAAAATATCTGCAATCAAAATTGAAAAAATAAAAAACGGCCTGCATTTTGATCCATCTCAGCTATCCAATGAAAAAAAAAAATCATTTAAAAATATTGAAATGCAACCGAGTTATCTTTATAATTTTTTTCCATAGGATTAGCATTAGTAAGCGGGTCTTTTCATTTGACAGAAGTAGCCCCTTAATGGGGCTAAAAAACATCGTTCTATTTTAATCCTTTAATTTTTTTTTCCATACTAAAAATGGAGTTCCAAGAATCTTCTAAATGGACATATGTGATTTTTGTATCATGGTATTGTACTTATTTATGCGTTTAAACGTTGCTAAAAATTTTAGCTTGTGTATTGAAATTCACACAAAGTGATTGTTTTATGTGCTCGTTACGCTAAGGTTTTATCTGAGAAATTTGCTATAACCGAAATATTTTTCAAATAACTAGAAATGATCCAAAAAAATTTTGGAAACTTAAACATTTAATAATTTTAATGTTATACAATCATTTTCTGCTCTAATGATTTTGTTAAAACATAATAAGTATTATTGAGACATGTGGAGAAAAAATAAGAATGTTAGGAATTATAATACGTAAAAATAAAAATATATGCTAAATTAGCAGACATTTGTAATAATAGAATTTTAATGCAATAGTGGGAAAAAAAACCTAAATTAAAGTAGTTTAAAACACAAAAATAATACAAAATGCAACTACAATAATTTTTTCCCGAAATGTTTTAGAATATGTCAGGGCTTAATTTGCGCCGGAGCTCAGGTACGTCTCTGTTTTTAAAAAATATTTAAGTATTGGTTGGAATTCACCAGATCTCATAAATGTAGGGCTCCGGAGCCCAGTTCAATGGAGCTTTTTTGTATAATGGATACTGCCCATTTTTTAACTCTGCACATTTCACTTTCTTTTTTGTCATTTTCATTTGCAAGTGGATCTAACTGTCATGTATTATTATTCTGATAGAAAGAAATCGAGCAGTGTTTCCTCTTTTTTTTAATAAAAGCATCGAATTTTTCCGATAGCGGTGTCAATTTTTTTATTTTGTTTTTTAGTTTTTGGACTCGTTACAAAAGATTGATAAGCGGAAGGAATCGATTATAGTTTAAGATATGCACCTTTTAAAGAAAATTGAAAAATGTTGTTCCATTCTACAGCATATAAATATTAATTTCAGTGAATTTCAAGCATTTTTTATAAAAATGCATAGCTATGTGACTAATTTTTTTTTTTTTTTTTTGTGTGTGTGTGTGTGTGTGTTAATGCTATTTCTGAATCATAAATCTTACCATATTTAATACCAGAATTCTGCGATTAATTACATTAAAATTAGAAAATATTTCTATCGGAAGAAGTAATAAGTAAAAAGTGGAATAGTTGACAAATAAATATATGCTGATAAATATATTTAAAATTTTTATTTTGCTAAAAAAAAATGCTTTTGCAAATAATATATGAAATCTAAATATGCAGATTGGAGTCAATATGGGGAGGGGGGAACGCTAAAATTGTTAGTATTGCAGATTATTAGGATTCCGGTAATTTTTACTTTCTCATCATATGTGGTATATGGTAAGTCTTGCAATGGTTTTGAAAATCGAAAAAAGAAATTGACGGATAATGAAGATTACGAAAAACATAATTTTAGAAAAAAAACATGCCGTCTGCCTGTAAATCTTCCGAACAAATTGAGATAGAGACTTAAATTTGCTATGTACTTAATATGAAGTAACCTCGATTATCCGGAAGTGTTTCTATCGGACTCTCGAAATATTCGTTCAGATGACAGATATTATTGAGATATTCGTAATCATATTTTCCAAATTCTACGACTTTTCACGACCCTGTATTTCATTGAAATTTCAATTCAAAGATTTATTTTAATTGGAAATGTAGCACTTAATCCAATGCAGTAAATTGTTAGTATAATTGTTTATTTAATCCGTCTGTCTGTGCGCGTGTCTGTCCGTCTGTCTGTAAATACTCTATCTCTCGAACAAATTGAGATAGATACTTAAAATTTTGTGTGTATTTAATATGTAGTATTGAGAAGAAGCCTATTGAATATCAGTAAACTCCATTATCCGGAACTATTTTTTAGGACTCTTAAAATATTCGTTCTGATGAAAATTTATAGAAATTTTCGAATTTTTTTATCTTAAAGAGTGGGTGAAAAATACAATGAAAAACATAAATTTTGTATAAAGATTAAAGTCACTCGGATAATTATTTGCCGGAATAATTGTATTAATATTTTCCACATTCTTCGATTTTTCATGATCATTCATTTCATTCAAATTTCAATTCAAAGGCATATTTTAATTGAAAATGAGACACTTAAACCAACGCAGTAAACTGTTAGTTAACATAACTATAATTTTTGGAGTTATTAGGATGCTTCTTTTACGCAATTCGGTATTATCCCGTCGATCAGAAAACTATTTCCAAACTGTAAGATTAAATGCCAATAATGACTTCATAAATGTCACATTCACTTAACATTAAACACGTTACATGTGTTTGTTACGCCATCAAGTGATTTTTAATTTAATATTTTATGTGTGGTACTATTAATCTTTTACTAATTTATTTGTTATTTCGTTATTTAAAGTA
Source organism: Maratus speculifer (assembly GCA_964019185.1). NCBI lineage: Eukaryota > Metazoa > Arthropoda > Arachnida > Araneae > Salticidae > Maratus > Maratus speculifer. The sequence goes on from OZ025296.1 coordinate 346,989,628, forward strand.
AAAATTATGCTAATTTGCATAATTTAATAATAGTTTGTCGATTATATGTCGAAATGGGTCGACGAGATAAACAATTATAGTATCCGTAATTCCGTAATGGAGCATTACGAAGCATTGGAAAAATTAAATATACTTTAAATTTTATTTTGGAATTGTGATGCACTTGAAAAACATACATAAACGTTTTATAACTTTAAACATGCTTATAGTAAAGAAAAAAAAACTGAGGAAAGTTATTTTTTAATTGAAGTGGATTGTGGCATTTAAATGGAGAGTGGTGTAATAAAATCACTTTAAACTGTATTTATAATACTCGAATCTTTATAAAAACTTAATCAGAATGCACTAGCGATAATAAAGCACAATTAAAACAAGAAATTATAAAATCGAAATTTTCGTTTTTTTCGCCGAATAAAGAGCCGGCGGAATCGTTTTAAATACTCTAACGGACCGGGCTGGCAGATTTAGAATAGTTTTTTCAACGGACCGGGCCGACAAACAACATAAACGGGCCGGGCCGGCAAAAAAATTGAACGGCCCAGACGGGCCGGGCCGATTAAAAAAATTTTCGGGCCTATCGGCCCGTTCTGAAGATTTGAGCTGTAACGATAAAATATGAGCTATTTTATATGGTTTTAACGAGAATAAGTATAAATGTACGTCACGAGCCATACTAGTTTGACAGCATCAATATAAAAATGTACAATGTAGAGATCAGCATCGGAGAATTACATTGTGTGCAACTCGTTTTAATATTTTTTTAGCTGACTCATGCCGGTCCGAGATCAAGCTCGCATTATTTTTCTACATATAGACTGGCCGGACCGGAATTACACTTAATTGTTCTCAAGATCTGTAGGGCAGAAAACATGATTTGTAAAATTATTAACAGCGATAAAGAACTTATGTTAGCTTTATCTTCGGATATATACTTCTTGATGGTTTTTAAATTAATTTCTGATTAATTTTAAATTGTAAAAGTATAAAAGTGATAAGCTTAATTATTGAAGAGATTTGGAATCGAATAGCGTTTTTTATTTTTGGTAAATATGACCTTTGTATGACCTTTTTGTATGACCTTTTGAGTCTGACTTGTATGACCTTTTTGAGATGTAATAGTTTCTCAAATGATTGCAGGTTTTTCTCCCTTCCCATGCTATCGCTTCCGGAAATTCTATTCAAATCGCAGTGACATATGATTATGACAGTATTTTATTTACTTGTAGTATTCTTAAATTGCTTGTATCAAAAAATAGATACGCCCCTCGATTATATAGTTTTTGAATAAAGATACCTGCTAATCTTATGCATTTCTGAGAAAAAAGTGAATTTAGAAATGTATCAGAAAGAAGCTTCTTTGAATTTAAGAATGAATTGGGATTTAAAACCTTTAATAAAATGATATAGAAATATTTTTATAAATTTTCTTTTATCAAACATCTTCAAAAGTAACGACGTTTTTAGCTTTCTTTCTTTTTTCTTTTATTCTAAGCCATATTAAATTTTTAATGAATCTTTATTCGAATGTTGATAGCCTAAGAGTCTAAGTAATCATTAATGTTGTTAATGTGTATTTCCTGTAAAATGTATTGTAAAATCATTCCATAGATATGTATGCAGTATTCTTTTAAAAAATCTTAATTATATGATAAAAATCTGATTTTTTTTTTTTTAGAAATTGTAGAAATTGTAATGGGCCAAAACGGGCCGGGCCTATTTTCACTGATTTCTGTACGGGCCGGGCCTAAAATATAAAAATTTAAACGGGCTGGGCCCAGGCCGAACTTTTGAGCTTTACAACGGACCGGGCCGAAATAAATTACCTACGGGCCTGAAAATTCCGGCCCGTGCAGACCTCTAGATATAATGCACAGTTGTAGTTTATTAAACGTTTATCCCCTCCTAACACTTTAATTTCTTTTCTCTTTCTTTCGTTTTTCTTTGTCTCCCTTCCCCCCCCCCCCCCCCCCCCCCCGATTTTTTTTTTCATGCACATTTGAAGGATATTTGGGCAATACACTTTGCTTTAATAAATCAAAATACATCTTATTTTAAAATAAAATCGGTCCTTTTCGGAATGGTTTCATTTCGGAACTAGTCCGAGGAATCGTTCCTTTTCGGAATGGTTTCATTCCGGAACTAGTCCGAGGAATCGTTCCTTTTCGGAATGGTTTCATTTCGGAACTAGTCCGAGGAATCGTTCATTTCGGAACGAGTGCGAGGAATCGTCCCTTTTTGGAATGATTTCATTTCGGAACTAGTCCGAGGAATCGTTCCTTTTCGGAACTAGTCCGAGGAATCATTCCTTTTCGGAACGAGTCCGATCAATCGTTCCTTTTCGGAAGGGTTTCATTTCAGAACTAGTCCGAAAAATCGTCCCTTTTCGGAACGAGTGCGAGGAATCGTTCCTTTTCGGAATGGTTTCATTTCGGAACTAGTCCGAGGAATCGTTCCTTTTCGGAACGAGTCCGATCAATCGTTCCTTTTCGGAATGGTTTCATTTCGGAACTAGTCCGAGGAACCGTTCCTTTTCGGAACAAGTCCGAGGAACCGTTCCTTTTCGGAACGAGTCCGAGGAACCGTTCCATTTCGGAATCGTTCCGAAAAGGAACGAATCCTTTTTACAGACAGGAACCGTTCGTTCAGTTCCACCACCGGAACCGTTCCTTTGGAATCGTTCCTCAACAAATGACACATCTCTACTGTACAGGTCTTTTAAACTTTACCTTACGTCATGCTGTTTCAATTAATTAAGTGTTTTTATTGTGTTAAAGTATGACTTTAATTTTATAGATAACATAATTTCAGAAATTACATTTTTTTTGATTGATTTTACCAGATACATTTTCTCTTTGTTTATTATTTTATATATACATATATTTTTATTTTGAATATGTTTTTCTTGAAAATAAACGTTAGCTTATAGTTTAATTAAATGCTTCTTTACTGACTTTATTACACTACCACAGATTGCCAATATTTATTTCAGGTCACCAATTTTAATTTCTCTATCTCTGCTTAAGTTTTATTTAATTTTAGAACGGTTCTGGCTTCAGAACCGATCATATATCTATATTGGGGTGGGGGCGCAAAATTTCTTGCTGGCCCCGGGCGCCAAAAAACATAGCTACGCCACTGGTTACTCGTGTGTTTTACTCATGCTCAAAGGGTTCCGTAATTAAACATAATCCCTTCTGGTCGAGCGACTGGTGTGCGTATGCCACTTAAAATTCTCAGAATCTTTCATTTTTCTCACCATTAATTATATTTTTTGTTATTTTAAAGTTTACACCTCTTTTAATTGGAGCATTTTCGCAATTCAAGTACAGAAATTTTTCTGTTTAAAAAAATCAATGATTAAAGATTAAAAATTAAGCAAAGTGATCTTGTTGCAAAGACATTAATTGTATTTTAAAAGAAAATCGATGTTGAAAGAATAATAAGAAACTATTCAACGTAGGGTTAGTTAAAGCATTATAGAAAAGTGTGAATGAGTATATAATAAAAGTTTAAAGTGATAGGAAGCCTAAATAATTCCTAATATTGCTATTCCATATAACACTTTAAAAAAAAAAAAATCTTATTCTTATCTATTTATAAGAAACTTAAATCAGTACTGAGAATAAAAAGTAGTGTATATTAAAACTTTATTTGGCATTTTATAAAACCAAATTCAGCGTAATAATAACCTTTTCTTTTTCCAGTGTAGCTAATATAAAACATTTGTTCAATGTTTAAACTTGGGATTGTGTTAAAGGAGCTTGTATAGAAAGTAGCTCGCAAATTTCCAAGGCCGCTTTGGTCCGTGACGGGTTTTTCCAGATGTGTTTATAATTAACTTTTAAATTTACAAGAGTGGTAATGAGTGACTTACTCAATATAAACTAGTCGCGAACTCCATACTATTTACGAAAGGTTTGCATGCATAAGGAATTTTTTTTAAAAATAGACATTTTAATACCAAAAACTTTGTTACATAGAGGCTGCTATATCCGTTTAGAAAACACTTTACATGAAACAAGGCAAATACTTAAAAATCTTGGTAATAAAATGGATAATTTTTTTCTTATGCGTATGAATCATGATTTATATAATTAATTTTAATTAAATAGGTATATTTTCAAAAGTATGAACTTTATGGCTTTTATACTGCGACTAGTTATTGCACTACATACAAATATATTGTTAAAAGCTATTATCTGGGGTTTAGGAGCTGATGGTATACAGAGTACAGTGCCACTCATTATTTATGTTCGAACCATTCCTGTCTTTAAGGGTAAATATCTCGGCTAATTATTGACGAATTTTTTCGAAAATCATTATCAACAATGCTTTTATACTTCTGCTACGATAGGTACCACCAATGTTTCTCAATACCTTTGCTCAATGCCCTCAAATCTAAATTTGTGTGTTGCAGAAAAATGGGCTTTTCTCAAAAACCGCTATCTAGAGTAATCGCTATAGTTTTCCTGCAAGATTTAAAGTAACGTCTATAAACACTACTTTTTTCATAATTTTAGTTTCAGTAGATTCGGAATTAGATGGGGAGGGGTGTACATATTTTTCCACTATATTTTTGATTATATCACTAAAAATATAATACCTAAAATTAAAAGAAATATATTTTTGAGTTCAGTGGAATGAAAGCTTTCACAAGATACCCCACACGATAAACAGAAACGATTTTTTTCTTCAAGTAACTTAATTAACACCCTACCTCCCCCCTCCTCTTAAATATATTTCTAAAGGTTTAATCTTGTAAATATGTGAATCAATAGTTTTTATTACTTCCCCCAATTTGAAATTTTCCCGTTTTATAGTTTATGAGTAAAATGGCTGGACAGACAGACACGGGAGACCGGAGTGATCTTATAATGATTCTGTTTTCACTTTATATGTACGAAACCCTAAAAAAATGAAGAAATATTCTGCCTCCCCTAGAAAAACTTTTGCCCTACCTGACAATATGGTCTAGCTAAGGGCCTGCTCATATCTCTTCTTTTACGAGAGCTGTTGCATCAAAAACTCATTTATAATAGTATAGCTTGTATTGTTAGCTTTTTTTTTTTTTTTTTTTTTTTTTTTTTTTTGCTTTTTTTAATGATGCTAAGAGTGGACCAAATAACTCATCAACAGCAAAATTTACAAAGTCTTCACATAAAGATACATGGAAGTAAATTATGCTCAACTAACAATTCCAAACATTTAATCGATGTGAGATAGGGTTGATACTCTACTTGAATAACAAAATTGCCTGACTTTTCCAGGTTTTTCCAGGCCATATTTTCTACAATTCACAACATTTTTAGAAATTTGAATTCCAATTCTATATCTTAATGACTGAACTTAAACAGCAAAACAGAATACATTGATAGATTAATAAAATAACATGGTAACTTACCTCTGAATTATACATTTGAAACTAAAAATCTATATCATTTGATATTTGAAATATAATACATATGATAATAAATTAAAAACAATTAAGAAAAAAAAAATCTCACTAAAATACAATTCAGATGGATTCAAAGTAATTTTTTAGTCAAATAACTAAATTTACACACATTAAACAATCAAATTTTTTTTAGACAGTTCTACTCATCATATCATTGTATTTGTGTTATTTCAGAAGCAGTTTGTTGTGTAAGTTTAAATTTTTGTCTTTTAAAATTTTAAATTCAGCTACAATTTTTCTTTTTTGATTACTTAGTAATTTTCTTATTTGAATATTCGACAAATTTGTATAGCAAAAAGATCTTTATGTTAAAAATGTGAATTTATCAAAAATTCTATATTTAAGTGAAAAATCTGAATTTTTTTTAATGGACAGACTTAGAAACTCAAGAGAATTCCATCACATGACAGCACACAAACACAAAACAAATTCCCTGACTTTTTCAGATTTTAGAAAAAAAATGTCATTTTCCCAGACTTTCTCATGACTTTTTGAGCACTTGTCATTTTCCCTGACATTTCTCTGTTATCCAGAAGCCTACGAACCCTGATTTATCTTATCTAATCGAAAGTGGCAAAGACATTTTTTATCCACAGTAAAGTTTGAAATCTGGTATTTTGAATTGTGGCATTGGATGCACAATTGGCAAAGTAAAACAGTTTTACTAATAAATGGCAAAAGTTTTAGCCATGGAAAGGATGTTAACCATGATGAATTAAATGTGGTTTGATGTTTAATGCAAGGAATTTGATCAGTTACTTATATTGCCAATGAGTTCCATGATTTATATTTTAATCAGAAACATTCATAATTAAACATTGTTTGGGAAATCATGAAATGACTGCAAAAAGCAGCCAAATGTTTTATATTGCCATTGAGCAAAATTATTGTATCCATTGTCTATATTTTAATGAATCACAAAGGAATGAATCGCACATTATTTGCCATCACTGATTGCTGAGTGATACGATTTTAAAATCAAAATGTATGGGAAATCAAGCCTATTTTAATGCAGCTCTTCATTCAAGTTGATTTTGTTTTTCACAATCTTTTAAAAAGATTAAAGCCTAATTTAAAGATAAGATTAATTAAACTGCATAAGAATAACTTATGCAGCTTTGTTAAAAAAAAACTAATGCTCTAAAAATTAAAATGGCTGATTAAAAATATACATATACATATATATATATTGGGATCCAAATGAATTCATTCCAGAAATATTGTAAGCTTAGTGCTGTTATATACACAATTATCTTCCAATAAACAACTAGTCGTTGGGGGCCACCGTAATACTTACCCATCATGGATATGTATATGAAAATAAAACATGTGAAAACTATTTATACAATGCATTGCAATTCATAAACAAAATTTAAATATTGTTAATATACATAGTAATGCTATATTAAAGAACTGCTGATGTACCAATTTCGACAAATTATGTAAAGCGCCAAACTACTCAAGTAGTACCGAACTGCGTAAAAGAAACATCCTTATAACTCCAAAAATAATAATTCTATTAACTAACAATTAACTGCGTCGGATTAAGCGTCTCATTTTCAATTAAAATATACTTCTGAATTGAAATTTGAATGAAATACAGGGTCATGAAAAATCGAAGAATGTGGAAAACAAGATTACAAATATCTCGGCAACTAATAATCCGATCGACTTTGTTCTTAATGCAAAATGTGTGTTATTTTATTGCCTTTTACGTCCATTCCTTAGAACAAAAAAATTCTAAAATTTTTATATACCTTTCATCAGAACGAATTTTTCGAGAGTCCGAAAAAAATAGTTCCGGATAATCGAGGTTGCTGATATTAAATAGGGTTCGTCCCATTCATACATACTAACTACATACAAAATTTCAAGTCTCTATCTCAATTTGTTCGGGAGATAGAGCGTTTAAAGACAGACAGACAGACAGACGGACGGACGGCAAAATTTTTTTTCTAAAAATATGTTTTTTGGAATCTCCACTATCTAAAACGTGTAAATCCGTCAAAAAAAAATTTTTCGATTTTCAAAACGATTGCAAGACTTACCCTATACTACGTATGATGGGTAAGTAATAAGAGTAAAAATTGACAGCAATTTCCTGTGAAAGCCTGCCTTACTTTTCTAGCCAGTCCAATGGCAATGTAGCAGTTTTCTCCGGGATCAATAATTTCAATTTCAAAATAATGATGCGTTGTGTCCAGAGGATACTTGGCTTGGGCTAGTCCAACATCAATTATACTTTTACCCCGACCAGAATACTCTAGTACCTACAATAAACAACATGGATTACTACTTGTTGTGTAATTTTGTCTGCACAATGAACACAAAAAATGCATGGCATTGAAAATCAAACACTCATACTTTCACAATAGGCTGACAATACAAATGTTTAAATTTGCAAGTAAAAACAAACAGAAAGTTACTTAATTTATGAATTTATTAGTTTATATAGTTTAATAAAAAATAATTTAAATAGGAATTTGTAGGGACATCTCTGATTTTTCACTGCAGTTGTTTAGTCACTAAAGAAGGATGCAAAACCTAAAATCTGTTGGTTTAATTCTCTTTTTTTGACCAATAACTCCTTTGTCTGCTAATAATACCTAGCGTATATATGTCTGCATAAAGATAGAAAGAAAACAAAACAGAACATGGATCTCAAAATCCAACTCTGACCTCTCGTTAGGCTGTTCCCAGCCTAACAATCATATGAGCAATCATTTATCATACATTTCCATGTCTAAGCAAAGAATTTTTATTATTCTGTTTTGGCTCCAAAGTGGGGGATCAGCTTATATTAAAAACATATATTTTAAAATCTTTTAAACTTTTGTTTTCAAATAAAAAAGATTGTAAATATAGAAAACATCAACTGATGTGACAGAATTTGCTGGTTTAAATGGCAATAAATTTTTCAGCTCCCTGATTGTCATTTTTTTGTGCTGATTACAGTAACAAGCTTTGCAGAAAAACTTGCACCCAGTCGACCAGTTTTTCTTTAAATGCAGGAAATACCTGTTTGCACCAGAATGCAACTCTGATAAGTTTTGGATTTTTTAATTCTTGCACATGTTTTTAATCAGATATTCATCATGTTGAACGAACATTGAGTTATTCGACTGTTCTGCAAAAATTGATCATTTTAAAATTAAAGCCAGCATTATAAAGTAAAGTAACAATTAGTAGTCATATGAAGTAGAGAAAAATATTCATATTTTTACAAAGAAGGTTTGATTTTTATGAACGGGTAAATTATAATTAAATAGATTTGGCTGCACATCAAGACAAAATAGGAGAGAGAAATTCAGAAAGCAGATTTGATTAGCTATGCACAAAAACTTCAAACTTTTTGTTTGCTCTGTTTTTAACCCCCCCCCCTTTTTTTTAAAAAAAAAACATTGGCTTGTATATGGCTCTTTCATTTTGTACGAATTTTCATTGAAAAAAATGTACAAAATGTATGACAAAATGTATGATTTGTATACATATTTGTTGTGATCATACAAAATGAATGAAATGTATGATTTTTCACTGAAAAACCATACACTTGGCTTCATGGAAATCTATGGTAGTTCCAATTTTTTATGATAAATGCAGCACCCAATGTTTTTGGGGAATATATTTATTATAAAATATAAAAATTTGATAATATAGAAACCTGAAGCATTTAGCAATTAATTGCTGATACATGGCTAATGAGTACCTGGCACATGGTTGGGTACTTTTGAAAAATAGCCAGACCTGCCAAGATCTGAAGGCTAAATATCCGAAGATTTTATTTCAAAGATCAGGAAATATTTTTGTCAATGAAAAATTATTAATTTTTTAATATAAACATCTTTAGCAGAAGTTTAAATTTCAACAGGGCTAGGTTATTACTGAAGATTTAAAAGAAAAAATACGTCACTCTTACTCAAGTAAGGAAAATATGTACTCCTAGCCAGGGTTCTCGCTGTCGCTCGCCACTGTGCCAAATTGCGACTAAATTCTTCATTTGGCGAGTAAAGAAGCGATTAGATTCGCCAAATTGCTAGTGCTCAATTTTTGCTTTTAATTTCGTTTCCTTTCTGTTTTTCATACATATGCATGTATACATATTTTTAATATATTTGTAGTGGATAGTTGAAATTAGCTTAATAACAATCGTTGTCGCAGTTTTAAAAACTTGGGTTATTTTAGAACATATTGAAAAAAAGGTGGTACATTAAAAGATTAAAGATATTTTTTTCTGCATGACAGATTTATTTTGCTAATATTTTTTTCATTTGGCGAATATTTTTTACTTTTAATTAGCCAAATTACTAACGCTGATCAAATATCAGTGAGAACGCTGCTCCTAGCAAATAGAATGCATTTAAACATATGATGTTTTAACATTTTTAATTTGACTAAATATTATAAAAAAGAAGATGTTTTGTTAGTCCTAAATTTATATAAAACTATAGTAAAGATCATAAATAAGTCTTAATCAAGGCAAATTGTTAATAATTCCACACATGCTCATAGATCAAATCTTAAAGGTTCATCCTTTATAATGAATCTGAATGGAGTTCATCACATAAAATACTATTGATCAATCATGCTAAAGAACAATTACATTTGTACAAGAGTTTTCATATCTGAATCGCAGTAAATTTGATTGTAAAATAATAGAATATTTTTAAAATGTGAAAAATCAGGAATATGGAGAAAAATCTAAAAATCAGGAGTCTCCTGCCAATATCAGTAGATTTGGAAGTCTGAATAGCTACAGTATGGAAACTATTTATCTGGAAACCAGTTAACCAGAAAACCAGTTATCCAGAATGGTATTTCTAATATACTGGTGTTAGAATCTATGTAGAAAAATGTGTCCTACACTGCCAGTTTGACATATAGAAATTGCTTGAAAAAATTGTGTAGTTTGATAACAGCATCTGGTGTTTGAAATAGAAGCATGTATAGAAGTATATATACATTATAGATGCTTTCATTTTTATGCAGAGAAAACAGAAAAATTTTTGTTCTCAAGAGATTTTCATCTTTAAAACTCTTAACATTTGATCTTACTTGCATCTGATTCTTAGTTCAAGTATTCTAATAATTGATTTAAAATCAGAAGCAATACCAAAATCACATATATTACATAAAACTTATCATACACTTATCCACATGTATTACATAAAACTGGATGCTGCTTTAAGGCCCAAACCAGCTATCCGGAATAAATCTGACCCCAACAATTCTGGATAAATGGTTCTGTACTGTATTTTTTAATCTGCTCACCATGCCGTTGAGTTTGATGTCGTGCAGCCTGGCCCATTCTTCTTCGTTGCTGTCAATGCACATGAGGACATCGTCCTCCGAGGACCACCTCATTCCCAGCATGAGACGCACTTCGGCAGCCACCAGGAAAAAACAGACTGCAGGGAACAGCCCATCTTCTGGCAGAGGGAACTCCGTAGACGAGACCTGAAAAAGAAAAATCACAAAACAATAATCTGCAAGTACAGTTTGGTTCATCATTATTAGTAGTAAAGTAAACATAAGAAAAAAAAATGCACTTCCAAGACCTTATGATTTTATTGATATTAAAAAAAATTATATTTCACCATCATAAAAAAAACATCTATTTTCTTTACTTTCAGATGAATGTGGTAGAGATTCTGGTTTTATGAGCTAATGAGCTATATCGATTATTTTTGATATGCATAAGGAGAAAAAAAATTAATTTAATGAGATTAAGAATGACAGTATTAAATGGAGATAGAAAATATATCAAATAAGCTACTTTTTTCTCTGTAAAATAAGTACAGAAACACAACTATAATTTTAAAAGCTATTAATTACCTGCTCTCTTCATCTTATTTTTTAATCGTCATGTAACAACTGGTGAAGAAAAATATAGTTGTTTCTTCATTTATTTTATGGAGAAAAAGAAAATGCACAAAGTTCAGTTCCCTACATATTTGTCACCTTGGGTTTAAATCAGGGTTAGCAAAAACCAGGGTTTTTGTACAAAAACCCAACCCATCCGGGATTTTGTGGGTATTAGTTATTTTTTCTGTATATTTGTTTATTTATATAATATATGTGTGTACTCATTTAAAAATATATTTATTAAGTTACACTTTTTAATTGCATCTGATCTATTTATTACCAATTTATTTTATTTATAATATCAGTTAATAAATTTATTCTATTCTGATATTAGAATTAGCTTAATATTACTATCAAAATAAATTTATTATTAAAAAAATTAAAGTGGGCACAGCTCAGAAAAATCCAAGTGGGTTTTTATGGGCTAGGCTCACTTTGCCAACCCTGCTTTAAATTATGATTCAGTATTTTATGCTTAATGAACATTTTATAATTTTATGTCCATTTTTTCTTCTTTTTTTTGCAAAAAAAGTGAGGGGTTTGATTACAAAATTTGGATAGACCATTAATAAAAGCAGAAACCTCAAGTAGATTTTATCACTAAAATGAAAGCTCAAGTATAGCAAATATATTCATCTTTATGAACTGCACTGTGTAATCTGCAAAGAACATGATGTGCTATGCCATAGTGAACAAATATAAATACACAGATATCATCTATTATTTTTTATTTAAAAGTACAGTTTACATTTCCAACAATTTTGTTTATTTTTTAGATGCTCAAAAAAACAGCAAATTTAAAAATAAATTACTGCATTTTTAATTGAAATTTTTAAAAAGTTAAAAAAAAATCATTTTTACTAATTTTTATTAATTTTTGTTAAAATTCTGTGAATTATGTGTAAATTTTAGAGAGTGGCAGATTTTAGGGTTGCGGATTTAAGGGAGTCAACTGTACCTCTTTTCCATTTTTAGTGAAGAACACAATGACTATCTGTCCCGCAGACACGTAGGAGGAGTTTTCGAAGCGGATGCCACAGCCCATGTAGTCCCCAGCAGCACAAACGGGTCCAACCAGAGATTCTTTGGGGACACCTTTGTAGATCCTGAAAGAATTCATCATAAACTTTTAAAATATTCAGACAGAATTGTTTATCTAAATCAATTTTGACAGACATGTAATGATTTTCTGAAACAATAATAAATCTTATTTTATTTAATCAAGAGATTTTCATTTCCAATATGTAATCAGGTTTTTCTTTCCATCATAATAACTGTTTTTCCCCGCTAAGTATGTATTTCATCTCAATGATGCAATCAATGTAATGTGAATGTGAAAGCACATTTTTTCTATCAGTCTTCTAATTTTGTCTGTAAGCTAAAAGGCATAACATTTTTATTGCAAAATTTAAATGTAAAATTTTATTAATATTTATTTAATTTCTAATTAAAATTAGTAATCAAGATTATGCAGTTGTTTCGTCTGTCTTTGTGCAAGATGACAAGTGAATTTGTGGTCATAAATTGTATACAATGGATACATAAAATCGTATAAAAAGTATTGATTACTTCTATAGTATATCTTAAGAATCAACCAAGCCAAGTTATTCTTATTATTGTATTCTTTAGAAGAGAACTTAACTGTATTTAGTTCAAGATGTATAGTAAATTCAAACAAAGGGATTGAGTTAAAAGGATATGATGTTAATAACTCAAAATCTAAGTTAATGTCACATTAATGATCTACTTATGCAAAAAAAAAAAAAAAAGTAAAAAGTGGGTAAGTATGATTGCAGATTACACAGGGGGGTTTCGTTTAAAATTTGTTTGAAAACAACCAGGGTTGGCACGGTTTAAACCATGGTTTAAACCACGGTTTAAACCAATTGGTTTTTTTCTCAAAAAAACCAATTGGTTTTTTTCGAAAAAAATCTAATGATATTTTCTCATTTTTCTTTATAATTTAAGACTTACAAATTGTATATAAATATTTTCTACTTTTAACACTTTTTTTCAGCAATAAGTATTAGATATAGTGGGCCTAGGTTATTTTTTTATGTATAGGATGAAAATCACTATGCATTGGTGAACATATTCCATTGCTGTAAAGAAAAATCTTAGAACATGTGAATTGATCAAAGATAAAATAGATTAAAAATATTCAATATTTAGTATAAAATATTTTCATTAAAAAATGCAGATTATTTAAAGCAATCTATCATAACATGCACAAGCTTTTGAATATGGAGCTACAAAACTTGATGATCTTTAATATTTTGGTAAAATTATAAAAGAAATTTTTTTTCTTGGGGAGATAATCTTTAAAAATCAAAATATGAAGTTGTATAAGAGAGTATTCAAAAATTGGGTGCTAGTTATAGTTATAGTATTTTAACAATAACAAACTAATTTTTCCCCCTTTGTTATCCAGGGTTGTTAAATACCTGGGTTTTTTCAGAAAAACCAACCCACTGTGTTTTTTCAGGGTTTTGGGGGTTTTATCAGGGTTTTTTCAGGTTTTGGAAGTGTATTGGAGGTGGTTGAGAATGCTTGAAAAAAAATTTCTTATTACTAAATTTAAAGTAGCTAATTGATTATTACAATTATATGACATATATCAATGACAGTAATCAAAATTGTGATAAATTGATTATTAGTAATAATTTATAAAGTATTTTTTATTATTACTAAATAATAGAATAAGCCAAGTAATTCTACATGTCTACATAATTAAATTAGGATTCTAAGCATATATGGTATTTTGTTATGAGTTTCTATTGTATAACATAGAACGGATTACACATCAAAGTATTTTTTTAATGGGAAAAAATTTGTTACTTACACGTGCTACAGAGATTAACAATTATTTCTTTTAAAAATTGTGATGGTATAATTAGGACATTTCTTTTCTTTGGGGTGGGGGGGTGATGGTTATAAACTTTGAGTGGTGTAGTGATATTAAAAAATACATTACAATATATTATATATGTAATATAAATACATTATATATGTAATTTAAAGTTGAAATTTTGAAAAAACCCACCCGGGTTTTTTGGGCTGGGCAAAATCATAACAACCCTGTTGTTATCTGCTAAATCTAATGACTATAAATGTTGATTTCAAATTGTCTCTCAAAAAACAAAACCCCCAAGAAGTATCTTTTTTTTTTTTTTAATTATGGAAAATAATATTTACATTCATCAAACTACATCAGATGTTTATTATAAGTAATCAAAAGGTTGTTTATAAAGTTTTTCAAAGTATCAATGTTTCACTGTGTAGAGTAGTTTATTGTTTGGACATAAGACTACTACATGTTTACTAATAACTGTTTAAATTAAAATATGATTTTTTTTTCAATTTTCTACATAATTCACTAATTATTTAATTTAAATTATTTTAAAATGAATTTATACTACATATAATCCAACAATGTCTATTTTTATTAATAAATATGCATGTATATGTACTAAAAAAGGATGTTTTTAAAAAAAACCCGGTTTAAACCAAAAAAACCTGGTTTAAACCAAAAAAACCGGTTTTTTTGGTTTTTTTCAAAAAAATCTGGTTTTTTTCCAACCCTGAAAACAACTTATCTTTTAATTAATAAAACCAAATTGCTAATTTATAATTATTGAATTCTTACATAAATAGTAGGAACAATAAATTTGATTTTAAAGTAATTATAAAAAAGAAGTTATTCATTTTAATCAAATTACTTAAATACAATAAAAAATTCAATTTTTTTGGAAAAAAAAAATAGCTGAAATATAGATAAAATTTTAAAAATAAAAGAAATTTTCAAATGAAATTTAAAATGCTGAATCATTAATAAATTGCAGTATTAAGTAGAAAAAAAATTGGATTCCAAATGATAGTGTTCATTCTAGGCCATTTTTGAAGGGTGCAGCACCCTGCCCTTTTTCAAATTTACAAAATGCACCCTGCCCTTTTTAAAAGTAGTAAAATGCACCACTGGTTTTACCCAGAGATTTTTAATAAATATTTTTTTTATTCCGTAGTGTTTCTAAATTTGTGTGCCCAAAAATGATAGATTTTTTTCATTTCTTTAAGAATATCATAAAATCATTCGAAATTAATGTTACTTGATTTATCATATTTAAAAATTATGTGTTTCATTGCTTTCTTTTTTCCCCTTCTAAAGGCAATAACAATTTTTTTTTTCTGGCAAAAGTGCCCTTTTCTGCTGCAGTAGTGTCTTTTGTAGTGAATAGCACCATGCCCTTTTTATTTCAAGAGTGAACACTACAAATGATATTATGAACATCAATGATATAAAAATATATATATATAACATGAAACCTTAAATTGGCAAAAAAAATAAAGTTTCTTTTAATTAAATCCATCTTAATATGAAAATTTCACCTTCCAGCACAAAAGTTGGAACTAAGAACCTTCTGTTTAATAGCAAGATGCTTTACCAACAAGCTATGATGCTTACACGCACGATGTTGAAATTAAGGTTCTCTTTTAAAATTTAAATCTAAAAAATGAATGGATGACATAGAAACCAATCGTCTGAGGCAACTGTAATACTTACCCATCATTGATATGCATAATACAATATATGAAAATAAAACATGTGTAAATTATTTATAAAATGCATTGCAATTTTGTACGTTAATTTTGCAATTTAAATGTACATTTAATTAGTTAATATTTTTTAATATACATAGTAATACTCCATTAATGAATTGTCTATGAACCAATTTTGACAAATTATATAAAATGCCAAACTTCACAAGCAGTAATGAATTGCATAAAAGAAACATCCTTATAACAACTTTAAAAATAATAATAATTAACAGTTTACTACATCAGATTAAGCATCTCATTTCCAATTAAAATATATCTTTGAATTGACATTTGAGTGAAATACAGGGTCATGAAAAATCGAAGAATGGGGAAAACAGGATTACAAATATCTCGGCAACAAAAAATCACATTGACTTTGTTCTTTATGCAAAATTTGTGTTATTTCATTGCCTTTTACGTCCATTCCTTAAAAATTAAAAATCTTTAAATATCTTTCACCAGAAAGAATTTTTCGAGAATTAAAAAAAAAAAATAATAATAATAAAAAATAGTTCCAGATCATTGAGGTTACTGATATTAAATAGGCTTCGTTTCATTCTTACATACTAAGTACATACCAAATTTCAAGTCTCTATCTCCATTTGTTCATGAGATAGAGTATTTACAGACACACAGTAAAAAAAAATTTCTAAAAATATGTTTTTTGGAATCTTCAGTATCTGAAACGTGTAAATATGTCAATTTTTTCCCCCGATGTTTCAAAATCAGAGGAGTGAAACAAACAGAGTTTTGTCAGACGGACAAAAGGAAAAAATACAAGAAGTGTCATTTAAATCAAAGATTATGAAACACTTGAGAAGAGTTTCATATCCTGTTCTGGTTGGCACGATAGGTGAAAAAAAACTGAAAATGGCAACAAACAGCCATTTTAGCAACTTGTGAGATTTCTCAAGATGGCAGAAAAACATGATTTTTCAATAATTTATAAGCATTATATTTATTTAATAGATGTTATGTATGTCACATGTAAAGAAAGAATGTGTGATCTTGTAGTTCACAAAACTTGCTATTGCATGTCAAAGCAATGCATTAGTGCTACGAAAATGCATACTTGGAGTTTGCCAAAAGCTGAACAAGATGCAATTTTATTTTTTCAGAAGCGATGATACAGGAGTTCATACACAAACAGCTAAGAGAATGTGGGGCAGTGTCAAATGGAGGATTAAGAGACATAGGGGGACAGCGAGACATCATTTGGAATCTTATTTATCAGAGTTCATATGACGCCAGCATCAGGTGAAAGAAAACAGAGACTGTTTTGAATATATGTTAAACACTATATTGGCCCATTTTCCACTGAAATCCAAATTACTATATTTTTAAATAACGTATTTTGAAAGTGTTTTGATTTTAAATAAAGTGTTTTATTTTGTGATTTGTTGCAAAAATTTTAGGTATTCACAAATGCACTAAAAAAAGGCTTCAAAAAATGAGCAAAAGAACAGTAAAAAAGCACTAAAAATGGCGTCAAAAATCAGCAAACAACAAGAGAACAAGGAATCCAAAAGGTAACTACTTGCGCATGCAAAAAACAAGATTGCCCTTTATTGGTGCATTAGCACAATTTTTGCTGAGGTGGCATTAATACATAAGTACCCAAAACTTTCATCTTTTGATACAGTGAAAGGAGATATTTAAATAACTCATTGTGCCTGAATTTTTATTTCCACAAAAAGTTGGTAAAATCACTTTAAAATACTGCAAAATGACCAGGAAAAATACTAAAAAGAAATGACACTAAAATGATTTTGTATTTATTTGATAAAATGTAAACAAACTAATAATGAGAATATGCATATTTGTAACAGCATGGCCAACTAGATCTATAGACCAATCTATATGAGATTTATGTATGAAGCCTAACGCTAGAGGACTCTGATACCCTGCCCAAGTTATTCTGACCAATCGTGCAAACCCTGAACCAAAACAATGACCACATGTGCACAGAACAGAAAACAGCTTATTCAATGCTAATTTAGGCAGGGTTCGTGTCACGTGGTCCAATGGAATGGTTCAGGATTTGAAGCTGAATCCAGCTTCACTTTTTCAGCATTTTTTTGCGAAATGCACAGGCCTTATGTATCTAGTTGGCCATGGTAACAGTATAATATGTACAATTACATGTCTTGACAAACTTTATGTTTTATCGAACAAAATTGTATACAAAATAATTTATTTTTATTAAAAAATGTGAACCTAAATCTAAGCTTGTGTGCTTTTTCATTCCCTGTTGTGCAATTTAAATTAAAGCAAACTAAAAAAAAAAAACTCGAAAAGATTCGTCAATAATGTCTCTCAATAGGCAATTTATCTTTTAATAGCTGTTTTAAGTAAATATTGTGCATACTTGCCAAACCCCTGCTTTTTTATAACAAAACATATTTTTAACCAGAAATTTTATTTAATTAATGAAATCATGTATGTTTCAATTATCTATCACATAGAAAGAAGAAATGTTTAATTAAAAAATTTTTGAGATTGAAAGTGAGTTTTTTCGTTTAAAAAAAGCGGGAGGTTTGCAACTATGTACTGTGTAATATAAATATTTATTCTACTTTTAAAAATTCAGCTTCAAATGTAAAACTTGAAAAAAAAAATTATTTATTAAGGTACTACTTGGTTATTCTGGTAACCATAAAACTATCGCCAAAATGTAAGATTAAATGCCAACAATGGATGATCGTGAATGTCACATTCAACGACATTAAATACGATATATGTATTTAAAATGCCATTAAGTTTTTTTTATTTATATTATTATTAATATTTTACTAATTATTTGTTTTTCATTATTTAATATAAAAATCATGTCAATATGTATAATTTGGCTATTAATTTGCGACTGAATAATTTGGTGAAATGGATTGACGGCAGGGTTGGCATTTTTGCCAGGACAGTGGCAAAAATTGGGAAAAATGGAAAAAACTGGCAAAAATGGAAAAAACCTTTTTGTCTTTATGTGTAATAAAATCTGCATGCAAATAAGGATAGAAATGGTATAAACAAATAAATTTAACAGTATACTATTTAATATTTTAATTTAATTTGCTAATTAATTAATATTAAATATTTTAAATCTTTAAAAAATAGGTGGGATTTAGTCTTACTTAGGAATTTAAGAACAAAATAAAAAATTACATACCTAATTTTTTTTATCTTAAGTCAGGGATATGTTTAGGAAAATTTTAGGTCCTTTAAAGGAACCTTCATAAAATAATTTATCTTAAAATAGGACCCTTCACAAAATTTTTTAACCTCAAACAGGACCCTTCATAAAATTATTTGTCTCTCAAATAGACATTTCATCTTCAAACTGAACTTTTCACAAATTTAATCATTTAAAAATAAAATCTGGCCTGTTAATAAACAATTGAACTCACCAAAAAATATATTAGTTAGCTTCTCTATATGTGAAGGGTAGAACCCGAAAACACTGATAATTTAAAATTTACAAAACTAGGGTAACATCCCCAGTAATTGGCACATTAAGAATTTGTCTTTAAACTTACTTCTATTTTCCTTACCAAGACATAAAATATTTACTTGCAAATATTTTTAAACCAAAGAGTGCATATCTGTGCATCTATTTTGTCCACTAAAAGCAAAAACATTTGAAAAAGTATTTTTATAAAAATATATTTATAAAAAGTTGCTGTAATCACTAGTAATTGGCACTTAGATTTTTTCACAATTAAAGTAACCCTTTTCAAATAAACAAAACTGTTGTCAATTAAAGTTTAAAATATATTATAAATCAGATAATAGTAAATTGAAATGCATGCCTTTCTTAAGCCAGAGAAGAACACATTTGCAACAAAAATGGCTAATTTGATACAAGCCATAATTGTTTCTCTTTCCTACGCACTATTGTCATCTAGTAGCATATATCAAAGTTATAATCTTTAAAGTAAATGAGCATATAACTGGTATAGGGTCTTGCATTTTTAAAAGATTGGATATAAATCTTATCTTAGGACATTTTTGTAGGATGTGCCAATCAGTGGTGCCTGCCAATTACTGGGGATGTTACCCTATGTCTAGAATTTTCAAAAAGACAAGAAAAACTTCTCAATTTAACAAAAGCAGGACCCTGTGAGAAAAGTCTAGTAAGTAAGTAAAGTATTTCATTAATATATATATATTTTTTTAATTATCAAAAGATTTTATACAATTTTGTTATTTTTGTTTTATGTCATGAGACTTAAGAAATGTAAATATCTAAGTCTTTGGTACTATTTTATAACTATTTATCTGATGAAACTAGTTTGTTAAAGATAAAATAAGTAAATTAAATTGAAAATTATGTATTGAAAAAACTTGTGTCTTATTAAAAAACTAGATTTTTTTCCTGTCCCTTTTACACTTCAAGAAAGTAACAAAATGTTAAATTATTTAGATTTACTTTCCGTTAGTAGCCTGTTGTCGCTTTATCTTTTTGTACTATATTCCCCTTCCCCCCACCATAGCAGATGCTTGTTATGTATGCTAAATCTTTTGAAAAATGAAGAGTTAAAACCACATTTTTCAAAACTAAAAAAGAGATTTGAAAAAGCGATTTTGCCATGTCATCTTGTAGCGTATTTGTTACATCCAAAGTACAAAGGTGAACTTCTAATTATGAACAAAAAGAAAGCTGTAAAGCATGGTTATCTAAAATCAATCCCGATTTTATATCTTATATTATTAATTTCAATTTCTGAAAGAAAAACCCTTTCCCAGCTTATATTTTACAGAAGAAGTGATTAATAGTGTCAGTGCGTGTAATTGGCAAAGTATTGAATAAGCTTGCGCGATTTCAAAAAACTTCTGTTCATAAGTAGCACACCTTCAAATATGTCCAGCAAGTAGTGCTGCTATTGAACAATTTTCTTGAAATTTTTCATTTGTGCAAACTAAGATTCGTAATAAGCTATCAACAGATACTCTTTCCAAACTTGTTTACTGCTATGCCATGCTAAAACAGCAAAATTTAGGTTGTGAGGAAGATATTGCTGAAAAATTTGAAATTTAACAGTTTTCTGCTTTAAGTATAATTTTATATTAAATTACATTTAGGTTACTATAACTGTTTCTTCGAATTTCTAACATATATAAATTATAAACATAAATGCTTTACTCAGTCTCAACAGTTCTATTATATGAATTATTAATAATTGTATAAACACAAATAAATGAAGTTTCTATTTATTTATATAAAATTGGTATTTTTTTCATTTATAATCTTGTTATAAAAATTAGTATTCTTTCATAAAATGCATAATTATACCTATTTAACTTAAAAGTTTAAAAAAATTTAGAATAATATTGAATTTTTAATTAAATATGCAGTTTAATTTTTCTTTTGTGAAATATTTTGTCGCTTTCTGGGAAAAAAAATTAAATGGACAGCCTATTTTTGCCACCTTTTTGGCAAAAACCTATTTTTGCCGGGACGGCTTTTGCCAGGTTTTTTCTGCGGTTTTTTCCACCTTCGGCAAAAACTTGCCAACCCTGGTTGACAGGATAACCAAGTAGTACCTTTATTTATGCATCGGTGGTGAAAATTGGTGCATAGGAGAGACTATTGAAATCACAAAAATTTAATACTATTTATTGATTTATCTAATGACAGATTTCCTGATCAACATGAAGAATACTGTAAAAAAATAGTGGTGTCAATAGATTCCATCGCTATGCCAGTTTTCTACTACTGATGTATATATCTTTTTTTTTTTTGGGGGGGGGGGGATGAAGGTGTTTGGAAAACTAAAAAAAAGGTTTGCAATACACATACATTTAACATCTGAATTCAAAAAACTATTAAAAGATTGAATAATATAAACTAAGACAGACATGAATATATTTTTTAAAAATAAATAAAAATTATATACAAAAAATAAAACGCTAGAAAATATCTAAATAGATTAAAAAATATATATATATACTTTTTGTCAATCCACTCGCAAGGCCTCATCAGTACAATAAAAAAAAAAAAAAAAAAAAAAAATTTTTTTGCTTTGACAATTTTTTTTTTTTTATCTACAGAATAACAGTTAACATATTAATTTATATTTGTTGTGAATAAAAATATCAGAAATATCAAATTAAACATTTTGAAAATAACTATCAAATATATGAAAATATCAAACTTTATGAAATTTTGAAAATAAATATTGGATAATATCCATGGTATATATCCACTGAGTTTATATCACTGACGCCTGAGGGCAGGCCTATCCCCTCTTTTACATAGGCAGACACCATACAAAAAGTGGCAAACTATTGGTTTTGGAGAGAGCGTTTTTACAACTTAACAGAAAAATCTAAATAATGAAGTCTTGCTTTTGTACATACTTTCCATTTTTGGAGTGGAAACCCACAGAGTCTTGATACCAGCCAGGAAACTTGTCCAGGGGATGGAAACTCGACACTAGGCCTAAGGTGACGTCTCCTTTGGCATCCACATCCGTTATTTCAATCTCAAAATAATTCTGGTGCGAATTCAAAGAGTCAGCAGCAATGTACAAGCCTACCTCCTTTTTGCCATCTGGTATAAAACTAAAAAAAAAAAAAGAAGGAATACATTGTCAGTCAACTGATAAAATTTAAATGAAGTGTACAAACACTCCAAAAACTATTGTTTTCCAAGTGGCATTTAAACTAAAAATCAATAATGTAAAACAAACTCATACTGAATGAGGACTTTATGAAAAGGGGGGGGGGGGACATTCAAATCATAGTTGAAAATTAATGATTGTCACTCATCAAATGGTGATTAAAATATCAGCGACCAATCGCCACCCTACTCGCCAAGTGAAATACAGCTTTTTACATGGAAATGTGCAACTCTACTTGGATTAAATCTAATTATCAAATTGATTAATTATTTTCCCTTCTGGATATGAGCAGATTTCAGTGCATTTTCAATATTTCTGCATTTCACCATGAGCTTTCTCTTAAGTTGGATTATTTTTTTCAAGAAATACAGTTTTATTCAGCAAAATATATTCACCCAGATCCTACACCCATTTCAAGCAATTCTTTTTTTTTTTTTTTCACTGGATGCAAGACCTTAAGGATATTGTGGTATCTTCAATATTTTTATACCTGCCAGATGCTTAGCAGTTACTTTTCTTCAAGAGATACTGTTTAATTCTGCAAAATAAGCTCACCAGATTAGGTTTCATTTATCTGTGTAGTGTATTAATAACACATTTACTTATTAAATTTAAAAAATCAGTGTTTTATTTTATTCTTTTATTTATTTTTTTTTTTTATAGAAAAATGTGTATATATGCAATGATTATAGTTTACCAAGGTATCAAGGAAGTTTGAAACATTATGGTGGCCACTAGTAAAATTTAGTCCACTGGCAACCACTCAATTTCCCAGTTTTCACCTTATAGTTAAAATTGAAAAATTTATTAATTTTTATCATCTAAACATCAATGTAGATATAGATCGATTGTTTATTGTGTGGTTGAGTTTTTGTTGCATCACTCATTGACATATTGACTCAGAGGTGCACAAGTCTACAAGCGTGCTACCATCTTTGATAATTTTTTTAATTAAATATATAATAACTAGTGAAAAATAGCAACATTCACATCTGCCCCAGTCTCCGCTATACCTTATACCTACCCATATCCATTTTATTATGTTCAAAAGATTACCATCATTCAAATGCACTTACAGCTACTTTTTCTCAATGGGCATCCTGCAAAGAATAAATTTTGATTGTCCTTGTCATCAAACTATACATAAGATTTCCATAAAATTTGAAATGACTACAGCCAAATGATGCAACAATTATATATTTTAAATTTCAAATAATTTGTTAGGGTAGTTTTTGTGGTACTACTTAGTTACACCATTGACCAAAAATCTATCGCCAGACTATAAGATTAAATGCGAATAATGATGATCATGAATGTCACATTTAATTGCATCAAATACGATATGTACATTTAAAATGTCATTAAGTGATTTTTATTTGTATTTTCATTAATATTCTGCAAATTTTTTGTTTTTTAATTTTTTAAAATAAAAATTGTGTCAATATGTATAATTCGGCTTTTACTTTGGCAGTTTGTATAATTTGGCGAAATTGGTTGACAGGATAACCAAGTAGTACTGTTTCTGCTCTGTTATATGCAGATAGACTGAACTACAGCTATAGGTGCAACGTATTTACCTAAATACAAACACGCCTAAAAAACAAGAGATATTGGGGAATTCATAAAGCAGTAAAGTGACTTAATAAATTCCCTTTATTAGGTAACTTAAGAAACTTACTAAATCACAAAGAACACCTATGAATCATCAGGTGAGATTGTACCTTAAAAATTCTCCATCGACAGTGATCCTTGACTGCCTCGGCTGTCTTTTGGGCTCGCACAACTTGTCGAGAGCTTGTCCATAGATACGTGCCAAATGACTGTGCAATATCCTGTCCATTCAAATGTCTGAACAGCTTTCAAGTACCTGGCACCATAGAAGAAGAAATGAAATAGGTAAGTATGATCATACAGAGGGTTGCATTTAATATCTCCTTTTAAACACTTATAAGTAGTACAGTATAACTTCTTTAATCCGGAATCGTCGCGATTACAGCGAGTCCGAATTATAGAAAATTCCGGATTACAGAAGTTGTGTAGCTAAGATGCATGACGTTTAATAATAATACTATAATATATCTTATTAATATGGCAATACAAAATAGCAAGGAACTGGATAAATGCAAACATTGAGAAAAATCAATTCAAAACGCTCAAAAACGAATGTTTTTTTTTAAATTATATTTTATGTAGTGTTACGTTAATTCTATGCAGTGCCGCAGTCTATCATAAAATTTAAAAACAAACATATGATTTTTTAAAAAATTGCGATTTGTGCTTAATGAATAAATAAATAATGCATATCACTAGAATAATAGACTCATCATGAAAAATATTGAAAAACTAAATTCTAAAACAAACAAAAAAAAAAAATACAGTGAGAAATTTAAGATTTACAATTATAATTTAAAAATCAATCTTATAATTACAGTACCATATTTAAAAATATGATATGTAACATAAAAAATTAAATATATAGCAACTATAAATATCAAAGTAAGTCATAAGTTAAATACTTAAAATAAATAACTATAAAAAAATCCGATTTTGTGGTATATTAGAGCCATCTTATTTTTCGAAAAAGAAAAATAACTGAAATCATGATTCAATTCATGATCAATCATGAATTTTTACAACTTTATAACTATAAAGACGTTTATATTATAAACAAATGTAATTTAGAGAGTTCCTACAGTTTTAATATTGAAAAAAAAAAAAAAAAAAAAAAAAAAAAACGTCAAGTTACTATGTAATTTTTTATTTACTTAACCATTTTCTGAAATTCCTTTACATAAGACCTGTGGCGCCATCTATTATCTCTAATTCTAAATAAAAATTAATAAACGCACCGGAGTGTCCGGATTATGGATGTCCGAACTAAAGATGTTATACTGTAATTTAAATGAATAATAATTTAATAAATAAATACAGTCAAAGATCTATAATCCACGCATCCATAATCCGCAATTTCTTATAATTTTCGTTACTTTACGAATGTAAATAATGAAATAAACAGTTAAGGAAATTTACAAATTTATAATCCAAAAATGATTTTTTAAAACAAATAATAAAAAAATTAAAAAAAAAAATAACAATAAAAACAGCATTTTCTTAAAATGTAACACTGTTTTTTTATTAACAGTAAAAAACAAACTACATTACAGAACACATGTAATTATTTTTATTTAAATGCATGTTTATATCAATTTTTTTAATAAAATAACTTTAAAAAGGCATTTTTGAGATAGCTATAGATATTTATATAATATAGTAGAAGGCCCTTTATTTTGCACACATCTCAGTGCATGAGCAAGGAAAATGACAATCAGAAATTCTAAGTCTTTTAATTGCTTTATTTATGTTATTAGAAATGTAATGTCACTTGAAAATACTTCTAAAGATATTCTCTATTAGAGTGTATGAAAAGAAATACCATTATATAACATTTAATAGTAATTTTATTTTGCAAACTGCAATTTCTGTATCTTTTTATATTAACCCTTAAAACTAAAAACGATGAAAAATTGTAAATTTAACATTGTTGTAAAAAAAAATTTCAAACAGTTTTTGGACTCAAGGTACTACTTGGTTATCTCATCGACCAATTTTGCCAAATTATACAAATTGACAAACTAATAGGCAAATTATACGTATTGTCAAAATTTTTATTTTAAATAACCAAGAAGCAAATAATTAGTAGAATATTGATATGAATACAAATAAAAATTGCTTGATGACATTTTAAACACATATATCCTATTTAATAGGATAATGTGTTTAAAATGTCATTAACTAAATGCTAAGCTAAGCTAAATGTGACATTCACGGCCATCCATTATTGGCATTTAATCACCATAATTTGATGATAGTTTCTTTGGTCGACAGTATAACCAAGTAGTACTGGACTTTATTTTAGGTTTGGTCAGTTGTCATCAAAAATTGCCAGAAAGTGGTTTTTGACATGATAGTTAAAACCAAATAAAACAATCAATGTTCGAAAACTTGCCAACACTGATATAGATATTAGATATAGGCTTCAAGAAAAAGAAAATTAAAAATTTACAGAATCTATTCTGGCAGACAAAACTGTCTTAATGCTATTCAAAATGGCAACAAAATAATCATTCTGATTGAAAATTATCCATCCTAATTTTTTTCTTATAATATCATGAGGTAATTGGGTACTACTTGGTTATCCCGTCGACCCATTTCGCCAAATTATACATATTGGCATAATTTTTATTTTAAATAACGAAAAAACAAATAATTAGTAAAATATTATTAAAAATATAAATAAAAAGTTGAAATAAAAATCATTTAATGGTGTTTTAAAGGCATGTACCATATTTAATGTCAATGAATGCAACATTAATGATCCTCCATTATTGGCATTTAATCTTATAGTTTGGCGATGGTTTTTGGTCGAGGGGATAAGTTAGTAGTACCGGTAATTGTTTACTGACATAATTTTTACTTTAATTAACAAAAGAAGAAATAAAAATTAGTAAAACATTGGGTACTTAGGAACTACTTTGATATACCCCCCCCCCCCCAAATCGTAAATTTGGCGACTTTTTTTTCTAGCCAAGCAAAATACCCATTAAGTTAAATTAAGTTAAATACAAAAATAAAATTAATTAAAATTAAGTTAAATACATTAATTAAAAATACATTAATTAAAATTAAGTTAAATACAAAAAAGGAATACCTAAAAAATACAATGAATACATAAAAAATACAAATGAAGGAATGAAGCTGAGTAACAGCAAACCTAAAAGGTCCGTAGGAAAAGTGCGTAGGGAGTGCCAGATTTGGCGCGTAATTTTTGGGGGGTATATCAAAGTAGCACCAGTACTTATGTACTAATGCCACTGCAGCAGAAGTTACCAATAAAGAGCAATCATGTTGTTCACACACGCACATAGTTACCTTTTGGATTCCTCATTGTGTTGCTGTTTGCTGATTTTTGATGCCATTTTTAGTGCTTTTTTGTGCACCTGCAAACAAGATTGCTCTCTATTGGCACATTAGCGCAACTTCTACCGTGGTGGCGTTAATACATAAGTACCAAACATTGATAAAAATACAAATTAAAAATCACTTGATAACTTAAAAACATGTGCAATGTGTTTAATGTCCAGTGAATGTAACATTTACAATTATCTGTTATTGGCATTTGATCTTATAGTTTTTTGATTGAAGGTCTAATCATGTAACACTAATTTATTTTATATATGAGAGAAAAAAAAATGATTAGAATATATTTTGATCCTTTTATCCCAATATTATTTTTTATTGACTGATAATCACCTCTCACTTAATGATGAAATTATCTTATTACAGAAATATCTTTTGAAAATATGAATAAGTCACCATACTACCAGTACGAAAAAATAATATTTATTTTTCCAAATGATAAAATTATTGCTGTTTTGCCAGAGCCATCTTATTTCAATATAGAAATCAAAGCATTATTTCTAATTTACATCTGCAGAATTAAAGCTGCTAGTGGCGAAAACTGCAATACAAACATTTACGCCAAGCTAGCGTTAAATTATCATCAAATTAAAAACATGATCAGTAACAAATAAAAATAGATGAAATTAAATCAATGCAATATCTAGGCATTTGGTTGAAGATACCTTTCACGAATCTAAACAAACTTCTAAAAGTTGCGGTCATTGAAGATGCAATAAATATAAAATCAATACTTTATATTTAGTGACATGCGTTAAAATCAGCCACAACAAATGAAAAGTACAGCATATATTAATTTCAAGGTCAGTGGCTACTCTATATAATCACCAGAATCAAATAATGAATCATGCTCTCAAAATCACTTTGGTTAAGATAATGAAATCGGTAAATGATAAAACACACATTCCATCATGTAAACAGAGCCATAACAATCAACTAAGCGTTACAAATTCATAAAACAGAAGTAACATACAGCAACATAAATAAATACAATACCTAAGCATTTGGTTGAAGATCCATATTAAGAATCAAAACAGTTCTATAACGTAGTTTAAAATGCAACAAATACAAGATCAATAAGATAAATTTACATAATTTACAGGAAATTTGAGAAGGAAATGTTGATTAAATGTAAACGAAATCTTAAAACGGGCATATATTATTTTGTTAAAGCTGGGAAAAGAATAAAATTCTTATTTGCTTGGCTAAATTTACGTTTATTTTATTGAGTCACTGAAGAAAAGATGGTTGGTTGGCTGATTGATGTTGATGTGCCGAAATTCCGAGTGACATCAGAGGTTTAGGAGTTATTAATGAGGTAATTACATTGACGTCTATCATTGACGTCTACTGATCCATGGGTAATTAACTATTAAAGAATTTTGATATTGTTCTTTCTGAAACCATTATCGCTTTTGAAACATTTAAAGGGTGTATAAAAGGAATTATTAACGTTATTTTACAAATTTTTGATCGTAAATAACCTTCAAACTTTGTAAAATCAACCAACCTACCAATCAATCTATTATCGATAAATATCAGCAAAGCGATTTGAAAAGATCTGTCAACATATATCGATAATGTAATCAAAACAACATGAAAGCGATGGAGTCGTCTACGATGCATTTAAAAATAACTTTTCTGTAAATAAATCTTTTTTGTGTGTATCATGCCGGTGGTCTACTGCTTGAAATTTCAAAGTATTGCAAAAAAAGATAATTTTTTGAGTCTTTTACTGATGTCATTGTGATGTCGGTGATAAAATCGGCAACAATTATACAATGTAAATATTGCGAGCCAGAACCAAGTCCTGAAAATTACAACCTTTTAAAGGTATTTCCTATATTTCTTTTCACTTTCCTTTTTATTCTGCAGTATGTAATTTAACAAAACCATGCTCTTTATTAAAAGTTCAAGATTTTACAATTTCTTTATTTATTGTTAGTCGAATGAAGGCATTTGTCTGGGGAGCGGTCTGTTATTGTATAAGGTAGAGATGTGCCAGTAATGTACACTCTTAAGGAATTTCTTTTTAAATTATTTTTTATTAATAGTTACAATTATGATAGTCTAGTTTTTACAATATTATATTAATCTATCAACATTATTTAACCATTCTTATAATCCCATTTCCCAATATGAATCAAAATTTAATTTTAAATAACTGAAATATATCCAAAAGCCTAGTAATGAATTCCCTGTGGCCTAGTAATGGCACCCTCTGGCCCAGTAATAGACGCCCAATGTTCCAGTAATGGACATCCCATAAAAAGTAAGGAGTGTATCAGTTTTCATGACTGTATTTAGAACCATAATTTAATGAAAACATACAAAGGAAACAAATTAGTTATTTTCAAATAAGTTTAACAATTACAATACCAGCGATAGAGGTCTGCACGGGTCGAAATTTCCACGACCCGAAAGGCAAAAATATTGTCCCAGCCTGAAAGTTAAAATTCGGTCTGAACCTGGCCCGTCTCAAATGAATTTCCATAGAACATTGATCTATGGAAAGACACAAGAGTTTATACCAAAAAAAAAAATCTTGGTCTTTTTTTTTTTTTTTTTCATGGCTAAACTTTTCATTTTTACAGAAGTGCCATAGGCAGCGATATTTACGCTTTTAATGAACCTTTGTTTGTTGTATATAAATGTTTCAGTTATCATTAGTATTATTAATCCATATTCCATGTAATGGAAGCAAAAAAAGTCTAAAAAATGGTATATGGTAAAAGTAAAATCTTCTAAGGAATTGCATTGGAAAAAAAATATATGTTCCCTTCTTAGCAGATGTAAATGTTTAGTATATTTTTTTCTCGGGTAGTGTTGTATTAATTTTGCATGAATGGACAGTTTAAAAGAAATTTGCAGTTTTTAGTTTAAAACAGGCCTTGCAGCGTTCCTATAATTCCTATAAATTTTTAAAAAATTCCTATATTTTTCATCCCTCCACCCAGGCATGAGATTTTCTGCGAATCCGCGATTTTCCTCTTTTTTTTATCATTTTCCGTCTGATTTTTTTTTATTGTCAAAAGATTGCTGAAAAATGGGAATTTCATCAAAAGATCGCATGAAAAAATACGATTTTCGTCGAAAAGTCTTGAAAAAATGCTAACTTCATCAGAAGATTGCGAGAAAATGTGGTTTTTTTTTTCTAAAGATTGCGAGCAAAATGCAATTTTCGTCAAAAGATCGTGAGCAAAATGCAATTTTCATCAAAGGATCACTAGAAAAATGTGCTTCTCGTTAAAAGATCACGAGAAAAACGCGCTTCTCGTTCAAAGATCGCAAAAATAAGTGCGATTTTCGTCTAAAGATTGCGAATAAATGCTATTTTCATCAAAAGATCGCGAAAAAACGCAAGTTTCATCAAAAAGTCGTGAAAAAAACCGCAGTTTTGATCAAAAGATCATGAGAATAATGCGATTTTCGCCAAAAGATCACAAGAAAAATGCGATTCTTGTCAAAAGAAAGCGAGGAAAAGGCGGTTTTCATCCAAAGGTCGCACGAAAAGTGCGATTTTCGTCTAAAGATCGCAAATAAATACTATTTTCATCAAAAGATTGCGAAAAAAATGTGACTTTCGTCAAAAGACAAGATCACAGAAAAACGAAATTTTCGTCTGAAGATCTCAAAAAACAAGCAATTTTTGTCTAAAGATCACCAAAAAAATTCAGATTTCATCAAAGAATTTAAAAAAAAAACTTTTATGTTAAAAGATCACAACAATGGTGGGATTTTCCAAGGAAAAATGCAAATTCCATCAAAGCATTACAGAAAAAACCCCAAAAAACCTGGGAATGCCATTGGAAAAATGTATAATCAATGTAGGGAAGGATTTCCCCTCTCCTTCTTCTCTGCTGTAACTTTTCATAAAATTTGTTGTAAATATGAGGGTTTTTTAAGAATTTTGAATTGCTCTTGCTATAGAAACTCGTTTCATATAAATTTATTACAAAAAAAAAATCATTTATAACCTTTATTTCAAAATTATTTTTTATTCATTTATGGAACTATTTATCCGGAAACCAGTTATCCGGAATGATACTTCTAATAGACTGATATTAGAATCTTTTTAGAAAAAATTGTCATACACAATCAGTTTCACATATTGCTTGAAACAATTATATAAGTTTGATAACAGCACCTAGTATTTGAAATAGAAGCATATAATCATATTATAGATTAATAAATAATATTATATTATAGGTGTTTTCATTTTTATGCCGAGAAACCAGAAGGATTTTTGTTCCCAAGGCGTTCCAAAGGAATTATCTTCTTTCAAGCTCTAACAATTGATCTTACTTGCATCAGATTCTTGGTTCAAGTAATCTAATAATCAATTTAAAATTAGAAGTAATACCACAACTACATGTTTCACAAAACTTATCAAATGGATGCTGCTTCAATGCCCAACCAGTTAACTGGAAAAACCAGTTATCCAGAATACATCTGACCCCAACCATTCTGGATAAATGGATCTGTACTGTATTTATTTATTTATTTGATAAATGCAAATTCTGTAAGTGATGATGATTCAGAAAATAATAGTAAAAGGTTGAATATTGCAGGGGGTTGGGGGGGGAGTGTTCAACTCCTGAAATTAGTATTTTAATTCTGAAGTGTGTTAAAAATTTCTGAAATAGTCTGGAATGAACTTTAAATAGTTTACTTATGTTATAGTTTTTACAATGTTGATGTCTGTCTATGTTAATGTATTAAAACATGTGTTGGTGTATTTATGTATAAATAAAATTCCTATATTTTCTTCAAAAAAATTCCTATAGTTCCTGTAATATGTTGAAGAAAGTCGCTTCTAGGCCTGGTTTAAAAGAAAATTCTGTCATAATCATGTTTTTAACTCTGTTTTAAAACGCCCAGTAATCTATGATTCTTTAAAAAGAATAAATTCTAATGTTTAATTGTATAATAATGACGACTTAAAAGTATATGCCTTTTTTGCAAAAATATTTGGGCCAAACCAAATTTTACTGATTTATGAGCAGACTTGGCCTTATCAAGAAAAGCATTTTGAACCGGATTTTTAATTTATGGAATGATTCAACAGGAACTGATCATTTTGGTCCATGAAGGCTAAGAAGAATGAAATTAGTACTCGGTTTCGTACAAAAAAAGAATGTCAGGCCCGGCCTGATACTCCACGTAAAAGATTAAAGCCTGAGCCTAGCCCGAAAAGATTAGTGGCTGGGCCCGGCCTGAATGCCATTGATGGAAATCAGCCCGTGCAGATCTCTAACCAGCCATACAGTACCTGAAAATTGAGTTTTCTCACCAAAATGAGTTTAAAAAAAAAAAATTATCATTAACCCCAGTGTATTTGAGATATTTTTGCTAGTATTATTTGAGAAACTTTAAATTATAAATGCATTTAAATCTGTCCATATAAAATATACAATATCTTATATAATAATACTTAACTGTGCTTTTCAGAGTCAATGTATCTTATGTTAATTTTCTTGTAGGATTACTTGCCTGCGGATTATGAGTATGTGGTTTGCAGCTTCAGTTTCCACGACGCCAACTTCAAGGCGCATCTCCGAACCAATGGCAAACACCAGGAGCATGCACACAAGTGGCTGGAGGATTTTCAGATGCACTCCAAATGCACAATGCGTGTCGACAGAACCTATCCACACAGCGGAACCAAAAATGTGTTCAAGGTTTGTTCAACTCAACCCTATTCTACAGTGCTTATAAGTACTGGGACTCATTCTTATCATTTATAAGATACTTCTTTTTAATGAGACTCCACCCAAAATTTGGTACTTATGTATTAACGTTTCTGGTGCAGAAGTTTCGCTAAAGCCGCTATTAGATTCACCAACATTCTGTAAGACTTTTGAGCCAACACTTGATTTCCTCCAACTTTCTGCGAAATGTCCTTCCAACATCCCATGTAATAGCAAACTGCAATGTCTCCCCAACTCTTTTCGACAGTCGCAAAAAAGTCTGGGCCAGCCCAGATTTTTCATCCAACATCGAACGTTTCAACGAATCAGAGATAAGCAATTGATACGAGTAGGCAATAAATATTAACGCCTGGTGCGAGTAGAAACTGGTTTTCTGGCTTTTCCTCCCACTTTTTCAAAGACTATTATAACCTTTGTCCCCCTTTGAATGGGAAAATGTTGGAGCTAAAATCCGCTGAAAAATTTGTCTCGCCTAAAAGTCCGTGAATCTAATAGCAGCTTAACACGCCAGTAAAGAGCAATTTTGTTGTTCACACATGCACACTGTTATCTTTTGGACTCCTTGTTGTTTGCTGATTTTGACACCATTTTTTAGTGCTTTTTTATGCCACTCTTTTGTGCGTATAAAAACAACAAGATTGCTATTTATTGGCACGTTAGTGCAATTTTTTGCTGGAGTGGTGTTAATACACAAGTACCCAAAATTTTAATATAATACAGTCTCCAAATTCTGCATGCATTTCAAAATGTAAAAAATGAAAATTTGCAATTAAGAAGCAAGAAGTATTTTTTACAATCTTTTCCAAGTAACAGTGAATGAAAGTAAAATAATTTTTAACAAATTTATGGCAAAATCGTAATGACACAAATAAAATGCTTTTATTTTGCAGAAACTTACATACAAGAAATTTTAAAATAACAGAAATTGATGAGAGATGTAAACAAGCACTGAAAAGTATTTGTAGTGGCACCATCTATTAGCAGCTAGAGGAAATAGCAAATTAATCATTTTTATACTTCATGCAAAGCTTTAATTAATGCATGACATAAAATATGGCATAGCTCTTTATTTATCCAAAATGATGATAAAGATTTTCCATTTAACTTTACCACAAGCTAAAGCATCTCAACTCTGTTGAATTATGCAAAATATTCCAACCCAGGTCACAAGTCTTTAAGGAAAAAATTTTAAAATGGATAAAAATTAAAATGAAGTCTTAAAATCCTGTTGCAGATGATGATATGTGTATTTCAATAATGAACCCACCTGAAAAAAAACTAAAACTGACAGTAAATATCAGATTTTTTAATAAAGATTGGTTTTAGGTGAAAATTTTAAAATTCTTCATGCAACAGGCTAACAGGAAATAGTAACTACAGAATTCAAAAGAAACTTCAAGAAGAGCAAATACACTGCTCAAAACAATTAAAGGATATTGCAGTTTTAGGTGGATTTTGTATGTGGGAAACTTTTTAGCTGATTGATACATGGTCGACAGACATAGTAGGTTATATGAGAATAAATTACACATGTTTGGCAGAAAAAAATGCATTTTATTGCGCATTTTTGTACAAAAGGTAAAAAACACAATTTGTGCATATGAGAAAAAAAGAATAAGAAAAGGTGTTTTCTTCAAAGAAAATCATTTTCAGAAGGGGGTATGGTTTCCACGGGTGGCCAGCAACGTTGAACACCTTTGAGGCATGGACTCAATGAGGCTATTAATGACGAGTTGGGGTATTTTGCCCCGCTCTTTCAAAAGAGCTCTTTCCAGTTCTTGGAGAGTTTGTGGGGCTTGTTGGCAGCCAGAAACTCGTCTTCCTAGAGCGTCCCAAACGTGCTCGATTGGATTCATGTCTGGAGAACACGCTGGCCATTCCATTCGAACGATTCCTTCCCCGAAAAGGAAATCCTCCACCAGGTTTGCACGATGTGGCCTGCAGTTATCGTCCATTAAAATGAAGTTATCTTCGATTGCTGCAGCGTAAGGGACTACAATAGGTCTGAGGATCTCATCCCTATATCGGAGACCAGTCAGAGCTCCATCTCGAATGATGTAGAGGTCAGTGCGTCCGTCAATGGAGATGCCACCATACACCAACACTCCTCCACCGCCAAATCTGACGCTTTCGTGCACGAACGCAGGATTATTCCTACTGTCACAGTCCCTCCAGATGAAAATACGCCTATTATCCGGATGCACAGAAAAATGGGACTCGTCAGAAAACAGAATATTGCTCCATTCATTTCTCCTCCAGTTGACATGCTCGGTTGCCCACTCCCTGCGGTTGCGACGATGCCTTGATGTTAATCTAACACATACCATCGGTCGGCGAGCATACAGACCTACAGCATGGAGCCGTTTTCGGACAGTCTGAGTTGAAATCGTGGTGCCTGTAGCCGAGCGAAGGTATTGTTGGAGAAGAGTAGCGTTCATGTTTCGGTGTCTCCGAGCTGTTAACGCTAAATACCGATCTTCATTGGGCGTTGTTGCCCGTCTACGACCTTGCCCTGGTCTTCAGCCTGCACATCCACTCTCCAAAAAACGGTTCCAGATCCTGGAAATGACATTTTGTGACACTCCAAAGGCTTGCGCTACTTCGGCTTGAGTTTGGCCCCCTTCTAACCTACCAACAATTCTCCAAGCTTCTGAATCTGTCAAATGACTTCACTGAGACATCGTACTCATCGAAACAAAGCAATCACTGAATGCCGATCATCCTTGTCTTCATTCTCTTTTATCCAGTTGAAAGTCAAATTTCATTCGCTGCCGCTGAAGCGACGTTTTTGACATCAAACTTAAAATTTGCATACTCCACAGTTTGAAAACCAGAAAAATTTGCATTTGTGATTCTTTTCTTCTATTTTCGACAAAAAAAAATTTTGTTTATATCTTTATTTTATATAAAACTTCAAATATCCTTTAATTGTTTTGAGCAGTGTATAAGTTCTCAAAGAATGGATTACATAAGAAAAATTTTAAAAATTGTAACAAAAAAAAAATGGAGTATTAAAATAATGTACAGGTAAATAAAAGAGATTTAAGTTTTGATATGCTTAAATTGAATTATTACATGCTCTTCTCAGAAATAAAAAAGATAAGTTGAAAAAAATATAAATCATTTAATCCAGTCAGAATCTACAAAACTTTAAAATCTGGACAGCCTCTGGCCCCAAGCTGCGTGTATTTTTAAGAGTCCGCTGTATTATTATTATTATTTTAACAGCAGGAAATTAAAAATACACATTACCTGAGTTTTCCCCGGGTTTAAAAAAAGATATACTTTTTAAATGTTTCATTCATCTTATGAAATCCTATTCGTCTCACCTCCTCTGTCTGCATTATGGAGTTTGATTTCGGACACAGTATAAGTTAGAGACTTGAAATTTTTTATTTATTTATAGCTGAATACCTTCAATCAAACAACAAATAATAAAATTTTGAAAACGGTCTTATATCATTTTAATTAAATGAATTTATTTAACCCCTTGAGGGGCGCCGTTTGCAGTCTGCAAATGGTTCATTTTAATGATTAAAATGCCAAATGACACAAATAATCTTTTAGTACAATTTTGATCTCATATTATACGTGAAGAAATGGTTTTTTATCTTTTTCAACTAAATTTGCTTGTAAATTGCGATGGGAATTAATTATTTGAACATTTTTGGAGCACAAATTTCTTGCCCCTGAAAGGGTTAATGGGTCACTTTTGCAATTTAGATTTTAAAACAGAACTGTAATTTCAGTCTTTTTTCAAGCAGGTTCAATAGTTCTATGGCAGCACATTTTGCTTTTTTTTCTTTTTTTTTTTATGCACCCAGAAAAAAAGTGCCTAGCCGCACTTCAGTTTCATACCAGTAAAAAGAAAAGTGGGTACTTCTTGGTTATCCCAATGGTTATCCCCCCTTGGTTACCCCAAATTTTGCCAAATTATACAAATCGCCAAACTAATAGCCAAATTAAACATATTGACATAATTTTTATTTTGTATAAAGAAAAAACAAATAATTAGTAGAATATTAATAAAAATACAAATAAAAAGTCCAAAATAAAATAATTTAATGACGTTTTAAACACATGTGTTGTATTTAATGTCATTAAATGTGACATTCACGATCATCCATTATTGGCATTTAATCTTATAGTTTGGCGATCATATGTTGATCGAAGGGATAACTAAGTAGTACCAAAAGTGAAATTGATTTTATTTAATTACAACATTTGCATTTGAAAAATCAAGTTTATTTTTGGATTTTTTTTTTTCCCACTGAAACAGAATTTAAAAGAATGGAAGAAAAAAAAAAGATCCTAGAACCTTTTTAAAGGTATTATTTGCAGTATTATATATTTTTTTCATTAAAATAAAATTTGAATAAAAATTAATTCAATTAAAAATAAAGTTAAATTAGATTAAATTTTACACGTTACCATCATACAAGTATTGATACCATTTGTACTTAAAATGCAACTATTTTCAGCACTAAGCAACTATGGATGTACTATTTTAATCCAAAATCCTTCTAAAACAACTATTTTAGAAGAAAAACTATATAAAAGAGAACTATTTTCCAAATCCAACTGCTATTTTTGTAAAAAAAAAAAAAGAAAAAAAATCCCAATTTTAAAATTACCAATTCTTTCCTTTTTTTCAACCCAATATTAGTATAAATTTCTTAAGTTTTGTATTCAGTTTTTAACTATAAATTTTTTTTTAAAATAAAGAAATTACTTTTTTAATTTCAATGTAGTACAAAGATGTCAGTCATTTATTAAAAATGAACTAAATTAAGAAAAGGCTACTAAATAATTTGTGTCTAAGTCATTCAATGATAAATTTAAGGCAATTATTATTAATTTATTATCCAATATTCAAATATTTCATATCAGATCATCCAAATTAACATTACTATTATACAGTGGACTCTATCTGAACACTCTCTAATGTGAACACCCCGGTATTATGAGCACATTTTGACTGTCCCGGCGAAACTCCATAGACTTAACAAAAGATGAACTCTCTGTATTCTGAACACCCTCTAATCCGAACACCCCACTATTATGAACACTACTTTTGGTCCCCATTTCTATTGGGAGCCAATTGAGACTGAATTCTTCATTTGGCGAGTAAACAAGCGATTAGATTCGCCAAATTGCTAGTGCTCAGTTTTCTCTTTTTTTTTTTTACTTTTCTTTTTCATGTTCATACATATGCATTTATATATATATTTAATATATATATTTTTTTATGTTTGTAGTGGATAGTTGAAATTAGATTAATAATAATCGCTCTCACAATTATAAAAACTTGGGTTATTTTAGAACATATTGAAAAAAAGGGGATACATTAAAAGATTAAAGATAATTTTTTTGTGTGTGTGTAACACGACGACTCTATTTTGCTAATACTTTATTTTAATTTGGCGAATGTTTTCTATTTTTAATTCACCAAATTACTAACGTTTGTCTAATGTCAGCAAGAACACTGGTCCCATCAGTGTTCAGAATAGAGAGAGTCCACTGTATTTGAAATCAGAATTTGGAAAAATAGTTTATTCTTATCAATGTAATAAAAGAATCGAGAAAGTTCATATTTTATTTTTTATTTATTTAAATTTTCTGTTACTACAAGAAAAAATTATTTTCCAACATTATTTACAAAATTTCCAAATTTATAAAGAATTTTTTTTTTTTGGGGGGGGGGGGGACGGAGGAAAGGGGGTATAGGTAGAGAAATTTAGCATCTGAATTCCAGAAATTCTTTTAACAAATTAAAGCT
This sequence comes from Maratus speculifer, assembly GCA_964019185.1. Lineage (NCBI taxonomy): Eukaryota > Metazoa > Arthropoda > Arachnida > Araneae > Salticidae > Maratus > Maratus speculifer. The sequence continues at coordinate 347,028,625 of OZ025296.1, forward strand.
GATAGGATAAAATTACATAATGGCATTCTTTAAATTAAAATGTATAATTTAAAACTTCACAATAATAATTTTAAAATTTGCTTTTTTATATTAATTTTGTTTTTCATTAATATTTAAAATGATTTCTTAAAAGCTTTTGAAGAATTTGTTAAATGCAATGCGTTTATACTTTTTCATGCCATTTCTAGATCGATTTAAGGTGCCAACACAATACAAGGCCCCGGAATGAGAAAGTGCGTGAGAAGGAATCGTGCAAAAACACAGATTGCCCTGCCAAAATGGGAATCACCATCAAACGAGTTGTAACGGAGAGGAAAAGCAGGTAATTATATCTCTTTTGAAGGCTTCTGTTTTTACATAGTACAATTTGCAGTGTCACATTTATAAACTAAATATTTTTTTTTTTTTTTTTTTTTTTTAAGGGTTATTTTGTCTGAATTGAATTTTTTTTCTGATATTATTATTATTATTATTATTTTTACACATTATTGAAAAATACAAAGACCAAGCTATGGTAAATCCAAGTTATGGTCCAAGGTTAATGCAAAGCTTTAGAAAAATGATGAATTCATAAATTTGTAAAGTGACAAATATTTTTAACCAATCCATCTTTTCTTATAAATTATAAATCTACTTGGCAGGGTAAATAATTTTTCTCAAATTAGCTGGGATAGAGGGGAAAAAATAATAGTTTTTCTCCCTTTTTTTTCTTTTTAAGGCTTTTAGTTTTACAAATAGCTAAAATGATCGATTTGAGCTAGAAATTCACTTTTATCACTTAAATTGTTGATTAGTTAAGATTGATTAAATATTACATTATGCTTTAATGGTGACATAATCATAAGTAATTCTCTTTATTGGTTACTCTTTGTTCTGTATGCATATGAATGATTGCAGGGCTCTTATGCAACTGAAAAACAAGAAAAATGGTAAGTGCTCAAAAAATCTTGGAAAAGTCAGGCATAATAAAAAAAATTTCTGAAACCTGAAAAAGTCAGGAATTTTTTTTATGTGCCATATATATCAGGTCCCAAGTTCTGCTAAATTTATATTTTTAGCATAGGTGTTTTAGTCGTACAAATATGTCAAAATATAAATTTTTAAAAAATGAAAGAAAATTATGCAGCAAGCAAAAAAAAAAAAAAAAAAAAAAAAAAAAAAATTAAATAAATGGATAAAAAATGCTGAAATGAAGCTTAAACAAACAGCTTCTTAAATAATTATAAACTAGAAGAAATGTCTAACATTTTTAATGTTTAATATGTGTAAACTCAGTTACATGCGTAAAAAGTTACTTTGAATGTCATTTGAGTTGTATTTTACTTTAACTTATTATTATTATTTGTCATTTTTTATATTTTAAATATCAAATGATGTAGATTTTTAGTTTGTTTTAGTTATTTTCATTTTCAGACATAAGTTTACATTTTCCTTTTAAAAATGTAGCAGTGTATTTCTCTTTTGCTGTATGAGTTCAGTCATTAAGATCCAGAACTGTAATTGGTATTTCTAAAAATGTCCCGAATTGTGGTCAGGGAATTATAGAAAATATGGTTTGGAAAAATCAGGGAATTTTTCAAAATATGAATCCTGCAATGACTATGAGTTCTTTGCTCTATGGCTGTTCGGTTTAGTACGTGTTTATTTTTCTTACATTCCTGCATTGAATTTAGGTTTTTTTACATTATGATTTTATTCTGTTATTAACAGGGTTGTCACGTTTTAAACCAATTGTTTTTTTATAAAACAAATTAATGTTTTCTCATTTTTGTAATTTAAGTGTTTCAAATTATTCAATGTAAATAATTTTCACTTTTAATAGCCTTATCTCAGCAATCATCATGAGTCTAGGTAATGTTTGTCTGCATGCAGAATGCAAATTGTAATGTATTGAGGAACATATCTGAAGCTCCAAAGAGAATTTAGCAGAAAGTAAAGTAGATTAAAAATATTCAGTATTTAGAATAAAATATTTTCCTTTGAGAAAACATAGATATTCACAATTAATAACATAAAAGAACCTTAAAGATTTCAGTCATGTTGAAAAAAAAAAAAAAAAAAAAAAAAAAAATTCTAGGTTGGGGGGAGGGAAGGGGGATTATCTTTAAAAAAAAAAAAAAAAAAAAAAAAAAAAAAAAACTTAAAATATGAAGTTGAATAAGAAGACAATGAAAAATTAGGTGCTAATGAAGCACCTGTTTACTTTTAACTAAAATATGTAATGAGACTTATTTAAATCCTCAATTGCATAATTGAACTCACTATTTAGATCTGGCAAGAAAATGGAGGGGAAAATGAAGATAACATTTGGTTGAGACAAAGTCATAAAAATGTGTAAAAAAGATATACAGTAAAACCCCGATAATTCGGATTAATTGGGACCAGACCCAATCCAGATTATCCGGAGAATTAGAAAAAATGAAATAAAACATACTTACAGAAAACCACCCTTATGTTTAACTTATTGAATTTACAGCCAGTAAAAATGTTTACTTTGTAATAAAAAAGTTTGTAATTTTCTGCTGTGCCAGTTTTCAGTACCTTTAGCGAGCCTTACAGTCATTCATCTGTTTGAGCATAAGTACTGTTGCAGCGTATATGGGGTTCTTTTGATCTTATGATTAGACAACTTCAAACTCTTGTCAGAAAAGTAGAAAATAATTTATTCACAGATCTTCAGAACAACAGAGTCTTCGAAACTCACAAATATTACTAGATTTTCAAAAATAACTGCTCTAATCTATCGTACAGGTACAGCTTTAGATCCCAGATACTCTTTATACAACGTCTCAACACTTAATAACTTTCAAAACAACATAAATGAAACGCAAGCAAACTCGCTTTACAAACGCCTTGTTCACTCAATGACTGATTGGTAAATAATAACCACAGCAGCTCGTATTCTCTCCTTATATAGGCTCGCAGCATGCGGTGGAAATTTCTACAACCTTCTAGAAAAAACTGGAAAACCACGGAACAACATTCAATGTAACAGCATATCTAAAGGAAGTTACCATATAGGGAAGGGTTACCATCGCCAAGTTTGTCGCCAAATTTGGCGACCAAAATTAGTCTCCAAAAGTGACGCCAACTTGGTGATATCTCTAATATTTCACAAAGCTGCCATAGACATTCACTGAAAATAATAGACAAGTTTGCTTGATAACAGAGACAATGCAACAAAAACTAATATTAGTAAAGAAATGGAGCTTAATAAGATTATTTACATTATTTTACAGTACAAACACTAACTTTTTACAAAATTCGTAACACTACCCCCTCCTCAAAGACTGCACGTCCCGGGCAGTGCAATCCTTAAGTTAGAGGAAAACACTTAAAATAAATAAATAAGTAAATAATAATAATAATAAGATTTACATAAATAAGAACTAATTGCTATTTACATATTTACAAAAAGTGACTTTCATGACCATGGTCTGAAATTCCAGTTTTGGATTTCTAATCACTTTGGCCAAAATAAGGGGCTAGCCAGTTATAATGTACGACCTTGGGCTTGGTGTGTGGCGATTTTCGTATGCGAACGATGACGTCATTCAGCCTGTTGACGACTGTGTAAGGACCGTCCCAGTTTCGTTGTAGTTTTGGCGACAGTCCCTTACAACGTATGGGATTCCACAACCAAACTTTGTCACCTTCATTGAACTCATGTCCAGTTGTCTTTGTGTCGTACCGTGTCTTCATCTTTTCCGATGCCAGTCCGATTCGGTTCCTCGCTAGACGATGAATCTCCTCAATCCGTGCCTGGAGTTCATCCACGTACTCCTCGGGCGATAAAGGAGCATCAGGAGGATGGCCAAACAAAAGATCCGCATGCAGACGAAGATCACGGCCAAAGAGCATTTGAGAAGGGGAGTAACCAGTGGCCTCATGAGTGGCACTCCTGTCGGCAAGCAGGAAAAGAGGCAATTTCTTGTCCCAGTCCTGTTGGTCTCTAGACACCAGGAGAGAGAGGCTATTTAGGATGGTACGATTGAAACGCTCCACCATGCCGTCCGATTGAGGATGTAGGGGTGTAGTTCGAGTTTTGTCCATGCCGAGTAGTCCACACATTTCCTTAAACACAGTCGAATCGAAGTTTCTTCCTTGATCGGAATGGATTTGAAGAGGAACTCCATATCTGGAAACCCAGTGTTGAACTAGTACGTCTGCTACGGTTACCGCCTCTTGATTAGGAATGGCGTAGGCTTCAGGCCACTTAGTGAAGTAGTCCATGACAACGAGGATGTACTTATTGCCATCAGATGTTCTAGGAAGTGGACCCAGGATGTCTAGAGCAATTCGTTCGAAAGGAGCTCCTACATTATAACGTTGCAATCGTCCACGGGTGCGCCTCTTTGGACCTTTACGTGCTACACAGGTGTCACAAGTTCAACACCACTTCTCCCTGTCACTGCGAACATTATTCCTGTAGAAACACTCTCGAACCTTTTGCAGGTCTTCATTACACCAAAATGACCTTCTGTGGGACTACCATGCAGTTCTTGAAGGACCATAGAAATTCTCGATTTAGGGAGTAGTAGTTGCCATCTACATGTCTTTCCATCGTCAGACTCCCATTTTCGGTACAAAATACCATTCTTCAAATGTAGGGAATCCCAGAGAGCCCAATAACGTTTAGTCGTAGGATGGTAATGGGCCATGTCTTGCCAGCTGGGCTTCCTGTTGGACTCCTCTTTCAGCTCTAGAATTGGCTTAATTTCAGGATCAGCAAGTTGATCTTTACGCATGTTCTCGTCACTCCACGGATCTTGCGATGATGTAGACCCAGTTGTAACTTGTCTTACTATAGGACCTTTGGCATTAAATTTCTTCTCAACCCGGTCGCAGTATCTACAATTCTCTGAGCAGGGTCTTCTTGAGAGAGCATCTGCACTTCCATGTGATGAGCCTTTTCGATGGCGTACCTGCATTAGAGGTCTGCACGGGCTCGGGCCTTACTTCTAAAGACTCGGGCCGGGCCGGGCCTAGTCACTAATCTTTTCGGGCTGGGCTGGGCTCGGGCCTTAATTTTTTTGCTGGAGTATCGGGCTGGGCCTAACTTTTTTTTTCCGTACGAAGCCGAGACTGATTCCATTCTTCCTAGTTTTCATGGACCAAAATAATTAGTTCCTATTGAATCTTCCTGTATGAAAATCCTTTTCTCGACTTTTTATAAATCAGTAATATTTGGCTTTGTCCAAAAATTTCTGCAAAATAAGCATATACTTTTAAGCCGTTATTATTTTACAACTAAACATTAGAATTTATTCCTTTTAAAGAATCGTAGATTACTAAGCGTTTTAAAATAGAATTAATCTCACACACACACACACCAAAAAAAAAAAAAAAACATGATTATGACGGAATTTTTTTTTAACTGAAAACTGAAAGTTTCTTTTAAAATGTTCATCCATGCAAAATGAATACAACAATACGGGAGAAAAAAATATAGTAAACATTTACATCTGTTAAGAAAAGAATGCATTTTTTTCGTTCCAAAGCGATTTCGTCTTTGGAAATTTTACCATATACCGCTTTTTCGATTTTTTGTCTCCATTACAGTTAATATGGATTAATAATACTAGTCATAACTGAAACATTTACATACAACAAACAAAGATTCATTTAAAAGCATAAATATCGCAGCCTACGGCACTTCTGCATAAATGGAGATTATAAACATGGAAAAAAAAAGACTAATATAACTTTTTTTTCATCAGAACTCTTCCATAAGATTAAAGATCAATATTCTGCAGAAATTCACTCGAGCCGGGTCGGGTTCAGGCCGAAATTTAAATTTTTTCCGGTCCGGGTCGGGCCATTATTTTTTTCATTCGGGCCGGGCCGGGCTCGGGCCGAATTTTTAACTTTCGGGCCGGGCCGGGTCGTCCCCATAATTCTTTCGTTCGGGCCGGGCCTGGGCCAAAATTTTGACTTTCGGGCCGGGCCCGGGCCTGAAAATTTTGGCCCGTGCATATCGTACTCTTGAATTTTAAGAACCCTGAAGGCGAGATAGCCAGGTGGATACAAAAGCTTCAAGAGTACGATATGCAGATACGCCATCGAAAAGGCTCATCACATGGAAATGCAGATGCTCTCTCAAGAAGACCCTGCTCAGAGAATTGTAGATACTGCGACCGGGTTGAGAAGAAATTTAATGCCAAAGGTCCTATAGTAAGACAAGTTACAACTGGGTCTACATCATCGCAAGATCCGTGGAGTGACGAGAACATGCGTAAAGATCAACTTGCTGATCCTGAAATTAAGCCAATTCTAGAGCTGAAAGAGGAGTCCAACAGGAAGCCCAGCTGGCAAGACATGGCCCATTACCATCCTACGACTAAATGTTATTGGGCTCTCTGGGATTCCCTACATTTGAAGAATGGTATTTTGTACCGAAAATGGGAGTCTGACGATGGAAAGACATGTAGATGGCAACTACTACTCCCTAAATCGAGAATTTCTATGGTCCTTCAAGAACTGCATGGTAATCCCACAGGAGGTCATTTTGGTGTAATGAAGACCCTGCAAAAGGTTCGAGAGTGTTTCTACTGGAATAATGTTCCAAGTGACGTGGAGAAGTGGTGTTGAACTTGTGACACCTGTGTAGCACGTAAAGGTCCAAAGAGGCGCACCCGTGGACGATTGCAACGTTATAATGTAGGAGCTCCTTTCGAACGAATTGCTCTAGACATCCTGGGTCCACTTCCTAGAACATCTGATGGCAATAAGTACATCCTCGTTGTCATGGACTACTTCACTAAGTGGCCTGAAGCCTACGCCATTCCTAATCAAGAGGCGGTAACCGTAGCAGACATACTAGTTCAACACTGGGTTTCCAGATATGGAGTTCCTCTTCAAATCCATTCCGATCAAGGAAGAAACTTCGATTCAACTGTGTTTAAGGAAATGTGTGGACTACTCGGCATGGACAAAACTCGAACTACACCCCTACATCCTCAATCGGACGGCATGGTGGAGCGTTTAAATTGTACCATCCTAAATAGCCTCTCTCTCCTTGTGTCTAGAGACCAACAGGACTGGGACAAGAATTTGCCTCTTTTCCTGCTTGCCTACAGGAGTGCCACTCATGAGGCCACTGGTTACTCCCCTTCTCATATGCTCTTTGGTCGTGATCTTCGTCTGCCTGCGGATCTTTTGTTTGGCCGTCCTCCTGATGCTCCTTTATCGCCCGAGGAGTACGTGGATGAACTCCAGGCACAGATTGAGGAGATTCATCGTCTAGCGAGGAACCGAATCGGACTGGCATCGGAAAAGATGAAGACACGGTACGACACAAAGACAACTGGACATGAGTTCAACGAAGGTGACAAAGTTTGGTTGTGGAATCCCATACGTCGTAAGGGACTGTCGCCAAAACTACAACGAAACTGGGACGGTCCTTACACAGTCGTCAACAGGCTGAATGACATCGTCGTTCGCATACGAAAATCGCCACACACCAAGCCCAAGGTCGTACATTATAACCGGCTAGCCCCTTATTTTGGCCAAAGTGATTAGAAATCCAAAACTGGAATTTCAGACCATGGTCATGAAAGTCACTTTTTGTAAATATGTAAATAGCAATTAGTTCTTATTTATGTAAATCTTATTATTATTATTATTTACTTATTTATTTATTTTAAGTGTTTTCCTCTAACTTAAGGATTGCACTGCCCGGGACGTGCAGTCTTTGAGGAGTGGGTAGTGTTACAAATTTTGTAAAAAGTTAGTGTTTGTACTGTAAAATAATGTAAATAATCTTATTAAGCTCCATTTCTTTACTAATATTAGTTTTTGTTACATTGTCTCTGTTATCAAGCAAACTTGTCTATTATTTTCAGTGAATGTCTATGGCAGCTTTGCGAAATATTAGAGATATCGCCAAGTTGGCGTCACTTTTGGAGACTAATTTTGGTCACCAAATTTGGTAATATATCGCCAAGTTGGCGACAAACTTGGCGATTGTTGGCGATGGTAACCCTTCTCTATATGGTAACCCCCCTTTAGATATGCTGATACATTGAATGTTGTTCCGTGGTTTTCCGGTTTTTTCTAGAAGGTTGTAGAAATTTCCACCGCATGCTGCGAGCCTATATAAGGAAAGAATACGAATTGCTGTGGTTATTATTTACCAGTCAGTCATTGAGTGAACAAGGCGTTTGTAAAGCGAGTTTGCTTGAGTTTCATTTATGTTGTTTTGAATGTTATTACGTGTTGAGACGTTGTATAAAGAGTATCTGGGATCTAAAGCTGTACCTGTACGATAGATTGGAGCGGTTATTTTTGAAAATCTAGTAATATTTGTGAGTTTTGAAGACTCTGTTGTTCTGAAGATCTGTGAATAAATTATTTTACAGTACAAACACTAACTTTTTACAAAATTCATAACAGTACTATAAATAATTTTCTGAAAGTGATATTGTAGAAGCGTTTTGTCATAATAACAAGGAAACAGACCTATGAGCTGACAAAGATCGGAAAGCGATTCTTATAGGGGCTATTTTACCTTGCTATCTTGTATTGCTCTAAGTAAAAATTTATTGTGCAGTGATTTTTTATAACATTTCTAAGTGATTTAAATAGAAAATTGGAAAACTGTAATTGCCAAACTTAGTGATACATTGTTGTTTCTTTTAAAGATAACATAAAAGAGTTAAGGTATTCTTCCGAAAAGGTTTCAGAAAAAGTTTTTTTGTTCAGAATATGACGATGAAACAAGTTAATGTTTTGGAAATTAGCCAATCGCTTCTCAAACTTAGAAAAAAAAAATCGATCCGGATTAACGGGGTCCGAATTTGCAGGTTCTACTGTATTATTATTTTTTAGTTTAAACTATTAAAGTAATGCATATTATAATATAGATTAGGGGGAAAAAAGCCTGTGTATTTAGTCTGATAGATGTTTAAATGTTTTAGTGGATGACAACTTTTGTAAAAGTACTCTTTCCATTTTACGATCAATGTTTTCAGTAATCTAAAAAAGGTGAAAAAATAGGTATTTCTGTTTATTCTACTGTCCCCCTGTGTTCTTTATCTATTATATGTATATAGTAGACTCCCTTAAATCTGTGTCCCTAAAATCCACGAACACCAGAAATCCGCACATTTTTTTTCAGATGTAAACAATGTAATTAAAGATGATGCTGAAGTCAGCGGCTAACGCAATACAAATAATTCTTTAAATATGTATATTTTTAAAATCCTTTTCAACTTCTTCCTTTTTTTAATGTCTTTCACTTTAAATTCTGCAGTGTTAAATTAAGTAAATAATACATTTCTTAGGCGTACGATGATCGATATTTAATCGAATTAATCATTATCATATCGTAGTTGCAGAGTAATATAACTTTCAATGACCCTTTGGTAGAGTTTGCAATTTGCATGGCAGGATAATTTTTGCTATATAAAATTATTATTTTAATTGTTCTATTACTATTTTCATATCCCTGCTAGTTACGAAACGAATTTGGGATCTACATCTGGTTTACTAGTTACGATGATCGATATTTAATTGAAATAATCTTTATCGTATCATAGTTGCAACATAATATAACTAATTCGAGGAGTAGGATAATTTTTTGCTATATAAAATGAATATTATTTAACTAATCATACTTTTTTGTTTATTAACAAAGGCAAATATTTTTCTTTATAAAAAAGATTGATTTTTCGTCATCATTATTTATATGTAGTATTACATCTTAATTATTTACTTTATTTCAATATTTTTGTAAAATTTTATTTTACTTAATTTTTTTTTGTAATAATAACTTGCTTTTTAACTGTTTATTTATTTAAATATTTTACTTAATTGTTTTAATATTCCAATTTATTATATGCATTGATTACAATGCTTAACTACCAATCAAATTAATCTTTCAAAGATGTAAACAAATCAATGACCAGAAATCCACAAAATTCTAAAATCCGCACAACTCTTGATCCCAAGCTTTGTGGATTTGAGGGAGTCTATTGTATATATATATAATATATATATATATATTAACCAGGCAATTTTAGAGAAGTATCAAATCACAATGCACAATATTTCTTGAAATATGTAAAAACTAAATTAAAATCTTTCAAAGAATTCTTTATAAAAAGCTTTATTTTTGATAAAAGATAATTATTCTTGTATCGTTGTAACACATAAATCAGTTATCTGGCATAACAAGTATTTCAAAGAAATTATTTTGAATAGCCATGTTGAAAGCATATTATATTTATGAAAGTACATCATATATTTATTTATAATACTAAAATAATCAAAAGATTTCTTGTTAAAATATTCAAGGTCTCATCGTGTAGAACATTTTACTCATGGAATATAAAACACAGCTTTTACTAAAAATGTTTAAATTTTAAATGATTTCAATTTCCTACGTAACTGATTGTAATTATTTAATTTGAATAATTTTGAAATGAAGTTATTATTTATACATTTAACAATGCTTATTTCTGTCAATAAATATTCATGTAAGTATAATAAAAAAAATGTATTTAAAAAAATCAGTTTAAACCAAATAAACTGGTTTTTCATAAACTTTTTTTTTTTCAGTTTTCTATTAATGGGAAATTGCCATTAAAGATCTTTAGATTGTTATCAGTATCTAACTTTAAAATACTTTTACATTCCGGGGGGGGGGGGGGAGGGAAACAACAAATAACTAGTTTTTGTACTTTGATTTCTTTTTATTAATTAAAAAGATCACTGTGTATTTTTTTTTTTTTTTAATTATGCTATAGTGAAATTCAGTTTAATAACTAGTTGTAAAAAATAAATTCATTGAATATGTTGAATATTTTTGGTAACCCTGTTCATTTCAAAAGGAAGCATTTTTATGTTTTTCTGAAAACTTTTGATTTTATCATCAAATTTAAATTGCTATAACCCCCAGGGAAAAAAATAAATAAATAAAAATAGGGGAAAATCCTTAAGGGAAATTCTGTGCATCATTTAATATTAACTACTATTTCTTTTTTCTTTTTTAAATCTATAATTGTGAATTTATGCATATCAGTACTGCCTGCCTGAATGGAGATAGATAGTTCTAATTTTAAATAAGCAACTTGAAAAAAATTTATTTGACAACACAACTTCAGCCATTATCACCCATAGTCAGAAATGAACTCAAATTCTTTTGTGTAACCATGTATATTTTCTGTAAATTTATATCCAAACTGAGTAGTACTGCCTAGCATTGTAAAATTTAGTTCCATTAGAAAAGGTATAACTTTGTTAAAAATTCAAATTCAACAGTTTCTGCTAATAAATGGAAATTTATCTATTATTATTTATTTATTTAAGCACTTTTGACAATTTCTGTTAATAAATTGAAGTGAATTATTATTATTTATTTGGTTTGTTGTTATTATTTTGCATAATTTCACATGGTATCTCTAAATTTGTATACATACCCCATATTAAGCTAAAATTTAATTTAGATAAAAACTGAATAATGTGCTTGGCAATTTATTTTGAACGATTACTATCCATTTCTAAGATGTTGTTTTTATCTTATTTAAATAAAAGTAAAGTGAAATAAGTAAAATTCTTATTAAAACTCTAATAAATAAACTTGTAATATTATACGTTTTTATAATCAGATCTATGTAATACAACAAACATTTTGTATCTTATCTTTATTAATAATTATAAGCAGTGATGCAGTCATAGAAAAAACAGAGGGTATATGCTCCAGGCAGTTGGTATACCCTAGAATGTATATATTACAGCTTTCTTGAGAAACAGGGAATATATGGTGTTCCTTTAAAAAAAAAAAAAAAAAAAAAAAAAAAAAAAGCTCACATATTACTATATGCAGAGAAGTGCAAAGAGCTGTAAAAAATTAATGTTTATTGATAACTAAAACTGGTAAAATTAATAAAGATTTAATAGAAAATTAGAGTCCATCTTTTAAAAAATGCTGGAAAATATCTTATTCAAATTTTCACCAAAATAAAAGTGTTTTCTTTTTAACTTTCTTTTATAAGTGCTTATTTATTTATTTATTTATTTTTTAACTCAGAAATTTGGTTAAAGAAAAAAAATAACTAAAACCATAAAAACAATATGATAAAAAAAAAAAAAAAAAAAAAAAAAAAAGGCAAAATTATTTATGCAATAAGTTTTGGATTAGTTGGATTATGCAATAGGTTGTGGAATTTATCTTATATATATATTTCATAAAGAATTTTAAACATCCATTAATAATTTAAATATATTATGAATTTGATTATAATTTCAATTTAATGAAAATACTTTTATTATGCCTTTGTGCTTTTTTACTTTTGACCTTGAGATTTTTATAAGAAAATTATTTTATACATTTAAGTATGCTAACAAAAGCATGTATTTTAAAATTATCTATTTTATTTTTTACTTTTTTATTTTTAATATATTTTCTAATTTACTATTGTAGTTGATTTTTCAAGTGTCTCTTCCTTATTTCTAAAAAAAAAAATAGAATTAATTGTTTAAATTTTGAAAATATTTCATTATTTTGGGAAACATGCAACCTGGAGTTGCTTTAAATGGTTAAAATAAACATAATCTTATTTTCTTTTTCTATTGCTGAATTAAATGTCATCAATGCCTATAATTAAAATTAATCTGCTAATTGATGATTACTTTAATAGAATTCTGATAATACTGTATTGTGCACACACTTTCTAGAATTCTTATTGCATCAGGAAAGGTTTAAAGTATGAAACAGATTTAAATAAAAGTGTGTAATCAATATGAAATATAAAAACATAAGACATATATGTTATGTATTCAAATAAAGTATACATAAATTTAAAGTAGCTAATTGATTACAAATATATATAAATCAATGACAGAAATCAAAATTATGCTTTGCTTTTAGATAAATTGATTATTAGTAATAATTTTAACAATAAAACTATCATTAAGGTACTTTATTAAAACTAGTGGTGAATTAAAATTTTTAAACTAATATTTTGTTAAGGATAAAATATCTTTATTCATTTTAATTGAAGTGACTATCTATATATATAATAAATATTTTCTGTAGAAAAAATTCATTCTAGCAATTGAATTCTGAAACTTATTGATTAATGATGGATTGCAAGATTTTATTTTTCTTTTGAATTGTTTGCATTCCAAAATGTTCTGCTATATTCCTTCTAAGGCATAGTAACATTTCCTCAGCCTGAGGTAAATAAGAAATATATTATATATGTAATATAAATAGATTATATATATAATTTAAAGTTAAAATTTTGAAAAAACCCACCCGGGTTTTTTGGGCTGGTCAAAATCATAACAACCCTTGTAACTCTTATTGCATTAGGAAAGGTTTAAAATAAAAAACAGATTTAAATAAGAGTGTGTAATCAATGTGAAATATAAAAACAGTATTAATCCATTAATAACTATATCATAATAGTACTACTATATATTCTATAATGAAAAGGTAAGAACTGATATATTATAAGTAATTATTTTGCTTATAAAGACATCACTTTATTAATAAAACATTTAAAAATTGACATGTTTCAACTTTTTTTCGTCAAGCTATCTTCACGATATAAATAGAAGAATTACAAACACAAGGAGCATGAAAAACTGGAATAGATAATTATTGAATTCAAAATTAAATATACAAATGCCCTCTCTATTTTTAACATTGTCCGTGTTCCAACTATGTAATTATCCTGCAAACCATCCAATCCATATACTCTGTATGCAAAAAAGATAGTGAATTGTTACAAACTACAGTCATTACAAAACTAATTTTTATTAAAAGTTATTCAGAAGAAAGTTCATTGAAATTTATTTTAAATGTTCACAAGTTTGTAACGATTCACTATCTTTTCGCATTCCAAATACAATAGACTCCCTCAAATCCGTACTTCTAAAATCCGCACATATTTTACAGATGTAAACAATGAAACATTCAGTTCAGATGTAGGTGCAAAATTTGACATTTTTAGTTTTATATCAATTCCATATATTTTTTAATTTGTAATTTTTGTTAAGGTTGTTGAATATGTGTTTTTTCATGAAGAAAGAATAATTTATTTCTGAAAAAATAAAGATATTGCTGATATCATTGGTAATCACAATCTTACCAAATATGTTTATGTATTAGTCAAACTTTTTTAGTTTTTAAGTCTGGCTAAACCTTAAATAAAGCTTCATTATTTTATAATCTTGATGTGAATTAATAATGTACCTTTATGAGGCAAGTTTCATTGAATAATTTAGGAAAAACACATTTCATCTCTATAAAGAATATTTAATTGTACATTATTGATTATTAATTTGACCTTTTTGCTTTTAGTATTTTTATCATTTTAAAAACTGTCTAAAATTTTATTATTTTAGTTTATTACTTATTTTAATATTTTAGCATATTGTAAGCATTTATTATACCTTTGATTTCATTATTAATTACATTGAAGTTACTGTTTAAAAAATGTAAAAAAAGCAATGACCTGAAATCCGCAAAACCTCTGGTCCCAAGCTGTGCGTATTTGAGGGAGTCTACTGTATATGGATTGAATGGTTGGACTGTTTGCAGGATAATTACATAGTTGGGACACGGACAATGTTAAAAATAGAGATGGCATTTGTATATTTAATTTTGAATTCAATAATTATCTATTCCAGTTTTTCATACTCCTTGTGTTTGTAATTTTTCTATTTACATTCTGATGATGGCTCAATGAAAATGGGTTACAACATAATCTCTATAAATAAAAGGAATTCTGAGGATAATTAATTAATTGAGGCACAGGGGAAAGCAAATCTTGGCAATGCGCCAACTCGGTCCAGAGGAAGCAAATCTTGGCAATGCGCCAACTCGGTCCAGAGGTATAAAAGCAAGATAGAAAAAAACGCGCAGGTCTGTGCATTCAAGTACAACCACCCATATGTATATGCTGAAAGTTTGTTCTGACGCTCACCCGACGCACGTGGAGTGCCGATGGTCCGGGGAGAGTCACCGGGGGATCCGTCGCCAGCTGAGAGAGAAGCGTAGAGTCACCGGGGGATCCGTCGCCAGCTGAGAGAGAAGCGTACCATACACATAAATTATTAAATAAACCTTCAAATTAAGCCCGGCGAAGCGGGCTGGGTATGCTAGTTGTTTATAATATAAGTTCTTACCTTTTCATTATTACAATAAAACAGGGTTCATACTCATGAGGGGAATATGGGGAAAATCGGGAGATAAATTTTAGGTTGTAAAAATCAGGGGAATCTTAGGAGATAATACAAAAAACTCCCCAAATCTGGGAAAGCCTGCCAAAATCATTTTCTTCTCTGGCAAATTGGGTTCAGTTGTTGCTATTCTCGTGTTTTATGATACTGCATCTGTCAACATCTATTCACTCACATACACTGACATAACATTCTTAACATCATCAGGTTCGACAATAGATAAAAAAAACAAAGGACATTTTTAATCTCTATTGGCACTTGTAGCTTTTACATTAATCAGAATGCTTTAAAAAGGAGATAATAAAATCATAAAGTAGGAGTGAAATTCTTTCAGCAAACTATGAAGTTTTTAAGGACAATCCCACAAGGCATGCAGACTTCATCTCTCTTTTACAGAAATTAATGTTTTCCTTTTAAAGTCATGTTCATATTGTTTATTGAAGCGATGTATGAACTTTATTTTTGAGATTACATTATTTTTATTTTATTTTGAGGAGATCTAAAGCGTTATGATACTAGTTTAAGAAATGTCGTTAATTTTTTATATGAAAATAAATACATCAGATTTTTTTTCTTGGAAAAGGAGTATGAGCCCTATAAAAGCGTGTAATGTTTCATTAGCTTCTGATTATTTATTTTATTAAATAATGACATTACATTCAGGGTTCTCGCCATTGTGCCAAAATGCGATTCAATTCTTCATTTGGCGAGTCAACAAGCAATTAGATTTGCCCAATTGCTAGTGCTCAATTTTTGATTTTTTTCTTTTCTTTTTCGCTTTTTATACATATGCATGCATACATATTTTTAATATGTACACAGAGCTGCCAACTTCTATGCCTTTTTAAATGAAATAAACATGTCTCTAACCAGAAAATTTATTAAATAATATACATCTTGAATTTATTTCATGATTTGTAGTATTGCATAGTCTTTTAAATTGTTAAATTGAATTTCTGGTTCAAATCAGTTTATTTGGCTATAAAAAGGCGTAGAAGTTGGCAGCCATGTGTACATATTTTTGTAATTTATTTGTAGCGGAAAGTTAAATTTAGAATAATAACAATCGTTGTGTCGTAGTTATAAAAACTTAGGTTATTTTAGAACATATTGAAAGAAAAGGAGTACATTATAGGTGTTACTGTCTGCGATTCATGAAGTAGACACTTAGTGTATGTTAACTAGAAATGAATTGACACTAATTGATCCTTGTATTATATTTCTTTAAATTATATGGATTGGTGAACAATAAACAGGAATTCAGCTTCCTGCTGCGGTTTACTCCTGGATTAACATATATTATCCAAGTAGATATGCGAAGACAGAAGAAAAATATAAGCACTGTGTGTGCTTTAACAGAGCATAAGAGAAACTGAAGTCTCTGGTTAGTTCATACACAGTAAAATTCAACGTCCTTGACGTAATCAAAAATGATTTTGCAATCATGTGCAATCAACTACTTATGAACTGCTTTATATAAACAATGATATTAAATGAATTTCAT
Source organism: Maratus speculifer (assembly GCA_964019185.1). NCBI lineage: Eukaryota > Metazoa > Arthropoda > Arachnida > Araneae > Salticidae > Maratus > Maratus speculifer. Next base: position 347,045,321 of record OZ025296.1, read on the forward strand.
TAATGTCACTTCTGAGTTGTTGATCAATTTATCGTTTATAAATATTATGGTTTTAAAGTAAACAGTTAAGGTGATTAATGTCACTTCTGAACTATAAAGTCATTTAATGCTTATAAATATTAATGTTTCAGAGTAAATATTCTAAGCACGCAAACAATAGGATTAAAGATATTTTTTTTTTTTTTTTTTTTTTTTTTTTTTTTTTTTTTTTTGTGCTACACGGCAAATCTATTTTGCTAATACAGTAGAAACCCGATAATTCGGATTAATTGGGACTAGGCCCAATCCGGATTGTCGAAAATCCGGATTATCCGGAGAATGTGAACAAATGAAGTAAAATAATGTATAATATTCCAAGAAAATCTCCTTTATACTGAACATATTCAATATTTACAGACAGTAAAAATGTTTACTTTGTACTAATTATAAAATTTGTCGTATTCTACTATTTTTGCGGGCAGTGTAGCCACGCATTCCCTTGAGCATTCCCGTTTATTCCTCCTTTTATTTCAACTTTCCGCAAGTGATTTGTGGAAGGGTTTTGGCACGAAGACAAGGAAACGTGTACTTGATAGATAGAGGACCTATGGACTGGATGACAGAGATCGGATAGCGATCCTTATCAGACAGCGTGTCTATAACGATTATTTTACTTTGCTTATGCTGAGTAAAACTTCATTAAGCAGTCAACTTATGATGACATTTCCAAATGGATTAAATAGAAAACTGTGAAAACTGGAATTGGCAAAGCTTAAATGATGTATTGTTGTTCATTTCGTAGATAACATTAATAAGTTTAAATAAGAAAGCTTGTGGTATTCTTCCGAAAAGATTTCAGAAAATACTTTTTTATTCAGAATATGAAGCTGAAATAAATTTGTTATGGAAATTTGCCGATCACTTCTAAAACTTGAAAGAAAAAATTCCACAAAGTCAATCCGGATTATCCGGAGATCTGGATTAACGGGGTCCGGGTTTGCGGGGTTCTACTGTACTTTTTTCATTTGGTGAATGTTTTTTATTTTTAATTAGCCATATTACTAACGTTGATCAAATGCCAGCGAGAACACTGATTACATCATTGATTTTGTTTGTAATGTGGGCTCTTTCAGGTCGAAAGATCCTCACCTGCCTGACTATCCGACAGTCATCCAGATGAATTTCTGCCACAACCACGACATCCTGGCCCCTGAGATCCTGAAGCACCGGAGCGTCCACTCGGAAGTGAAGCAGAAGATACTCAACCTGTTCAAGCTGGGTCACAACCCAGCCACTGCCCTCGACATGCACAAGTATGACCTCCTGCTGGAGTACGGAGAGAACTTCGAGAAAATAATCCACGATCGAGCACTGCTGCCAGATTTCCAGTACTGTTACAGGTGATGCACTTATTGGTGACAAATCTCATCCTTAATTATAAATAGAAGTTTTCTTATATGTCCATTAAAAACGTTTCAAAAATATGCATTAAAATATTTAACTGCTATAAAGGACGTCAAATACTAATAAAAACATTAAGAGATCTTAATAATTTTTACATGTTTCGATTGAATTTACTCAATCATCATCAGAAAAACAAAATACAAATAAACACAAAGATGGAAAATGACAATAAACTATTACAGATGAAATTTAAAAATTTTAAAAAATAAAAATCATGCGCGTTATATTTTAATTATGTATCACGTTGCTTAATTTTTAAATTATTTAACAATTCAATCCAAATATTTGGGATTTGAAATGACAAGGAATCATTGCAGACCATTGAGCTTCTGACGTAAATTTCAATACTCTCTCTAACAAAAAGTTGCAAATAAAAATCTGACCTATAAATTAATCTACTTTCATTAAACAAAATATCTATGTTTTCTATTTGATTTAGCCTTGATAATGCGGTTTTACCTCTATTAAATTTTATGTCTGCAATGTGTTCTTTACATCTTACTTTGAATTTTCTTTGAGTCATGCCAATATAATAATTCTTATAACCACCTTCTTTAGAGCATCTTTGTGTTTATTTGTATTTTGTTTTTCTGATGATGACTGAGTAAATTCAATCGAAACATGTAAAAATTATTAAGATCTTTTAATGTTTTTATTAGTATTTGATGTCCTTTATAGCAATTAAATATTTTAATGCATATTTTTGAAATCTCATCCTTTAAATCAGTGGTTCCCAAACTTTGGGTTACGACCCACTGGTGGGTCGCAGTGGCTCTTTTAGTGGGCCGGGGAAACAATCAGTGTTTGTTACAAAAATATATTTTGTATTTCGTCTGTTTAAATTTCGTATTTCGTTGTCTCCCTCAAATCCGACCAGGGGTTGTGCAGATATTAGAATTTTGCAGATTTCTAGTCATTGCTTTGTTTACATTTTTTTTACATGGTATTTCGATTTTTAGTTAAGCATCATACTTGACGGCCATTTAAAATGGGCCGAGCAGAGTATTTGCAGTGGTTTTGTGGAAGGCTTGATTAACAACAACAGTTTTACATGACCAAAACTTTTATTATTGACTAAAATGACATATTTACAAATGTAAACAAAAGTACGATATTACTTTGCCGTAAACTTAAGAGAACTAAAAATAAAAATGGATTAAGTTACATGATTATGTGCTTAAGCAACATTTGGAAAAAAATAGAGATAGAGAGAGCAACAAGCCACCGCAATACAAACTATTTATATGAAATTCTGAAGGACTTGTTTTGCATATATCTGTTGCCACTGTAGTTACAAACTCTTTTTAACAATACATCGAGATTTATCTGCAACACATATCCGAGACGCTATTGGCCACGCGGTATGACGTCAAAAACCTCTGCCGTTCACGGCAAGTGACGCGATCGCTAAAATCACTGTTTCTTGGCTGTTACGCAGTAACATTACTCAGTAAAAGCAGATCGGAAAAGCCAGCTCTCGGATATTGTAAACAAACGTGCTCGGGAGATGACGAAAAACTATACGTGCATCTATCTAAGTAAATATGTTTTATTTCTACTTTAAACTCGTTTCTTTTAAACTTTTAATGCTTATTTAAACTTAAGAAACGTATAGATGCGTAACAATACTGAATGCATATAATAAGTTGAAACATTAAAATAATTAAGTAAAATATTTAAATAAATAAATAGTTAAAAAGCAAGTAATTATTACAAAAAAATTTAAGTAAAATAAAATTTTCAAAAAATATTAAAATAAAATAATTGAGATGTACAATGCTAAATATAAATAATGATCAGGACCTCCTGCTGGAGTACGGAGAAAACTTCAAGAAAATAATCCACAATCGAGCACTGCTGCCAGATTTCCAATATTGCTACAGGTACTCAATGATGAACTTATTGATAAAAAGATATTATCCTTTAAATTAATACATTTCATTGACACTTTCAAATATGTCAGACTTTACATTGTTTTGTTCTTTTTTTTTTTTTTTTTTTTTTTTTTTCTTCCCAGTTTAAAAATGCTATGACATAGGAAGAATATTTAAAGTATGTGTTTCACTGTCAATTTGGGTACTAGTTGGTTATCTCTTCGACCAAAATACTATCACCAAACTATAAGATGAAATGCCAATAATAGGTGTTACATTCAATAACATTAAATACAATACACGTGCTTGAAATGGCATTAAGTGATTTTTATTTCTATTTTTATTAATATTTTACTAAGTATTTATTTTTTAATTATTTAAAGTAAAAATTATTTCAACATGTATAATTTGGCAAAATTGGTTGACGGAATAACTAAGTAATACCAAAATTTGTAATTAATTATTTTTGCAAGAGGTTTGGGTACTCTTCAGTGCCAGTGTTAGATATACCTACATATTTATACATATATACATATGTGTATGTATACACATACATATTTCTTACTGTGTATATAATATATATATATACTGTGTAATCCTTTAAAAACTGAAAGCAAAATAAATTATATTTAAATTTGTATAAAGATAAATATTCTATCTGATTTTCAAGCTTTTATACAATCAGTGTTAGTAACTTAATGAAGCAATGAGATATCTCTCTTTTGTTTGAAGTCCGTTGTTTATTAGAAGACAGATCTATGTCTTTCTACCATAGTTTAACAATGATATTTTATAAGAATCGTAACTTTTACAGATTTTTGACAGTTACAGGATATAAGAAACAAGTTTGACATTTTAAATAGGTTTTCTGGAATGGGAAATTCAATGCTTTTAAATGAAAATATTATTGTTGAAACAATTTTAAAATGTTATTGACAAATTCTTATTGTTAACTTTTGATATTAATCTCAATCCCCCTCCCCCTCCCAAAAAAAAGAAAAGGAAAAAAAATTAAATAAATAAAATAATCTTAATGAAAGGGTGAAATTAGAATTATTGTATGTTCCTTGCATAAATCTATAATTGATGAAATTTACAGGGCTGAGATTCTTCAGTCTGAATTTCAGACTTTTCTTCAATTTTTAAAGAAATTTCACCGATTAAATTTTGGGGAAAATTTTATATTTTTTTGTTAGTTTTTTACTTTTGTTTTTGTATTTTGATATAATAGTCCATTTTTTCATGTAATATATAAATTTTAAAAGCAATTATAATATTTATTCTGCTTGAAATTCATAAGTAGTATTGTTCAAATGTCACTTGCGCAGTTTTCAGATTTTTTACTTTTTTGTCAATCTCATCCCTGAATTTAACATATGAATCATAATAATGATCAGATAATGAGAAATTTTATGTCCTTGGCTGAAAAATGTCAACAAAATATGTCAACCATGAATGTATGAACTTTTTATGATCATTGCAATTTAAGCATTCACTACATTATGCACTTTATGAATGAAAAAAAAAGCCAATGTCAAAAAAAAAAAAAAAAAAAAAAAAAAAAAAAAATTGCAAAGTTGTAAATGTCATTTCCAAGGCTTCTCTAAATTTCAAATTTATTAATTGAAACCTTTATTTTTAAAATTTGCAAGGCTTTCAAACAAATGCAATGATTATGTAAATATATTTTCCATCTTTATTTTTAACACATTTGATACTTTAGGCAGATAAAAAAACATTTCTGTTAATTATCGGATTCTTTTCTATTACCTTGTCGACCATTGGTTGAAAACTTTTTAAATCCTTGGATTTTTGCAATTTTACATATCTTTATATATATAAATCTTCTGTGCATGTGTATGTCATTGAACTCCTCCTAAATGACTGTACCAATTTTAATGAAATTTTGTGTGTGTGTTCCAGTGGATTCAAGAATGGTTTAGATTCACATTTCACCGAAATTGATTCAGTACTTTTTTAGTAACTAGGCAAAAACTAATAGTTAGTGATTTTTCGCTAATTAAAAGTGTTGAATAAGTTTGATGAATAGAGTGCGGACGGAATGTCCGAGCGGTCTAAGACGCCAGATTTAAGCTCTGCTTTTTGAAGAAAGAAATCACGTGTTCGGACTCCACTCCTGACAAACATGTATGCTTTACAATAATATTTCCTGTATTATAATTTTGATTAACCGACTTCAGAAAATCGTTAAGTTTTAATTAAAAAGAGAAAAATAAACTTTTCTATCAAAAATTGAACCAACTTCAAAAACTACTGCAAAGAGAAAAATAATTTCCTTACATAATTGTAATAAGAAATTAAATTAAGAGCGTAGTGTTTATCGTGCGTATTACTATATTTACGTACATTTATTTGATTTTGTGGAGTCTGTGCCAAGAAGGACAACATTTGTCGGTGACAGGACAATGTTTGTCAGGTCTGCTAGTTGTTTTATAGAATTTTGTGCATATGCTCAAAAAATGTGTAAGATTTTTCTTTATAACTTTTACAATTTTGAAGTGATATGTATTGTCTTTATAATCCCTTTTTTTATTTAAAAGTTGTCTAATAACTGAATATTATAGCATATCAGAAAAAGAAATTGAAATACAATCAGGTTAATTTGGTTTTTCTTAAATTAGACTTTCTGAATTTAAAAGGAAACTTACATGCTGAAAGCTTTACTAATAATCTATGATTTTTAACTGCAAATTTCAAGGTATGTGACCATATAGTATGTGAAGCGATATTAAAATCAAACTGTTTTAATAAATTGACATTGAGAGTTTGAATCTGAAGATTTGGTAATTTAACAACATACATGTAGAATAGTTAAAGAAAAATGATTTTTTTTTTTTTTTAAGATATTGCATTTATGGATTTGAATATAACTATTTTATTTCACCTATTTAGCATGACACTTATAATAAAATTAATATGGGCAGTAAGAAACTATATTTACACATTTTGTTTCTATTGGAATAAATATTAACGATCCTATCATAACCATTACATTAAACCTTGAAATTATGAAAAGAAAAAAGTCAAAATTTGCAGTAATTATTCTGAAGGACAAAAATCTCCAATACCATTCAAAATAGCTACAAATTAGTCATCCTTTGTTTGAATTTGATGCCATGTAAACTGAATTAAACATTAATTAATATAAGTGCTGGTGTTCTGTTTGGCAGTATTTATTACTTTTCAGTTTATCTGAACCCCAAAGATGTTCGGTGATCAGCTTCATAAGCCTGCCATGAATCTGAAATAGTGATAATAATCTTCTTTTATTTCACCGATCCGTTCTGCAAGGATGTAGTGGAGGGTATATGCCATATGCCTTCTGGATTTTCTAAAGGTGTACCCTATACCGTCTGTTTCTTAAGAAAGCTATAGTATGTACCAGGGTTGGCATGTTTCTTCCGCAGTGGAAAAAACCGGCCGGAAGAAATAGGTTTTTTCCAAGTGGAAGAGATGGAAGAAACTATTTTTCTTTAAGAATTTGCCATATATTTTAAATTTTGTGAGATAATAAATATCTTCTTCCTATAATCTATATAAATTAATTTCACTGGACCAAAACAAATTTAATTAAGTATATATGCTAAATTAATAATTATATCACTTTTTTAGCCAAAATCACACACAACACTTATCTAGAGATCTTCAACCATTGGCTAAACGAAAAGAAATTTTATCCAAAATACACAAAATCAATTAAACGCTATCCATTTCAATTCAAAAAAAATTTTTTTATTATTTAAATTTCCGAAACTGGTAGTAAATAGTAGAGATTCTTTGCTAATGGTAGAATGAAACCTATTTAAATAAAAGCTTTTAATTTAGATCAATTTTATTAATGTAAGTAATATATAATAACTACTGTATTAAATAGAGATCAACCAAAAATATGGTTTCGTTTTTGGCCCAAAATCAGTTTTTCCACAAACGTGGGCAAAAATTCGGCCAGACCGAAACACTCAGTATTCCAAAAATCTTGTTTTGGAAATTTTCAACATTAGTTATTGTATTGTATATGATTTAAATTGTATCGGCTCAAATGAATGTATCTCAATGAACTTCATTGTTTATAATCAGTCATGAATTATCACTCATCTCATTGAAAATTTTTAGTTTAAACTGCATTAGTGTTTCAAATATTCTTTGAGTTCTAGAATAACAATTGATCATTTACAAAAATCATTATAGAAGAAAAAATCAAGGTGTGTATACCTAAAACTAAAATATTTTTTAATTAAATGAAATTCATATAATTAGAAAATCTTTCTGTGTCGTGGATGAATTAATTATGCATTATTCTATATGAAAATAAAGTTTTCGGATTATTAAGGGTTGCACGTAATTAATAAATGCATATACTACACATATAATTAATTTACAATATGTATATTTATGCATGTATTAATTACTTATAGACATACAATTTAATCACTTAAATTTTTTTTTTGATGTTATCGTTTTTGACCAAAAATTAGAAAGGTCACCTAAATTTGGATTTGGCCTTAAAAACCTGTTCCGGTCTATCCCCAGTATTAAAAAAAATAATTAAAATTCTTATTTTTCTTAGTACAATGCAACACAGTATAAACAAAAAAGTTTTTTAGCAGTAGGATGCTGCAATCAATTTCTCTACTTAAATTGGATGAAAGTAAAAAATTAAAAATTTTTTTCAAGTCCTACACTTCAGGATAGTTTAAAAGCATTCTGACATACCCATATATATATTTAGAACACTAATCTTTTAAAATCAGCATTGAGATATTCATGCTAGATGAAAAATATAAAACATTACAAATTTATTTATTAACTATGTTGCGCAGTTTAAAATAATGCATTTTTATATGAAAATAATATATTTTTATAGAAAAATAAACAATTTATAGGTAATTTCTTTTTTTTATAAATGGAGCATTTAATAAAAAACCCATCCCTCTACCTCTAGAGCATTAAAAATCCATCACCTGAAATATGTTATTAAAAAAATAACTTATATTTGCAAAAATAATATTTTTAATAATAATTAATTTTTTCAATTTATATTTCATGTAATTATACTTTAATTCTTTTACATAGTTAATATACTTTAACTTTGAGCATTTGTTTTGGTTTCTGGGGTTTCTTCCATTTCTTCCAGTTTTTTCCATTTCTTCCAGTTTCTTCTGGTTTTTTCCAGTTTCTTCCACTGTCCTGGGAAAAACAGGTTTCTTCCGGAAGAAACCCAACCCTGGTATGTACACTCTAGGGTATATGCTCTGCCTTGAACATATACTTTCTGCTTAGAGCATGTACTGTCTGCTTTTTTTTTTTTTTACGAATTTGCTGAATATTTAAATAAGAAAATTATGAAGTAAGCAAAAAAAGAAAAGTTGCGACTGAATTTAAAATGTTAAAAGACAAAAAATTTAAACAAACTGCTCCTGAAATAACACAAATAAAATGATATGATGAGCGGAACTGTCTGCAGAACAGTTATGAATAAATTTAGCTATTGGACTAAAATGTTACTTTGAATCCAACTGAATTGTATTTAGTGTTTTTAAATTTATTATCATATTTGTTATAAATATGAAATGATATAGATTTTTAGTTTCAAATGTGTTAGTTATTTTCATCTTCATTATTAAATTTACAGTTTATTGTTGTTAATTTAACTATGTATTCCCTTTTGCTGTATAAGTTCAATCATTAAGATATAGAATTAGAATTCAAATTTCTAAAAATGCAATGGATTCTTGGTCAGGAAATTTTGTTATTCAAATAGAATATGTCAATGTGTATAAATTTGGCAAAATTGGTCAACAGGATAACCAAGTAGTACCTTATCAAATTTCACAATGAAATACCATAGTAAGTGTTGCTTTTTAAATGAAATGGGATAAAGGTTTTTATTTGAAGTGAAATTAATGCGACATGAATGTTGTGAATGAGAGCACTATTTGGTGATTTATCTGAGTTATCTTAGAAGTAGTCTATTTTCTGTGTATTAATGTAAATCTTTATTTTATTATATTTATTTTATTATTATTTATCATAGTCTTTATTATTATTATTATTTATTTATTTTTATTTATTTATTAAGGTTTGTATGTTTAATTTATTTTCAAAAAGTTGATTTGAAGAAAAATGAATCCTTTTTTTTTTCTTAATAAACTTAATTTTTTTCAACAATGCACAATTTTAAACTTTACACTGTTGAATTGAGAGAGTGTACTTTCAAGTGTGAAATTTATGAAAACTATATTTTAATTCTCTGACTTCATTTTTAAACCAAATAGCTTGATTATGGAATAAATGAATATTTTGATGAACTGTTTCAAATTTCAAAGAAATAATTGATTACTACCTACCGTTGTAGGACAAATGTTTACACTGGTAATCTAATAATAAACATTTACAATTCAAAAGAAGATGCTTTACAAGATTAAATAATAATTTTCAAAAAATGGTTGGTGTTCAATCAATAGCAAATCACAGGGCTCAACATAGTTTGCAATATTAACCCTTCACTGCTCGATTTTTTTTTTTTTTTTTTTTTTTTTTTTTATGAAACAAATTATTTGAAATATATATATAGGTCTAATAATGGGAGAATTAGAAAAAAAAAATGTTTCTGAAGATCAAATTGTAGTTTTTTGCCAAATGCAGCCATCTGACATGGACAAAATAAGTGTCATTTCATTCTTTGGATTGTTCTTGACCTATTAGCCAAATGATGGCATTTGATGAGAATGATTGTGTTTTTCTGCCAGATGTAGAACGCAGTGCAGTGAAAGTTTAAGACTTTGCTTAGATAAATGTCACATTTTATTTCTTCACATTTAATCACCTATAACAGGGTTGCCACGCAACCTGGAGAACCTGGAAAACACAGGGAATTTTAAAATCCCCTCCCGAAACAGGGAAAATCCAGGGAATTTTTAAAAAATCTGGAAAACACGGGGAATTTTTTTTCGTACTATATCCAAACATAATTTTTTTTTTTTTTTTTTTTTTTTTTCGGCTTTCATTTTGAAAGTCGAATATTATCTTAAGATATTTTTTAAGATAAAAAATAAACCAGTGTTATTTATCAAAGTTATCCTATATTTTATGTGACCTCAGGGTTCGTACGCATCAGGGGAATATGGGAAACCTAGGAAAATCAGGGGATGAGATTTGGGCCTTAAAAATCAGGGGAATCTCAGGGGATATTGCAAAAAAACCCCAAAACAGGGGAAAACTTGGCAAAACACTCGCTTACTCTGGGAAATAAGGGTATTCTCTTCTACTCACATGCTTTGTGATGTCATAACGAAATCGAACTAAGACACACCTTCCAAACTTCGTGAGATATCGAATCAGAAACTAGCCACGCCTTCTATCGTCCAACGACGTCCACGGGCACGCCTTTAACATCGGCAGGCACTCCTTCCTTTAAAAGATTTTCTCGTTGGGAATTTTTTTTCTCCCGTGATTTTTCATTCATGAATTTGGCAACGGCTACAGCTTTAACTTTGTTTTGTAAACGATGATCGTGTAGCGTGCTTACGGAAGCAAATGTGCAGTGCCGATCGTAGATGTAATTAGTGAAGAATTTGTGTATGATCTCTTATTTTTTTTTCGAACTATAGTTTAAAATAGATGTAATAGATCTTGAAATAGTGAGAAAGTAAAGTATTATTAGATTCAAACGTGATGTTTAATGGATGTAAAAAGATTAGTGGAATTTTTTTAACGTAGTCTTCGATATCTGACTGCTGCTAGTTTGGATTTTTGTTGGTCAGACCTTCAAATTTGCAGAATATTTTTTTGTGGAAACTATATTTTTTGTATCAAAATGGCCTTATCAAAAACTGTTTTCAATTTAGACTGGACAGATAAAGATATCAATCCAGAATTCGCGTTGTGGGTTGAAAGTGTTAAAGACGATCCGTACGGGTTTCGTTGCCGTTTTTGCCGAAAATCATATTTACTCAGTAATATGGGACGTCAAGCTCTCACCAGCCATGCTAAGTACTATAAACATAAAAAATTAGTAGCCAATTTCCAAAAAACCCAGAAATTTTTTAGCTGCACCACTAAAGCAAAGGACGATATGGCTGAACCAAAAATATTGAAAGGAAAGGATATTGAAAAAAATGAAGTGGATGAGACAAAACGTGATGGAACAAAACATGATGCTGGAATTTTGAAGTTTGTTTCAAAAGATGATGTAATAAAGGCTGAAGTAATATGGGCGATGAAACTAATTATGTCACATTCGTCATATAACAGCTTCAAAGATGCGGCAGAAGTTCTGAGACTTATGTTCCCCGATAGTGACATATGCAAAAAGGTTACTCTAAGCAGCTCAAAAATGGCTTACCTGATAACATTTGGATTATCTCCTTTTTTCTACAAAGAATTATTGAATAGTATTAACAAGGATATAAAGTTTGTGATATGCATAGACGAAGCATTGAATAAAATATCTCAAAAAAACCAAATGGATTTGGTGATAAGATATTGGCCAGAGAATTCCAGCGAAGTGCAGGTGAGATATTTAAATTCTCTTTTTCTTGGACATTCTACTGCTGTAGACTTGTATGATAATTTTATTCAAGGGTCAGCTGATTTGAATTTATCCAACCTTTTGCAAATTAGTCTTGATGGACCTAATGTGAATCTGAAATTTTTGCGTACTATGCAAGAACAGCTTAAAGAACAAAAGGGCCATTTTTTAATTGATATTGGCACCTGTGGCCTTCATATAATACATAATGCATTTCAGAGAGGCAACAAAATTACCAAATGGAAATTAAATGAAATTCTAGCAGCTATCTATAGAATTTTTAAAGATAGCCCTGCAAGGCGTGCAGACTTTATTTCTATTACAGAAAGTAACGTGTTCCCATTAAAATTTTGTCAAGTAAGATGGGTTGAAAATGTTAAAGTTGCCGAAAGAGCCCTCGAAGTGTTTCCTCATGTAATGAAATATTATAATGAATGTAAAACAAATTTGCCTCCCACCATAACCAATTCAAATATTGACTATGCATGCAATGACAAACTGGTACTGGCAAAAATTTCCTTTTTTAGTTCCATTGCATCTATGTTGGAACCATTTCTAAGAAACTTTCAAACATCGAAACCTATGGTTCCCTTTTTATATGACTCTATTTCTGATTTGTTGCGCTTCATCAAAAGAGATTTGTTAACAGATGCCAAAACACCGAGCAAACTATTTGAGATTGAAATTACTTCAAGAACAAACCAATTACGAGCACAAGAAATTGACATCGGAATAGGTGCAAAAAGTTACATGACCCGAAGCAAGGCTAGTGAAGCAGAAAAAAATCAGTTCCTCAATGAATGCAGAGATTTCTTTGTAGAAATGACAAACAAAATTATCACTAAATTTAATGTAAATTTTGTAATCCTCAGATCACTGTCATGCTTAAATCCTATACTAATAAGAAACAATTCTGTATTGAGTGAGAAAAGAATGGGTACCTTATTACAAATTTTACATGACACTTACAATTTATCTGCATTATCTGCTGACTCTGCAAAACAGCAGTTTATTTCTTTTATTGCCAAAGTTGAAAGTGACTTTAAACATGAATTTTCTACCTTTTCGGAAAGTGAAGTCCGATTAGATAGTTTTTATCATTCTTTGCTGTCTAATAAAGGTGAATTTAAAGATTTGTGGTCTGTTATAAAACTTATACTGACTTTATCGCATGGAAATGCATCTGTTGAATCGGGTTTCTCTGTTAACAAAGACATTGTGGTTGAAAATCTTGGAAAAAATTCATTAATTGCACTGCGTCGCACCTATGATGCCATCAAATCAAAAGGGGGACTTTCATCAGTAACTGTGACGTCAGAAATGTTACAGTATGCAAAATTGTCACGGCAACGATATCATCAAGCACTGGAGGAGAATAAAAAAAGACAACAAAATGAAATGAAGAATATCAATGAAAAGCGAAAAATTAAAGATCAAGTAAAGATCTTGAAAAATAAAAAAGCAAAGTTGTCAAAAGAAGCTACAATTCAGGCAGAAAAAATTGATCAAGAGATCTGGGAACTTGAAAAAAATTTAAATTAAAACATTTCTTTCATCTTGGGGAGGGGTGGGGGGCTTTGGTAATCTTTTTTTTTTTTTTTTTTCTCCTATAAAGATTAATTTTTAAAAAGGTTTTAAAAGCTGAAATTTTAAAATAATACATTAAGCTTATTTACTTTTTTAATATTAAAAACTCAAATGCTTGCATGAGTTACTTTTTTACTATTGTATGTACAAAATTTTTTAAAGGTCAATCAAAAAGGTTTTAAAATGAAATTTTAAAATAATACATTAAACTTGTTTACTTTTTTACTAATTGTGTGCAGAAAACGTTTTAAAGGTCAATCAAAAAGGTTCTAAAAATGGAAATTTTAAAATGCATTAAACTTATTTACTTTTTTAATATTAAAAACTCAAACGCTTGCATGAGTTACTTTTTTACTATTGTGTGCAGAAAAGGTTTCTTGTTAATTTGATGCTTTTACAAAAATTGTTACAAATTAAAAGTATTAAAAAAAAAAGATTTTTAATGGAATAAGCATAAATTTTGTTATAGGCTAGGAAAGTCAATTAATAAAACACAAAAATCATTGTGTAATTCTTAATGTAACCATCAGGAATATGCAGTTTATTTGATGTAGCATCTTATTAAGAGAAAAAATCATTGTAAAAATTTGTACTCTCAGACCCTCTTAATCATTATTACAAACATTCAACTTGATGAAAATCAACTGTCTCATTGTTCTAAAGGATTTTTATTTTTAATGATAATTTCTTGTTAAATTTAAGCATTTGTTTGATTTTGAATTTTTTGTGTACATAATGCAAGAAGGAAATAAAATTTTCAATTTTGAGAAATGTTAGTGCTCTTATAATTCAGCAGATTTCTTGGCCAATTATTACAGTTTACACATAATACAACTTAGTACTTGGGTAAGTAGAAAATAAATATATATAGATTTTTTTTTATATATATCTGATGATTTTTTATATCTTTACTTTTACTGACTGCCTCTTAATTTATTGTTTACTTAAACTGATTACCTTTTTATTGTTTTATGGATGATATTAGAGGACATAAATACAATTATATATATGATGTATAATCTTTACTTTTACTGATTAACTCTTATTAATTATTTTATGGGTGGGTGTGGGCATGATACTGATTTTTTAATGTCGTTAAATGCTCATGTGAAAAAAATAATTTATTGCGAAAATTATCAGGGGATTCTCAGGGGATTTTTTTTTGCAAAATGAGTATGAACCCTGGACCTGTATTTTAATATAAATATAAATTTGAATGCATAAAATAAGTAGCTTTTCCTCTTTTCTTTTTTATTTCTGCGATTTTTGTGATATTATGTTCAAGATAATTGGTTTTTAGGTAAGATTCTTTAAAATTTTATATTCTTTAAATTATTAGATACAAACTTTTTATATATTTTAATATTCATTTACAAATATTTCAAGTATTTTTTGCAAAATGTTTGAGTATCACTGTATTGTTTTTATTATTATTAATGTAAAATGTGGGATTCAATAATAAGTGTAACAACTTTAAAGGGTTTTTTCCTTTGTTCATATCATATAACAGGGTGGCTACAGAATCTGGAAATCAGGGAAGTTTATCAATCTGGAAAAATCAGGGAAATATCAGGGAACTTTTTAAAAAAACTCAAAAATCAGGGAAATTTTTCTCTCTGCAAAAATATTTTTGTTTTCACCTTATCAACAACATTGATTTAGTTCCAAACAGGCTATATTTAAACCAGTAATAAGATGTGATAAAGAGACATAAAACCATATTGCTGCCAAGCGGTATCTGCCTGCATGAAAGCTAAATTGTCTCAAACTTAGTTCATTCGCAAACTTTTGACGAAATTCATCAATCTTAACAATTTTTTGATGAAATTTGCATGTTTTTTGCGATTTCTTGTCAAAATGTACACTTTTTTGTGAGTTCTTGCCAAAATTTGCAAGTTTTTCACGATTTTTTGGCAATTTTTTTTTTCACGAAATTTGTTTTTCATGATTTTTTGACAAAATTCTAATATTTTTCAAAATTTGTTGACGAAATTTGCAGTTTTTTTTATGCATTTTGTGTGTTTTTCTTGTGATCTTTAGACGAAATTTGAACGTTTTTAATGATATTAAGATGAGATTTGAACGTTTTTCGCAATCTTTTGATTAAATTCTTCCTTTTTCCCGAACCTTTCACAAAATTCGCATTTTTTATGCAAGCCTTGGATGAAATTTGCATTTTTTATGAGATCTTTTGAACTAATTTCGTACTTTTCCACAATCTTTTGACTAAATTTGTGGTTTTTTTGGCAAAACTTTGAAGAAATGAGTGGTTTTTTTTTTATATGACCTTTTGACAAAATTTCATGTTTTTTCCACAATTCTATGTCAAAATGAATGTTTTTTTAACCGACCCTTTGACGAAATTAGCAATTTTTTAGCTCACATGCTATCATAGCCTGAGAGCTTATGTGCCCGCCCATTCTGTATGTATGTTCGTACGTATGTAATGCGATAACTCATGATAAAATTATCCCATCCACTTGAAATTTTGTATATAGGTAAATCCTGATAAGGTGCTTCCCTGATTAGTTTTTGAGTTCATTCGAGGGGGAACAAGAAGGAGTTCAAGAGGAAGAACGGGGGGCTCATGCCCCTCCCCTTAATTGATATGAATGGGTTTTTCATGCAGAAATATTAGTTTTTGTTCAAAATTTACACATAGGATCATTCTGATGAAGCGCTTCCGTGATTGGTATTAGGTGTTCATTGGATAAATATAAACAGGGGAAATGGAAGTTCTAATGCCCCTCCCTTAATTTATATAAATGGGTTTTTCATGCAGAATTGTCAGATTTCGTTCAAATCTCTGAATAATTTTGGAAGCTTAATAGTTAAGTATGTAAAGGAGAAGGATAACTCTTCTTAAATTATATAAATGGGTTTTTATTAAGAATTTTCCGAGTTGCTCTAAATTTTGGATATGGATTTTTTATATGATAAAGCATGTCCCTAATCAGTTTAGAGGGTTCAATGATTAAGTATAAAAAGGGAAAAGGGGGGAAGCTGATCCCCCCTCCTTAATATTTTTTTTTTCAAATGGAATTAACCCTTGAAAATATAAGGCTGTAATGTACAATTAGTATGCGTTGCCTATGAGCTCAGTGCCATCAGTTTAACTGGGCAATATTCTTTTTATTTATCCTATGCCCATAACACCGTAACTTTTGTTGCGTATATGTAATAATCATGGATAAATCGTAATACTTGGCAACTCTGCTAATTAAATACTGTTCAATTTTTGTTTTTTCCTCCCAAAAGAGATATTTGCAAGCTGGATAAGTGTGTTATACGAAAAAGCAGCATATGTTAAAAAAATAATTAAAAAAAAATTATAATATAAAAATTATAAATATTAAAAGAATACCGTATATGTTCTTTAATAATGAAAATCAGGGAAATTCGATATAGATAATCAGGGAATCAGGGAAAAATCAGGGAACTTTTTTTCATCATTTCTGTAGCCACCCTGTATAATGTATTATATTTGTTCAATTAATTCAGTAATTGTAAATTATAAGATGTCTAATTAGCTTACATACATGCATATATTTTTGTGCATTCAACATAGAATAATTGTGTTGCAGCACAGGGAAAACACAGGGAATTTTTTTTTCAAGATTAGAGTGGCAACCCTGTATAAGATAAGTACATTTCTTTTGAAAAACTGAGTCTTATTAATTTAAATACAGAATTTAAACTGTGTCTGTTTTCATCCTGCAGGTTGTATTATAAGCTGAGACTTTGTTATGCTATTTATACAATACTTTTAAGTAATTTCTGTGATACCTTTTTCAAGATGTATTTCTGAAGCTAAGATCAATTTAGCTCTGAGATTTTCTTTTGAAAAAAGGAAGGGATTTTAACATCTAAACCATTCAGAATAATATTTGTTTTAGAAAATTAATGACTGTACTTCACATACATTGATTAAATATATTTGAATTGATATCTTTTGCATTGTTAACACCTTCTATGCTAAAAACAAATAATAAGTAGCAGTCATACATGCAGTTACATTAACTTTATGGTACAAGTAGCTGTTAAAATGACAATTTATTAGAGTTTTGCGTCACTATAGATGGAAAAAAATTTTGCACCATTTTTTTTTCTTTCACTTCTATGCCTGTAGAAATTTCATCCTGCAGGTTATATTGCAAGCTGTCTAAGAAAGAGGCCATTTCTTTTGTTGTCAAACACACAGGGCTTGATGGTAACAGGCCATCCATAAATGATGTCATGCATGGAGGGGGGGGGGGGGTCCCGGAATTGTGACAAGGGGGTAAGATGAAATCTGACATCACACATTTTGGTTAAAATAAAAACATTAAACTTCAGCTGATTAAATATTGAAATTAGTTTGAAATTAAAATATTTCATGTTGCTGAAGTAAAAAAAAGATTTAAAGCCAAATATAGTAAATTCCATTTCAAATTCCAAAGTACTCTTGTTTTCAATAGCTCTTACATGTTAAATTTTATTACTATTGTATATTTGTTATGTTTTTTGTTGTTGTAAACTTTAATCTAATATCTTACAAAATAAGTGCACTATTGTTCAGCTCCCAAACATCATTAAAACACATAGTTAAACTTTAAAAATAAAATTAAAATATGATTTATAACATAGTGCTTTGTTTTTGAACAACAAGTATATGTATATGTAATATAACATGACATGTGACAAGAGGAGATGAGACAGAAGATGTGACAAGAGGTCATATTAAATTTTATTACTATTGTATATTTGTTATGTGTTTTGTTGTAAACTTTAATCATCTTACAAAATAAGTGCACAAATCATTTTTATTGTTCAGCTCTCAAACATCATTAAAACAAAACCATCATTAAAATCGTTAAACTTTAAAAATAAAATTAAAATATGATTTATAACATAGTGCTTTGTTTTTGAACAACAAGTATATGTAATATAACATGACATGTGACAAGAGGGGGGGGGGGGTGAAGTGTGACAAAGTGGGGGAGGGGTGTCAGAAATATTGAAAAAAAGTGTAACATTATTTATGGATGGCCCCTTGCTGCATTATTACTTACCCATCATACGTAGTATAGAATAAGTCTCGCAATCGTTTTGAAAATCGAAAATTTTTTTTTGACGGATTTACACGTTTTAGATAGTAGAGATTCCGAAAAACATATTTTTAGAAAAAAAATTTTGTCGTCCGTCTGTCTGTCTGTAAACGCTCTATCTCCCGAACAAATTGAGATAGAGACTTGAAATTTTGTATGTAGTTAGTATGTAAGAGTGGGACAAAACCTATTTAATATCAGCAACCTCGATTATCCAAAACTATTTTTTTCGGACTCTCGAAAAATTCGTTTTGATGAAAGGTATATAAAAATTTTTGAATTTTTTTATTCTAAGGAATGGACGTAAAAGGCAATAAAATAACACACATTTTGCATGTAGAACGAAGTCGATCGGATTATTAGTTGCCGAGATATTTGTAATCCTGTTTTCCACACTCTTTGATTTTTCATGACCCTGTATTTCATTCAAATTTCAATTCAGAGGTATATTTTAATTGGAAATGAGACGCTTAATCCGACGCATTTAATTGTTAGTTAATAGAGTTATTATTTTTGGAGTTATAAGGATGTTTCTTTTACGCAGTTCGGTACCACTTGAGTAGTTTGGCGTTTTATATAATTTGTCATCAGCAGTTCTTTAATATAGCATTACTATGTATATTAACAATATTTAAATTTTGTTTATGAATTTCAATGCGTTGTATAAATAGTTTTCACATGTTTTATTTTCATATACATATCCATGATGGGTAAGTATTACGGTGACCCCCAACGACTAGTTTTTTAAATGTTGTGTCTTATTAATATAAAACACAGAGTTTTGACTGTGTCTGTTTCCATCCTGAAGGTTGTATTACAAGCTGTCTAAGAAGGAGGCCGTTTCTTCTGTCGCCGAGAACACGGAGAAGCGAAAGAAGTCCCACTCCTCCCCCCTCTCGAACTGTGAGAACGCTGCCATCTTGAAATCTTGTTCGGATGCTGCAGAAGAGAAGGGCAGCAGCAAGAAGAAGCGTAAGCTGGAGCACCTGGTCATGGAGCCCAAGGAACTCTCCAAGAAGATCTCCCAGGAGATGTA
Source organism: Maratus speculifer (assembly GCA_964019185.1). Lineage (NCBI taxonomy): Eukaryota > Metazoa > Arthropoda > Arachnida > Araneae > Salticidae > Maratus > Maratus speculifer. Next base: position 347,064,899 of record OZ025296.1, read on the forward strand.
CAAGTTCTGCAAGGCTGGGGGAGTGGCTGGAATGCTGCAGGTAACCCAGATTACTCAATTTCAATTTTAGCTTTTCCAATCAATTTGACTAAGGTTAAATACAATTTCAAAATTGAATTATTTTTATGGTAAATAATGTAATTGACAGTGCTTTTTACAATGGGTAAGGAGAAATGAATTTATTAAGAAATATTTGGATCATTTTTAGAAATATTCAGAAAGTTTTAAATTTTTTGTAAATAGTTACCTTATTTTCTAGACATTCATGTACCAGGGTTGTTATGATTTTGCCCAGCCCAAAAAACCTGGGTGGGTTTTTTCAAAATTTCAACTTTAAATTACACATATAATGTATTTATATTACATATATAATATATTGTAATATATTTCTTATCAGTATACCACTCATAAAGTTTATAACCACCACCCCCTCACCCCAAAGAAAACAAATGTCCTAATTATACTGTCACAATTTTAAAAAGAAATAATTGTTAGTTAATCTCTGTAGCATATGTAAGTAACACAATTTTTTTCCCATTAAAAAAATACTTTGATGTGTAATCCGTTCTATGTTATACAATAGAAGCTCATAACAAAATACCATATATGCTTAGAATCCTAATTTAATTATGTAGACATGTAGAATTACTTGGCTTATTCTATTATTTAGTAATAAAAAAACTTTATAAATTATTACTAATAATCAATTTATCAAAAAACAAAGCATAATTTTGATTACTGTCATTGATTTATATATATTTGCAATCAATTACTACTTTAAATTTAGTAATAAGTAAAAATTTTTTTTTTCCAAGCATTCTGAACCATTCCCATAACCCCCAAAACCCTGAAAAAACCCGGGATTTAACAACCCTGTCATGTACAAGCATTAGCAGAGACCCGATTATTAATTTAACATTTTTAAATTTTAATGACCACATGATAATGACAGTTTGTAGTAGCAAAGCTAATATATTCATGATCAGCGTCATCAAGAAATAAGCTGCTCACTTCAGAGGGCTCTCGAATGTGTTCTGTTTTTTCCGAATGAGATCAAATTTGAACGACAGATAATTCAAATGATGCACTCAATATTTGCTAAAAAAAAGTTTTGGTGCTAGTGTTTAAATGTGTTTAGCACAATGCCCCTAGCAGTAAAATTTAAAATTTTAATTTTTTTTTTTTTTTTTTTAAGTAAATATTAAGTGCATCATTTGAATTATCTGTCGTTCAAATTTGATCTCATGGACAAATAGAACACATTCTACAGCCATCTGAAGTGGGCAGCTTATTTCTTTGTAACCCTCTATATTAGTCTATATTATTATGTGTAATAAATACAAAAGCATTTTATCAATTTACTTTTATTTCTTGAAGAGTTTGTCAATATTGGCATTGTTTTCCACAACAAAAATTTTTTACTAAGTAGGTGCAAGTGGTTGATGGTATTGCACATAAAATATCACTGGGTCTTAACTGTACAGAAAGTAACCTCTATATAATAAAAGCCTAGGTCATGTGACTGTCAACACTTCCGGGCTTACCCACTTCACTCTTTATATGCTAAGCAGCCAATTTCATGTCAGCCAGCGCAGGTGATAAGTCGCCAATCTATATTATCCCAGGTCTCCCCACTTCACATTTTTATATGCATGATTGCCATTTTGGTGCTTTTATGCTAGCCGAGTGCAGGTTTGCCAAATTTTATCCCACATGCCAGTGTCATTTGAAACATAAAACTATAACTTATTTCATTTAAAATACATCATTTTTATTTATAACACAGATTAAAAAATATCAGATTCATTCATCTCATTTAAAATACAATACTAAATGTATTTTTCCAGCATAGGTAATTGGCAAAAGAAAGTGAGTGCTTGGCGAGAAAAGAAATTTGACAAAATCTTTTCTCGCAAACTTTTTATTTTTTCATATGCACAAGTATCACATACATAAGTAATTAATAGTATTAATAATAACCTAAACTAAAATAATTTATTGCAACATAAAAGCGTTGTTTTTAATTTACACTTTTAAAAAAGTAAGTATGTTTTGAGATAACACCCACTGAATTTAAATTGACATTCATAGTTTAATATCGCATTCCTAAAAAAATAAATAAGCCGTAAAAGATTCATTCAATCACGAACAGGAAAAAAAAATAATCATGGAGGTTCGTAAAGCAAGTTTTTCAACAATAAATGGGCAATATTCTTATGACATCATTGTAGATAATGACGTGACAGTTTTGTTATGTCTTAAGACATCATACTAGGTAAAATTGTGACATTATTTAGTTTGAATTCACGTTTTTTTATTGTCATATTTATGAACTCAGAAACGAAATTAATGGAAAAAAGCATGCTTTTTCATTATTAGATTTTGAAATAATGAATTATGAAATGCTACCATGATTGCAAACAGTTCTTAATTTCTCTGGTTGGAATCTTCCAATTTGGATAATGATTGAAGAAGTAAATTAAATTAAGAGTAAAAATAACATGATGGAATGCATAGAATACTTTTAATGGAGACCAAACTGGTCACCATAGGTGGCTAGTTATGAATAGTTCTGGAACACTTTGTGTAGAACTGAGGCATATCTCTTGATTTCATTTGATAAACAATGTTTTTGTTTGAATACTGAAATTATGGGACTGCCAGTTAGGAAATAAAATGCTGTCAACGGTGGTATTTTGATGAAAATTGGCCTCCAAACTGCAGGTGATCATATCTTAAATTTGTTGAGATGGTACAAAATGATTCAATATTTAATTTCTGTGTTTCGTCACAAAAATAATACTTAATATTGTATGCAGTGTGATACCCATTCTACAAAAGAGAACAGCTTGAGCTTCTGCTCCGTATTTATATTTGTTATTCTCAATGAAATCTGTCTGTGTTAGTATATCTTCTTTTGTTAAATCTTTTTTATTTCTTAATTGTTCTATACTGAATATAATTAAATATTTTGGGTGAGTGCAAAAGTTCATGCGGAGGTGTAATAGATGTCGTTAGAAGCGGCGTAAAGTGTTGTCATTAAAACTGCCATCTACGTAAGACAGATCGTTGGAAAGGTGACGTGTGCAGCTTTCATTTCGAACAAAATAATTTATGTAGATACAAAATGTTTCAAGAAAATTTACTTTCAAAATGAGTGTCGGAAAGGTGCATTTATGGCATATTATGCTTTACGAGTTTCGGAAGGGAATAAACGTTGCAGAAGCCGTAAAAGACAATTAAGATGTTTATCAAGATCAAGCACCATTTAAACGAACTGTGGAAAAATGGTTTGCGATATTTCGTTGCAAAGAGTTTAACCTTGAAGATGGACCACAATCCGGTCGACCTTCACATATTGATGTCAATATTGTGCATACTTTAGTTAAAAATACTCCGCAAATTCCAACAGAGGAAGTTGCTACAGCACTTAACGTTCACCAATCAACCACTTTTCGGCATTTAAAAAATATAAGATTTGATTTGAAGCTCCATATATGGTTGCCCCATTTGCTGACCGAGAGGAACAAAATCGAGCAAATTTCTGCTGAAGTTTCTTTACTCGTACGGCTCAAAAACAAGCTGTTTTTGGATCGATTAATGACAGGGGATGAGAAATGGGTCCTTTGCAACAATGTTCAGTAATGTGAGCATGATGACCAAGGGCGGCGCCAGAATTTGCCCAACAGGTGGGGGCAAATTGATAGTGTATATTAGAGGTCCCCGCGTATTGGTCCGGGGCCTAAAATACTGCATGGCCAAAATTTTAAGCCCAGGCCCGATCCAGTTTGTACTAAATAGATTAATGGTCCGGTCAACATAAAATTAAAAAAAGTCGGCCTGATTATACGGTCTGGAAAATACAAATACATACATATATATTATAGCCGGCCAAAAAAATAAGGTTAAAATCTTGGCCTGTCCGACTCTATTTCTACAAAACGTGAATTTTTACTTCGATATGGTTATAAAGTGTTTTGGACGAGGAATTCTGATAAAAAATAGTCTTATTAAGACATGTTCTAGGCGGCAATATTTATTTATTTCGAATTAATATCTATTTGCGTGTAAATGTTTCAATTATCATTCAGTTATCGTTAATCGGAGACTTAAAAATCAGAAAAATGCCACACAGTAAAATCTTCCAAAACAAAATCACATTTAAAAAAAAAAAAAAAAAAAAAAAAAAAAAAAAAGAAAGAGAGAGAGAGTTATGGTCAAGTTGCCATCGTAAAAGGTATAATATATTATATTCTTTTCACATGTATTATTATATTCATTTTGAAAGGGGATTCTTCACTCACTTGAAAACACCCGCTCCGTCATGTTAAACACTGATTATTTTCGAATTTCTTGTTTTGATTAGAATATTTTTAAACATTTTTTTTTTTCTTGGATAGGACAGCTGAGTTTGCTCTTTATTATGGCTATTTTTCACTTTTTCGATTTCGGTTGCAAATTTTTTTTTTTTAAAGATACTTTCACTTTTGTAAATGGTTTTGAAACTGAAAGTACTTTTTTGTGTAATAGGCAGGTTTTATTTCACAGGTTTTACTGTATTTAAATTTTATTGCCTAAAAATCTACTACTCTTTAAAAATGATAAATTCTAAAGTTTAATTATAGAATAATAGCATGTTAAACTTATAAAAATACATAAATTTTTTTTGTTTGTAAAAATGTTTGGAATGGCCCAAATTTTACTGATTTTTGCACAGTCCAAGTCGTTCCGAGAGGGAGATTTTCAACGGGCTGGATATAAACCGGGACTGAAAATTTCGACCTGCACAGTCCTAGGAAGCATGGTCCCATGGAAACCAGGCATGGACCAGCCCCAGTGTCGTAAAAAAAATAGGCCCGGACCCGGCCAATGTAGACCTCTACCGAATTTATCCATAAGCTGGAGCTCGGTGAAATTTTCTTTCTTTAAACTTGGGTTATTCACTAGGAATAAATAATATGGCAAACCACGCTCGCTAATCCACCCATTGATTATGGATATGATAAGGAATCTCTTTTAGGTGATGTAAGATAACAGCAGCCTATTGAGTGTTCAAAGCCAAAATAGAAACAATATTGCTGTTTTTTTTTTTTTTTTAAGCATAAAATGTTTTGTGCAATTCTATATTCAATAGGTGCAGACATAAAAAAAAAAAAAGAGGGAAAAAACACAGCATGAAAAACACCTCTGTAGGGCGATATACACCAAAATGTCATCCATACTAACTGAATATGATGAAGTTTGATAAAATTTTGTGTTTAACTTTTTTAGAAATAGCTCTCACAGTCTCACGACACACCTGCCAACTTTAGATTTTTAACAATCAAATAAATGTATTATAAAACAGAAAATTATTTAGAAAGATAACCTTTTAGTGGTACTTATTTCATTTCAATTTCATTTGTAAATATGATCATTTTGATTTTTGGAGGAAAAAAAAAGTGATGCGTGCCTGTCATGGTAATTATTAAAAACAAAGCATTACAAAACCACTATTGAATGATGCATGACAAATTTTATCAGCATTAATTTATTTGAAGGTCTAAAGAAAGTATAAAATTTGATTAAATTTTGTGTGTTAATTTTTTAGATCGGAAATCATGAAGTTTCCTTGTGTACTTCTAATCATAACTTTGTACCAATTCCGCAAAAAATAAAATTTTAAATTTTATTTAAAAAAATGAATAAATAAAAAAAAAAAAAACTTTCTAAATACGCCATTTGCAACGTGCTAAAATATGCATTACCAAAATTACCAATCTTAAAACTCGAAAAAATGTGAAAAGAAGTTACCTAAAAATATTGCCATATGCATTTTTTAAAGTTGTCCTTTTTTCCGTATTTTTCCTTAACCGGATCGGCCTAGATCTCGACTGGTCCGGATAATCGAAGCTCTACTGTATTTACTGCTGAATGCAAAAATAGAAGTGAAAAACTTCCAATAACATTAGTTAAGTTAAATTATTATTATCAACAAAAGTACGAATTCTGCGTATAAGGCAGTTTTAAAATTAAAACACTTGGGTAAAAATATCAAATCACATATAAACGCAAATAAATAAAAAATCATTTCGACTTACTCTTATAAAAGTCTTGAAACTTTTTATATACAGCAGAGACAAATTAAAGTTGATATCTTCATAAAAAGAAGGAACTCATGAAATTTTTTAAACTATTATAGTAGAAATGATCATTATAATGCAAAATTTGCAAAGTCACAAATTCCATTTTTTCATAGTCGAATTTTTTCTTTAAAATTTCCTTGTAGCATTGTTTTCATGGTTACTGTCTTATTAATTATACTGTCTGATTAAAAAAAAAAAATGCATTAAACAGGTAAATAATAATTTAAAAAATCTGTTTCTATATATTAAAATAAAAATACTAGATCAGGAAAAAAAATAACTCCCTATATCCGTGGTCAATGGATAAGTGACGAAAATAGAGTATTGCATCTAACTCTGAAATGTTCTTCCAGTCTATCACAATACAGGTGTTTTTTTTTTTTTTTTTTTTGGTAATTCCCATAGCAACATTGAGACATATCAATGTTATTTTTACAACCAATCAGCAAGAATACGTCTGCTAAAGCTAAACAATGTTATTCATCAATCTCTTTATTCCAATTGTCTAAAAGTTTGTTTTAAATTAACTTGCACATCAGAATTTGAAAACTAGTCAAAACAGAAGATATATATTTCCTGTTAGTGAATCGCGGCTGTTATCTGCAGTTTAAACATCCTACATTGAAATCTAAGTAAGAACACTAGTATAAAGAAACAGCATACTTACTAAGAACAAAACTTGTATAAAATTGAAATTTCTTCATATCCTTTTTCGTTCCAGCTGAACACGTTTCTATGTTTAATATTAGTTTTCTTTATTTGAATTGAATATATTTGCCGGGGTGAAATTAATTTTCTATTATTTGTAAGCAATTTATGCCTTCTGATTAGACATTTTTCAAAAATTTTGATCTTAGATTTCTGTTTTTTACATATATTTAGATAAAACGGATTTATAATTTCCATTTCTAATATGAAAAAGTACTAAGCAGCATAGCTGCCAGAACTCCCATGTAAATTGAGGAATATGTTGCTTTAGTTGTGAGTATTTCAGGTAATTGGTGTTTTTTCTGTATTTTTTGCTGTGAGGGGGGGGGGGAGGCATGAAAAAAGCAAAATTAAAGTGCATGAAAGCAAAATTTAAAGCAATTTTTTTTGTTTTAATGGAATATAAGCAAGGAAAAAAATAGTTCAGTTCACGGATTATTTTGCGAGCATGGAATCCTCTGCGGATTGGGTTATACCCGACCTGAACCAGTTTTTAAAAAGTAGATGACTTGAACTCAACAAACTTTGACCTAAAAATATTCAATTCGAACCTAATCCCAACTTGAAATGCAAAAGAAAATTCCATCTTGTAAAGCAATAATGGAAAAATATTGTACAATAATACTTCCAATATCAATTATATATTTTATGTAGAAAAAATTAATGTATCTATATATTCACTCATTGACATTCAAATAATATAATTTTACATTTTAAATTATATTTCGAAAATAATTTTGAGTGATGAGGTAGAGTCGAACCCATAAGCTGAAACAATTAAAACTAACCAGACTCGAAAAATAGAAGTCAATCCGAGCCTCTCCAAAAAAATATTAACTTTAACCAGATCCGACTCAAATCGCCAATCGAGTTGGGTTTAATTTCCCAAGGTGATGCAGAACTCTATCTGAAACGCAATCTCAGACCGACATCTCCACATTTCAATATGAACCCAAAATATTTCAACCTCAACTAGACCCCAAACGTAACTGATGAAAAATATATCCACTGTAATGCAATTAAGTAAAAATACATCTACAACTATATCTCCAGTAGGGTGTTTTTCGATTCAAACTGCTTATTTTTCAATTTATTTTTGCTATCAAATGCATCAAACTGGCAAATTATCTTATTCAGAAAGTACACAAGGTGCTGTGATTGTCGATTCTTTGATAAATGCAGAAAATATTGCAAAAAAGAGCAATCAAAAGCAGCATTTTGAACCGTTTTTTTTTTCAAAGCAGGAGATCTGGTAAAGAAAAAAAGGGTGATACTAAGAAGATAATTGTTCATAAATCAAATTCTAATGAATTGAGCGCAAAATGACATCACACGGCACCTCATACATCTCTTCAAAAATCACCTCAGCAAGTTTCATGTTTCTACTTTTAAAAATGTGCCTGAAATTGTATCGGAAAATTTCGAGCTGTTGAATGTGGAAAAACATTTTTTTGAATACACCCTTAAGTAAAAAATCAGTATATATATAAACTCATTAACATTCAATATATAATTTTTCAACTTAAAATAAATTTTGTAAATTCTTTTGAGAGATCAATCTTGAATCAAGAACAATAAGTGTCAACATCCAACCCGAACCTGAAACAATTAAAGTTAACCCAACTGGAATCCAACCCACAATGACAAAAGATTAGGCTCAACCCGATCCGATCCAGATTGAGCGTCGTGTCAGGTTCAGTTTGCCCGACCCGATGCAGCATTCTACTTGTCATCCAAGACAGCCCCCACAAAACTTTAGCATAAATTTTATCTTTTTTGTTAAAAAAATATACATGTACAGAGTCATTCGTGTATCATCATGTGTAGTCAACTGTATAAATTTGTATTTTTAAAAAATCGATTTTTTTTTTTTTTTTTTTTTTTTTTGAAAGATTGGGTTTATCTGAAACTCAATCAAGAAACTGCAAGAATCAAAATTCAGTCAGAAACCTACTCGTACCCAAAAGAATCCGTTTAGTCAATCAGAGTTTAATTAAAAAAAAAAAAAAAAAAAAAAAAAAAAAAAAAAAAAAACTTCATATGTTGACCGAATTTGATGGGAACGAATTTCAAAAGTCAAAGTATTTTCCCTGACGACATAAAATTTTGACCCCGATGGGGGGGGGGGGGGGGGCAGGTATGCCCGACAGGGGGCATATCCCCCTCTGGCACTGCCCTTGATGATGACGCAATGGCAAAGGCTAGTTTTCATCTGATGAAGAGGATGCTCTGTGTTTGGTAGGATTGCAAGAGCATAATTTATTTTGAGTTTTTCCCCGCTGGCTAAACGATTAATTCAGTCAAGTACTGTCGCCAATTAATCAGTCTGTATCGAGTAATCAAACAGAAGCGTCCGATTTTGCCAAATAACAAGGATGTGATCTTTCATCATGACGACGCCAGACCACACTTTTCGAAACAGACGTTGCGCAAACAGAACAGCCTGAAATGGGATATCCTAACTCATCCACCGTATTCTCCTGATATTGCACCGCCTGATTATCACTTGTTCTGATCGTTGCAAAATCATTTAAATGGAAAAAACTTGACTCTTTGGATGTCTTTAAAAACGTCGTGTCTTCGTTCTTCGAATCTAAACCGCGCAAATTTTATGATCTGGCCATCCGTATGCCCAGAACGTTGGAAACAGATTATAGAAAACGATGGAGCATATGTCATTGATTGAATAAAGAACTTTGTTTGCCTAATCACTGTGTGACTTTTACTTTCAAACTTTGCATGAACTTTTGCACTCACCCAATATAATACATTAAAATAATGACTTTTTAAAAATCTCATTAAATAAAGTTTCTTCTTTGTGTTAAAAAGCTTAAATTCAATTTAATAATTAGAAATAATGAATAATTTTTATTTATAAAATAATTACATATAAAAATTGTAAATTGTTTTATATATATATTTAAAAAATTATTCAATTTATGATTATACTAACAAATTAAAAATAGCTTTATTAATATTCGATATTACTATTGCTAAGTAGTAAAACAGAAGTTTGTTAACATTGATTATATGTTCATATTACTATATGAACATAATCTTGTCATTACCATGGTAAAAAACAAACATGGCAATGGCAAATTAAGCAAAATGTTTTGATTTTTCTCCTGGCATATATCTGGTAGACATTGTCTTTTAGCCCATACAGTGATTTTCTATTTCTTACATAATAAAAGCAAGTTAAGAAATAAAGATTCATTTAATTACTGATTAGAAATTACATGGTAATTGTTGGGGGAGGAGAAGTGAATGTCTCATTTTGCCAGCTGTAGTTAAACTAAATAGATGTAGATGTTTTGTAGAATTCCTAGAACTACTAGTAAAGTAAACTAAACTTTCATTTATTTAAACTTATAATAAAAACATAATTAAAAACATAACTAAAGAGACATATATGCTTTCATTTTACTCAGCCTTAAATGGCTTCCACACTTAAGTACTCCAAAAACATAAACAGTGGAGATACTGCTGGCCAGCCAAGTACACACCTACTAAATTTGCTGCATCACTATTTATACAGGCAAAAAAAACATTACAGTGACAGTCAATACAAAACATTAGCATAGGTTAAGAAAAGGTTATGGTCACAAATAAATAAAACAACAGTTTAATAAATAAGTTTAACAAGAAAACATTAACCCTGGTATTTGGCTACCAACCAACCTACCATAACTCAAAACAGTTGACATGGCACTAAGTTTGCAAGCTACAAGTGTGAAGTTACTTCATTCACAACTAAACTATCTAGTAAATATTTCTGCATTAATTATATAATAAAAAAGTCCTTTATATTTAAGAAAGGTAATATATATATGTATGAATAATTAACATTTAAACTTTGAAAAATATTGAAAGTAAAAGTTTGTTTACATTTTTTCAATTACTAACCAGCCATGTTATAACTTTTAAATCTTTTCTACAAACATTAATAAACTTTAAATATAACAAATGAACCTTCAAATAACTTGTTAAACATTATGAGGATGAGTGAAAGAGAGGGGGGGGGGGGGGAAACTTATTGGGATTTTAAATGAACTTAAAACTTAAACTTAACTCTTTAATTGAAAAATGCCAACAGTAATGACATCAAAAATATATATATATGTTAACCAAAAAAAAAACCCCTTCAAAGTTAATTATTTTATTGAAATTATGCTCTTTTCATGTGCTGAATCCAAATGAAATTTTTATCTGAAGCATGGTAATGAAACTCTTAAAACTAATAAACTAACATCAACCTATTAACTCTTTTTTTCGAGCATGATTTAAAAAAAGTATATTATAGATAACTTTAATTTATTGATAACTTTAGATTTATAGATAACTTTATTTTTTAAACCTTTTGTTCACCCTGAGCCTCATATGAGGCTCCTACTTCATTGCAATATTTGAAAGAAAAAAAAAAGACAATTTTTTTTTTCTTTTTGGCTTACTTATACCATTAAAGCATTTAGAATACATAGGAGACTTCTAAATAGTTGCATTATTCATATTTTAGACGCCAGTACTAGATAATTTCTAGCATAATTTACAATTATTGCTTTATTGTTTTAGAAGAGAAATGAACTAATATTTTGAGTTGCTTAATTTTTTTGTGAGGTAAAAAATCTATATATATTACGCTAATGTATGTAGCACAAAAATCACGGTTATTTGTTAATTGTTTAATGGCAACGCCCATTCGCTACAATTAAGAAACTTCAAAATATCGTTATTTTTGTTTTGTTTTTTTATTCTATTGGCTTAAAAAATAAATAAAAATCATGAATTTTGAACATTTCAGTTTCAAATTAAAGTTATAAATGAAATGAGTGAAAGGATTATGTTATTAAATATATTTTAAATAAAAGTAATGAAATACAAAATAAATGGCATGGGTAAAATATTTTGGGATACGTCAAGTTAGCATAAAAAAAACCGAGTGCTCGATTTATATCGGTACAGATGTCATATGCACCACCATTGGGGTGATTTTTTTTTTTTTCTGATGCCAATTTGGTGAAAACTTCGTTTTCAATACCAATTATATATATATATTTTAACTCTTTCTATATTTTTCTTTTTAAAAAAAGAAAAAATGAATTTAAAAAAATTTAGTTAATAAATATAGAGCAAAACAGTTTATATCATTTTAAAAAAGAAAATAAAAATAAACAAACAGTTTGTTAAAGAATAAATAAGAATTGCCAAGTTATCATGTGAGGCATATATTTGCTTTTTTGTTGCAATTGTGCCAATGTGGTGCATATATATGACATCTGTGCGTAATTCCTTAGCAAAATCTTCTAATTTGGAAAAAAATTAAGCAATTAAAATAAATTATAAATAAAAAGAATGGGATTTAATGGTTAGTATGCATTAAGGGAGAACAAACTGGTCACCAAGGGTCACTAGTATTTTATTATTCTTTAACATTCCCTTAATATGTGCATGCTTTCAAATTAATTTCTAATATAACAAACACATTCTTTTAAACATACAGAAGTGTTTTGAACCTCGTGTTTTAGGCTCAAACAGAAAAATAATTAGATAGAGCTACATTACAAAAAAAAATCTATTAAAAAATAAAAAAGGTAGAGCTACGTTACCAAAAAAAAACTTTTTGCACATGATTTATAGTGGTGTTTTAGAAATATCCAAAGTTAGAAAATTTAGAATTAGGTTCAATTGCTAGTGTTCCAATGCCGTGATCTTTAAATCACCGGTTATTTCGCTATTCACGTCCGTTCCTGATACTCGATTGGCAAGTGGTTAGTTCGGATCAACCAATGGCAGTTTTGCATGAGTTTTACTTTTTGAGTTTTTTGAATGGCATTATCTGTTATGCAGAATTGTTTTGTATTTAAAGACGAACTTGATGGATGTTCTTTGCTTCGTTTTACGAAGCCATTATTGCTTGCTTTAGAGCAGCAGCTGCATTTTTCAGAATGGCGTAAGATTAGATTGTTAGAGCAATTGTCATGTTTTAGTTAATTTTATTTTTTAGCAAAGTTATGCTTGCATTGTAAATAACCATCGTAGTTTTTCATGAAATCCATAAATTAGTTAACCGAATCTGCTTTGTCATTCAAGTCTCTTCCACACTACACTTTGAAGACTTCCACTTGCTGATTTGGAGAGAAGTAATAAAGCAATTATTAATGTGCTATAGGGTCATTCCATGCCAAATCAACCAGTGACTCAACCTGACCTTTTCCGATTTCAATGAAACTGCTTGGAATCATTCTCTATAATAATATAAATTAGAGCATATTTTTATTTTTTTGTTTATCGCTTTAAATTTTTGTACAATTAATTATTTAAATTTTGAAAAATCATCATTTTTTGAGTTGCATAAATATTTTCAATTTTGAATTTCTCAAGTTTTATCAAACATACAAAAATTTTGTGACCGCTCATTACAAAGAGGAGTTTATAAGGTTTAATTTGATATGCAAGTCGACTATGTATAGTTAAAATAAGTAAAATTTAAAATTTTTTTTAATTTAAAATTTGAAAATTTTTTAGATAGTCATTTTTAAAAAATTTTGAAAAAATTGTATGTTTGTTGTAATATTATAAGCTTTAAATTCTGAAATTTTTATAGTGGGACCTCAGTGGGATCAGGAGTTATTAAATAAAAGCAAAAATTACCATTAAAATAGCAATTTAATTCTGTCTATTTTGTTATTTATTTATGATTTGTGTGGTAGTTTTCAGCTTTTGTTTCATAACTCCTGATCCCACTCTAAAAATTTCAGAATTTAAAGCTTATAATATTACAACAAACATATAATTTTTTCAAAATTTTTAAAAATGACTATTTAAAAAATTTTAAAATTTAAAATTTAAAAAAAAAATAAAATTTTATTTATTTTAACTATGCATAGTCGACTTGCATTTTCCGGCGCAGAGAAATTCTGTTCGTAAAATGAGAAATTGTTGACTGACACCGGAATTTACAATAGACTTTTTTAGAAATTAAGAATTCCCTGATTTAAGCTGTCAAAGTAAAATTTTACTAAAATATTATTGGTGCCGTTTGTAAGTTTGGAATTAAAATTAGGTAACACTGCGCCGGAAAGGGTTAATAATGTATCTCTATCTGACAGACCTCGAGAGAACGATTTTTATATACCGTAATTTCCGCGGATCAAACAATCATTTCTCCACCCAAATTTTTTTTAAATAAAAAGTAACTTTTTTAGATCGCTGAAAATATTTGGCATCGATTACAAAATATAATTTCTAGGTTGAAAAAGAATTGTTTGACCCGTGGATTATACATCAGGAATTATGGTAACTTTAATGAAAATTAATTTTGTTACATTTAATATTTCCAGCAGACAAAATCGGCAATTAAATCTTCAGATTATATTAAAATTACAGTTTGGTCCAAGTATGTTAACGGGAGTTATAAGTGGACAGATTAAGCGCTTCAAAAATTATGATATATTTTTATTATTTTGATATAAGGTCACAAACATTTTCTGTAATCTTCGATGAAATATTTAGCTACAATACAGATTTATTAAATGTTCAAAATTAGAAACAAGCTGGTTCAAAAACGTCTGACGACTCAGCTGTAACTATTTAACCATTTGCGGTTCAGAACGAATTCATTGTTTAATCCTTTCCGGCGCGGAGTAAGTTTAATTGAAATAATTATCTGCCACCAGAATTTATAAACGAATTTATTAGAGAATACGAACTTGCTTATTTTCAGGCATTTTATCAAAGGAAAATTTTAATTAAATATTCTTGGTGCCAGTAAAATTAAAATTAGGTGTCCTTTTTAAGGGACACCGCGCCGGAAAGGGTTAAACCTTATTAACTCCTCTTTGAAATGAGTGGTCATAAAATTTTCTATGTTTGATAGAACTTGAGAAATTCAAAACTGAAAATATTTTTGAAAGTCAAAAAATGATGATTTTTCAAAATTTAAATAATTAATTTTATAATAATTTAAAGAGATAAACAAAAAATAAAAATATGCTCTACTTTATATCGCCATAGAGAATGATCCCTAGCAGTTTCATTGAAATCGGAAATGGTCAGGTTGAATATTAAATTTTTTTGGTTGATTTGACATCGAATGACCCTATAGTTATAATTTTTACTTTTAAACAATGCTATAATACTTCAATAAGTCTGAATGAACTTGTTTTGAACTTCTCACCAACTTTCTTAGCTTTATTTATTTCTTTTTTTCTTTCACAGTTATGTTTTTGTTAGATAACTTTTACTTTTTACAAAATGAGCCCCCAAAAAACCCTGCATTAACCCATAGTATTGTCAGGTGCATAATTATGTCATTTTTCATGGATATTTGAAAATGCAAAGAGATTTTTACATTTTCTGCTTCTTAAAACCTTGATGTATTATTATTTTAATACTTTTGTACTTTTTAACACTTTCCAACAAAGTTGAAAAGTGTTTATTTGTTCAGTTTGTCTGTCTGTCCGTGCTCTAACTCTTGTAAATATACTCCGATTGCCATGAAATTTTTGGACATTATTGACATTTATATTGGCACAAACCCTATTGAAAATGAAGTTTCTACCGTCATTAGTTTATTTACAGGGACAGTCAAAAGTTTTCCTTTACATTACCATCTGTAGGGAAAAATCATTTTAAATGAATTTTAAAGATGTTAAACCCTGCCAAACGTATTCAAATTTATATGCATCTATGAAGTGCACTAAAATATGCAATTTGTAAAGTATGCGGTGAAAAGATATAGTTATTATTCATTTACAGGGCCACACAAAGGAATTTCATTACATAATAAAGGGGAATTCTTTGCAGCATATTTTAACTAAGTTAAATGATTTCATGTATAATAAAATTGATATATGTCGCTGAGGCTTAATTTGAGTTATTTCATACATAATACGAAGTACATAGCACTTACAGGGACATACAAAAGATTTCAAATGGTATATTCTATTCAACGTACTCTATATTATCAATGATGGCTGATAGATGGATAGCTAAAATGCATTTTTAATTATAATATGCTCTCTTAAGTTTCATCAAATGTATTCATATTATATGGTGTGTATAAATGTTAATAATTACACAAATTAGATAGACAGGGTTACAGAAAAGATCTTGTAAAGGTTACTGAATATGAGTGTAATGTACTTAAAGGTGATTTTTAAATAAGTAATGCATTTTTATGTTGAACTGCATTAATTTTACTAAAAAATGTTTGTAGTATATAGATAAAAGGATATACAGAGTCACGCAAAGAACTGGTTACATAGTTGCCTCTGGATGATAATTTCTGGAAATGTGATTTTAGTAGCCTAAAGAGTATTTTTGTTTGAACTAAATTTTAGCAAAATACTTTCATATATTAAAGGTACTAGGTAAATTGCAATGCTGAAAAAAAATATTCAAGATTGTTTCCATCCGTTAGTATAAATTGCTGATAAGAAAATTTCAACCAGTTAGGCGTTTTCTTGCTAAATTAAATTTCCCCATCACATAGTGATTATATATCAAGCCACAGATCAAATACCAGACTGGTCAAAACTTTTGGAATACCTGTTTGGCTATGGGCAGTAATACCTTATTTGTTTGGATAACAAAGTTTTGTTAAATTTTCAGTAAGTGTTGCGTAATGTATGCTTAATGCATGATTTTTCTTACTTGTTTTAACTGTTGTTGTTTTCATCTCGACAGGTGGACAAGAGTAACTCGGTGATGGCACTCTGCACACCCCTCATGCTCCGTGTCCACACCCACCTGAAGCACAGTGGAGAAATGGTGTTCGTAGACCGATATGGAGAACTGGAGGAGCCCAACAGTTGCCACGTCTACTTGTTCGTCACCTACAGTTGCGTAGGGGTTCTGCCCCTAGGCTGCGTCATGACAACTTCCAACACAGCAGCCTGCATCAAGGCAGCTCTCGAGGTGTGGAAGCAGATCCTGCCTTCCAGAAGCTTCTTCAGCAAAAGGGAAAGTGGTCCGGACGTTTTTTATGTTAACGAAAATTCAGATTTGAAAGAGGGACTGAAATCGGTCTTCCCCAAATCACACATCTTGCTGTGCATCTCGCACATACTCTCAGCGACATGGACTCTCCTGCTGGACCGGAAAAACACTGTGAAAAGAGAGCACCGGTCGCTGCTCTTTTCCAAGATGAAAATGATGCTGTTCTCACAGAGCGTCGAGGAACTTGAAATAAACTATGCCTATGCTCTCGGTGACAACGTGGTGAAAGCCAACCCCACGTTTTTAGAGTATTTGCAACACATCTATTGCCAGAGGCACGAGTGGTCCCTCGTGTTTTGCCGCCATTTGTTCTCCCGTGCAGAGGATGACCTCTCCCTGTTCTGGCAGTCAGCGATGACCATCCTCAAAGATCCCATACTGAGTCGGTCTCGAACCTACAATCAGCTGCAAGTGATGGATTTCATGTCTCGACTCGACATCCATTACGAAAGGAAGTTGATCGACCTCACGCATGACCGCTTTGACTCGGTGCGCCTGTCCAGATTTCTACTGGTGGATCTTCCCCATGAGGCTTACACCATCACACAGTTTTCGGAAATCGAATATGAAGTACACAACGAAAAAGAAGACTCGGCTTATATGGTGGATGTATCGCTCGGTGTTTGTGAGTGCCGAGTCGGAAAAATAGGTGCCCCTTGCAAGCACCAGCTGCTAGTTTTCCGTAATTTTTCCGTTCCTCTCTACGATTGTGTGCCGGTCAGCACACCTTCCGAGAAGAATGTTCTTTATCTTTTAGCCACAGGTCACTCGGTCATCGCAGATGACTCGGAGGTGGCTTCTCACTGTGTGCAGAAATCGGTCACTATTTCCGTGCAAGAAACGACAACTGCCGAAAAGTCATCGTGTACCATGTCCACGGATGTCATCCAAGACCTCGTTTCGGGTTGTAGCACGAATACCTTTTTCCTGGACGAGGCTGGTTCCACCGTCTTAAATAACAGCCCCGGTTTGGTTCAGACAGTCGCTGCTCCAGATTCGATACAGAGTTTGCTTTCGGACATGGAACCCCCTTCGCTGAACACCAGCGACCTCACTTCGCCCATCGATCCGTCTGTGTTGACTTTCTCCGAGCCATCCCAAACAATAGACAATGGCGTAACAGACGTAATTGGCCAGATCTGCACTCAGCTGAAGGATAAAACCTCCAAATCACCCTCTACTTTCAAGCCGGCCTTGCAGACTTTCTTGAAAAACCTGGAGAAACTGTCCTCCTCTGATTCCGCCCTGGAGTATGCCCTGTATACTTTCGGAAAGTTCTCAAAATCCTCGACTCCGTTCTTCAAGCGAAAGGTCATCGACAACAAACTGGTTGGTTTCCAGTCCACTGCCGTCGAGCACAAAAAGACTGTTAAAATGTTTAAAACCTTGGAAAACAAAGTTTGATGTAATATTGAAGTATTTATATTAAATTTTTATTTTTTCGTATCGAGTTTCTGTTGGTTTTTCTTTTGTCCTTTAATAATAATAACATTTTTCATTCTCAGACTCAGGCTGGACCCGATCTGAACTAAATACTTTCTAGTCTTTGAAGGGCATCAGTTTTTTTTCACAAATAATAGTATTGTGTATTTGTTGAACAGAATATTTTAATAATTATTTTAGTTTAATTATTTAGTTCATTCATCCTTTTTTTTTTTTTATTCTAATCTAAACTCCTTTACTTTCCAACAAAATTGAAAAGTTTTTATAAATTAGGTTTACCTGGCCATCTATCTATTGTCTAACTGACATTAATATACGCATTAATAGTTCATTTACAGGGGTACTCAAAAGAATTCCATTACATTATGATCACTGGGGGGGGGGGATTGGTTGCAGTGTATTTTAATGACGAAATGCACTTTCAAATGTATTGAAATTGACTAAATTTCACTGCAAAAGGATGACTGCTGGTACAATAGGGCATTTCTTAACCACAAGATGACAATGCTTTACTTTAAAACTTTGGGTGATGCCCTGATCCAATTAGTTGAAATTGTGTTTGGAGGGAGGAATGTAATTTTTATGTTTTCCATTTCAGGTACGATATATGCTGCATGGTTATCGATGAAAAGCACAATTTTCCACTTTTCTGTTGTCATATTTTTATTTAAATATTTAAGCCAGCTTTTAAAAATATTAGATATTATCCAAGCTTTACAGTTTGCTTCATAAGCCAAAGGAAATGGATTTTATGCCTGTGAAATATCTAGGATTTTTTAATTTCCCAGTCATCAATTTATTTTTTCCATTCACATTTGCACAAAACAACAAAAGTGACATGTTTTACTCCTCTTGGCCGCATGACATGCTTCCCCCTTTACTGTGTTAGAAATATATTTTCTTAACAATCAATTTGTGTGTGTGTGTGTCTGATTAGTTCCTCTTTTAACTTATTTTATACATTCTATCGATATAAGAAGATAGGTAAGTAAGAATGACTTACCTTTATATTCTTTATTTTATATCAGGATAATCCAAAGTCATGGCTTTATAATGTGAAGTGTATTTAAGCTATAATATACACACACATACACAAATAATACCCTTTGAACAGAAAAATAGCTATAATGTAGATTAATTAAATGATTAAAAAGCTCCTTTCCTTTCAGTTGCATTTTCAAATCTATTAAATATACAAGAAAAACATTATTATAAATATCAAATGTATAAAATATTATGCTATATTTGCAGTACTACTTGGTTATCCCATGGACCAATTTCACCAAATTGTACAAATCAGCAAACTAATAGCCAAATTACACATATTGACGTAAATTTTATTTTAAATAATGAAAAAACAAATAATTAGCAGAATATTAATAAAAATACAAATAAAAAATTGAAATAAAAATCATTTAGTGGTTTTAAACACGTTCATCATATTGAATGTTATTGGATGTGATACATTATTGGCATACAATGATCAATAATGATCATACATTATTGGCATACAATGATCA
Organism: Maratus speculifer; assembly: GCA_964019185.1. NCBI lineage: Eukaryota > Metazoa > Arthropoda > Arachnida > Araneae > Salticidae > Maratus > Maratus speculifer. The sequence goes on from OZ025296.1 coordinate 347,084,694, forward strand.
ATAATGATCATACATTATTGGCATTAAATCTTATAGTTTGGCAATAGATTTTTGGTCGATGGGATAACCAAGTAGTACCATATTTGCTTATGTAATAAAAAGATGTATAACATTTAAATATAGTCATAAATCTTTGCAAGTTGTTGTTTCTTCATGAAATTGAATAGTCCTTTTTTTAGTAATGTGTTTGAAATGCTTAGTTGATTACTCATTTATTTTACTTGACATAATTGCTGTCTAAATTTGATTCACAGATTATAATTACATGAACATGTGATGATTTGTTTATATTTAAGATTACACTTATGATTGTAAATGCTCTTATTTAGAATCATGAGTTCTTTCATAATTGCTATTGAAGAATTATGTTGACCAGATGAAAGTAATTTGTGAACATGGTTGATATTATCATTTGGAGATTACGTTGCCTAATGTCTATTAACATGTTATAGGTGCTAATGGCCCCTAAACCGATGAAAGTAATTTGTGAACATGGTTGATATTATCATTTGGAGATTACGTTGCCTAATGTCTATTAACATGTTATAGGTGCTAATGGCCCCTAAACCCAAAAAATCCAGTTGACCACATTGTGATAAAAAATTTCATAAAAGTAATAACGTATGTTTGGGGAAAAATCCAGGAATTCAAAGTGAAAAATAATTTGTTTAATGTATACATATGTCCAACAAAACGTATACTAAATATATCAAACTAGTCGCCCTTTTCAACCAGTTTGGTCTCCTTGAGAATGAGTGACACGTAGGCGTGCCGCAAAAAGGCTTAAGAATCCTTTTTTATTCCCACCAGTAAAAATTTACTGTAAAATTTGCCTTATTTAATCGGAGCATTTCCGCAATTAAATAAGGCACAAATTTTTGTTTTCTAAAACCAGTGACAAAACATTAAAAATTTTGTAAAAGTGCCCCATCGCGAAGGGTTTAAAAGTATGCTAAGCAATCCGGGCTCGTGATATTTTTAATTTTTTTAATAAAAATCAGAATAATCGGATTTTTTTTTATTTAAATCAGATTTTTTTTAAATTTAAATCAGATTTTTTTTAATGTCGCATATTATTCGTATTTTATATGATTTTTTATTTAATTTAAAAAATATAAATTTTACATACATAGACATGCATGTTATAAGTATCTCAGTAGTGTTGGAATTTACACAGGAAAATTTTGAATAGCAATTTTATTTTATTTGTGAAATATCTATCATCTTATAAAACAATAACTATTTAAACTTACTAATGAGAACTTGGAATGCTTGAATAAAAATCGAGCCAGAGAAGGAATGCTACAGTGGTGCCTCAGCTGGCTGATTTTTTAGTGGGAGAATTCTCATCAGTAAGTTTAAGAAGTAATCAACCATAAGTTAATCAGTAAGTTCATTGTTTTATAAGATGATAGATGTTCTACAAATAAAATAAAATTGTTATTCAAAGTTTTCCTGTGTAAATTGAAACACTAGTGAGAAGTTGGTCAATTAGTGAATATGTCAAAATTTGTGTCCTCTGGCCTTGAGCATTTCCATGGCAACGGTTTATCAGTTTTATCAGTTGATTTCTAATTTCTGAAAGTACCAAACCAAAGGCAGAAAACATTTGTTCTACTGAAGTGGATAAATCCATTGCAGTAAAAAGTTACTTGATCATAATTAATAAAAATAGATGATGGTCGTATGTATGCTGTTCTCTAAAGAGATCGCTGTTTTTTTTTTTTTTTTTTTTTTTCCCAGTTACCTTTTGATGAAATTGAGGTTTTTATCACGACCCTTTGAGAAAGACTCATTTTCCCGTGATCCTTTGGAGAAATTAGCTGCTTTCCAGCGAGCTTTTGGCGAAAATCGCGTTTTTTCAGCGCCTGTTTGACGGAAAACGTTTATTTATTTATTTCGGAATCTTTTGTCAAATTTCACGTTTTCCCGCAGCTCTGATAAAATTCATTTTTTCTGCATCCCTTTGATAAAAATCACTTTTTCTTCGCGGTCTTTTGATGAAATACACGTTATTTCGTGGTTCTTTGACGGAATGTGCAATTTTTGATGGTCTTCGGACGAAATATTTTTTCACAGTTTGGCGAAATACGGTTTTTTTTCCGCAATCTTTTGTAGAAATGCGTACTTTTCCCGTAGCCCTCTGACGAAATTCGTGGGTTTTTTGCGGCCCTTTGGTAATTTTTAGGTGCGTTCGTAATTATGTAAATACGTAGCACCTATTGTTGCCGCTCAGTCCGTCCGTCTGTCTGTCCGCATATAACAACGCAAAAACTACCCAACCGAATCGTGTGAAATTTAAAATACATAATTATTACATAATTTTGTCGAATCATTTCAAATTTTATGAAAATAAAATGGATAGATCAATTACAGGGACAATCAAAAACATTCCGTTACATTATGGTCAATGGGGAAAAAAGTTTAAAATGCATTTTAATCGTTTGAAATTTAAAACGTATAATTATTACATAATTTTGTGGAGTCATTTCAAATGTTATGAAAATCGGATTTGAACATAATAGAATTGACATGAATCTATGAAGTATGTACTAAAATATACATTTTGTACAATCTGTGATGCAAAGAATATTTATTATTAAATTACAGGGCCACACAAATGTATTCCTTTAAATAATGTTATACGGGGAACATAGTTTGGGGCTTGCTTTAATTATATTAAACTACTTCATATTTTATGAATAAGATATACGTTAATGAAGTATAATAAAAATTACTCCCTACATATTTACAGGAACACAAAGATTTTGACCACTATACTGTATCCAAAGTACGCTCTACTATATCAGCAAGATCTGAATATTTTAAAACTTCGTTATCGTACGAACGCACCTCATTTGCTACGATTCACGAGCAATTTCCAACTTTTTTTTTTTTTTTCCATGGCTTTTTTATACGGAATATGCTTTTTTTTACGAAATATGTGTATTTTCGCGGTCTTTTAACGAAATTTGTGTTTTTCGTGGTTCTTTGTAGAATTTTCTGTAGATTTTTGACGAAATTATTATTATTATTATTATTATTATTATTATTATTATTATTATTTTTTTTTTTTTTTAATCTGACAAATTTTGGATTTTAGCGTGGCTCTTTGACCGAATATGCATTTTTCGTGATCCTTTGTCAAAATTCGCGTTTTCCGTGATCTTTTGACGGAAGTTGGGCTTCTCTGTGACCCTTTGACGAAATTGGTACATTTCTGCGGACCTTCGACAGAATACGTGCTTTTTTTTAATCTTTTGTCGAAATTCGCGTTTTATCCGCGGTCCTTTGATGAAATTTCGCGTTTTTTTCTGCGGCTGTTGGATTTTTTCAGCAACTGTTAGACGAAAATAAAATTCGCGTTTACATGATAAAATGTGACTTTTTTCGTGATTCCTTGACAAAATTTTCGCTTTATCCGAGGTCTTGTGACAAAATTCGCATTTTAATCGTTGTCTTTTACAAAATTTGCATTTTAGACGTTTCCCACTTTGCAAAATTTGCTTTTTACAGATTTTTTTTGACGAAATTCAGGTATTTTACGCGATCTTTTCATGAAATTTGAGATTGCTATCTGCAAATGATTGACGAAATTGAATATATTTTTTTTTTTGGTGACCATCTTTTGTCAAAAATCTTGATACATTTTTAAGTTCGAAATTTTGAACGAATGACCGCTTTTTTTAATTTTTGGAATCAAATGCCTTACATTTTCGGAAAATTGGGAATAGAATTATTTCCCCCCCCCCCTCCCCTCCCCTTTAAATTCTGGCTTTAATGTCAAAATGTGTTTCCAAAAACTTAAATCATTATGAAAATTTATGTCCCCCCCCAACCCCTTGAAATAAAATCCTGCATACGCCCGACGCCACTACAAAAGTTAGCCGTCAAAACAAAAAAAAAAAAATTAGTCGACACACCACCACTGGCCCTCTACACGTATAGTTTTATCTAAAATGCGTTTTTAAGTTTTTTGTCCGGCTTGATTCACATTAAAAAGATTTTTTTTTTCGTCGTAATCCTATTTTCTTTTCATGTTACACCCAAATTCGAAAAATATCCACTCAAAAAATAAAAAGTTTTCCAAACAACTAAAAGACGGTAACTTCCAGTAGTGAAACTATTTTTATTATTATTATTTATTTTTTAAAATGTGCTTTAAACCATGTCTTTCATTGTATTAATATCTCAAATATCGCCTTTTTCGTTTCCAATAAATGTGCAGTATAGTAAAATTGAATCACTTGATAAATACAGTACATCCATTACTAGAAAATACTGATAAGAAGACTGCCTGTTAATGATGTTAAATGATAAAGCCAAGCTGATACTGAGTACAAAGAAAAATCCTTAAAGTATCCTTATCCTTAAACTTATCCTTTCCCGTGTTGATTCAAAATGTCAAATCTTCCCGGGAGGGAATCTCATAGCTCCGATGGGAGGGACATACCTCCCCCCCCCCATCGGAGCTATGAGATTCCCTTCCGGAAAGATTTGAGATTTTATGTTTTCAATGGTCACTCCATAATCCTCCCCTCTCCCGCCGGAGCAATAAAAATGTAAGAGATCTCTGTAATTGCTACTCGAACAATTTCTATTTCAAGCCCAATTATGAATTTTTTTGTTTTCTTCTGAAACGACAGAAAAATAACAAAAATATTTTTAGGTGTGTTCGTTATTATATAAACTCGCTGCACTTATAGTCGTTGTTCAGTCTGTCCGTCTGTAAATCCTCATATAACAACGTAAAAACTACCAAATCGAATTGCTTGAAATTTAAAATATATGATTTTTGCACAGTTTTGTCGAGTCATTTCAAATTTTATGAAAATTGGGTGTACAGTTCAGTGACATGAACAATCAAAAGTATTCCGTTACATTACAGCTAATGAAAAAAAAAAAAGTTTCAAGTGCATTTTAATGATGTTCGAACCTAACAAAATGAATTTACATCTATGAAGTACACGCTAAAATATTCATTTTGCACAATTTGTGGGGAAAAGAATATTTGTTGTTAATTTACAGGGACACATAAATGTATTTCATTGCTTAATGGTATAGAAGAAAACTTTGCTCGGTGTGAGTTTTAATTATATTAAACTATTTCACATTTTATAAAATGTGTTAATTATATACGTTGCTGAGGTTTATTAAAAGTTACTTCCTGTTACTTACTAGAAGGCAGATAGTATTTACAAGGACACACAAAAGATTTCGGATATTTATACTGTATGTTATAGAATTACATTAAGATCTGAATACTTTTGAAATTTCGTTATAGCACGAAAGCACCTCATTTGGTATGTTTGACGTGCAATTTCCAACTTGTTTTAGAAGGCATACAATTAAACTTTAGTGTTAATAAATAATTTCATCTATTTTCGTGGCCTTCAAAAATTTCGTAACCCAGGACACGGATTCCTACGCGAGTGTCAGGACCAAACTACGTTCTTGTTAACTGTTTGAAAAATAGTTGTTGTTCTCGATAGAGAACTGGAAAATCTGAAACATACCTGAATTTTTTTATTGGTTGAGTCCGCAACTTATTTTATTTTATTCGTTTTGCGATTGGTCCATGCAGCGCCGTGTGAAAGAGGGGGGAGGGGCGCCGAATTTATACTACTAACGTCATTTTTGGTCTGCCACAAGAAAAAGTTGGGGGAAGGGGCGCCAAATTGCGACTTTGCCCCGGGCGCAGTTTTCTCTTCGCACGCCCTGGGACAATGTTTAATGTCCAAAAATGGAATACTTATGTTGCTACAATTACAAAAAAAGTAGCAAAAATTAAAAAAAAAACAAAAAAAAAACAGTAATTTGAAAACAAATTGTTATCAAATTAAAAAAAAAATTCATTTAAAAGTGCATTTTTTTTCTAAACGCAACGGTGTAAAAGTTTAAACTGTGCGATGTTTGACAGTTCCGAAAATTGTAAAACTGAAATTTCATTTAATTTTTTTTAGGATGAGTCCAGGAATATGAAATGTCGTGCGTAATAGGAGGCGTTCAGAAGTCAGTCTGACGAACTCCATCCAGTAAACAAGCACATTTTAAACTATCAAAGTTGTCTATCTATAAAGCACTGTATTTTTAGGTGCGTTCGTAATTATGTAAATACCTATAGCACCTATAGTGGTCGTTCAGTCCGTCCGTCTTCCGCGTATAATAACGCAAAAACTACCCAACCGAATCGTTTGAAATTTAAGATACATAATTATTACATAATTTTGTCGAGTCATTTCAAATGTTATGAAAATCGGATGGATAGATCAATTACAGGGACAATCAAAAGATTCCGTTACATTACGGTCAATGGGGAAAAAGTTTCAAATGCGTTTTAATCGTTTGAAATTTTAAATACATAATTATTACATGATTTTGTCGAGTTATTTCAAATTTTATCAAAATCGGAAGCATAGTTCAACTACAGAGACAATCAAAAGTGTTCCGTTGCATTACGGTTAATGGAGAAAACTGTTTCAGATACATTGTAATGGTTACACTCATTCGAACGTAAAAAAATTGATATGCATCTATAAAGTACATATTATAATATACATTTTGCATAATCTGAGATGCAAAGAATATTTGTTATTCATTTACAAGACCACACAAAAGTATTCCATTGCAAAATGGTATAGGGAGAACATTGTTTGGTGCGCATTTTAATTGTAATTATTTACAATTTTATGAGATTGATATTTTTAAAACTTCGTTATCGTACGAACGCACCTCATTTGCTACGCTTCACGTGCAATTTCCAACTTGTTTTATCATTGGTCTAGGATTATTAATGTTGAATGCATGGCGTATGTCGTTGTGACTCATTAGGATCATCCTAAAAATTATGTTTATCATTTTAAATTATAGAATTTATTGATAAGTCTTTTAAAATGTTAGTCTTTGAAAATATCAAGTATTTTCCAAAGAGTCGTTGTAATTTGTTAAATTACATTTTTTTTCTTTTTCTTTTCTTTTCTTTCTTTCTTTTTTTTTTTTTTTTTTTGTTTTCTGGAATTTTCGCGAATTTTCTATAAAATATTTTTTCGAGGTTGTCGACACAAGACGGCGTGTTTCTGGCCCTTTTGAAAAGAAGTAGGAAGAACAAAATGTTTTTGTGTTATGCGGGTCGTTGCAGCGTATCGAAGAGTCACGGAGGGCCGAACCCGGGTCAAAGAGATGCGACTCGCTTCACACACACCTCCGTTTCTTGCTTGCTTTGTAGACAGACCCCATGCCTCAAACAACAACCCAGGTGAGTGTCTCTCGATTTTCGTTTCTTCCTTCTCAAACAACACATTTTTTTCTAGACAGAGAAATAACTTAAAAGTCACTGTACTCACTGTAGTCGCTCAAAAAAAACCCGGGTGATAATGTTAACTCTATAAGTACGTTATTTTTAAATATCTCGCTCAAATTTTAATATTTTTGAACGATTTTTTTTTTCATAGGATAGCTGAGGGCTGTCTACAAACGGGCTAGTTTTCACTTTTTTTATATTTTTTATATTATGATAGTTTCAATTTCAGAACCGGTTCAAATCGGCTCTGAAAGTAAAAGAAAAAAAATATATAAATAAAATCTGAAACCAAAATTGAAAAAGTAAAAACTAAACTGGTTGTGGATCGTCCTCAGCTATACTATGAAAAAAAAAAAAAAAAAAAAAAAAAAAAAAAAAAAAAAAGTAAAAATATTAAAATTTGAGCGAGTTATTTGAAAGAACGCTCTCTATCATCCGGGTCTTTTTCTGTGACTGGTGTTGCGTCTTAAAAATATAGAATTATTATCGTAAAATGGGGTGAATAGGAACGAAACTCCCCGGCCATACAAATAAATTCATTATAAATATATGTGATGATATTTTTAGTTGCCAATTTTTTTATAAGAAGGTAATAACATTAAGAGTTAGGAAATTCAGTTTTGACATCTTTGGAACACTATTGGGATACATAAAAAAAACTTCAAAAGGATCCTAAAAAACCTCATTTTATCAACGTCTTCAAAACTTTGTGTGTAACTACAGTATTTTTCGTATTCTAAACCTAAGAGTGGGAATTTTTAATAAATAATAGACCTATAAACGATATGCTGTATTAAATTCTACTTGTTTCTAAGCTACATAATGAAAAAATGAAAAATGGTTTGTAACATCAGAGGTTTAAGATTTACGGGGCGAATCGGAACACGCTTTCTCTCATGGTTTATTTTTCTATACATTAATAGTTTCATGTAATATATGAAAACATATGTATGAATATGTATTGTAGCAATAATTTGTTTGTTTTAAATACTTGAAGATTTTAAAGGTGCCAAAAAATTACTTGGTTAAACAAAAAAGTCAATGCCTAATCCAACAGACATGGAACACAAAATAAAAGAATTTTAAAATAGCAAATTAGTTAGAAAAACTGCACAGAATTATTCTCTGGCATCCACAACATTACACAAACATCTCAAAATAAACAAACAATTAAAAAAGAGAGGGATGCAAACAGTACTAAGGGTTGGGGATGAGGGCGTATTAGTAGATCGTATTAATACATGCAGCGATTGGGGCTACTCAATAGATTCACTTACCCCATGACTACTAGTATAAAGGGTAACACCGAACAGGGCTGAATTTGTAATTAAATTCTACTTCTGCAATTCGAATATAATTTCTTAAAATAAATTTTAATTTTTCTAGATTTCAAAGTTGTTTTCTAATTTTTAAAAAGGCATATCTTTACTTGTATATAAAATAAAGGCTTGGTTTTACAGTAACTACGTGTTCCTATTCCTCTCTTATCATTATTACCTGTTTTTATTAACCCTATTAAGGAATAAATAAAGATTATAACATTTGTTCCGATTCACCCCTATCTGCGGGGTGAATCGGAACACCGTTAAAAATATAAATAATATATATACAGTGAAATTTCCAAATAAGGGACACTCTGAATAAGGGACACCTCTATTTAAGGGACAAAACTTCCGGTCCCAGTCCCTTGGTATAGGACGTGTAATGTATTTACCTCTGAATAAGGGACACTCGATTTAAGGGACACTTCAAAATGAAATTAAAGAGACTGATTTTTGAATTTCAGATAATAAATTAGTCTGTAATAAAACCTAAAATACAAATTTTTGTCACTCAAACAGACAGATAGTCGTGTTGATAATGAGGCATATGATACTATTAACAGTCATTTATTTACCCACAATTCTGATTTAACATTAGTGCTTTTATCTGCATTGAAAGTAATGATGACGATTGCCAGGAGGATTCTGAAAGTGGAGAATGAAAGAAAATTGTGAAATAAAGAAGTTTACATATGCTTTTAAGCAATTCTCAAATCCAAAAAAAGGCAACTTTTAAGACATATGTTTTAATTTTTTATCCAGAAATGCCTGAAACTAGCAAGTGTTGTTGTTCAAAAAATATGTAATCAATCATTTTTTTTTTCCAAATGCAATAGATTTTTCAGAAAATATCAATGTGGGCGTTTTGAACTGAATTTCCACGCAAAAGAAAAATAACTGCTCAAGAAAGGGTAAAAAATGTCTTTGTCACATGATCAAAGTCACTTATTACTAATCGGTAATTTATTTTTCATAAAATTGAAAATGCAGTTCAATTGCAAATAATTTTATACTTTTCAATTAAAAAAAGGAATTTGTAAATGAGTCAAACATTTTCCGCTTGCTAAGTAGAGCAGTTGAAAGATTTGTTTGTTGCCTTAAAATACGCAAAACAGTTGAATACTTTTTTTCCATCTTTGGTAAATACTGCTGGTAATGAAGAACTAAAATTCATAAGTATGGTAAATGAACATTTGAAAGGTTTACACTGAAAAATTGAAATTTGTAAAACAATTCCTTTTGATTGTTACTTCAAGTAAAATTCTTTCAAATATTTTTATACTTTTTTGTTGCATGTACACAGTTTGCATAAAACATACAAATCAATAATTCTACAAATCATTTAATGATTTTGTAATTAACTGAAAATTTTAATTAATTAATCCTCTTTTTTTCCTTTTGTCTGATTAACATAATTTATACACTTCGGGTCATTTAATGGGCATCATCTTTAATGCTTTGCTATTTTTATATCCTTCACAACGATTAATATAAAAAACTCCGAATAAGGGACACCTCTATTTAAGGGACAAAAGTTTAGGTGTCCCTTATTTGGAGGTTTCACTGTGAACAGTAAAAATGTTTCGATTTTGCTTAAAAAGTAAGGAACAAAACAAGACCGAAGTTCCTAGTAGAAAAATATAAAAATTAAAACATCGTTTGTTGTTTTTTTACTTACCCATCATACGTAGTATAAGGTAAGTCTTGCAATCGTTTTGAAAATCGAAAAAAAATTTTTGGACGGATTTACACGTTTTAGACACTGGAGATTTCGAAAAACATATTTTTAGAAAAAAAAAAAAAATTGCCGTCCGTCTATCTGTCTGTCTGTAAACGCTCTATCTCACGAACAAATTGAGATAGAGACTTGAAATTTTGTATGTAGTTAGTATGTAAGAATAGGACGAAGCCTATTTCATATCAGCAACCTCGATTATCTGGAACTATTTTTTCCGGATTCTCGAAAAATTCGTTCTGATGAAAGGTATATAAAAATTTTCGATTTTTTTTTATTTTAAGGAATGCATGTAAAAGGCAATAAAAAAAAAACAAAAATTTTGCATAAAGAACGAAGTCGATCGGATTATGAGTTGTCGAGATATTTGTCATCCTGTTTTCTACATTCTTCGATTTTTCATGACCCTGTATTTCATTCAAATTTCAAATCAGAGGTATATTTTAATTGAAAATGAGACGCTTAATCCGACGCAACAAACTGTTAGTTAATATGATTATTATTTTTGGAGTTATAAGGATGTTTCTTTTACGTAGTTCGGTACTTCTTGAGTAGTTTGGCGTTTTATATAATTTGTTGAAATGGGTGCATCAGCAATTCATTAATAGAATATTACTATGTGTATTAACAATATTTAAATTTAGTTTTGGAATTGAAATACATTGCATAAATAGTTTTCACATATTTTATTTTCATATGCATATAAATGATGGGTAATTATTACGGTGGCCTCCAACGACTAGTTTTTTTTAAATGTTAAAGTTGAAAAGTGTTCCGATTCACCCCATTTTACGGTAAATGAAAGGGGACACCTCTTTGAAACTTAAGAAATATTGATTTTTACGGACGTAATATAGAATAAATCTTGCAATCGTTAAAAAAAAAAAAAAAAAAAAAAAAAAAAAAAAAAGAAAAGAAAAAGAAAAGAAAAGAAAAGAAAAAAAAAGACGGATTGGCATGTTTTAGACACTGGAGATTCCGAAAAATATATTTTTAGAAGAAAAATTTGCCGTCTGTTTGTATTCGCTCTATCTCCCGAACAAATTGAGTAGAGACTTGAAATTAGGTACGCACTTAGTATGTAAGAATGCGAAGAAGTTTTTTGAATAGATTAAAATAGTAAAAAGTTAGTTAATATAATTATCATTTTTGGAGTTATAAGGATGCTTCTGCAATTTCGTATTACTGGATTATCCGTTGATCAAAGTACTATCGTCAAACTGTAAGATTAAATTCCAGTAATGGCTTATCGTAAATGTCACATTCATTTGACATTAAGTACATTACATGTGTTTATTACGTCATCAAGTAATTTTTAATTCGATGTTTTATCTGTAGTATCATTAATCTTTTACTAATTTTTTTATTTTTTTTGTTATTTAAAATAAAAATTATGCCAATTTGTATAATTTACTAATAGTTTGGCGATTTATATTATATAGCGAAATTGATTGACGGGATAATCCCGTAGAACCCGCCATTTCAAAATAGAGCATTACTATAAATAAAAAATATTGAAATATACGTTTAAATTTTATTTTGTAATTGCGATGCATTGTATAATTAGTTTACACTTGTTTTATTTTCATACTTTATATTCCATGATGGGTAAGTATTACGGTGGGCCCCAACGACTAGTTTCCCCTTCTGATAGCTTATAATTAGAGATGAACCAAAAATTTGGTTTCGTTTTCATTATCGGCCCAAAATAGCAGTTTCGCCGAAAATTCGTTTTCGGAGATTTGTTTCGGCGGACAGAATTTTTTAATCTCGAACTCAAAGGAAGAATAGTTTAGGCCCACAGCTTCGTTATAAAAATCAGAAAGTCAGCAGCCTTTTTAACCTAGCCATTTCATACACTCTGATTTACAAATGTATCATTGATCTAGCTTATCAAGCCCAAAACACAGCGGTGGATGAGGCCATGATACCGGAAAAATGCTTATTCAAACAGAAAAGCATGACAACCCCATTATCGAATATAATCACCTTTCGTGATAATATCATTCAATCTTCTGTAAATCGTTAAAAAAAAATTATACAGGACACATAACCATGTTTTTTAGAAGCTGCAAAGTCTCTGGTGTTTGATGAGCATAGCTCGTAAGGAGCAGAGAGCCCCCATCATGTTTTAAAATATATACAGTCGGCTCTCATTAATTCGAACACGTCGGGACCGGAAGAAACGTTCGAATTATGGAAAATATGAAACGAAAATTTGCTTAATATGGTTATATTACAAAGAAATTAATGTTATAAAGTTTTTTAAATTTATTTCATCTGTATCATTAGACTATGACTTAATATTAAATTAGAATGTATAGATACATAAACTAATTAAAAGATTAGAAACAAGCACCATGGGAAGAAATTTTAAAACGTCAATGATGGACAGACGGGGCGCTAAGAAAGTGGATATCAAATGCATTGGATTATATATATATATACTCTTTCGGAACAATTTTTATAAAAATCAAAGAAAGAAAGTTTTTCAAATGACCTGAAATCCGTGAAAAAGAAAAGAAATATGAAAAATCAGAATTCTCATTAGTTCGAATTAAACGAAGTCAAGAGAAAGGAGTTCGAATTAATGAAAATTTTTAGCATTATTCTGCCACTGAAAATTTCGGGACTTCATGTTTAGTTCGAATTAAGTGAAGATTCGAATTAACGAGAGTCGACCGTACATAAAGACTAATAGTTAGGCAACACTTTTCTCAATTTTACCCTCTTTTAAAATACATTCTACCACTTTGAGAAGTCTAAAGAAACTTCACTTTTTGAAAAGGCAAAAGAAGATATTTAAGAAAAGAACAATTATGTTATAACACATTTCAAAACTAAATTTCAGCCATTATGCGTCCACAGCAGGAAACTCTTTGGGATACCTTTGCACAGACATCCCTGTCCGCTTTATGTTCTAAAATTTAGATTAACAAAAAACAAGTTGGAAATTGCACGTGAAGAACAGCAAATGAGGTGCGTTCGTGCGATAACGAAGTTTTAAAAATATCACTCTCATGAAATTGTAAATAGTTAATTACAATTAAAATGCGCAACAAACAGTGTTCTCCGTATACCATTGTAATGGAATACTTTTGTGTGGCCTTGTAAATCAATAACAGATATTCTTTGCACCACAGATTATGCAAAACGTATATTATAATATGTATTTCATAGATGTATATCAATTTTATTATGTTCGAATGAGTGTAACAGCATTAAAATGCAGTTGAAACTTTTTTCCTCCATTGACCATAATGTAATGGAATACTTTTGATTGTCCCTGTCATTGATCTATGCATCCGATTTTCATAAAATTTGGAATGACTCGACAAAATTATGCAATAATTATGTATTTCAAATGTCAAACGATTCGGTTGGGTAGTTTTTGTGTTGTTATATGCGGACGGACTGAACGACAACAATAGGAAGGTTCGTAATTATGTATTTACATAATTACGAACGCACCTAATGAGTAAACGAGTCAAAATTCACCTTCAACAATTTCTGCCAATGGACAAAAACGCGCTAGGGTCATTTTCTACAGCCCCTGTGTATTTCCTATATGGATTTTTATACATGCCTCGTATTAAACTGAAATATAATTCAAGAATTAAAAAAAAAACTAGACAAATATAGCAATCCCAAAACTTTCATCTATCTCATACACAAGAAAAATTATACATAGCAGCGTCACCGTTTAGGTAATTTACACCAAAATCTAATCGGCTACAACTTATTTCAAGTTCTAAGTGAATCTGAAATTTGATGAAAATCCATGTATCAGTACTGCAGATAGAATTATCGCAGAGATCGCAAAGAAACTGGATAGAAGCGCCACCTGTTGAGCGATTTATTCCAAAAACTAAAGAATACTAATTTATATCAGGGACTAACTGAATCTGAAGTTTGATTAAAATTCGTGCGTTAGTTCCTGAGATAGAACTATTGCATTAATCACGAATAATGCTGCATGTAGAGATGAGTTCGGGCTCGTTTTTCGGGGCCCGGGCCCGCCCGAGCCCGACGATTTTAAGTCCGAGCCCGCCAGAGCCCGAAAAATTTTTTGTCACCCAGAGCCCGAGCCCGAGCCCGATACCAAAAATATATAAAATAAAATTGTATTTAAAAATTGTTTCAAAAGTAATATCTCATTTTTAAAAACTTCTTACATAGATATTTTTAAATGAAAATTTAAATTCATTCTTATCAAAATTCGTATAAAATAAAAATATACTTCATATGTAAAAGTATTCTCATATTCTTTCCTCCTTTAACAAGCAAATTTGATGTAAACGTTCTTGTTTAATGAATAAATGCATGAAATTTGCAGAAATTACTATATGTAAGCTAGCTAATCGAACAACGTTTTTTAATTTTCAGTAAAAAGTGTACATATTTCATTATAGTGGATTCTTTTCTCATAACAATCTTCCATTATTGACAGATACCGGAAAATCAACGTAAATTAAAAAAAGTGACATTGTTATTTTAAAGGTCCTGTGTTTTTATAGAAAAAGAGGAAACACTGATCGATTGCTTTCTGTTGGAATAACATGGTAATAAAATTTACTTACGGAAAAAAGTGACTTCGAGCAGGAACAGCGTCCTCAGCATTAGCAGAATTCATATTCATGATTACAAATGCATATAATAATCACTAAAGTTATTTTCATAAAAAAACGACTATGTTTCATGCACAATCGAGTATTAAATAAATTTGAACACCTCCAGCTAATTCTTGTCTACCAAAAACCGAAGAAAATAATAACTTTGTATTCTGTAACTAAATAATAAATAAATAAACCCATTAAAAATTATGTTCTATAAACGAAAAGCCAACAAAGATTAAGTTTATTGTTATGTTTGTTATGATTGGCGCCATATAAATAGATCGTTGGAGGAAGTTTCGCAGACATAAATCTGTAATTATCACAAATTTTCATTTGAAACTGCAATGAAATACTAAAATAAACAAGCATTCAGTTCTCCCGTCATTTTGATAAAAAAGAAATAAAATGACTTGAAAAGGAATAAGTAAGCAATTTTAAGTGGAAAAAGTTATTTCAATCCTTTCTACACATGAGTAAATAAAATTTTTTGGCTTTAGAAAAAATGAGCCCGGGACCGCCCGAGTCCGAAGTCTAAAATAAAAATAGAGCCCGAGCCCGTGTCGGGCCCGGGCTCGGGCTTTCGGGCTCGGGCTGAGCCCGTCTCATCTCTACTGCATAGTAGCGCAACCTGTCGATCGATTTACACCAAAACGTAATCGGAACCATATTATATAAAGGACTAACGGAATCTAAAGTTTTATGAAAATCCGTCCATTAGTTTTTGAGATAAAGTTATTGTGAAAAAGCAGCATGGCAGTGCCACCTGACGGGCGATATACACCAAAAACTAATCAGATCCAGTTTATATCAAGGTCTAACTGAATCTAAAGTTTTACGAAATTCCGTAGATCTTGAGATAGAGCATCCACAAAATTTATGACTAACAGACTCAGAGACAGACATGTTGTAATTCTTTTTTTTTTTTTTTTTTTTGAATCCTTGATTTCTAAAACGGACAAATCGAAAACTGGAATTCAAAAATTTTCACGAATCCAATACTTTCTTTATGTAAAAATAAAAGAAAGTAAAAATCATGTAGACGAACAATATACGCAGTTCCTTGTGCAGCCCAATTAGCCCCGATATGCTATTACTTTCCGGGAGCAATTAAAATGTTGTCACTTAAAAATAACATTCCGTTGTCTATCTATACTAATAAAAGAACAAAACTCTCTGTCTGTCTGTGTGTGTATCTGTGTGTGTGTCTGCGATGGCTAGCAAAATCTATGGGACGTACGAAGTTCAAAATTTTTATGAGAGTAGCCCAATATCTCTCCTGATGCACCTGAAGCTCAGAATTTCAAAATTCTATTTATTAACGGAGTTATTAATTAAATTCCAAAGCTCACTCTCATAAAAAATCGCCTTTTTTTACTTTTTTTTCCTTTCATTTTCTTATGGTTGGTTGGTTGCATAAAATTTTCGCAGAAATAATTAAAAAAGCTGGGATATACCTTTAAAATTCATAGACTGGCAAACTGTCAGTTTTGAGGATTTTTTTATCACAGCCGCTGTACGCCATGGAGGAAAAAAGATAGGTGGAGGTGAAGCAATCCGAAAAAAAAAAAAAAGGTTTGCAATATGAAACCATTTATCGCTAAAATTTTAATGTCTCAAACAAAAGCACGAGGAAGGAATTTTGTATTAATAAGACGAATTGAAAGAAATTAATTACAGCTAAAGCATATTTTACGAAGAAATAGTAATTTATTAAAACGTTTATTTTCTATTATATTATTTATTAAAATAAGTTTGCTTTTAAAATAATTGAAATTGGAAAATTAGAAATAATTAAATGTCAAAATAAAATTAAATAAAATATTAAAAACCTTTGATTTGAACTAAAAACTGTATTACTAAAAGTTTTCTCTTTTTTTTCAGAACTTTTTAATTTTTCATAACTTAGATGAAAAATGTTTATGATTTAACAACATATTAATAATTCCATGTCAATATATAAAATACATTAATGAAAACCTTCTTTTAAAATCATGCATGAAATTTCCGAGAACATGAACGAGATCCGAACCTAAAAATTCTGTTTGAAAAAATAAATGAAATTTGAATCGATAAAATCGATAAATCTTAAATATTCCAAAGAACATTAACCGGATCCGAACAAGACAAAAAATTTCCATGCACATGAACCGAATCTGAACAGAATCTGAACCTAAAAAAATCTCAAAATCTGAAATGAACTAAATCTGAACTTGACAAAAATATTCCATTCAAGCATGTTCTTATGTTACACGCAAGTTACACGCAAGAGAACCCGAACCCAAAAATTACATTTGAAAAAAAAGCCGGCATCTGAATTAAACCAAGTCTGAACTTGACAAAAATATTCCAGTGAAGCATGTTTTTATTCGAATCAGACAGAGAAATTTCCGTAGACACGCAGGAAGACCTGAACCCAAAAATTCCATTTGAAAAAAACGCCGAAATCTGAATTGAACCAAATCTGTTCCCGACAAAAATATTTCACAGAACCATAACTGAATCCGAGCAAGGCAAAATAATTTCCATGGACCTGAATTCGACATGAACATTTTAAATCGAATTTCAAAAAATACCTGAAATCTGAATCGAACCAAATCTGAACCCTACGAAAATATTCTAATAAATCATAACCAAGATCCGAACAAGACAAAATGATTTCCATGGACATGAACCCAATATATGGTTAGGTAACATTTGGGTTGCAATTAGGTTGCAATTACATTAAGGTAAGTCTTTGATTTTATTTAATTTCACGTTAGTTTACAGTTAGATCACGGTTAATTTAAAGTTAGGTTAAAGTTAAATTGCATTTATGTTATGGTTAGAATAAGGATAGGTTGCAATAAAGTGACGGCTAGGTTACATTTATGTTATATTTAAGTTACGGTAGGATACTGTTAAGTCGCAGTTAGGTTACAGACAGGTTATGGTTACGGTACAAAGGTTTACAGTTAAAAATTTGTCCACAGAGTGAACATTACCCATGTTCTGATTAAAAATATGCACTTACTTTTGTTAAATGGCTCTGAAATTATAATACTATATACCAACCTTTTATCATCGAGTATCTGTTTCATTCACGGTATAGTCGGATTTAAGAGTGATATAATTAGTTTGAAATTCAAAATATTTCACTTGGGACTTTCATGTAAAAAGAAAAAAAAAAAAAAAAAAAAAAAAAAAAAAAAAAAAAATTAGTTACGTGATCTAACAGTGATTTTTACGGGTAAATATAAACACTCTAACACGAAAATAACGCAATCGTTGGATACATGTTCCCTCCCGCGTTTCTCATTGCTCATTTTAAGTATTTTTAGAGCTTAATATTAGTTCTTTTTTAAACCGATTTTTCTCTCACTCAGCTGCCACGAATTTCAGACAATGCATTTCTGCATGCTTCGAGTTAATGATAAAATCATACAAATTTCAAGTTCGTTTAATATTGTTAATACGGACCCGAGCAACGCCGGGCGGGTCAGCTAGTATATTAATAAAAGAACAAAACGCTCTGTCTCTGTGTGTGTATGTGTGTGTGTGTCTGCGATGGCTAGCAAAATGTACAGCATGTACGAGGCTCAAAATTTTTTTCAGAGTATCTCCAAATCTCTCCTGATGCACCTGAGCTTCAGAATTTCGAAATTCTATTTATTAACTGAGTAGTTAATTAAATTTCAAAGATCACTCTCATAAAAAATTGCCTTTTTTCTTCTTTTTTTCCCTTCATTTAGTTATGGTTGGTTGGTTGCATAAAATTTTCGCATAAATAATTAAAAAAGCTGGAACAGACCTTTAAAATTCATAGACTGGCAAACCGTCAGTTTAAATGATGATTTTTTTTATCACAGCGGTTGTAAACCATGGAGGAAAAAGATAGGTGGTGGTGAAGTAAACCGAAAAAAGGGTTGCAATATTACACCATTTATCGCTCAAATTTTAATGTCCCAAACAAAAGCATGTGGAAGGGATTTTGTATTAATAAGACGAATTGAAAGAAATGAATTACAGCTGAAGAATATTTTACGAAGAAATAGTAATTTTTTTAAATGGTCTTTTTTCTATTATATTATTTATTTTAATAAAATGTTTGCTTTTAAAATAATTAAAATTGATAAATTCGAAATAATTAAATGTCAAAATAAAATTAAATAAAATATTGAAACCATTTGATTTGAACTAAAAATTTTATTACTAAAAGTTTTCTTTTTTTCAGAACTTTTTAATACTTTATAACGTAGATGAAAAATGTTTATGATTTAACAATATATTAATAATTCTATGACAATATATGAAATATATTTATGAAAACATTCTTTTAAAATCATGCGCGAAAACTTAAATAACAAATATTAGTCTAAAATCTAGATTTCAGAGTGCAGACGATTTTAAGACATTAACGAAAGAATGTTAACTTTTCAAGAAAAATCTTAAATGATGCTTCTATATTGATATTTCAAAGTCATATAATAAAAATAATCACATAATTCTTGCCTATGATTGATATATTTGTATCTTTTATGCATTCCGATCGTGTATTACAGTCAATAATGGCTCAAAACATTATTTTACGGGTAAATATCAACACTTTAACACGAAACTAACGCAATCGTTGGATAGATGTTCCCTCCGGTGTTTCTCATTGCTCATTTTAAGTATTTTTAGAGCTTAATATTAGTTGTTGCTTTTAAAACCGATTTTTCACAAAGTCAGCTACGACATATTTCAGGCAATGCATTTCTGCATGCTTCCAGTTAATGATAAAATCATACAAATTTCAAGTTCGTTTAATATTGTTAATACGGACCCGGGCAACGCCGGGCGGATCAGCTAGTAATAAATAAAACAATGCAGATGTATCATTGTAGATTAAATATGGATAATCTCTAACGCAATTTTTTAAACTTCTATGCATTCCAATTTTCTGAACTTCTATTTTCAATTTTTATACCGTCGTATAGAAAAAATAATTAAATACAGTTTGTTTGAAAAAACTGCATCTGAGCTTATTTAACACTATTTCTTTGATGTTCTCCCTTTCTGTAGAGAGTCAACGAAAAACAGTCGAAAAATAGTGCACTTTTATAACTTTTGGTTGCTATTTTCCTATAACAACTGAAACAAGTTGGAAATTGCACGTGAAGCGTAGCAAATGAGGTGCGTTCGTACGATAACGAAGTTTTAAAATATTCAGATCTTGCTGATATAGTAGAGCAGGACATGAAATTTCAGCTTAAAAGATACTCGGCAGGCTAAAATTTTTACTCGCCACTATTTTACATTCATTCAGACAACAACATCAGCCCCCACACCTGCATAGAAAATGAAATATTTATGACAACTTTGATTTAAATTGACGATCGTCAGAAGATGCTGTCTGTTAAATTCAGAATATTTTACATTCATGTAAAATATAGGACGCTTAGGTGACGCTTATGTGATGCTTAGGTGACGAAACTGGAATCCCTTCGCGCAGGAGTGAAAAGCAATCTAATTCGGTATTGGCGCGTGCGCAGTACGAAAATCAGGGAGTGGATCAATGCAGGCAGGGTAATTTCATTACACCATAGGAAAGATGAAGATACAGGCGACGGAGCATTTTTATTTCTTTTGGAAAATAAATCTACCATCGCTTTATTTTGAAATACTTCCGTATATCGCTATGCATTGTTTGATTTGAAGCACAACATTTTATAAAAAGACGAAACTTACTCGCCAATGATAAATATTTACTCGCCAACGGCGAGTTGGCGAGGGGAAATTTCGCGCCCTGTAGTAGAGCGTACTTTGGATACAGTATAGTGGTCGAAGTCTTTGTGTTCCTCTAAATATTCAGGGAGTAATTTTTATTATACTTCATTAAGGTATATCTTATTCATAAAATGTGAAGTAGTGTAATATAATTAAAACACGCCCCAAACAATGTTTCCCCGTATAACATTATTTAGTGGAATACATTTGTGTAGCCCTGTAATTTAATAATAAATGTTCTTTGCATTACAGATTGTACAAAATGTATTTTTTAGTACATACTTCATAGATTCATGTCAATTCTATTATGTTCAAATGAGTGTAACAACATTAAAATGCATTTGAAACTTTTTTCCAAATTGACCGTAATGTAACGGAATACTTTTGATTGTCCCTGTAATTGATCAATGCATCCGATTTTCATAACATTTGAAATGACTCGACAAAATTATGTAATAAATATACGTTTTAAATTTCAAACGATTATAATGCATTCGAAGCTTTTTAGGTGCGTTCGTAATTATGTAAATGCGTAGCACCTATTGTTGTCGCTCAGTCCGTCCGTCCGTCTGTCCGTCTGTCTGTCCGTCTGTCCGCATATAACAACGCAAAAACTACCCAACCGAATCGTTTGAAATTTAAAATACATAATTATAACATAATTTTGTCGAGTCATTTCAAATTTTATGAAAATCGGATGGACAGATCAATTACAGGGACATTCAAAAGGATTCCGTTACATTACGGTCAATAGAGAAAAAACTTTTAAATGCATTTTAATCGTTTGAAATTTAAAACATATAATTATTGCGTAATTTAGTCGAGTCATTTCAAATTTTATGAAAATCGGATGGACAAATCAATTACAGGGACATTCAAAAGTATTCCGTTACATTACGGTCAATAGGGAAAAAGTTTTAAATGCATTTTAATCGTTTGAAATTTAAAACATATAACTATTGCGTAATTTAGTCGCGTCATTTCAAATTTTATGAAAATCGGATGCATAGATCAATTACAGGGACAATCAAAAGGATTCCGTTACATTATGGTCAATGGGGAAAAAGTTTCAAATGCATTTTAATGATGTTACACTCATTCGAGCATAATAGAATTGGCATGAATCTATGAAATATATACTAAAATATGCATTCTGTACAATCTGTGATGCAAAAAATTTTTATTATTAAATTACAGGGCCACACAAAAGTATTCCACTGTATAATGCTATACGGGGAAACATGGTTTGGTATGTGTTTTAATTATATTCAACTATTTCACATTTTATGAATAAGATATACATTGCTGAGGTGTAATAAAAATTATGTCCTGTATATTTACAGAAACATAAACATTTCAACTACTGTACTGTATCCGGAGTACGCTCTACTATATCAGCAAGATCTGAATATTTTTAAAACTTCGTTATCGTACGAACGCACCTCATTTGCTACGTTCACGTGCAATTTCCAACTTGTTTCCCCTTTGACCGTAATGTAACGGAATCCTTTTGATCGTCCCTGTAATTGATCTATCCATCTTATTTTCATAAAATTTGAAATGACTCTCCAAAATTATGTAATAATTATGTATTTTAAGTTTCAAACGATTCGGTTGGGTAGTTTTTGCGTTGTTATATGCGGACAGACAGACAGACGGACGGACTGAGCGATAACAATAGGTGCTACGTATTTACATAATTACGAACGCACCTAAAAAGTGTCATTAAAGTTCGTGTTGTTTTGAAAAATTATAAATGAATGATTTCTGATAAAACATGAATATTGTAATCTATGTTTAATTTTAAGTACATATATATTAATGTCACGAACAAATAAACTCATATAAATCAAGGCGTTACTATTATTATTATTACTATTATTATTTGCGTTTCTTAAATGACGACGTAAGCTTTTTGTTGGATTTTTGTGTACTACTCCGTCATAGTGACGTCCTAAGCTTACTTTTCTGTAGATGTTGCTTAAAGGCTGGATCGCAAACATGGAATTATTTAGTGGATGCGAGTCATGTCATTTTGTATAAAATAAACAAGTAAGGAAAATCATGCGTTAAGCATAGATTGGGAAACACTTTCCAACACTTCCTGAAATCTTTAACAAAACTTCGTTATTTAGATAAGTAAGGCGTTACTGTCCATAGCCAAATATGTATTTCTATACTTTTGAACAGACCTGTATTTGACCTGCCAATTGATATATATACTATATAATGCAGAAGTTTAATTTAGCAAGAAAACACCTAACAAGTTGAAATTTCTCTCCCAGTAATTTATACTAATATATGGAAAAATACTTCAATACTTTTGTTCAGAAATGTAGTGTACCTAGTACCTTTATTACACGCCAGTATTTGCTTAAAATTTAGTTCAAATAAAAACATTTTCAAAACTACTTAAGTTACATTTCAATTGTCATCCATGGGTGACCATGTAGATTAGTACTTTGCGTGACGCTGTTTATCATTTTATTTATATTCTACAAACATTTCTTAGTTAACTGAAAGAGGTTCGACGTAAAAATGCATAACTTATTTATAAGCCACCTTTAAGTAAATTACCCTGATATTCAGTAAGATTTGCGAGCTCTTTTGTGTAACCCTGTATATGAACTGTAACATTTATACGCACCATATAATATGCAGACATTTAGTGAATCTTAAAAGTGAAAATCACAATTGAAAATGCACTTCATCTATCCATCAGCTATCATCGATAATGTACAGTACTTCGAATAGAATGTACGAATTGAAGTATTTTGTGTGTCCCTGTAAATGTTATGCGCATCATATTATGCGTGAAATATTGAATTTCAGCTGTGTATATAAATTTTATGATACTTGAAATCTTTAACATAGTTAAACTGTGTCGCAAACAATTCCCCTCTTTATTATTGTGTAATGGAGTTCTTTTGAGTGGCCCTGTAAATCAATAATGACTATTAACTTCTCTGCCTATTTTAGTGCATTTTGCGAATCCATGTGAATTTGAATATGTTTGACCGAGTGTAACACCTTTAAAATTCATTTGAAACAATTTTTTTCCCATAGGCCGTAATATATCGAAAAACTTCTGACTATCCCTATAAATAAACCAATCGTGGTAGAACCTTCATTACTTTCTTCTATCTTTACAAGAAGAAAGTATTGGATTCATGAAAATTTTCGACTTCCGGTTTTCGACGGATTTATACGTTTTAGAAGGTCCTGAACACGTTTTGACTATTTTTAGAAAATGTCTGTCTGTGAGTCTGTCTGTCTGTCTGTCTGTCTGTATGTGACAAGAAATTTGTGGGCGCTCTATCTCAAGAATTAATGCTCGAAATTTCATAAAATTTTATATTCAGTTAGACCTTGATATGAGTTAGTGCCTATTGGTTTTTGGTGTAAATTGGCCTGCAGGTGGCGCTGCTGTACTACGTTTTTCATGATTTTCAAGATTGCTATATCTCAAGAACTAATGCACAGAATTTCACCAAACTTCAGATTCTGTAACCCCTTGAAATACATAGACCCTGATTAAGTTTTGGTGTAAATTGGCCGGCAGGTGGCGCTGCTGTGCCACGTTTTTCATGATTTTCACGATAGCTATATCTCAAGAACTGACGCACAGAATTTCACCAAACTTCAGATTCCGCTATACCTTGAGATACATAGCCACTGATAAGGTTTTGGTGTGAACTGCCCTATAGGTGGCGCTGCTATGCTACATTTTGCACGATTTTTGCGATAGCTATATCTCAAGAACTAATGCAGAGAACTTCATCAAATTTTAGATTCCGTTACACTAGAATATATAATATAATTAGACGCTGATTACATTTTGGTATTAACCTTGCAACAGGTGGTGCAGCTATGCTGCATTTTGCACGATTTTTCCGATAGCTATATCTCAACAACCAACGCACAGAATTTCATCAAACTTCAGATTTTGTTACAAAATTACATATATAATTACACGATGATCAGGTTTTGTTATAAATCCTTCAACTGATGGTGCTGCTGTGCTATATTTTACACGGTTTTTTTTAAAACTAGCTATATCTCAAGAACTAATGCACAGAATTTCGTCAAACTTCAGATTATTTTACACCATAACATAATTAGACGCTTTTTTACGTTTTGGCATAAATTGTCCAAGATATGGTGTTGCTGTGCTACGTTTTGCAAATTTTTTGTTATAACTATATCTCAAGAACTAATGGACGAAATTCCATCAAATTTCAGATTCTGTTAGGTCTTGACATAAACAAATGCTTATTAGGTTTTATTATAAATTACCCAACATGAGGCACAACTAAGCTCATTTTCTCAGAATATTAATTAAATTTTGCGTTTTAGGCTTTTCGGATACCAGAATCTCATTAGGCTTGGTCAAATGTTCGAGGAAATTCGATAGTGGGTAACTTTGGGGACACCACGTTTTTTTTTTTTTTTAAATATTAATATGTACTTATGACATAGAAGAAAGTTTTGGGATTGACACATCCAACTAGTTTTCAATGGGGTTCGTGCTATATCGGATAAATACAAATAACATATAAAAATTTCTTGCTAATCGGAGTATATTTACGGGAGTTAGAGTGCAGACAGACGGCCATACAAACCGAATGCATAAACACTTTTCAACTTTGTTGGAAAGTGTTATAACGGCGTGTTTTAAGTCTTAAAGTGACTCGGTACTATTCATTTGGCAAAAAATGAAAAAATATATATATCGATTTTCTAATGTTTTGCTTAAATTATATTTTAGTACCCCTAGTATATTGAGATAAAATTCCGTAAAGATCCGAGTGTTGCAAAAATAATTTAAAGCGATTTTATCACATCGCTGCCCATTTAAATGCAACAGTTTACTTCATTTTAAAGTGATTTTTCTCAGTGTGTGTTGGTGATAAAATTTTTATGCACAGTGTTCAAGTGACTCGAATTTTTTTTTTTTTTTTGGTTGTTCCTTATTCTCTATTTGATAAAATATAAGTAAATACGTAAATATAAGTAAATAAGTAAAATACTAAGTAAATATTTGATAGAATGAAAAAAAAATTACACATAAAAATGTAAAACTAATTCAATTGTTATTGTAATTTTACACGTATTTGCACATTTTACTTTTTTCCAAAATCAATTAACTCAGAATAAATACATTTTAAAATTTACTTAAACTGAAAAAAAAAAAAAATAATAATAATTTTTCGAATTTTGCCCATGAAATCGCACAATTTCTTGATAGAATTTCCTTTGATTGAATCCTTTATTATTATGCCAAAAATGTACTTTAAAGTACTTAAATCAAAAAAAAAGTTCAAAGGGTCTCCTTTAAATATTTATATACCTATGTATATATAAGAACTACTTGTAAGAACTACTAACTAAGCGCGTAATAATACAACCTGCTCACACGTAAGCGCAGGAACATTCTCCAGTAGACGATTTAATTAAACAATAAAACAAAATTAAAGTCTCGATAAATATTCCAAAAAAGGAAAATGAACCTCTACACTGAAAGAAAGATTTCGCAATACCACTCCCGCTCTTTTTAAGAAAACAATCAATAGATTTATTACTAACAAGGAAGGTCTCCATTGGGAGCATACTCAGAATTTTTTGAAAAAAATACGAATTAAACTACTCATGTAAGTAATAAAGGATCAGTGAAAATTAGCGGCGGAATTACATTATTAGATATGTAAAAAAATAAAATACACTCGAACCTCTATATAACGAAACTCCATACATCGAATTTCTCCATATAACGAATTTTTAGTAAGAACGGTCCCCTTTTCGCATGATTACATTAAAAACAGACTCTATATAGCGAAATATCTATCTCCATATAACGAATTTTTTCATAAATTGATCTTAATTTATTCAGTTTTAAAAAAGCTTCGAAATCATATGGAATCAATTTTCCATCACTTATTTTTGATTTATCGTTCAGTGGAGAGGTTTTTTTTTTTTTTTTTTTTTTTTTAATATAAATATTACTTCTCTCCTTATTCTTTAAATCTAACAAGTTCATCCCACCTCCCACACGCCTTTCAACATCCTTCTCAAAACACAGTCAATTGAATTGTTACACATATAAGAGAGGAATCAATGAGAGCACATAAGAGAGACCTTCAAATGGAGGAAAATATCAACTACAATTTTTCATTCCTTGCTAAAATTTGAGAATTTTTTTTGAGAGCGTAACAATTGTAATTTTAAAATCAAAACAACAAAAAATTACAGATTTCTTCCTCTGAAACTTATGTAAGTCTTCCTCATTTGATTTTCATTAAGCTTTCAAATAAATGTCTTTTCTCTTTTTTGAAACTGCTTAAATAAGTAAGAAATAAAATGTTAGGTTAATATATACTTTTAAACATTTCAAATTCATAATTAAAAAGATCAAAAATAATATTTGTTCAAAATTTACACATTAAATACTATTTTTAACATCATACTCTATACATCGAATTTTTCTATATAACGAATTTTTTACTGGAACGATGGATTTCGTTATATAGAGGCTCGACTGTAGTTTGGAATAATTGGCGTAAAAAGCTGAAAGCGACGCGGGATTTGGCAAGCAGTGCATTTCCTCGCCAAAAGCAGACGATTTTAACGAATCTGAAAATTGATTTTAATTGACTTCACTGTTAAAAATCTGCAGCATTTACTGCAACGTCACTCCACTACTTTTATAGAATATCTCTCTTCTGACCAATGAGAATGCTCCATAGCACGGCGAATTGACCGTGTCATACACTGTTAAAAATCTGCTGCATTTTGTTGCAACGCACTCCACCGTTTGTATATAATATCTCTATTCCAACCAATGAGAAAGTTCCATTTCATGGCCAAGTAACCGTTTTCTATACAAGCAAGGGAGTGCGTTGCAACAAAATGCAGCAGATTTTTAACAGTGTATTTTACAATTTGGAACAATTTTAATCAATTTAAATTCTGTTTTAAACGATAAAATATATTAATTTCATTTTGTTATCAGTACATATAAACGTATATGACAACATTACACTTAAAGTAAAGTAAAAATGCAAAACTAAAATTACTTAAACTAAACTTATTTAAATAAATTGAACATAGAAAGTTTTTTTAAAGTATTCGAAGCGTAAAAGCGTATTTTTCAAAATTTCGTTTTTTCGCCAACTGAGAAGAACATTCTGTAATTTTTTCAGATTTTTCTGAGTATGCCCGTATGGAGACCTTCCTTGTAAGTTAAATAAAATAAAATAAATAAACTTTAGCTGTTAAAATATTAATACATTACGAAAACTGAGAATAAAAGTATGTTCCATAAAGTTAGAATTAAAAACTCAGGGCGGGCAAAATGGCGCAAAATTTTTTTATTTATTACATATATACATTTTTTTTTTCATCGAGCGCAATACTAAATTTTGAAAAAAGCACTCCTCATTCATTAATTAGGCTGCATAAACTCAAAAATATAAACATGGGTGCAGAAGTGAAGCGCACAGAAGTTAAATTCTTTTCTCTAATGTAGGAAAAAAGTTTTTAGACTTTTGACTTTTTTAATAATTATCAACGTATACCCATTTCAGCAAACATACTTTAATTTTGCCCTCTTTCATTTTTGTTTAATGTTCCTGCTGTCATAAAGATAAACGACGTAGGAAAAATTTTCCGCCCGACCTTCTGCATTTTCTTTTTCTTTCTTTTTCTTTTTTTTTTTTTTTTTTTTTTTTTTTTTGTCAAAAGTTGAAATAAATCGTATAACGTTTGGACTCTTGCAGTCAAAAGCCTCTATAAAATATTAAAATTAGAAAAACAATACACGCTCTGAAAACACAAATGTTCTGAAAGCGCAAAAGTTATTCAATGGCGAATTTCATTGTGATTTTATTGTTTGCGAGTAACAGCGACTGCTTTTTTTATATACGGGATCATACATTAGGATTTTTACACTGTCTTAACGTTATATATATAGCACATTTGATTGTTATTTATATATTTATATATAATTATGTTCAACTTAAATGACAAGTCGGAAATTCCACGTCAAACATAGCAAATGAGGTAGGTTTGTACTATAACGATATTCTACAAGCATCCAGATCTTGGTGCAGAAATTCGGATACAGTATAGCATCCAAAATCGATTGTGTGTCCCTGTAAATACTACCGTTTTTTTATTACATAAAAAGTAACTTGTAGTAAACCTTAAATTTCATAAAATATGAAATAGCTTAATGTAATTAACACATGCCCTAAACGATCCACCCCTATACCATTATGTAATGCAATACTTTTGTGTGACCCTGTAAAATTAATGACAAATATTCTTTGCGTTCTCAGAATATTTTAGTATATACTTCATAGATGTCTATCAATTTTATTACGTTCAAACGAGTGTAACACCATTAAAATGCATTTGAAACATTTTTCCCCATTAACTGTAATGTAACGGAACAATTTTGATTGTCCCTGTAATTTATCTGTGCATCCGATTTTCATAAAATTTGAAATAACTCGACAAAATTATGTAATAATTATGTATTTAAAAATTTCAAACGATTAAAATGCATTTGAAACTTTTTCCCCCATTGACCGTAATGTAACGGAATCCTTTTGATTGTCTTTGTCATTGAACTAAGCATCCGATTTTCATCAAATTTTAAATGACTCGACAAAATTATGCGGCAATTATATATCTTAAATTTCAAACGATTTGGTTGTTATATGCGGACGGACAGACAGACGACTGCGTATTTACATAATTACGAACGAACCTAAAAAGGGACATTTACTTGCGTAATAATCTGTCTACCATGCCAAAAAAAAAAAAAAAAAAAAAAAAAAAATGAAACTTTAAATTGCATTTAACTCATTCTATCATATCCTGACGACGTTCGCAGAAGCAATACGTTGATAATTTTTAAACGTATTGTTTTTAAGTGTACCATTTAGCAATCTGTATTTATTTTAATACGTATATTTAATAAAATCCAAATCATTTTACACTTTGATAACACTATCATGGCCGCGGAGAGTAGAGGGGAATTCAAGGAATGATAACGTATGATATTATACAGAGTGTCAGGGCCGTAACTATAAAGTTGGGGGCCCCGGGGCAAACTAGTGAGGCCCCTCCCGCCCGGGGCAAATCAAAACTTTGCCCCAGGCGCATTTTTTTTTTTTTTTTTTTTTTTTTTTTTTTGCACGTTGTTATATAATTGTACACAGTATGATAGGCCTAAAAATATAAAATAGGGATTTTGATTTTTTTTTTCGATTTTATGTATTTATTAACAAATAATAAAGAATGATTTTCTAGAATTTTTTAGATGCCTTTTATATTATTCAATCGATCAGAAACCCATATTTTCTTCCTTATACTAGATTTGGTGGGATCGGCAAACATGCTGGCACAACATGACACATTCGGCTCCAGAGCCCGATCAAGCTGAAGTTGGGCCCATTACCTACCCATTTTCGGCGACACTTTCAGAAAAAAAAAAAAAAAATGAAATAAAATAAAATATTTGATGAGTTGACAAAGTTGTTTGGTCAAAAGTGGCTAGGTTAAAAGCTTCTAAAAATTTTATTGAGTCTTTCAGTACATTTAAATTTTACGTTTCACATTTTATAAAACAATATTACTTGAAAAGTATTTGATTAAAAAAAAATCAGCCACATAATTTGTGATGTATGAAATTGTTGGGCCCAGGGTCGAGGCGCCGGAGGCCCGTGCATTAATCAGGCCCTGTTCGACTCGACATTCTGCTGTCTGCTCCTTTTGCATGCGAAGCGTATGGAATATATCAACGGAGTTGCAGAAGCATTTACTCTAGCACTTT
The DNA here is from genome assembly GCA_964019185.1 of Maratus speculifer. Taxonomy (NCBI): domain Eukaryota; kingdom Metazoa; phylum Arthropoda; class Arachnida; order Araneae; family Salticidae; genus Maratus; species Maratus speculifer. Next base: position 347,115,250 of record OZ025296.1, read on the forward strand.
GATTTTTTATTATTATTATTAATTTTTAGCTATTTTATAGGAAATTAGACAAGAAACTAAAATCAATAGTTTTTTTTAAACCACCAGTTTGGGGCCTCTCAGGCTTGGGGGCCCCGGCGGTAGTTACAGCCCCACTCTCAACGGTGGCCAATGGCTAATTTCTAAACCGTTAGTCATAGGCATATAGTTCCAGTTGCAAAAATGCTTTAAAAAAGGTAAAGAATCGTTTTTCAAGCGATTTAGGTCAAAAAAAGATTTTTATTAAAAAATTACGAAAATTAAATTTTTATACGGTCCCCCGGTTCTATCAGTGATTTTTCCATCACTTTATCAAGCAATGCAAAAAAGGTCCCATTCATCTAACATTAAAATTGACCGAGTTATGAAACTTTAAATTTCATGACTTAAACCACTTTTCTGTAGCTGAAAACGAATGAGTTGGACTAAGTTTTAAGGGAACGTATACTAAGTGCTTAAATTAGAAAGAATAGAATATAGAATATAATATAGAAATATAATATAGAAAGGTCGTCCATTTCCAACGCTGTCCAATAGCTAATTCCAAAACCATTTGTCACAGACATATAGTTCCAATTACAAAAATGTTTTAAATGAGATAAAGAAACATTTTTAAAGCAATTGAATTGAAGGTGCTACCACCGTATAAGTTTTACGGTAGTGTTAGTTTTTATTAATTAACTTCTAGATTGGTTAAAATAGTTGAAGACGTCAGTTTTAAAATTCTCTTTATCGTGAAAACCAAATTTTGGGATATCGCGATTTTATTTTTAAAAAGGTGTCTTATTTTGATAAGCTTTTATTTTGCTTAAAACGTTCGTACGTATGTTTCCCTAGTTCAACATTTCTATTCAAATTTTAACTCACTTTCAAATATCCGATCAAGGTTCAATTTGCACACTTATATATCCAATGACAATGTAATATTAATACAATTTTAGTTGCGTACCATTTATTTATTTTATATGACTACACCAAATTCTGTTAGGTTAAGTAATCTAATAAAATTTTAAATATACGTCATTTTGTAAAGAATTGTGACTGTTGCTTTTCATAATTTAAATCAACAAACTTTCTGTTATTTTTTTACTTATATTTTTAGAACAAATTTTGCTTCAATATGTAATCATCAACATAAATTTAAAAATAATATTGTAAACATTATTTGACTTCAATATTTAATGTTAAATTTTATATCTTGCGTTTTTTTTTTTTTTTTTTTTTTTTTTTTTTCCAGTAAATTTGTGACTGACCCCTAATTTGCAGCCGAAAAGATGCTTCAACTTTAAACAGCTATTACTCGGTCAGTTTTAATCGCAGAGGGATGGGACTTTTTTTGCATTACTTGTTAGAATAGTGTAAAAATTTACTAAATATCACTGATAGGACCGGGGGACCGTATAAAAATTTAATTTTCGTAATTTTTTAATAAAAATCTTTTTTTGACCTAAATCGCTTGAAAAACGATTTTTTTAAAGCATTTTTGCAATTGGAACTATATGTCTAGGACTAACGGTTTAGAAATTAGCCATTGGCCACCGTTGAGAGTGGACAATCTGTATTAGTAGAGGGAGGGAGGGGTCTAAAATTACCGAAAAGTTGATAACAGTACCTAAGGATGCATTGAAATTGCAATACTTTCAGTTCGACTGAATTCTCGGAAGAGTCTTTTGTACAGGATACATTAGCGGTTTCTTCATAATAGAAACGGATGGGGGGGGAATGAACAAAAGGATCGGGAGAAAAGCAATCCACCCTACTGGACGGGAAGGTTTTACTTCTGTCACACAACCGTTCCCTTTCCTGCAAAACTCATTAAAGATCAACAAACACGGTGTCGCCACAACAAACGAGCCGACATCGAACCGCAAGAAGTGGTCAGGTTTGTTTGGGCCTTAAGGATGCGAGCAAACAGCACTACTTTTTATTACACTACTAGGGGGGCCCCGCCCCCCTGCTCGCTATGCTCGCCAACCCCCCCCCCCGCGTAATCGCTTCGCGATTCCAAATTATTGTCTACCCCTGCTTGCTGCGCTCGCCAATAATCCATGGTATGAATAAGCAGTTGCAGACCTTTTAAATGATGTGTCACACAATTGGTGTTGTAAAGAAATTACAAAATGCGCCCCCTCTGAGGGCAGAGGGGGGGGGGTTACACACAAGGTATCCATAATATGAATAAGCAGTTGCAGACCTCTCAAATGATGTGTCACACACTTGGTGTTGTAAAGAAATTAAAAATGTGCCCCCCTGGGGGGGGGGGGCAGAGTGGGGGATGACACACAACACATCCATAATATGAATAAGCAGTTGCAGACCTTTCAAATGATGTGTCACTCAACTGGTGTTGTAAAGAAATTAAAAATGTGACCGCCCCCCCCCTCGGTAGAGCGGAGTGTGGGGGTGACACACAACACATCCATAATATGAATAAGCAGTTGCAGACCTTTCAAATTTTGTGTAACACGACTGGTGTTGTAAAGAAAATAAAAATGTGTCTCCTCTGGGGAGCAGAATGGGGGATAACACACAAGACATCCATTATATGAATAAGCAGTTGCAAACCTCTCAAATGATGTATCAAACGACTGGTGTTGTAAAGAAATTAAAAATTTGGCGAAATATTACAGTTATCGCCAAGTTGGCGTCACTTTCGACAGCTAATTTTGGTCGCCAAATTTGGCGATATATCGCCAAGTTGGCGACAAACTTGGCGATTGTAACCTTTCCTCTCTTTATGGTAACCCATATGGCGATGCATAGACGGGGCCCTTTCCTGATTGGTCTATTGGACTCATGGAAGGAGTGGACAACTCGGATTCGTTAGTTCCGGAAATCTTCCACATCAGCATCATTCCAGGAGTCATTCCTTTTAAGGCTAGTTTTTTTTTACTATAGAAGGAAAAGAGCAATCAATCTATCTTTGTTTCCGAACGGAACAAAGGTGAAACCTCTTTAAATGATTTCAGAGGGACTGACCCTACCCAATTGATAAAGGAAGGGAAAGTTTTATCTCCCCCCATCTTCAGTCGTAAAGCTGTCAACTGATTTCGAGTTCGATTTCTCTCTTGAAGTTCAAAAAAGTTCACTGAAAAAGCAATTTATACATCAAAGCGCCGACACGAAAGATCAAAAATAGCGACGCCTGGCCGCAAGAAGTTAGTGCTAGGTGTCAGGCCCTTAAGACTGGATTCGCGCCGCTTCTCCGCCGAGTCGCTAATCTGCCTGTAGAAGTTGTTTCTCCTTCGAGCCTATCTCCTGGCTGGGATGCTGTCGTACACAAAATGGAATAAACCCGCTTATCAATCTATTTATTCCTTGTCGTTAGGACATTAGATCTTGTTTTCGAATGTAAACATGTGAAGGCCCTAGCCGACGAAGTGCTCGAGAGCTAATGCCATTCATATACGGGGAAGTTGTTTTCTAATATCTGTTTTACGTTTCGACATTTTTTGAAACCAGTTTTGAAAGTGAAAGTAACTTTTATAAAAAGTATTTGCATATTCAAAATCAAAAAAATAAAAAAGGTGCGATGTCGGCTTGCACCTCAGCTATCCAATGCAAAAAGTAAAAAATATTTAAAAATGTCGAAATGCAAACGAGATATTACAAAATAATCTCCCCGTAGGAATAGCATTAGCCCGCGAGTGTCTTCGTCGGCCAGGAACAGGAACCTTAAAAAAATGGACTCACACCCGAATGATTGAGTTAAAAAATAACCCAATGCTTTTTTATTTCTTAATTCCACGTTCATTCTAAATGAAAAATGTTATTAAAACATACTGGGAATTGTTTGAAATTAAAATTAAATGTTTGCGCTGCCGACTTTTAAAGATTAACTCATAAAAGTTGAGTGATATGGACTCATTTCTATGAGATGTATAGAAAATAGAGGTTCTAAGTACCGTGACAGCCGGTGATCTACAGGACACTTGGATCAAGTAATAATCTCTATGTGTTATGCATAAAAATGTAATCATTAAACTCCTCAGTTCCGAAGCTAAAATAATAATACATATACTTATTCATTGGGTTTTTATAAACAAAATGACAGAAAAAAATATCTCCTCCGAAATGGATCCTTTAGAAAAATACCCGGATGATAATGTAAAGTCTAATGGGGGCGGTTCTTTCAAATATCTCGCTCCAATTTTAATATTTTTACAGGATTTTTTATTTTTTGCATAGGATAGCTGAGGACGATCTACAACTGGCCTAGTTTTTACTTTTTTGATTTTGGTTACATATTTTTTTATATTAGGATGCACTGTAAAAAAAAAAAAGGGTCGATCTACTAAAAAAACTTTAGTGATCCTTTCCTTGTAATTACTAAAAAATGTTTAGTAATCTTAGTTGGTTACAAGAAAATCTGTAAGAATTACTAGAAAAAAGTTAGCAACGAAGAGAGTTAATAGTTTTATATTTTTAATAACTATTACTAAAACTCACTTGGTGTGGCCTTGATAGCATAGTGGTTATAGTAACGGCCTCCAGTCTAAAAGGTCCCGGGTTCGATACAGGCCACCGCCAAATACGCCCCGAATGTATGTAGTGTAAGCACTCGTTAGTAAAGGAATTATGAAAATCCTGTCAGAGCTGTTAGCAATGTTTGGTGCTGCCATCTATTGCAGTTTTGCCAAAAATCTTCCGCTTTAGAAGTCTGGTTGCAGCTCGAAGGACCTCCTGCCCTTCGGGCGCACGTAATGGTTATTAAAAATAATTTTGGAGCTATTACTAAAATTTTCCTGGTGGCTCATACTAAAAATTTTTAAGCTAGTTATACAAAAAATTCTTTTGTTCAATTTACAAAAGAAATGCTTGTTGCACTTGCAAAAAAAAAAAGTTTGTAATGGTTACTAAAAAATTCTGTGGAATACAAATTTACTAAAAAATTTTTAGTAACCTCTTGAATTTTTTTTACAGTGTAGTTTCAGTTTCAGAACCTGTTTAAACCGGTTTTGAAATTTAAAGTAATTAAAAAAAATCTGAAAGTTATTTAGCTATTTTCAAATATCTCGCTTTAATTTTAATATTTTTGCATGATTTATTTATTTATTTATTTTTATTTATTTATTTATTTATTTATTTATTTATTTATTTATTTATTTATTTTTGCGCAGGATTTTGGTTTCAGTTAAAAAACAATGCGTTAAGCGTAGATTATGAAACACTTTCCAACACTTCTTGTAATCTTTAACAAAACTTTGTTTATAGAAAATTATCATCTATGGGTGATTATGTAGCTAATTCTTTGCGTGGCCCTGTATATCATTTTATCTATATTCTACAAACATTTCTTAGTAAACTGAAAGCAGTTCAACTTAAAAATGCATACTTTATTTAAATACCATTTTTAAGTTAATTACTCTCATATTCATGAATCTTTATGAGCTCTTTTGTCTTTTGTTGCTCTCTATCAATTACAACATTTATATACACCATATAATTTGCAAGACATTTAGTAAAACTTAAAATCGCATATCATAATTGAACATGCATTTCAACCATCCATCAGATATCATCAATAATACACAGTACTTCGGATAAGAATGTAAGATTTGAAATATTTTGTGTGTTCCTGTAAATGGACACTTCATATTATGCGTTAAATATTAAGCCTCAGTGGCGTATATAAATTTTTTGATACTTGAAATCGTTTTATATAATTAAAATATGTCGCAAACAATTCCCCCCTTTATTATTGTATAATTGAATTTTTTGAGTAGCCCTGTAAATGAACAATAACTATTATTTTGACTGTATACTTTTCAGAATGCGTATTTTAGTGCAGTTTGAAAATCCATGTAAATTTGAATAAGTTTGACAGGGTGTAAACCTTTAAAATTCCTTTTAAACGATTTTTTCCCATTGGCCGTAATGTATCGGGAAACTTTTGACTATCCCTGTAAATAAACTAATGATAGCAGAAACTTCATTTTCAATAGGGTACGTGGTAGAGTAAACATCAATAACATATACAAATTTTATAGCGATCCGAGTATATTTACGGGAGTTAGAGCGCGGACAGACGGCCAGACAAACCAAATGTATAAGCAGTTTTCAACTTTGTTGGAAAGTGTTAAAAAAGAAAGTTTAACTTACAGAATTGGTTTGAACTGGTTCTAAAACTGAAACTATACTAATACAAAAAGAATATAACTAAAATCAAAAAGGTAAAATCTAGCCCGGTTGTAGATAGTCCTACGAAAAAAAAAAAGAAAAAAATCTTGTGAAAATATTTAAAATTTGAGCGAGATATTTGAAAAGAACGTCCCCGTAGACTTTACATTATCATCCGGGTATTTTTCTGTGACTGTGGTGCTTTAGGTTCAAAAATAGGAATCTAAAACTACAAACTCTCCTAAAACATCCCTTTAATAACCATTAACCTAAATGAACGCAATCCCCAATTGAAGAGCTCTAAACAAGTCAATAATATAGAAATCCTCAAATTATTTTATTGAAAGAGATTTAAGTTAAATTCTTATGAAAATGTATCACTTTCTCGGTCACACTTTGTGTTTTGGACATTTTAAGGGGGCTCGGGGGTTGAAAACTTTTCATAAAATCGATTTTTTTTTTTATGATCTAGTTTGATTATTCAATTAATTCTGAACTCAATGCAAAAAACCGCATAAAAATATTTGCATTTTTAACGGAGTTATAAGCATTTATGTATCAATACTTTCATAGCCACATCCATATAATTCGACTTTAAGTCGTGTTTTCTCAAAACTTGATTTTTGACGACTAACACCAAGATTTAAAAAAAAAAAAACTATTTGATGAAATGGCTTAATATTTTATTTTTTTTTTTTTATTTTATTTTTTTTTTTTTTTTGCATGCATATAACATTATAATCTAGATTATGAATTAAGGATATAACTGTCACTTAATAAAAACAGTGTTAAAAAATCTCTCAAAGTTGAAAATTTTAAAAAACCCCTAAAAAATACAACTTTTTTCCCATTAAAAATGCTCAAAATATTAAACTATCTAAAATATATCAATTCATAATCTAGATAATGATGTTATATGCATGCAAAAAAAAAAAAAAAAAAAAAGGCCATTTCATCAAATAGTTTTTTTTTAAATCTTGGTGTTAGTCATCAAAAATCAAGTTTTGAGAAAACGCGACGTAAAGTTGAAATGATATGGATGCGGCTATGAAAGTGTTGATACATAAATGCTTATAACTCCGTTAAAAATGCAAATATTTTTATGCGGTTTTTTGCATTGAGTTAAGAATTAATTGAATAATCAAATTAGATTATAAAAAAAAAATCGATTTTTTGAAAAGGTTTCAACCCCTGAGCCCCCTTAAGAAATTTTGTAAACTCACAAGGAAGGTCTCCATACTGGCATACTCAGAATTTTTTGAAAAAAAATACTGATTAAACTACTCATGTATGCAATAAAGGATCAGTCAAATTTAGCGGCGGAATTGCAGAAGAAACTGAGTAAAAAAAATAAAATGCTTTCGAGTATTTGGCGCGAAAAGACGAAAGCGTCACGCGATTTGGAGAGCAGCATTTTCCCTCGCCAAAATCAAACGATTTTAATGCACCTGAAAATTTCTTGTCAGCTAAATTTTAGAATACGTGTAAATTGTATTTAATGAATTTAAATTTGAACAATGAGAGAGATAGACATATAGATGTATTTTATATTACATATTTCTGTTGCTTTTGCTGCAGTTATTTAATTTTATCATCTTAAAAATAATTTCTTATATAAAAAATACTTTCATATTTAAAAGTATTTTTAGCACTTTCCAACAAAGTTGAAAAGTGCTTATGCATTCGGTTTGTCTGTCCGTCTATCCGCGCTCTAACTCCCGTAAATATACTCGGATTGCTATGAAATTTTTATAAGTTATTGAGGTTTACCCTAGCACGAACCCTATTGAAAATGAAGTATGTACCATGATTAGTTTATCTACAGAGAGAATCAAAAGTTTCCCATTACATTACGGCCTATGGGGAAAAATCGTTAATATACTCGGATTGCCATGGAATTTTAGGACGTTATTGACGTTTACCCTAGCACTAACCGTACTGAAAATGAAGTATCTACCATGATTAGTTTATCTACAGAGAGAATCAAAAGTTTATCATTACATTACGGCCTATGGGGAAAAATCGTTAATAAACTCGGATTGCCATGAAATTTTAGGACGTTATTGACGTTTACCCTAGCACTAACCGTACTGAAAATGAAGTATCTACCATGATTAGTTTATCTACAGAGAGAATCAAAAGTTTCCCATTACATTACGGCCTATGGGGAAAAATCGTTAATATACTCGGATTGCCATGAAATTTTAGGACGTTATTGACGTTTACCCTAGCACGAACCCTACTGAAAATGAAGTATCTACCATGATTGGTTTATCTACAGAGAGAATCAAAAGTATCGCATTACATTACGGCCTATGGGGAAAAATCGTTAATATATTTGGATTGCCATGGAATTTTAGGACGTTATTGACGTTTACCCTAGCACGAACCCTACTGAAAATGAAGTATCTACCATCATTAGTTTATCTACAGAGAGAATCAAAAGTTTCCCATTACATTATGGCCTTATGGGGAAAAATCGTTAATATACTCGGATTGCCATGAAATTTTAGGACGTTATTGACGTTTACCCTAGCACTAATCGTACTGAAAATGAAGTATCTACCATGATTAGTTTATCTACAGAGAGAATCAAAAGTTTCCCATTACATTACGGTCTATGGGGAAAAATCGTTAATATACTCGGATTGCCATGAAATTTTAGGACGTTATTGACGTTTACCCTAGCACTAACCGTACTGAAAATGAAGTATCTACCATGATTAGTTTATCTACAGAGAGAATCAAAAGTATCGCATTACATTACGGCCTATGGGGAAAAATCGTTAATATACTCGGATTGCCATGAAATTTTAGGACGTTATTGACGTTTACCCTAGCACTAACCGTACTGAAAATGAAGTATCTACCATGATTAGTTTATCTACAGAGAGAATCAAAAGTATCCCATTACATTACGACCTATGGGGGAAAATCGTTAATATATTTGTATTGCCATGGAATTTTAGGACGTTATTGACGTTTACCCTAGCACGAACCCTACTGAAAATGAAGTATCTACCATGATTGGTTTATCTACAGAGAGAATCAAAAGTATCGCATTACATTACGGCCTATGGGGAAAAATCGTTAATATACTCGGATTGCCATGAAATTTTAGGACGTTATTGACGTTTACCCTAGCACGAAGCCTACTGAAAATGAAGTATCTACCATGATTAGTTTATCTACAGAGAGAATCAAAAGTTTTCCATTACATTACGGCCTATGAAAAAAATCGTTAAAATACTCCGATTGCCATGAAATTTTAGGACGTTATTGACGTTTACCCTAACACGAACCCTATTGAAATTGAAGTTTCTACTATGATTAGTTTATCTACAGAGAGAATCAAAAGTATCCCATTACATTACGGCCTATGAAAAAAATCGTTAATATACTCGGATTGCCATGGAATTTTAGGACGTTATTGACGTTTACCCTAGCACGAACCCTACTGAAAATGAAGTATCTACCATGATTGGTTTATCTACAGAGAGAATCAAAAGTATCGCATTACATTACGGCCTATGGGGAAAAATCGTTAATATATTTGGATTGCCATGGAATTTTAGGACGTTATTGACGTTTACCCTAGCACGAACCCTACTGAAAATGAAGTATCTACCATGATTAGTTTATCTACAGAGAGAATCAAAAGTTTCCCATTACATTACGGCCTATGGGGAAAAATCGTTAATATACTCGGATTGCCATGAAATTTTAGGACGTTATTGACGTTTACCCTAGCACTAACCGTACTGAAAATGAAGTATCTACCATGATTAGTTTATCGACAGAGAGAATCAAAAGTTTCCCATTACATTACGGTCTATGGGGAAAAATCGTTAATATACTCGGATTGCCATGAAATTTTAGGACGTTATTGACGTTTACCCTAGCACGAACCCTACTGAAAATGAAGTATCTACCATGATTAGTTTATCTACAGAGAGAATCAAAAGTATCCCATTACATTACGACCTATGGGGGAAAATCGTTAATATACTCGGATTGCCATGAAATTTTAGGACGTTATTGACGTTTACCCTAGCACTAACCGTACTGAAAATGAAGTATCTACCATGATTAGTTTATCTACAGAGAGAATCAAAAGTATCCCATTACATTACGGCCTATGGGGAAAAATCGTTAATATACTCGGATTGCCATGAAATTTTAGGACGTTATTGACGTTTACCCTAGCACGAACCCTACTGAAAATGAAGTATCTACCATGATTGGTTTATCTACAGAGAGAATCAAAAGTATCGCATTACATTACGGCCTATGGGGAAAAATCGTTAATATATTTGGATTGCCATGGAATTTTAGGACGTTATTGACGTTTACCCTAGCACGAACCCTACTGAAAATGAAGTATCTACCATGATTAGTTTATCTACAGAGAGAATCAAACGTTTCCCATTACATTACCGCCTTTGGGAAAAAATCGTTTCAAAGGAATTTTAAAAATGTTATACCCCGTCAAACATATTAAAATATGCATTCTGTAAAATATAAGGTGAAAATGTAGCTATTATTCATTTACAGGGCCACACAAAAGAAATCCATTAGATAATGGTAAAAGGGGAAATTGTGTGTGACATATTTAAAATACATTAAGCTGTTTCATGTATAATAAAACTGATATATGTCACTGAAGCTTAATATAAATCATACGCTACTGTCTTGCATAATATGAAGTACATAGCATTTACAGGGCCACACAAAAAGTTTCAAATAGTATATTCTTTCCGAACTACCGTATATGTGTCCGATAATGGCTGATGGAGGGATGAAATGCATTTTAATTATGATATGCGCGTTTATATTTCGCTAAATATATGCACATTATATGGTGTGTATAAATGTTATAGTTGATATACAGGGCTACCCAAAAGAGCTCACCAACGTTACTGAATATGAGCGTAAATTATTTAAACGTGGTTCTTAAATAAGCTATGCATTTTTACGCTGAGCTTCATTCAATTTACTGAGAAATGTTTGCAGAATATAGATAAAAGGATATACAGGGCCACGCAAAAAATTCGGTACATGGACGCCTATGAATGATAATTTATGAGAATGTGATTTCAGTTGTTTTAAAGTGTTTTAGTTTACAATAAATTTTAGCCAAATGCTGACGTGTAATAAAGGTACAATGTAAACTACAGGGCTGAACAAAAGTATTCAAGTATGTTTCCATCTAATAGTATGAATTGCTGAAAAGAAATTTCAAGTTACTGGGTATATTCTTTCTAAACTAAATTTTCCCATTATATCAACTGACATATGAAATACAGGGCTGTTCAAAAAAACTGGAATACATATTTGGGTACATTTGACTATATACTATTATTTCCCTAAATAACAAAGTTTTGTTAAAGATTTCATTAAGTGTTGGAAAGTGCTTCAAAGTCTATGCTTAATGCATGATTTTTCTTACTTGTTTCATATATTTAAGCGTATGACAAAATAAAGGCCTATGAAGAATGCTGCAGTAATGTATTTCAATATTGGAGAAGTTTTTGTTTCCATAGCAACAAAATTGAATGAAATGAACAGAGCTCAATTAGATTGGAGTTAATTTTAAGATTGAAACAATTTTAATTTTGTTTTAAATCATAAAATTTCGCAGTTAATTTTCATTCTAAATACATTATGACAAAAATATAATTAAAACAAACTAAAGCTGACAAAGCTAATGTTATGTAAATAAAATTTCTTTAAACAAGTTCAAGATGAAACATTTTTACCTTAAAAAGAATTTGACATAAAAAAGTATTTTTTGAAATTTTATTTTTCGCCAACCGATTATAAATCGCCAAATAAAGGAAATGTTCAATTTTTTTTTACGAACATTCTATCGGGGTTCCGCCAAAAAATTTTTTACAAACATATATATCCACACGAGAAGAACATTCTGTAATTTTTTCACACTCTTCTGAGTATGCCCGTGTGGAGACCTTCCTTGTCAGATGAAAATAACATGAAAAAATATTTTCTTATTAAAAAATGATGTAAAAATGTAAAAATATATATATAAAAAAAAAAAAAAAAAAAAAAAAAAAAAAAAAAAAAAATCAGACATTATAATTTTTATAAGTCATAGAATAGAGGTCTCCGACTAAGATACCGAAGAGGTTAAAGTAATAAATAGCGTACAGCCGATTGTACACAGGATAAAAGTACGGTGATAATAATTAAATTTAATAAGAGTAAAGCGATGCACATAATGTGTTGAATAATGTTTCATTTTATCCTTTATTCGCCGGCGAAACGGCCGCCAATTTTCATCGGCGACCCCAGTGAAGCCAGTGATTTTCCCTGCCCTCATCCCGAATATATATGTCTTATTGCTCCAAGCGTCCAAAAAAAGCAATGAAATTTTCGTAATCGAGTTTAGCAGCCATTCCAAATAATTGTATCAGGCCCGTAGCTAGGAGAGAACAATAGGGGGGGGGGGGGGTCATAATTAGGTGCGTTCCTAATTATGTAAATACGTAGCACCTATTGTTGTCGCTCAGTCCGTCCGCATATAACAACGCAAAAACTACCCAACCGAATCGTTTGAAATTTAAAATACATAATTATAATATATTTTTTTCGAGTCATTTCAAATTTTATGAAAATCGGATGGATAGATCATTTACAGGGACAATCAAAAGTATTCCATTACATTACGGTCAATGGGAAAAAAGGTTTCAGATGCATTTTAATGATGTTACACTCATTCGAACATAATAGAATTGGCATGGATCTATGAAATATATACTAAAATATGCATTCTGTACAATCTGTGATGCAAAGAATTTTTATTATTAAATTACAGGGCCACACAAAAGTATTCCACTATATAATGCTATACGGGGAAACATTGTTTGGGGCGTGTTTTAATTATATTCAACAATTTCACATTTTATGAAAAATACGTTACTGAGGTGTAATAAAAATTACTCCCTGCATATTTACAGAAACACAAAGATTTCGACTACTATACTGTATCCGAAGTACGCTCTACCTATATCAGCAAGATCTGAATATTTTTAAACTTCGTTATCGTACGAACGCACCTCATTTGCTACGTTCACGTGCAATTTCCAACTTGTTTTTTTCTCCCTCTGACGCAGAAAGATAAATGAGTTCCTATTCACATTGAAGGCACTATGTTTCTTATTAAACTGTTGTAATAACTTCATTTTATACTAAGAAAGTGCTGAAAATTTTGAGTGTATAACGGGTGCAAAATTAAACATCCTGTTAGCTTCCTATGCACAAATAAGATGAGGAAGTGTCGAAACACTTATTTTAGATACAATCTGATAATTCTGCAAAACTGTGAAAGGGTCTCAAAACTAAATTAGATTTTTGAACCGAATTTCATTTGAATTTTCGGAACAGAAATTTATTTAATGACCTTGGAATCTTTCCCCAGGGGGGCTGAGCCGCCCTCAGCTACGGCCCTGAATTGTTTTGTAACCGAAATGCTTTGGAGGAAAACATGAAATGATTAGGCGTGGTTTCCAAGGTGAACACTGAAAATGTTTCTAAAGATGTTTTATTTTTAAAATGCTATTTTCATTTTTATACTTATTTATAGAACCCTTAATCTGAGCTTTAACAGTCCAAATTTTTAAAATGATTGAAAATAATATTTTTTTTTTTCGAGAAACTGATATAAGTAAGAAAGCAAACGCTCCTGAATTCTGCAACAGAATTGAGACACCTGTTATTAGTGTAAATAAAGTAAGCGGAAAAAAAAATCTTAAAAAAAAAAAAAAAAAAAAAAAAAAAAAAAATCAAGCATGTTATTGCATCTAAAACGGCATGGATAAATGTAGGAAGCATGCCAAATAAAACTTTGAATTCATTATTTAGACATCAAAATAAGAGAGATCTTCGGTGTAAAAAGTAGTGGGAAAAGTTTTAAATAAAAGAACGCATATGTTTAACACCCATGGACAAATCCAAGGGAAGGAGGGGGGTGGTCATGAGCTCTCTCAAAACTAAGAATGTTTCTATACAAAAATGCAGTTTTTAATAGAAATTAAGGTTGTTTTTGAAAAAAAAAAAAAAAAAAAAAAAGATCTCGCACAAATTTGTGATACACGCAAAAAATAATTTAAACGGAAAGAAATACTTTCAGATAGGAATGTTTAAGAGCTAAAAAATTGAACAACATTTTTCATTTTTTTTTTTGTAACTGAGCAACCTTGAAAATCAACTTAAAATTCCATCTTTGATCATACACTTTTCTTGAAAGAGTCTGCGCCTGTCTTAGAAAATGAGAAAATATTCGATAGCTAAATATCTGAATAATACTTGAAAATTTTATACATTTATTATAACATCGGATACATTACATATATCGCAAAGTTTGGTGCATTTAAGAGTGATAACTATAACTTATATATAATTTGAAACTATTTTGCGTCCCATAACAGCTAGTTTGGCTTTGTGAACAAATTTAAATTGATTAAAAATTGCTATTAGAGTTGTGACCACCTCAACACTTAACAAGTTGGAAATTGCACGTGAAGCGTAGCAAATGAGGTGCGTTCGTACGGTAGCGAAGTTTTAAAAATATAACTCCCATATATTAATCTCATAAAATTGTAAATAATTACAATTAAAATGCGCACCAAACAATGTTATCCCTATACCATTATGCAATGGAATACTTTTGTGTGGACTTGTAAATCAATATCAAATATTCTTTGCACCACAGATTATGCAAAATGTATATTATAATAATATGTACTTTATAGATGCATATCAATTTTATTTCGTTCGAATAAATGTAACACCATTAAAATGCATTTGAAACATTTTTCCCCATTAACCGTAATGTAACGGAATACTTTTGATTGTCCCTGTAATTGAACTATGCATCAGATTTTGATAAAATTTGAAATAACTCGACAAAATTAATTATGTATTTAAAATTTCAAATGATTAAAATGCATTTGAAACTTTTTCCCCATTGACTATAATGTAACGGAATTCTTTTGATTGTCCCTGTAATTGATCTATGCATCCGATTTTCATAAAATTTGAAATGACTCGACAAAATTATGTAATAATTATATATTTTAAATTTCAAACGATTCGGTTGGGTAGTTTTTGCGTTGTTATATGCGGACGTACGAACAGACAGACGGACGGACTGAACGACAACAATAGGTGCTACGTATTTACATAATTACGAACGCACCTAAAAACGAGTCGTTGGGGGTCATCGTAATACCTAACCATCATGGATATGCATAATATAAAATCTATTTATAATAAAATCCGAGTGGAGAAAAATGTAGGTAATCAGTCCGGTACGAACCATTCTGGTCTGCGAATTGACCGTAGCTAAACGCCATGTTGGGCTTAATGGAAAACATATGCTAACTTGAGACAGCTAAATGATAATTTCTTCTCCTTAAAATAATGTTTGCTGAGCATTCCTTCTAAGAAAACATGTATATCATATCCAATTATCTTTATATATAAAAATCTTCTGTGCGTGTGTATATCACCGAACTCCTCCTAAACGACTGAACCGATTTTAATGAATTTTTCTGTGTGTGTTCCAATGGTTTAGATTCACATTTCATCGAAATTGATTCAGTACTTTTTTTAGTAATTAGGCAAAAACTAATAAAGTTAGTGATTTTTCGCTAATTAAACGTGTTGAATAAGTTCGCTGAAAAGAGTGCGGACAGAATGGCCGAGCGGTCTAAGGCGCCAGATTTAAGCTCTGATTCTCGAAGAAAGAGATCGTGTGTTCGAACCCCACTCCTGACATACGTGTATAATTTGCAATAATTTTTCCAGTATTATAATTTTAATTAACCGACTTCAGAAAATCGTTAACTTTTAACTAAAAAAAGAAAAACTTTTCTAACAAAAATTAAACCGACTTCAAATACTACTGCAAAGTGAAAAATAATTTTCTTATATAGTTTTGATAAGAAATTAAATTAAGAACGTAGTGTTTATCGTGCGTATTATTATATTTATGTGCATTTATTTGATTTTTTTGAAGTCAGTGCCAGGACAACATCTGTCGGGTCCGCTAGTAATCATATAAAAATTTGGTGGAACCAGAGAGAAGAGTAGAGCTCGATTCAAAAAATATTGCAGTTAAAAATGTTAAAGCAAAAAAATTTTTTTTTTACCTTACTATTAAAACTAATCATCAGAGATGTAGTGGAGAGTATACGGTGGTATACGCCATATACCTTCTGGATTTTTTAAGAAACACCGTATACCCTCTGTTTCTCAAGAAAGCTATAGTATATATACTCAAGGGTATACCCTATGGCATGAGCATATACCCTCTGCTTAAAACGCATATCCTCTGTTTTTTTTTTTTTTTTTTTTTAGACTACACCACTGCTAGTCAGATGTGGCAATCCAAAACTTTCTTCTTTCTCATACGTGTTAACATTTCCTGAAAAATGAAGCATAGCAACGCCACCAGTTAGGTGATTGACACCAAAATCTAATCAGCAACAACTTATGTTATGTCCACTTCAAACTGAATCTGGAGTTTGATGAAAATCCGTGTATTAGTTTCTGAGTTCATCCTGTTGTAGAAATCCTTAAATAATCAGCATAATAGTGCCACCTGTTGCCTGTTGGGCAATGTACATAAAAAATTAATCAGAACCATATACACTGTCTGTCTGTGTCTGTGTGTATGTCGCCATTCTACCATCAAAAAGTGTATGAAGTTATGCATAGAATTGTACTAAATTTTTTGTGAATATTTTTGGCTGTGGCAAGCAGGTCCTCCTTCAGTTTTGAAATATTCCGCCGGAAGGGGGCGCTGCAATCGCGATTTTTGTACCCTTTTCAATATTGTACCGACCAAGAGTATATAAAGTTATGCATCGAATTGAACCAAATTTTTTGTGTATGTGTATGACTATGGCTAGTTGGTCCTTCCTGAATTTGAAAAACATCTGTCGGAAGGGGGCGCTGCAATCGCGATTTTTGTGCCATTTTCAATATTGTACCGACCAAAAGTACATGAAGTTTTGCATCGAATTGAACGAAATTTTTTGTGTAAGTGTATGGCTATGGCTAGTTGGATCGCCCTGAATCTGAAAAAAAAATCCGCCGGAAGGGGGCGCTGCAATACCGAATTTTATGCCATTTTCAATATTGCACCACTTAAAAGTGTATGAAAGTTCTAGAATTGAACTATATTTTTTGTATATGATTATTTTTTGGTAAGGCAAGTAAGTCCTCCCTGAATTAAAAAAAAAAATCTTCCTATCATTCTATTGTCCATCGGCCCGTGCAAGGACGGAAATTCGTTTTTACTCCGATTAATTGATTGAAACAGAAATTTAACCCATTAGTGCCTAGCGTCCCTTTTTCGGGACGCTTATAGAAAAGGCAAAAAAGCACTTTTCACACCAGTAAATAGAAAGATAAATAAGCATTCCCCAATAAATTAAGATAAAAGTTATTCGTTTTTTTAAGTGGTGGGAAACCCAAATTTTCATTTTTAATGAAGAAAATACTCTGGGCATTAATGGGTTAAGATGAAAATCAAAGTTGGTATGGTATTGAACTAAAATTATTAAAGCATTAAAATTAGTAACATTTTTTTTAAATATTAAAATGTACGTATGAGATAGAAGAAAGTTTTGGGATTGGCACATCCAACTAGTTTCATAATGACTCATTCAATAATATTTTTACTTCCTTCTATCTTCCATAGAAGAAAGTATTGTAATCGAAATTTTTTTTCGACTTCCGGTTTTCGACGGATTTACACGTTTAAGGGGTCAGAGATTCCAAAAAACATGTTTTTACAAAATCTCTGTCTGTGTGTGTGTCTGTCTGTGTGTATGTCGCCATTCTACCCTCAAAAAATGTATGAAGATATGCATAGAATTGAACCAAAATTTTTGTGAATGTTTTTGGCTGTGGCAAGCAGGTCCTCCTTCAATTTTGAAATATTCCGCCGGAAGGGGGATCGCGGTTTTTCTTCCATTTTCAATATTGTACCGACCAAAAGTGTATGAAGTTATGCATCGAATTGAACCAAATTTTTTGTGTAAGTGTATCGCTATGGCTAGGTGGTCCCCCCTGAATTTGAAAAAAATCCATCGGAAGGGGGCGCTTCAATAGCGAATTTTATGCCACTTTCAATATTGCACCACCTAAAAATGTTAAGTAAAAGTTAGTTCTAGAACTGAACTAAATTTTTTGTATATGATTTTTTTTTCTTTTGGTATGGCAAGTAGTTCTCCCTGAATTTGAAAAAAAAAAAAAAAAATCTGCCTATAATTCTATTGTCTATCGGCTCGTGCAGAGACGGAAATTCGTTTTTCCTCCGATTCATTGACTGAAGCAGAAATTTAAGATGGAAATCAAATTTGGTATGGTACTGAATTAAAATTATTAAAGCATTAAAATGAGTAACTATTTTTTTTTAATATTAAAATGTACGTATGAGATAGAAGAAAATTTTGGGATTGGCACATCCAACTAGTTTAGTATATTTAAATAGTTTCTTCATAATTTAAAAGAACAATTTGAAGTTTATAATTAACTAGTTGGATGTGCCAATCCCAAAACTTTCTTCTATCTCATACGTACATTTTAATATTTAAAAAAAAAATTGTTACTCATTTTAATGCTTTAATAATTTTAATTCAGTACCATACCAACTTTGATTTTCATCTTAAATTTCTGCTTCAATCAATTAATCGGAGTAAAAACGAATTTCTGTCTCTGCACGAGCCGATGAACAATAGAAGGATAGGCAGATTTTTTTTTCAAATTCAGGGAGGACCTACTTGCCTTTACCAAAAAATAATCATATACAAAAAATTTAGTTCAGTTCTAGAACTAACTTCATGCACTTTTATGCGGTGCAATATTGAAAATGGCACAAAATTCGCTATTGCAGCGAATCCTTCCGGCGAATTTTTTTCAGATTCAGGGCGATCCAACTAGCTATAGTCATACACTTACACAAAAAATTTGGTTAAATTCGATGCATAACTTCATGTTATGCATCGAATTGGCACAAATGCATCGAATGGCACAAATCGGTACAATATTGAAAATGGCACAAAAATCCCGATTGCAGCGCCCCCTTCCGGCCGATTATTTTTAAATTCATGGGGGGACCAACTAGCCATAGTCATACACTTACACAAAAAATTTGGTTAAATTCGATGCATAACTTCATATACTTTTGGCCGGTAAAATATTGAAAATGGCACAAAAATGGCGATTACAGCGCCCCCTTCCGGCGGATTATTTTCAAATTCATGGAGGACCAACTAACCATAGTCATACACATACACAAAAAATTTAGTTCAATTCGATGCATAACTTCATATACTTTTGGTCGGTACAATATTGAAAATGGCACAAAAATCGCGATTGCAGCGCCCCCTTCCGGTGGAATATTTCAAAACTGAAGGAGGACCTGCTTGCCACAGCCAAAAACATTCACAAAAAATTTGGTTCAATTCTATGCATAACTTCATACACTTTTTGATGGTAGGAAGGCGACATACAGACACACAGACACACGGACAGACAGACATTTTGTAAAAACATGTTTTTTGGAATCTCTGACCCCTAAAACGTGTAAATCCGTCGAAAACCGGAAAAAAGTCAAAAAGTCGAAAAAAATTTCGATTACAATACTTTCTTCTATTGAAGATAGAAGAAAGTAAAAATATTAAAGACATATCTTATTATCGAAGTATTTTTTTTAAATCATAAAAAGTACCAAATATCCTCAGATACACACACACACATATATATATATATATATATATATTTAACTATTTTGAAACTAGTTGTTGTCGGTAGAAAATTGGGAAATCTGAAGTATTTTGGAATCTTTTTATTGGTTGAATTCCGCAACTTATTTTTCATTTTCTGATGGGTCCATGTTAAAGGAAAAAAATTGGAATACTGTTGCTATAATGACAAAAAAAGTAATAAAATCTTTAATAATAATAATAATTCGAAAACTAATTGTGATAAAGATTTCAAACCAATTTCATTTAAAAGTGCATTTTTTTTCTCTACACAACGGTGTAAAAATTTAAAATCTGCGATGTTTAGAAGTTTAAAATTTTGCAGCTTCTGAAATTTCATTTAAAATTTTTTCCAGAAATATGGATGTTGAATCCATGTCGTACGTAATAGGAGGCGTTCAGAAGTCAATCTGATGAACTCCATGCAATAAAAAGGCCCATTTTAAAGGATTAAAATTGTCTATCTATATAAACTACTTTTTTTTTTTTCTTTTCGTCATTGGCTTAGAAATGTTTAATGTATGGCGTAGATCAGGCATGTCAAACTCGATTTCCATTGCGGGCCAAACTAAGCATTGTATACGAAGCCACGGGCCATATTACCCTCCCCCTCCCCCTCTAAAAAAGTAAGCAGATTGCAATTAATTACAATAATACACTTTGTATAAATCATCATTAAACTGATCAATAAGCAGATTATTATTATTATTTATCATTGTAGAAAAAGGAAATCTGTAGATTAAAAATGCAACCTTGTTTTAAAACAACGGCAACAACAAAACCTTGCAATATTAAACACACAACAGAATATATATATATATATATATATATATATATATATATATATATATATATTATGAAAAATGATATCAGTTTCATTAATTCCAATTTTTTTATTTTGACAAATATTCCGTACAAAACAATATTTTTTGCTAGTAATCTTCTCTTTATACGTGGAACTTCTGTTTTTAAACATACCGCAGATTAATATTCAGTTATAGTGGTAGATATTTTGAATACACACATTTTCCAATTCGGCAAATTTACAAAATCTGAAAGTGTGTTCGTGCGAAATCAATTTTCCTTATCAAGTGAGAATTGAATCAAACATAGGAAAAATTCCGATGTCTTGGCGGGCCACAAAGAAGTTGCTGACGGGCCAAGTGTGGCCCACGGGCCACGTGTTTGACACGCCTGGCGTAGATAATGTAGTATTCGTTATGACCACCCTAAAATGATTATTATTAATTTAAATACACAATTCATTTATAAGTCTTTTTAAAATTTTAGTTTTTGAAAATATCATTTTAGAATTTAATTTGTAATTTGTTAAATTAAATTTTTTTAACTATCTGGAAAATAGTTGCTGTCCTCGGTAGAGAGAACGAGGGAATCTGAAGTGCATCTGAATCTTTTTATTGGTTCAATTCCACATTTTCTTTTTCTTTAAATCTTGGAGGGAAAACTACCCCCCCCCCCCCCCCCCCCAGAATGAGGTCAATGTCGACTCTAGGAGGCAAGGCTGGTTCTCCGGCCAATTCAAATGTAGATATTCCATTCTCCAATCGATTTGTGTCTGGAACAGCATCAAAAGTCTCTTGTGTGAAGACAATTGTTTTCTAAGACAAAATACTAGGAACAAATTTTGCATAAAGAACAAAGTCGATCGAATTATGATTTGCCGAGATACGTGTAATCCTGTTTTCCGCATTCTTTGATTTTTCATGACCCTGTATTTCAATCAAATTTCAATTCAAAGATATATTTTAATTCCGAAAAACATATTTAAACTAGTCGTTACGGGGGGAGGGGGGCACCGTAATACTTACCCATCATAATATAAAATATGAAAATAAAACGCTTTTAAACTATCTATGGCAATTCCAAAGTAAAATTTAAACGCATAAATAAATAATTTTAACATGCATCATAATGCTCCATTAATGAATTGCTGATGAGCCAATTTCCACAAATTAAATAAAACGCCAAAATACTCGAGTAAGTACCGGATTGCGTAAAATAAACATCCTTATAACTCAAAAAATAATAATCCTATTAACTAACAGTTTATTGCGTTGGATTAAGCGTCTCATTTCCAATTAATATATATCTTTGTATTGAAATTTGAATGAAACACAGGGTTATAAAAAACCGAAGAATTCGGAAAACAGGATTACACATATCTCGGCAACTCATAATCCGATCGACTTCGTTTTTTATGCAAAATTTGTGTTATTTTATTGCCTTTTTGTGTCCATTCCTTAAAATAAAAAATTTCGAAAATTTTTACATACCTTTCATCAGAACGAATTTTTCGAGAGTCCGAAAAAAATAGTTCCGGATAATCGAGGTTACTGATATTAAATAGGCTTCGTCCCATTCTTACATACTAAGTACATACAAAATTTCAAGTCTCTATCTCAATTTGTTCGGGAGATAGAGCGGTTACAGACAAACAGACGGACGGCAATTTTTTTTTTTTTTTTCTAAAAATATGTTTTTCGGAATCTCCAGTATCTGAAACGTGTAAATCCGTCAAAAAAAATTTTTCGATTTTCAAAACGATTGCGAGATTTACCCTATACTACGTATGATGGGTAAGTAAAAAATTGCCGTACGTCCATCTGATGTGAATCTGTCTGTCAAAGCTCTATCTCCCGAGCAAATGGAGATAGAGATTTGAAATGTACTAGTACTAGTATGTACTATGTACTAGTATGTAAATATGGGACGATTCCTATTTAATATCAGTAACCACCTCGATGATCTGGAACTATTTTTTTGGACTCTCAAAAAATTCGTTCGGATGAAAAAAATATAAAAATTTTCGATTTTTTTATTTTTTTTAAGCAATGAACCAAATAACACAAATTTTGCACAAAGAATTAAGTCGATTGGATTAATGTTTGCCGAGATATTTGTAATCCTGTTTTCTACATTCTTCGATTTTTTGTGACCCTGTATTTCATTCAAATTTCAATTCAAAGAAATATTTTAATTTAATTCGAAGACAGACGCTTCATCCGACGTGGTAAGCTGTTAGTTAATAGGATTATTATTTTTGGAGCTATAAGGATGTTTCTTTTACGCAATTCTTGACTTGAGAATCTTACGCGTACTTGAGAAGTTTGGCGTTTTGAGTAATGTGTCGAAATGGGTTCATCAGCAATTCCTTAATGGAGCATTACTATGTATATTAAACAGTGATGAATCCAGGGGCTGGCTCGGGGTGGACATTCCCCCCGGAGCAATGAATGTACCCCCCCCCCCCGGAAAATTTGAAATTTGAGGTTTTCAGTGATCAAAATGTGCAAATTTCCCCCCAGCACTCTATAATGTCCCCCCTCCCCTCCGGAGGCTCTAAAATCCCTCCCGGAGAAAAGTGTCTGAATTCAACACTGATATTAAAAATATTTAAATATACGTATAAACTTTGTTTTGAAATGGCGATACATTTTGTAAATAGTTTACACGTGTTTATTTTCATGCATTATACAGTAGATTCCCTCAAATCCGCACAGCTTGGGACCAGAGGTTGTGCGGATTTTAGAATTTTGCAGATTTCTGGTCATTGTTTTGTTTACATTTTTTAAACAGTAATTTGAGTGCAATTAAAAAAGCAAACAAAACTATAATGAATGCTTACAGTATAATAAAGTAATAAACTGAAATAATAAAAATTTTGAAAATTTGTTTAATGATTAAAGTATTAAAAGTAAAGGTCAAGTTAATAATTAATAGTGTATGATTAAATATTCATTATAAAGATTAAATATATTTTTCCAAAATTATTCAATAAAACTTGCCTAGTAAAAGTACATTACTAATTCACATCAGAATAATAAAATAAAAAAAAAAACATTTTTCAGTTTAGCCAGGTTTAATAATTAAAATAGCTTGATTAATGCATCAATATATTTGGTAAGAAGATTGTGATTACCAGTAATATCAGCAATACATTGAATTTTTTCCAAAAAAAAATATTCCTCCTTCATGAAAAAAAAAAAAAAAAAAAAAAAAAAAAAAAAAAAAAACATGAATAGAGTATTATTAAGAATATTACAAATTAAAAAATATATGGAATTGATACAAAACCAAAAAAATCAAATTTTGTCCCTATATCTGAACTGAAAGTTTCATTGTTTACATCCATAAAATATGTGTGGATTTTAGAGAGTTGCGGATTTGAGGGAGTCTACTGTTAGTATACCTATCCATGATGGGTCAGTATTACGTTGGCCCCCAACGACTAGTTTCTCAAAAGTTGGCGATTCTGTATCTGTACATGTCTCGAATTAGTTTCTTATTATTAATTAATAACTCATTTTGTTTGCGCATACACACATCTCTTCCTTTTTGGCAAAGAGCCTTTTTGCTTTCCTCAATCGAACCGAATGAAATTGACCTTCAACTTCTTTTACATCGTTGACCTTCGAACCATGATGCTATGTTCTCGACTTGTGTTTCGCTCTCTTTATCGAATCAAAAGTGATAAAAAAAAAAAAAAATTATAGCTTTGTTATCATTTTTCTCCAACCCTCGTTGTGAATGTAAAATTTATAAAGAAATCTCAGAGCAAGACGAAACAGTTTTTGGAAACGGTTTGCCAGTATTTCCGAATGATCACTTTTGTCTTGTTGAGAACAAATTCTGCGTTTAAATAGGGCGACGATTATAGTTAGAAAATAGCGGTATTTTGTACTGTGTTCGTAGAGGTACCGTTATTTTCCAATTGAAATACCAGTTTAAAAAAAAAAAAAAAAAAAAAAACATTTTAGAACGTGCGAAATTTCGTCTTATTTAACCCCTTCTTTTCCGAAGTTAAAATGATACTTATGATTTTTTACAAACAAAGGATCCATTTCATAAAATAAATATCTTTTCTGAAATGGGTTTTTCAGGCTCTAAATAATTGCCGAAACGTCAGTGAAGGCTTACTTTGGAGACACGAAATTTTTTTGTGTCTGTCTGTCAGTTTGTCAGTCTGTCTGTTCCGCGATAATTACCGCAAAAAACATCCGATTGGCTTGAAATTAAGTGGGTATGTTAGTGAGGCACTGCGATTAAACTGTATAGTTTTTTGTAACATTTGATTCATTCGTTCCGAAAATATAGAATATTTTATTTTGCGCAATAATGCTTTTCTATGGCAAATCCAATGATTTTTAATTTTTTTTTTCCTTGAGAGAAAATGTCACATTTCATTAATGGAATTCAATGATAAATGGACACTGGAATTTACCAGTTAAATTATTCGTATTGTTTTGAAATTTTGTCAACACATTTGTCAGATTTTTTAAATTATTACGGTAAATTTTGGAGATTTCTTTATAAATGTGTTCCAATAATATAAACTAATTTGTTTTAGAGATTTACTTATTTCAAATGTATTTATTTCATTTTCTTTATTTTCTCTTAATGGTTGCTAAGCAACCATTAAGAGAATGCTTGATGGATGCTTGAATCATGGAATGCTTGAATCATGATGAATGGTTGCTAAGCAACCATTCATCATAATCCTTATTATATTTTAATGCTATAAATTTGAATGCGTGTACGAAAATTTAAATGAAGTCAACGTCAAAACTGATGAATTAATGTGTTTGTATCTTTGTGTATAACTATAACATAGACCAGAAAAGAACATAGGCCATGTTTTTGAGTTCAATTGAGCAATTTCCATTCGAAAAAATAAACTAAAAATAAATAAATATGACGTCAGAATTAAAATAAAAATATAGTACTTTGTTAAATATTAAACACGGAAATTTGTTTCGTTAATAAGAATTTTCCTGACAAAAATGGGGGCATAATTAGAAGTAAAAGAAATAAAAAATAATTATATTTTTAACAATTATTTCACCTGATAAAATTTGACGTCATAATTGAAATAAAACAGGTATTTTATAGTAGTCGTAAAAAAAATTAGAAACATGGATAGCAATAACTCATGAATAATGACGTCATTGCCGAAACTTCAGTGAAGGCTTATTTTGGCGACACAAAATTTATTGTTTTCCGCCTGTCAATCTGTCTGTCTGTCCGCGATAACTGCCACAAAATGCAATCAAAACATCTTTTTTTCGGAAACAAAATTGTAAAACCCTAGATTACTGAGTTTACACGTTCAAAAGTTCCTGATACATCAGATTAAGTGTTTGTGGTGGGCAGGTATGTAGAAATATGAGTATAATGAAAAATGCTTATTAAAACTGTTACTTATCCTTATAAATCATAATGTATAAAGAAATACAAGATATACGATAACCAATAGCAAATTGATAGAGAGTTACAATCAATGATTACGGGGGGTTCATTGGGACGGAGCCCCCCTGAAGAAATCTACTATGTTATAATAAAAAAACAAAAATAATAGATCATGAAAATTTCAGAATATCCTATCATAACTAAATCTTTAATTGAACGCTTTTGATGGCTGAAAACTTCTTATTCTTATTTTATTCGTATAAATAATTATGTAATTTGAAAATTTTAAATTACAGTTTCCAGGAAGTTGAATATTACCCAAAGTGTTTAAAAAAAAAAAAAAAATTATGTGCAAAGCTGACGTTGAGGCTCTTGATCTGCAGATTTACTAGTTTAGATGCAAAAATAGAAATCTGAAACTACAAACCTAAAACATCCATTTAATAACCATTAACCTAAATGAACTCAATCCCAAATTGAAAAGCTGTAAACAATCTACAAATCCTCAATAAATTAATAAATAAATAAATATATAAATAAAAGAAAATAAAAGAAAAAGATTTAAATTAAATACACGAAAATTTATCACTTGATCATGTTGTCTTTTGGGCATTTCTATGCATTTTGCAAACTGTTATGAAAGTAACATTTAATTCTTAGATTTACTCGTTTGCTTTCAACGCGAAAAACATTCAGCTCTTAACCCGTTCGCGACGGAGGAAGCCTTTTACGAAATTTTTTGTTTTCTCACCAGTTTTTAAAAACAGAAATTTGTGCCTTGTTAAATGGAGAAAATGCTCTGATTTAAAATCATATTCTTGATTTATTTTATCCTACGTTTAATTCTTAATTTTACTATTTTTTTCTCTTTTTATTAAACTTTTAAATTTTTTTTTCATTAATTTTTTCCTGTCCCTTAAAAGTAGTTTTTTGCTACAGTTCTCTCTAATCTTTAACAAAACTTCGTTATTTAGATAAATAAGGTGTTTATGTCAATATTAGCAGAATATGTATTTCGATATTTCTAAACAGACCCGTATTTGATCTGCCGGTTGATATATATACTATATAATTCGGAAGTTTAGTTTAGCAAAAAAACGACTAACGGGTTGAAATTTCTCTTTCAGGAATTTATTCTAATATATGGAAAAATACTCCAATACTTTTGTTCAGCCCTGTAGTTTACCTAGTACCTTTATTACACGCCAGTATTTTGTTAAAATTTCGCTCAAATAAAAACACTCTTAAAACTACTTAAATCACATTTCCAGAAATTATCATCCATGGGTGACCATGTAAATATTTCTTTGGGTGACCCTGTATATCATTTTATTTATATTCTACAAACAGTTATTAGTAAGCTGGAAGAAGTTCAAAAATGTATTAGTTATTTAAGAACTACTTTTAAGTAAATTACCCTCCTATTCAGTAAGGTTTGCGAGCTCTTTTGTGTAACCCTGTATATCAACTATAGCATTCATACACAGCATAAAATATGCAGACATTTAGTAAAACTTAAAAGCGAATATCACAATTGAAAATGCATTTCATCCATCCATTAACTATTATCGATAATATACAGTACTTCGGATAGAATATACGATTTGAAATATTTTGTGTTTCCCTGTAAATGATATGCACTTCATATGCGTAAAATATCAAGTCTCAGCGGCGTACATAAATTTTATGATACTTAAAATCCTTTAACATAGTTAAAATATGTCTCAAACAGTTCCCTTCTTTATTATTGTGTGTGTTCTTTATTATTGTGTAATTCTTTTAGGTGGCCCTGTAAATGAATAATTATTATTTTCACTGCATATTTTACAGAATGCATATTTTATAGTGCTCTTTGCGAGTTCATATAAATTTGAATATGTTTGACCAGGTGTAACACCTTTAAAGCTCATTTGAAACGATTTTTTCTCATAGGCCGTAATGTACCTTAAAACTTTTGACTTTCTCTGTAAATAAACTGATCATGGTAGAAATCCGAGTATATTTACAGGAGTTAAGCGCGGCCAGACGGCCAGACATACCGAATGCATAAACACTTTTCAACTTTATTGGAAAGTGTTAAAAAGAGTTGAATTCGTGAAAATTTTCGAATTCTGGTTTTTGACGGATTGGCGCGTTTTAGGAGTCATAAGTTTAAAAAAAAAAAAAGTGTTTTGACAAAATGGTTGTCCGTTACTCTGTATGGAACATAAATTTTATGCGCGCTCTATCTCAAGAACTATTGCACAGAATTTAATAAAAATTTACATTCAGATAGTACCTGATATAAATGGATGTTATGATTATTTTTGGTGTCAGTCATTCAACAGGTAGTGCTGCTAAGCTGCATGTTCTACGATTTCCGAAACATCTGTATTGTATCTCAAGAATTAATGTACGGATTTTTACCAAACTTCAGATTCGATTAGTCCTTAACATGAATTTATGATGTTTACATTTTGGTGTAAAACGCCCAACAGGTGACGCAGCTGTGTTCCCTTTTTCACGATATCCGCAATAACTCTATCTCAAGAATTAATTCACGGATCCCCCGTGAATTTCATCCAACTTCACATTCAGTTAATCCTTGATATGAAGTGCGTAAATTTTTTTCCGAGCATTTTCGTCGTTCCAAGCCCAAGCTCGCACTCTGATTGGTTGTTGCTCTCGGCACTGTTTTCATGTAACTTGGCGATAATCATACTTGGCGTAGCGATAGATGCTTCCGTCGAGGAGTTTGATTTCCTTCCGAACCGAGTACAAAGTAATTTTTCTCTTGCAGCATTGGATTGGATGGAACGTGTCTTACTGAAAGCTGTACTCTTTAAAAGTTTTTACACACAAGAACACAAGACCATGAGGATAAGAATGAAGGAAGAATGAGAATGAGTAGGTTAGGTTTTAGGTTTACTCGTTCTCTTACGAGCGAAGTATTTTTCGCCAAGTATGGTTATCGCCAAGTTACGTGAAACAGTGCCGAGAGCAACAACCAATCAGAGTGCGAGCTTGGGCTTGGAACGACGAAGTTACTTGAGAAAAAAATTTCGCATAAGTAGTAAATCTTTTTATGTTTTGTATTGTTAATAATTTGACCCTTTTGCTACGTCGTCACTCCCCCGCTTTTATAGAAAACGATTACTTCACTGTATTATGGGGCATTCTCATGGGTCAAAATAGAGATATTCTATAAAATGGTGGAGTGACGATGCAGCAAAAGATTCAAATTATTAACAGTGTGCTGTCAATCGCGCCACAGGTGGTGCTGCTAAGCTGAATTTTTTCTGATTCACGCAATTGCATGTAGAAGATTGTTGAAAACAATGACGAACGTAACATCGCAGAAGGCTTTTTATGGCATTTTTAAGTTCTGACTAATCTTTTTGATTTGATAGGTACGCCTTCGATTTCAGTTAATCCGAAAACCAGAAATCCGTCGGTGTAACGTCGGGGGATCGCGAGGCTCATAAATTTGCAAAGCTAAGGGAGGTGACTCTATGAAGAGGGTGCTTTTGCAGCACCAGGGCCATAGCTAAAGGGGGTTCTGACTCTCTCCCCCCCCCCCCCCCAAAAAAAAACATTTCGAGCCTCCCTTGGAAAAGGTTCCAAGGCCACTCCATGCATGTCTTCCGAAAATCCAAGCGAAATACATATCAAAATATATGATTTAGTTTTGAGACGCTTTCACTGTTTTGCAGAAATGCTAAATTGTCCCTAAAATAACAGTTTCAACACTCGCTCATCGTATTTGCACAGCTATGAAGCTAACAGGATGTTATATATGGCACTCGTTATACACTCGAATGTTTCATTTTACGTCACATTCTTTTGTTGGCATAAAATGAAGTTATTACATTCAGTTTAGTCAGAACATATAGTACCTACAGTGTGTTACCTTTCTGCCGCAGAGAGAGAAATTGAAAAAAAAAATATATGAGCCCCCTCACCCCCTGCATTTTCTTGAGCCATTCTTATTTTTCACTTCGAGCTAAGGCCATGTGTGTACCTCTCATATCCATACAAATGCCCTTCTCGACATTTTGGAATTACGTAACTGTGCCAAATTGTTGTAATACTGACCACTCGGGATGGAAGATGTTTTTCAGACTTGTGGAAGTGATCTGTTCGAAGAAGTACGGTCCGAAAACGAATGTGCTTGCGATGCCGCACAACACAGCCACTTTAACTGAGCGGGCACGAAGGCCTTTTTTACCGCATGCCATGATGAAGCCTACCCTGAATGGGTCTAATCGACCCAGACCTATAATACGTTTCATTCGATTCAAACCAGAAAATTTTTCAGAAAGTAAATTAAATAAACAACACGAAGATTACAGTTAAATAAGTATGTTAAATGGATTTAAATAAAAATTCTGGTGGGAAATTTAATCAAGTTTGGGTAAAATTTCAACAGGGTAAGAAGGTTAATAAAGGAAAAAATGGTTCGAAACTCGAATTTGAACTTTTGTTTCATGCTTTTGTCGCCTTCGTCTGCTCAGTGTTTGATATCCCTTATTGCTGATATTTGTATTGATAAGACAGCAAAACGTCTATATATATATATATATATATATATATATATATAAGAAAGTCTGGATTTCGTATTAATCAACGCACAGAAGTATGCAAATACTGCTGTTGATGTGCCAGAAAAAAAAAGTGTTTTCTTCTTGCACCGGCTGTAACATTATACTTTGTTTTTCGTATTTTCTTTTAAATTATGGTTCATAAAGTATAGTTCTTTGGGAATTTTTTATGTACTCCCAACGAGGAATTTGGTTGCACAGAGATAGTGCGCTATTTTTTGTATATTGCTGTATATTGTTCTATCGTTATTTATCGAATTATACACTAAATGATCAGCTAAAGAATTAAGTCCCTAACAGCCTTAATTTTGCATATCTCAATAAAAGATATAACAGCGTAATGACGCTCCTATTCTTTTCAGCAATTCGGTTGAAGATGTGTATATTGCTTCAAAACGCATGATTAAATTCACAGATGCATTTTATTTAATTCAAAGTTTTTTTAGAAAAACTGATCAGCGTAGGGGGACGAAGACTTCTAGTTTTTGTACATTTTTGATTTTGAATGAAATGACTTTACGTATATTTTAAATTTAATTTCTCTTTGATAGTGTAATTCAAGTCTGTCTAGTGATTCATAATTAGTTTAATAAAGTAACCCTGAAAAAAATATTTCATTTCGTTGTGGATGTGGCGTCGTCCCAACTTAGCAGCTTGGCATGTTTTTTGTTTGCCCTTCAAATTTGACAGATTCTGATTGGTTGGTTCAAAATACAGGCTACAAATTGACGATTATGATAGGTTGGGTCAAACTTGGGGGCAGGTGATCAGACACTGATCTACTGATAAGTTTTGAAATATATATTTGAAAGTGTTCAATAGTAAACATAAAAACATCAAATGTAAACATAAAAACATCACCTTATTTTATAGACATGTTTTTACACCACATATGTGCGATTCTATGTTAGAAAGTTTGATAAAATAAATCAAACATACATTTTTCAACGTCGGAATTAAAATATGTTCCTAATTAAACTCTTAGAGGTGGCAAAATCGATTAATTTATTTTATTTAAACATTTTAAACTTAAATTGCTTTTTATTCCATTCTATTCTAATGATAAAATATTTACTTCTACGTTACGAATAAATTCTTAATTTAATTTATACGTTTAATCAAAAAATACTTCTGAATAGTTTGACTAAAGTATAAAGGATCCAAAAATAATAAAATATCTCTTTTCTTTTTATATATTCTTATTATTTTTATTGAAAATATTATTATTTTGTCAATATATGTGATAGAATAAAAATGTATTTGAAAGTGTTCAACAGCACTGTAAACATAGAAAAAATGACTTGTTTTATTTATATAGTAAATATATATGTTATTCAATAATTTTGTATACTAGATTGGAGGAGCCTTTGACTAGTTAGTATTTCTTTAAACTGCATAAACTTAAAATAAAGAGATAAGGAAAATTCGCTCACCTCATTTATGGTCACCACAGATCACACAAGGCACGAATGAAGATAAATCCATTTCAATGCAACAGCGATGGGCTTGCTGTTATAAGAATACAAAAATATACTGTTAATAATGTATTGTGGATTATTTCAGCATTCATAACGAAGATAGGTATTTTTTCTTTAGATTTAATATTTTAATAGAATAAAAAACATTATAAAATATCTTGATTATTATAGTTTAAAACAGGAGAGAGAAAAAGACATCTCTCCGTCTACATTTTACAATTGAAACTGCATAGTGAAATATAAAAAGTCAAAGGAAATCAAAGTTCAGTCAACAGTTCTTTTAAAGTCCGAAAAGGGAAGAACAATGCAAAACCGCAAAGTGGAGAAATCAAAGCTTGGCTACATATGAAATAAAATGTGAAAAGTCTTGGATAGCGTTTCTGAATAATTCTTGTGGCTTCGATTCGTATATCTAATAATTTACATGCTTTTACACAAGATATGTACAATTTTATGTAATAGTCCAAGAGCCTGTTGCAGTTTGTTAAAGAGAAAAAAAATAGTTTTACATTATTGTGTTTGGCAACATCTTTTCCGTTAAGGTTTTTTTATTATTGAACTCTGTGTTCTATTACCCCTTTTTAAAAACGGCTTTATTATGTGTCTAGCTAAATTTCTCAAAGCAATATTAAACGAAGTTTTTCTTCACTATTTATTAATAATTCTGTTATAATATTTATCTAAATGTACTAATTGATTTAAAATTACTTTAGAGCCGACCGCACTAAACCCTATGTCATCGAGCACAAGAAAAAATTTCTTTATTTTATGGAAGAGTAGTCATAGGGGAATTTAATGATCCATGTGTGATGCCGATAAGTGAAAGGGTGCATAAGCCAAAAATTGATGCCACTAGTGGCCAGAATTCTCGCTGTCGCTAGCCATTGCGCCAAATTGCGACTAAATTCTTTGTTTGGCGAGTAAAGAAGCGATTAAATTCGCCAAATTGCTAGTGCTCAATATTTTCTTTTTCGTTTTCCATATATATGCATATATACATATTTTTAATGTATTTGTAGCGGATAGTTGAAATTGGTTTAATAACAATCTTTTTCGCAGCTATAAAAACTTGTGTTATTTTAGAACATATCGAAAAAAAGGGGGTACATTAAAGGTTTAAAGATATTTTTGAGGGGCTACATGGCGAATCTATTTTGCTAATACTTTTTCATTTGGCGAATGTTTTTTTTTATTTTTAATTAGCCAAATTACTAACGTTGGTCAAATGTCAGCGAGAACACTGCTAGTGGCTCACTTGTAGACTTAGCATTGTGTCTGTTGTACAATCAAAAGAATGAAAACAATTAAAACTGAGTGCAGGAAAATACAATGCTAAGCCTACACTGTTAAAAAATCGAAACTTTTGCTGCATCGTCACGCCTCCGCTTTTATAGGAAACGATTACTTCACTGTATTATGGAAGAGTTCTCATGGGTCAAAGTTTCGAATTTTTGACAGTGTACGAGTCAACCACTGGCGGCATTCATGCTTGGCTTAGCCACCCCTTCACTTCCGGCTGACATGGATCATTGGATTGCTGCATTGCTACTCTTCCGTTCTTTTCTTGTGCTGTCGGCTCTTGGAGTATTACACTTTATATACGCGATTTTATGTTAAGAAGTTTGATAAAATAACCCTAAAAATGTCTTTTCCATTTCCTTTCGTTTCTTCAGATGTGGCGTCGCGTGGCGACCCTCTTCCTGCTGCTCTTCTGCTTCGGCATCGTGCTCGGACACGACCCCCACCGCCACCAGGTGGTCACTTTCGGAATGAGGCGGCTCGCCTCGGCCATCAACCAGTTCGGGTTCGACGTGTACCGGACCCTACAGGAAGAACAATCGGGAGGACCCGATCACAAGGAAGGGGAGATAAACGTGGCGGTGTGCCCCTTCTGCGTCGCCTCCTGCCTCGCCATGGTGCTGCTGGGGGCGGAGGGGCCCAGCGAGACCGCCCTCAGGCAGGCTCTGTACCTATCGTGGAGCCTGAAAGGCGGGGACGTGCACTTGGCCTACCGGGACCTGATCGCGCACATCGGACTCAACCTGTCCCCTCCTCCGACAGACGTGGACAGCGCCCTGCAGGTGGTCCACCACCTGTCCGTCCAGAGGCACTTCGCCGTCCACTACACCTACCAGTTCATGCTCGACAGGTAAAGACGCTTTCAATCGATTTGAAAACGACTTGTTTATAGTTTTAGAAATAGATGCTTTCAGTCGTGACGTCACAGGCAACTCAACTCGACATATCAGCCTCAAATACGTTCCAAACAAACACATAGAGCTCAGAGTGTTTTAGAGACGCATTATACCGTCAAAACCACGTGCAATATGATCATTCAAAAAAAGAGAAGAACGTGAAACAAGGACTGAATTTACTAAACTAGCAGAAGTTTCCATATCGAGCCACAATTGTTTGGCCGAATTGTGATCCCTTTTAACTATTTCGCGATTGCAATTGTAGCTGCATGTCATTTCATCTCTATCTTTTTCTTCACTCTGTTGTTTGTTTGGAACGCATTTTCGGCTAATATGCGGAGTTGAGTTGTCTGTGACGTCATCACTGATAGGGTCTATTGATGCTTTCAGTCGTGACGTCAGATAGGATGGATACTGACTCCAAACAAACAGTTGCTATGCTGTATTCGTTTCTATATTTCTAATAACTCATGCAATTTCTAAATAAGTCGTTTTTAAGTTTACACTGTTAAAAATCTTGTCCTCGTTTGACCCAAATTTTGGTGCTCAGTAGCTACCAACATTTGGAGCTTCCTATTTCAACCACGTTCCAACTATTGGAACTATCCTTCAACTGGAGCTCCCAATATTTCACCGTCTTCTGAGCACCAAAATTTGGGTCAAGCGAGGACAAGATTTTGAACAGTGTAAACTTAAAAACGACTTATTTATAGTGTTAGAAATTGAATATATTTATATTGTTTGAATTTAAAAACTTCAAACGAGTTTTTTTATATTAATCAGAGTTAAACTATTGTTTTAACACTAGAACACCGGGAATTTTTATGCAAGTTTTATAAAATATATTTAAAACCAGAAAAAATAACTTGAAATAATTTAGTTTATTTGTTTAGCTTATTTCATTAAAACTTATATATAACTTATTTCTTGAAAATTTTTCTGGTTCGAAACAACAATTAGTCCAGTGATTGGTGTCAAATTGACACCTTTCCGGCGTTCTAGTGTTAACCCGATCAAACAGATTATTAAAGTTATCATACGAATTGAATATCTCCAACTGAGCGAAAAAAATGCAAAGCCCGGGAATCGAATGCAGATTTTTAACTTACAGGACCTACGTTCTACCACTTAATCTAACTGAGCTTATTTCGGTTCTTTTTTTGCTCAGTTGGAAATATTGTTTGTTTGTTTATTGAACAACATACATCTGACTTGTGTGCTCGACATGAAGCCTGCTTATAAGCCATCGTCAATATACAGGGACGAGATAGCACACAAGGAAATATTACAACACAAGAGAAGTACAACCAGGAGCTCCACACAAAGTGTGTGTGCAATGGAGCCAGTGGGATTCGAACCCACAACCTCACGATTAGCGACGTGATGTCTTAACCACTCAGCCACGGAGGCCCGTTGGAAAGATTCAATTCGTATGATAACTTTACCAAACAGTTTGATTGTGTTGAAAATATCTACATACCCATTTATCTTTGATTTTAAATAAAAGATAATTTTTTTAAATAAACGAATGTAAATGGATTAAGTTAAATAGAGTTAAATAAAGGGTAAAAAAAATGTTTTCCGCAAACGATGCCGAAAGGTGTAACCTTCTTATCTATTTTTGACAACATATTGTATGTCTAATCCTACGTCACTGTTAGAAAAGTCATGGGATCTGCATGTTGTGAGGTTTGATTGATAACAGTGGTCTCATGACTATTTTCTTGTCTTAAATAATTTTTAAGATCCACACATGGGATACAATTATCTTTTGATTCAACCATGAAAGCAGCTTCCGAAGTTGTTGATTTGTTATATCTTCGCTTGCCATCAAATGTTTAAGTTATAAATTTTAAAAGATATTCTTGTCATCGATTCTAGTTAATTCATACAACATTCTATAATTTTAGTATATTGATTTATTTGTCTGAGAGGTTCACATAAATACATAGTTACAGTAGTTAGTAAATAGTAATGGTAATGTAAAAAATAATGTGAAAAATCTATTAAGTGATTTCATAAGCTAATATTTGTTTTTGTCGCATTAAAATGTCTCAACTTGTTCTGCAAGCAAGCAAACCTATTGGTTTTCACTGGATGACTAAGGGAACTTGGCTATAAATTTATTAATTTGGCGAATATTAAAGATATCGCCAAGTTATCATCACTTTTTTCGACTAATTTTGGTTTCCAAATTTGGCGATATATCGCCAAGTTGCGACAAACTTGGCTACATTGGACGACAGAACCGGGCCCCGCTTCCTTCGGTATCTACGCACATTTTCATTGGTCCATCGGTTATCTACGCAGATTTTCAATGGTCCTCTATTAAATCGTTGGTTTTTAGCTCTCAGGCTATCAAAGCTTGAGAGCTTATGTACCCGCCCGTTCTGTATGTATGTAAGTATGTTCGTATGTGCGTAACGCGATAACTCGTGATAAAAATTTCAGATTTCCTTGAAATATTAGATATAGGCTTGTTATGATAAGGCGCTTCCCTGATTAGTTTTTGGAGTTCATTCGATAGGCATAAGAAGGGGAACGGGGGCTAATGCCCCATCCCATAATTTATATAAATAGGATTTTCTTGCAGAATTATCAGTTTTCGCTCAAATCTTAGATATAGGATCATTCTGAAGAGGCACCTCCATGATTAATATTGGGTGTTCATAAGATAAGTATTAAGAAGGGGAACGGGAGCTAATGCCCCTCCCCTTAATTTATGTAAATGAATTTTTCATGCAGAATTATCAGATTTCGTTCAAATATAGGCTGTGAGCTCTATGCCATCAGTTTAACTGGGCAATATTCTTTTTTATTTTTATATATAAGGATATTTTTACTTACATATATATATTTTTTTTCAGGTTCTACAACACGAGCGTGCACAGGATGGACTTCGTGGCAGAAGCCGAACAAAGCACTTGGGCCATCAACGACTACTTCGCTCGACGCACGGGGGGCAAAGCGAAGCAGATGCTGTCGCGCATCCCTTCCCCTTCCACCAACATGCTGCTGCTCAGCGCCCTCTACTTCCGGGGCACGCTCGACATGGACATGGGCACCGTGCAGCAAGAGGGGCGAGCCTTCATGCGGGCCGGGAAAGCCCGGGTCAGGTAAAGGCACATTCAGCAGTCTCATTACAGTAACATGCTGTCTTAACCCTTCCTGGCACGGCCAAAATCTGTTACTGAAATGAGAAATTATCGACTGACACCGGAATTCACACACGAATTTTTTAGATATTTTGAATTCCCAAATTTAAGTTTTTATTATGATAGGCAAAATTTTACTAAAATATTAATGGTGCCATTTGAAAGTTTGCAATTAAAATTGGTATCACAGACCGGGCACAGAGTAACGGAAAGGGTTAAGGCCCCACGCCCGCACTGCTCAATGAAAAAGACCCGGATGATAATGTTAAGTCTATGGGGGCGTTCTTCTCAAATATTGCTCAAATTTTAATAGTCTTACATGATCTTTTTTGCATAGGATAGCTGCGGACAATCGACAACCGAGCTAGTTTTTACCTTTTCGATTCTAGTTTCAGATTTTTTTTAAAAATCACTTTATCTTTCGAAACCGTTTCTGAAATTGAAATTATCATAATATAAAAAATATATGTAACCAAAATCGAAAAAGTAAAAACTACCCCGGTTGTCGATCGTCCTCAGCTATCCTATGCAAAACAAATCACGTAAAAATATTAAAATTTGAAAAGAGCGCCCCCATAGACTTAACTTTATCATCCGGGTATTTTTCAGTGACTAGTGTTGCGTCTTAAGCTGCTATCAGATTCATCAACATTTCGAGCAATTTTTCCGCCTACTCAAATTTAAAATATTCTTGAGACAAAAATAAACTGGAAAAAAGGTTTCTATATTTAAAATATAAAATTTTATTTATAGTATCAAATAATTTAAAAGTTTTGAAAGTTTTTCTTCATGTCGAAACAAGTGATAGAAATATTAAATTTTTTCATCACCAGTTTTTATTGTTTTTTTCCCTTCATAAAGGAATAAAAAGGCAAGAATGAAAGTTTAAATACTTAAAAATCATTAGCTGTAACGTCAAATAATTTTTAAACTGTAAGAGGTGTCCTTCATGTTGCGACTAGTAATAGAAATATTTAATTTTTACCACAAAATATTTTATTATTTATTTATTTTTAAATTACACAGTTTATGGATTACGCTAATCTATTACTTATTGTTCATTCTTAATTGTAAATGATTTCGAATACAGTCTTCCCGTTCCTAAGGCTAATAATCAAACTTGAAACTTCAAGAATACACACAAAACCTCGATTTTGTATCAACTTTTAAAGTAAAATTTTTAAATTGAAAGAAACCAGCTACTTTGTATTTACTCTTAAATGAATATGATCTAGTTATAGGATGATTTTCAATAATATCTGTAACTTATCAGCCACACCTGATTTGCTTATTTTGTATGAAATGTCCCTGTATGTACTTTTAAAGGATTTTTTGAGTACAATATGCGTATTTTTTTTTTTTCCGAGCACCTTCGTCGTTCCAAGCCCGAGCTCGCACTCTGATTGGTTGTTGCTCTCGGCACTGTTTTCATGTAACTTGGCGATAGTCATACTTGGCGTAGCGATAGATGTTTCCGTCCGTCGAGTTTGATTTCCTTCCGAACCGAGTACAAAGTAACTTTTCTCTTGCAGCATTGGATTGGATGGAACGTGTCTTACTGAAAGCTGTACTCTTTAAAAGTTTTTACACACAAGAGCACAAGACCACGAGGATGAGTAGGTTAGGTTTTAGGTTTACTCGTTCACTTACGAGCGAAGTATTTTTCGCCAAGTATGGTTATCGCCAAGTTACGTGAAAACAGTGCCGAGAGCAACAACCAATCAGAATGCGAGCTTGGGCTTGGAACGACGAAGGTGCTCGGAAAAAAAAATTTCGCGTACAATATCAAGTGTTTCGTTTATAAAGTGCTTAATGTGCTTTAACATGGCTTATAGTCCAAGCGCCGCCAGTACAAAAACCTATGTTATCGAGCACAAGAAAAAAAACCCTTTATTCGATGGAAGAGTAGTCAGGGGAATCGATTAACTCATGTCTGCCGGAAGTGAAGTGGTGCCTAAGCCAAAAATGAATACCACTAGTGGATTGCTCTAGACTTAGCATTGTGTTTGCCGTACAATTAAAGGTATGAAAACACGGGAAACAGGAAAACACAATGATAAACCTACGAGTCAACCACTAGTGGTATTCATTTTTGGCTTATGCACCACTTCACTTCCGGCAGACATGGATCATTTAGATTCCCCTATGACTACTCGTCCATAAAATAAAGGGAGTTTTGGGTGTGTTCGTAATTATGTAAATACGTAGCACCTATTGGTGTCGCTCAGTCCGTCCGTCTGTCCGTCTGTCCGTATATAACAACGCAAAAACTATCCAACCGAATCGTTTGAAATTTAAAATATATAATTATTGCATAATTTTGTCGAGTCATTTCAAATTTCATGAAAATCGGATGAATAGATCAATGACAGGGACAATCAAAAGGATTCCGTTACATTACGGTCAACGGGGGAAAACGCTTCAAATGCATTTTAATCGTTTGAAATTTAAAACGTATATTTATTACATAATTTTGTCGAGTCATTTCAAATGTTATGAAAATCGGATGGATAGATCAATTACAGAGACAATCAATTCCGTTGCATTACGATCAACGGGAAAAAATGTTTCAAATGCATTTTAATGGTGTTACACTCATTTGAACATAATAGAATAGACATGAATCTATGAAGTATGTACTAAAATATACATTCTGTACACTCTGTGAGGCAAAGAATATTTATTATTAAATTACAGGGCCACACAAACGTATTCCACTAAATAATGTTATACGGGGAAACATTGTTTGGGGCGTGTTTTAATTATATTAAACTACTTCACATTTTATGAATAAGATATACGTTAATGAAGTATAATAAAAATTACTCCCTGCATATTTACAGGAACACAAAGATTTCGACCACTATACTGTACGCTCTACTATACCAGCAAGATCTGAATATTTTAAAACTTACAGTACGAACGCACCTCATTTGCTACGCTTCACGTGCAATTTCCAACTTGTTTTTTCTTGTGCTCGATAACATAGGCTTTTGTGTGGAGCTCTTAGGACCATATTGTTTAAATATAAGTTTTAGATGTGTCTTTATGCGTCATGCAGTTAATTAAGCAAACATTTATATAAAAGAAGAAAAAAATGGACTGGGACTCTAATTTCATAACAAACTATATTTATTTATTTTATCGGACACATACATCTGACTTGTTTGCTCGACATGAAAACCTGCTTATAAGTCATCGTCAATGTACATGGACAAGATAGCACAGGTAAATTTTACAACACGATTGGTTGTATTTGTGACGGCCGATTATTAACA
This sequence comes from Maratus speculifer, assembly GCA_964019185.1. Classification (NCBI taxonomy): domain Eukaryota; kingdom Metazoa; phylum Arthropoda; class Arachnida; order Araneae; family Salticidae; genus Maratus; species Maratus speculifer. The sequence continues at coordinate 347,156,077 of OZ025296.1, forward strand.
CGTGGGATATAGGCGCTAAGGAGTGTGGGAGAGACCTCCGTAGAAGTCTTTCTAATAGAACCTAACCCATATTTACGCAAGGAAATCCAATGTTCGAAACAAACCACGGAAATTTTCGAACGATTAGGCCGGCGGACGCCATTGGGATCGAACCCAGCACCTCCTATCAACCAGTTTCGAGGACAGAACCTCTCGGCTACTAATGGGGCTTTACAACACGAAGGAAATACAACCGGGAGCTCCAATTTCCAAAAAGTGTGTGCAATGGAGCCAGCGGAACTCAAACCCACAACCTCCTGCGCTCGCAAGCGATTAGCGGCGTGGTGTCTTGACCAGAGGCCCTACTGTATGTACTTTTGAGGGGTTTTTTTCTATACAATAATCAAATGTTTCACGGATATTTTTATTATTACATGTTTTAGATGACGTTACGAAGTGTTTAATATGTTTTGACATGGATTATGTGACGTCGCTGTCGCATAGTGAAGTAGTCTGTTGTTGCAGGTACGGCGAGCACGACTACCTGAACTGCACGGCGGTGGAGGTGCCCTTCAAAGGCGGCCTGCTCTCTCTCCTGGCTTTGCTCCCGAAAGACCCCGCCGGCATGAGGCTCCTTGAGACGCGTCTGAGCGCCCGGAGGCTCGCCGACATCCTCAACTCGCTGCAGGTCGACACCGTACACTTCCAGGTGAGGACAAAGCTTTTTCTATTACATTTCAGTCGAGTCTCTCTATAACGAAACTGCATACATCGAATTTCTCTATATAACGAATTTTTAGTAGGAACGATTCCCTTTTCGCATGATTACATTAAAAACAGTCTCTATATAGCGAAATATCGATCTCCATATAACGAATTTTTTCATGAATTGGTCTTAATTTATTCAGTTTTAAAAAGCTTCAAAATCATATGGAATCAATTTTCCATCCCTTATTTTTGATTTATCGTCAGTGCTGAGTTTATATATATATATATTATTTCCCTCTTTGTTCTTTAAATCCAACGAATTCATCCCACCTCCCACACACCTTTCCACATCTTTCTCAAAACAGAGTAAATTGGATTGATACACATGTAAGAGAGGAATCAATGAGAGATATAAAAGAGACCTTCAAATGGAGGAAAATGTTAACTACAATTTTTCATTCCTTGCTAAAATTTGAGCACTTTTTTTTTTTTTTTTTTTTTTTTTTTTTTTTTTTTTTTTTTTTATGGAGCGTAACAATTTTAAAATCAAATCAACAAAAAATTACAGATTTCTTCGTCTGAAACTAATTCAAGTCTTCCTTATTTGATTTTCATTAAGCTTTCAAATAAATGTCTATTCTCTTTTATGAAACAGCTTAAATAATTAAGAAATAAAATTTTAGGTTAATATTTACTTTTAAACATTTCAAATTCTTAATTAAAAACATCAAAAATAATATTTGTTCAAATTTCACACATTAAATACGATTTTTAAAATAATTCTCTATACATCGAAATTCTCTATATAACGAATTTTTTACTGGAACTGTGGATTTCGTTATATAGAGACTCGACTGTATATAGTTTACCTCTATATGAAAGTAACCACGCGCGGGGAATACAATTGGATGGGTTAGGTCGATTTCGGACAAAATTGAATCGCCAAGCATCTCGGCAAACCTATTGCTATTTTTTATTAACCTGCGAAATCTCGTGCGTTTTAAACTTTAACTGATGTTACCACTCTCATATTCCACTGCTTATTTCAATGTTTATCAGTTTAGCTTGTAATTTTCAGTTTAACTACAAACACTACCGAAATTATGTTTCATTTGGAACTTCTGTACTATCATGATAGACTTTTGAATCCGTGAAATTTTAACTATAACAGTACATGTTGCACAAAATGTTCAGTACAAAAACACCATCCTATGAGTTAATCTAACGTTCCGATTTTGCGGTCTCCCAAATCATTTCGCACTAGTTACGTTACAATTTCTGTCACATCAATTAAAGGTTAAACAGTATTGCATGCTGAGTAAGCTGAGTTGCCGAGGTGGTTATATGGCTGCCTTAAACCGAAATATTTTTCTTTAAAGTTCGATGATTAAAAGAGCATTCATTTATAACTGCGGAGTAATAGAAACCTCAATAAGTTGTGGTATTTTCTTCCGGCGCTTTGTCATTCCTTCCTGGCAGGTTAACGGTAAAATCTTTAAAAGAGAAACATGTTAGAGTAAAATAGTATAAGATGATGTAAAGTCTAATTATACAAGTATTCCTGCTAAAAAGGAAGTCTGTCTAAAACGCAAATTGTGTTGAGGTTGTAAAGAAGATTCCATTTTTGCAATACTGTAACTAGATAAAGCGCAAAACTTCTTCTATAGAGAGTTTGCTGTTGCCAACTCTTACTGGAATTGTCGAGTTGACACGAATGCATTAACAGTATCGTGTCACAAATTGGTGAACCTTCGCTTTGTTCATTCTACCTTTGAATTCGCTGATTAGAATTTTAAAAAATAATAATAACTTTATTATTGAGAATTTTTATTCAATATTCAGTTGCCACTTTCAAAATACCTTGCTTGATGATATCGTTTGAACTCTACGAGGTTTACCCAATCAGCAATGAAGGAATATGACTGTTGTGGTGTTTGCTGACTTATTCAAAAGGCTAAAAGACACTTTGACGCAATTTTTTTTCACCCACATCACCAAGCTGGCCATCAATCTAATAGTCCAAGAGCCCTCAGCACAAAAACCTAAGGCATCGAGCACAAGAAAAATACCTTTATTTTTATGGAAGAGTAGTAGTAGGGGAATCTAATGATCCATATCTGCTGGAAGTGAAGGGGTGCATAAGCCAACTAGTCGTTGGGGGCCACCGTAATACTTACCCGTCATGGATATGTATATGAAAATAAAACATGGGAAAACTATTTATACAATGCACTGCAATTCATAAACAAAATTTAAATTTTGTTAATATACATAGTAATGCTACATTAAAGAACAGCTGATGTACCAATTTCGACACATTATATAAAACGCCAAACTACTCAAGTAGTACCGAACTGCGTAAAAGAAGCATCCTTTTAACTCCAAAAATAATAAATCTATTAACTAACAGTTTACTGCGTTGGATTAAGCGTCTCATTTCCATTAAAAATATACCTCTGAATTGAAATTTGAACGAAATACAGGGTCATGAAAAATCGAAGAATGTGGAAAACAGGATTACACATATCTCGGCAACTCATAATCCGATCGACTTCGTTCTATATGCAAAATGCGTGTTATTTTATTGCCTTTTACGCCCATTCCTTAGAACAAAAAAATTCGAAAATTTTTATATACCTTTCATCAGAACGAATTTTTCGAGGGTCCGAAAAAAATAGTTCCGGATAATCGAGGTTGCTGATATTCAATAGGCTTCGTCCCATTCTTACATACTAACTACATACAAAATTTCAAGTCTCTATCTCAATTTGTTCTTGAGATAGAGCGTTTACAGACAGACAGACTGACAGACAGACAGACGGACGGCAAATTTTTTTTTTTTAGAAATATGTTTTTCGGAATCTCCACTATCTAAAACGTGTAAATCCGTTAAGAATTTTTTTTCGATTTTCAAAACGATTGCAAGACTTACCCTATACTACATATGATGGGTAAGTAAAAATGAATGCCACTATAGTGGCCCTCTCGTAGGTTTAACATTGTGTTTGCCAGACGGCAAACACAATGATAGTATTGATAGTATTGACAGGTATATACAAAAGATTTCGGATACTTTACTGTATACCTTTACACCAAGATCTGAATATTTAAAAAACTTCCTTATAATACGAACGCACCTCACTGGCTGCGCTTGACTTGCAATTCCCAACTTGTTAGGTGCGTTCGTAATTATGTAAATACGCAGCACCTATTGTTGTCGCTCAGTCCGTCCGTCCGTCTGTCCGTCCGTTCGCATATAACAACGTAAAAACTACCCAACCGAATCGTTTGAAATTTAAAATACATAATTATTACATAATTTTGTCAAGTCATTTCAAATGTTATGAAAATCTGATGCATAGATCAATTACAGGGACAATCAAAAGGATTCCGTTACATTACGGTCAATGGGGGTAAAAGTTTCAAATGCATTTTAATCGTTTGAAATTTAAAAGATATAATTGTTTAATTAAATTTCTGAAAAAAGCTTTGGGGTGGGAGAAGACAGGCGATAGTCTGGAAAATGCTCGAACATTGTTTGGCTAAGAGAGATGACGTGATAGAGCCCCCAATTATCCAATTATTAGCCAACCACCACAGGATGCTTCAATCATAGGCGGTCTCTTCAAACGCAAGCAGCGCTGGATACAACTGTATGGGTTTGTTGTAAAATCCTGCGTCGGATCGGATAACCCGGTTTGCTGCCAAATACAGTACACTTCCTCTAATCCGCACAGGTCGGGACCAAGGGTTTTGCAGATTATAGGTCATTTCTTTGTTTACATTCCAATATTCGGAATTTATCAACAAATGTAGTAAATATACAACAAATAAGTAACACAGAAATGAAAAAAAAAATATTTTTTTATGCATAAAAAGCTATAGTTAATAGGAACACATTTAAATGATATAATAATACAAAATTAATGGAAAACCTTTCTATTTATTTTTAAATCTATCAAACATCACAGTGATGGTGGTTTGCTTTATAATTTTTTATTTATGCTACTAGCTGACCCGCCCAGCGTTGCCCGGGTCCGTATTAACAATATCAAACGAACTTGAAATTTGTATGATTTTATCATTAACTCGTTACATGCAAAAATGCATTGTCTGAAATACGTAGCCACTGACAGTGTGAAAAATCGGTTTTAAAAACAACAACTAATATTAAGCTCTAAAAATACTCAAAATGAACAATGAAAAACGCGTGAGGGAATATGTGTCCAACGATTGCATGATTTTCGTGTTAAAAAGTTGATATTTACCCGTAAAAATCACTGTTAAGTCACGTAACTAGTCACGTAGTATTTTCACATACAAATCCCAAGTGAAATATTTTGAATTTCAAACTAATTATATCACTCTTAAGAGCCCACAATAGTCACAGGAAAAGTACACAAAAAGACCCGGATGACCATGTAAAGTCTATGGGAGCGTTATTTTCTAATATCTCGATCAAATTTTTATATTTTGACATGATTTTTTTTGCATAAAATAGTTCAGGACGATCCACAACCGGGCTAGTTTTTACTTTTTCGATTTTGGTTATATATTTTTTATATTATGATAGTTTCAGTTTCAGAACCGGTTTAAACCGGTTTTGAAAATTAAAGTAATTTTTTTTAAAAAAATCTAAAACCAAAATCGAAAAAGTAAAAACTAGCCCGGTTGTAGATCGTCCTGAAGTATTTTATGCAAAAAAAATCATGTCAAAATATTAAAATTTGAACGAGATATTAGAAAAGAACGCTCCCATAGACTTTACATGGTCATCCGGGTCTTTTTGTGTACTTTTCCTGTGACTATTGTGGGCTCTTAAATCCGACTATACCATGAATGAAATCGATACACGATGGTAGCTAAAAGATTGGTATATAGTATTATAATTTCAGTGATATTTAACAAAAGTAAATGTTATTTTTAATCAAATCTTGCGTAATGTTCCCTGTGTGTATAAATTCCTAACCTTAAACTTTTGTTACGTAACCAGAACCTGTCTGTAACCTAACAATGATTTAACAGTACCCTACCGTAAATTAAATATAACAGAAATGTAACCTAGCCTTCACTTTATTGTAACATATCCTTATTCTAACCATAACATACGTGCAATTTAACTTTAACCTAACTTTAACCTAAATAATATAATAGAAAAAAACATATTAAAAAATTACTATTTCTTCGTAATCTATTTCTTCAGCTGTAATTCATTTCTTTCAATTCGTTTTATTAATACAAAATTCCTTCCTCGTGCTTTTGTTTGAGACATTAAAATTTCAGCGATAAATGGTTCAATATTGCAAACCTTTTTTTCGGTTTACTTCGCCTCCACCTGTCTTTTTCTCCATGGTGTACAGCTGCTATGATAAAAAAAAAAAAAAAAAAAAAAAAAAAAAAAATCCTCATTTAAACTGACAGTTTTTCAGTCTATGAATTTTAAAGGTCTTTTTTAATTATTTCTGCTAAAATTTTATGCAACCAATCAACCATAAGAAAATGAAAGGAAAAAAAAGCGAAAAAAGACGATTTTTTTTTTTTTGAGTGTGAGCTTTGGAATTTAATTAATTCCAAAGCTTGATTAAAATTTCAGCGATAAATGGTTCAATATTGCAAACCTTTTTTTCGGTTTACTTCGCCTCCACCTGTCTTTTTCTCCATAGTGTACAGCTGCTGTGATAAAAAAAAAAAAAAAAAAAAAAAAAAAAAATCCTCATTTAAACTGACAGTTTTTCAGTCTATGAATTTTAAAGGTCTTTTTTAATTATTTCTGCTAAAATTTTATGCAACCAATCAACCATAAGAAAATGAAAGGGAAAAAAAGCGAAAAAAGACGATTTTTTTTTTTTGAGTGTGAGCTTTGGAATTTAATTAATTCCAAAGCTTGATTAAAATTTCAGCGATAAATAATTCAATATTGCAAACCTTTTTTTCGGTTTACTTCGCCTCCACCTGTCTTTTTCTCCATGGTGTACAGCTGCTGTGATTAAAAAAAAAAAAAAAAAAAAAAAAAAAAAAAAAAAAAAAAAAATTCCTCATTTAAAAACACACTAATTGAAAACTCAGTTAATAAATAGAATTTTGAAATTCTGAGCTTCAGGTGCATCAGGAAAGACATTGGGCTACTCTCAAAAAAATTTTGAGCTTCGTACGTGCTGTAGATTTTGCTAGCCATCGCAGACACACAGACACACAGACACACACACAGACACACATACATACAGACAGAGAGTTTTGTTCTTTTATTAGTATAGATGCAGTTTAATCCTTGATGCCCTTAAGAATCAGGATTTCTTGATCAGCAACATAAGTTTGTTTGTATGATATTTATCCTCATTATATTCTATCTGTCTCCAATATTCTATCAAAATAAGATACTTATCCTCAAGAGCTATTTTATCAGCCAGCAAATGTGCTCAGAATATAGCAGTCTTAATAGTTATTTCTAAGATACATAAAAATTTCCTTCTAATGAATGCGGAAATGCATTAAAAATTTCTAAATTCATCAGTAAAGTTCAACTTTTATTATGGTTTAAGTGTGAAAAAAAGAAAAATCTTAGTTAAAAAAAGAGATTTTAACTGTTTGTTTACGTCTAAAATATAGTGCAGATTATAGGCGTTTGCGGATTAGAGGGAGTGGACTGTATAGGGCCGTAGCTAGAAGAATGTAGGAGGGAAGGGTCCATAATTTATTTTTCTAGCTCGCTCTCTGTGACGCAGGAAGGTAAATGAGTGCCTATTCACACTGTTAGGTACTATGTCTCACATTAAATTGTTGTCATACAGTAGCGTAGCTATGTTTTTAGGCGCCCGGGGCCAGCAAGAAATTTTGCGCCCCCACCCCAATATAAGATATATAACAATTTCTCTCAATTTGGCGCCCGAGGCGGACGCCTTCCTTGCCCCCCCCCCCCCCCTTAGCTACGCCACTGTTGTCATAACTTCATTTTATGCTAAGAAAAGCATAGGAGGATGAAATTTTTGAGTGTATAACTGGTATAAAATTAAACATCCTGTTAGTTTCATACATACAGCTAAGATGAGGGAGTATTAAAACACTTACTTTTATAGCTACAATTTAGTAATTCTGTGAAAGGCTCTCAAAACTAAATGAGATTTTTGAACAGAATTTCATTTGGATTTCGGGAACAGAAATCCATTGAGTGACCTTGGAACCTTCTCCCATGGGGGGGGGGTTGTTTTAGGGGGGTTCAGTCGCCCATAGCTATATGGCCTTGCCCGCAAATCGGATAGGCGCTCATTTCTTTCGTTGCGGATCGGGTTTGATAGTTACAGTAGAGATGAATTCGGGCTCACTTTTCACAGCCCGGGTCCGAACGAAGCCGACGATTTTAAATCCGAACCCGAAAATACACACAACAGAAACATTAATGATTAGTTAAATAGGCTTTCAACATTCAAATAAAGATTCATTAAAAAATTAATAGGGTTTAGAGTAAAAGAAAAAAAATGGAAAGTTAAAAACGTTATAACTTTTGAGGCTGTGTAATAAAAAGTAGATTTATGAAAATATTTCCTGTATCATTTTATTAAAGATTTTCTCAAATCAAAAGGAGCTACCCTCTAATACATTTCTGAATCCATTTCTTTTCGGAAACGCATAAGGTTAGCAGGTGTTTTTATTCGGAAAGCATGTAATCGAATGGCTTTTTCCATTTTTTGATACAGGCAATTAAAAAAAAATAATGTCAAATTTAGCGTTTTGAATAGAATTTCCGGAAGCGACAGCACGAGAAGGGAGAAAAATCTGCAACCTCGTGACAAGAATCGCCTATATCTCAACAAGTATCCTATTGACAAAAAAATGGAAAACGCTGTTGGATTCCAAATCCCTTCAATAGTCTGGTTTGTCAATTTTATACCTTTACAGTCAGAAAAACTGTCAAACGAGTTGTCGAGTAGTGAATTTAAGAACCACTATATTCAAAGATTACGCTATCTTAAGTTCTTTATCGCTATTAATAATTTTAGAAATCATGTTGTCTGCCCTAAACATCTTGAGAACAATTAAGTCTAGTTCCGGCCCGGCTCGACTCTATGTAGAAAAACAATGCAAGCTTGATCTCGGCCCGGCACGAATTTGCTAATAAAATAATAAGCTCAGGTTAGACACAAGTAAATGTCCGATGCCGATCTCTTCACTGTACAAGTAACATTTCTGTATTGATGTTGTCAAATTAGTATCGGCTTGTGATGCTCATTTATAGTTATTCTCGTTAAAGCCATACTTATTGAAAATAGCTCATATTTTATCCTTTTTTGCTGAAATATTTATGATGGGCCTGCATGTCCGTTAATTTTTTTTTCTTTCTTTTATCGGTCCGGCCTGGCCCGTATGACCTGTTCAATTTTTTTGCCGGCCCGGTCCATTTATTTTCTTTGTCGGCCTGGTCCGTTGGAAAATTCTGAACCATTCCGCCGGGCCGGGTACGGGGTTCGGGTCCGTAAAGACCTCTAGGAGAGTGTTTACTTTTTTTCTTCCCCGACTGTACACTGTAAATAATTTTTGAAAAATTACAAAAAAATTTTCTTGTAGAATTAGATTCCAAGAACTTTTTACGCAATGGAAACAATAAAAAATCAAGTAACAAATACAGATTTGCACTTTGAATCAAAAAAAATTTTATGGTTACTGAGAAATTTTTTGGAAAATAGTATTCTCAGAATTTTTTAAGTAACGGTAACGAGGATTACAGATCAAATTTTAGTAGATTATTTTGTAAAGTTACAGATGTCTCTAGTTTTGCTTACAAGTTTTGTAGATTGACATCACTCTCTTGTACGGTGTACATGTAAAATTTTAGTAACCATAACAGATTTCGGTAAATTCAGATGAGTAAGGTTACAGATTTTTTTGCAGTGTATACCAGCGGTTCCCAAACTATGGGTCGTGACCTACTAGTGGGTCGTGATGTGTTTTGGTGGGTCGTGGTGCAATCGAGGTTTGCACAAAAATATAACAGATTTAACAGCAAATAGTAAATCAAGGTAGATTCTTAATTTCCTTCTGGATGAATATGCACAAGCAGAATATCCAGAAATATGTAAATCAGCTTTGAATTTCTCCATGGAGTTAAATATGACATACTTGTAATGTAAACAAGATTTTTCTACTTTTGCTGTTTTTGAAAAACGGGTACAGAGACAAAGTCTATGTAGAAAGTGGCTTAAGGTCAAAATTAATCCGTTTTAACCCTGATATAGAGAGTTCTCATCAGTCAAAAAAAAATTTGCCTTTTTCGTTGGTTAGTGTCGCTAAAAGCTTGTAGAATTGGTACAATTTCCGTATTGATGTACCCTTTATCAGGCCCTGACAACTGAATAGGCTCAAGAAGCATGTGCTTCTCTCAAGATATATCTAAAAGGACCCTAAATGGAACAAAAAGGGGGGGGGGCAAATTTTATATTGAATTTATTGATATGTAATTTTAATGTTAGATTGATGTCTATTTTAGAATTGAATTTGAATGTTATTGAATTTGGCTTGTATGCATAACATAAAATCATTTAAGCTGTTACAAAAATTGAGATAAATATTTCAGACTATTGATATTTTATGTTGTGCATACATATTGAATTAAACCTTTTTATCAAACTAACATTTTTATTATTAAATCATTTCTGCATATTTTCTTGATTATATTCAATTTTTTTATAAGAGGAACTTTAAAAAGTTGTTTAATAAAATACTGGTGAGCTTAACTTAGCCACACATTGAAATAATATTTGTAGCACTGGTAAGTTTCTGGATTATGTCAAATTTAAAACAACCCTTTCACCCCTAAAAAGTGCAATGTGTCACCATTAGTTTTAACAGTGTACTCTCCATTTTCAGTAATGTCAGTTACCATAATGAATATAACTACCAAATTTTTAGATATAACACTAAAATTAGGAAATTTCCATCAAAATTGGGCTTTGAATGAGTTTAATTAGCGAACCAAGTCAAATTTACAGTTTGAATAATTTTTTGTGTGTGTGTTATATTACTAAAATTATTGAAAATAGTTCTAAATTTAACATAAGTTACCATGGAATGAATCTATTTTTAAAATATGTTGGCCTAATTTTCTTAAAATAGTATAGTTGTAATGCTTGTAAGCGCATATTAGGAAAGCATCGACCGAAGCAGGTTTTTAAGACCGAAACCTAAAAAGAAAATTAAAGTATCTTATTTATTTCTAATAATTAATGCATACATAAATATACTTAATTATTAATTAACTAGAAGATAGCCCGTCAAAATGACGTGTTTGCATTTTTAAAGGATGATAAAAAATTACAACAACTGTGGTCACTCATAGCCACTTTGGGCTGAAACAATTTTGATAAATACAGCGATTAAACTTGGAGAGGGAAAAATCTAAAAAAAAAAAAAAAAAAAAAAAAATTCAAAGAAATCTCCATTTAAAATTATAGCAAAACTATCTGGTAGATGGGGGTGGGGTGAAATTTAAAACGCACCCGCAGTTTGCTTAAATAAAAAGTTTTAACTAAATATTGTTTTTGAAATCGTGAAAAGATTTCACAGCGAAGTAAAATGTAGTGACGTCATTTATAGCTCCCACTGTGAATCTGACCAATGAGAACGCTCCATTAACGACTATGGAACGGTTTCATTGGTCAGAAAATAAATTGCCTTTAAAATCGGAGGTAACTGTTCATAATGTTTTTTATAGATTTGAAATTCTCAAGTGTCATTCACGGCTGTAAAGAAAAAAAATTAAAGCAACCCGAATATAAAAATTTTAACAATATTGCATTTAAAACGCACCTTCGCTTTCCTTTAATAAAAAGTTTTAATTAAGTATACTTTTTGAAATCGTGGAAAGATTTCAAAGCAAAGTAAAATGTAGTGACGTCATTTACAGCTCTCACTGTAAATCTGACCAATGAGAACGCTCCATTAGGACTATGAAACGTTTTCATTGGTGAATGAGTTTCTTTTTCTTGTGGATAGGTTGACCCCGGAATTGTTATACACGAAGGGGTTTTATATATATAATTATGAGAGCAATTATGCATGTGGCTCAAGTGCCGCTGACTAAAACTTTTAATTTTTATATAAAATAAAATGTAATTCATCTAGAACTATTATCATAATTATACAAATTTCATCTAATTAAAAAATATTTTAGGTATGCATACCTCAATTTATCTTTTGTAATGATTTTTGTAAATGTCTATCCATTTTTTCTAAAATTTTCTCGAGGAGTATTCGAAACATTTCCTCGATTTTAAATTAAAAATTTTCAATTACCGTTCTGTCTGGAGCTGACCGTGTTTGCCAGTATATGATTTTTCAAATAATTTTTCACCTAATTAAAACTTTTTATAATTAGCTGAAATTTGTATAGTTAGAAATTCATAGCAATAAATAAAGGGTGTCTCATTTGAGCCGATATAGCTCAATTGAATAAGAGAGTTGAAAATTTGCGAAGGAAGAAACGTGATTTTCAGAATACAGATAGTTTCGGTAGAGTTTCGGTTCGGCCGAATTTTCGGCAACATTTTTGCCGGAAATGAACTTTTGATCGATCCTTAATAGTAGGATCTTCTTAACATCATAGTAAGATTCTCTTAATAGCATAGTAGGATGCTTTTATTAGCATAGTAGGATTAGGAGGATTTTAATATAAGCATTTTTTCTTTTTTATCCAAAACTGAATATTTGTTTTAAAGAATCTCTTTAAAATTTTTATGGTTAAATAAATAGCAGGAAATTTTTATCTTAAATCTTCCTTAAAATGCCGGAAATAAGCCCCCCTCCGAATATTACCCTCTCCTCTCATCTATACGAATTATTCCTTTAGAAAAAATGCCATTTACAAATCCATCCCTTCACGTTTTATTTTCTGACTCTTAAATAGCCTCTGTTTTTTTTTCTTTTCTTTTCAAAAAAAAATTTTTTTTTAATTTTTCGCGTTCATATTTCCTGGATAAATATATCTCATGCAATTTATTTTAATCTAATTTCTTTACATATTGTATCAGAATGGCATCTGTTCTCTATATTTTATTACTAGCAAAAGCGATGCTTTGTTTGGATTCGCGAAGTATTATGCTATAAGATAAATTTTTGAAAGTAATAATATATTTTTAAAATTATTTTTGCATCTTAATTAAACAAAAATGTAATTTTATGTTTCGGCGCATTTTAATTTTAAAATGTATTTCAACCAAATAACTAAGAATTTCCGCAGATTGTTTATTTATGATATAAGACTGGTATAAATAAAAATATTTTCGAAGTAGAATTATACAAAATATTAATTAATTTTATTTGTTTACAATTCTTTTATTGCCACTTCACAAAAACATAATGTAATTCTTTTAAAATTCATAAATATCGTCTGCTTAAATGATTTCACAAAATAAGAATAAATTGTGCATTTGAATTCCTAACACAGAAAAATACTTTTATAATTGAATGTTAATAAGAGAATTTTCACAAATTTTAATTCATTAAAAATATGCTATAATTTTTCTAAAAAAAAAGTATTTTATACATTTTATAAAAGAAATCATGAAACTATACATAGTTAAAGGAATGAGCATAGTTTGAAAATCTGAAAGCAGTTTTTGAGATATTTTATCAGAATAATGAAAATATATTTTATTTATTTATTTATTTAATGATGATTCTAGCTATAATTACTGACCCCATGATTTAAGTTTTTCTTCTGAAAACGTACGTGTTTCACTTTTTATTTGAAAAAATACGTTCGTAATGGAAAAACATGTAAAATAAATTAATTAAAATAATAATTTTTTGAAAAGTATTTCTGTAAAAAAAATAATATTCTGCAAATCTACAGATCATAATTTATATTTGTGTTTAATTTCAAGTGAAAATACTGTATAGTTTTTTTGTAAAGTGTACGACAAAATGTCATTTGAGTGGCCTAGTAGAGGATTCGCTTCGCTCATCCTAATAAAAGTTTTCTTTTAAATATAAATATTAAGTTTCATAATTTTTGTTCACATTTCTTTCGTATTTAAATTAATTATTTCATGTAAATTTGTTTCATTAATTTATTATTTTTATTAATGATTTTAACTACATATATTTAACTACTTAGTTTCTATGAAGGTGAATTTTAAAACCAAAAAATGTTACATTAATGAGGATTTTATTTTGCAAATTGTGAAAAATCTGTGAAATTTTATAAATTCTAAATGTACTGTGATGTCGGCCGGCTCCGTGATGTCGACGCCAATAAGTCTGCGATGACGTTCCATGCCTAGTGCCATGAGGTCTGAAAACTGTCCGCTCTGTGATTTTTTTTCATTTTGAAAGAGATTTTTTGAAAGTAACTTTTCTGTTTGAAATGGAACTGAAACGAAGGGATTTAGTTGTTGCCTGGTGCGCAGCAAAGAAAGAACGTTTTTTTTTTTTCGGCGGGCTCGGGTGTGAGCCGGGTATAGTTCAGGTTTTAAAGAACATCGGTGAAGGGTGTTCAAAACCTCATGCCCGGAAGGGGCTGTATATTCTCAAGTGTTTTTCCTAATGGATATATGTGGAAATTAACTGTACATAATTGTAAATAGCGCAGTGTGGTTATGTATATAGTTTTCATCGTGTACTATGTGTGTTGGTTTTATTAAAGTGAATTGTGAAATTGTACAGAGAGTCGAAGTACATTTAGTTACGACGTCACAGTACCACTCTCATCCCAATTTTTTCTGTCTTTTTTACAAAAGTTACAATTGTAACTCCCCTAAAATTCTTAGAATTTCCTATTTGCTAAATGGAGCTTATTTTTGTACTTTGCGGTTCCTTTGACTTATTATACGATTTCAAAATCATGCTTTTTAAAATCTATTATTATTATTATTATTATTATTATTATTATTATTATTATTATCATCATAAAGCTTTTAAATTATTAATTTTTAGCCACGTTTTTCTTTTACTTTAAAAAATATTAATTTTTCAACGAGTCTTTATTTGAATGCAGTAATGCAAATGATCATTAATGATGTTATTTTGCATTCCACTATTTGCGGACATATATTCTATAATACACTCTAAATTTTTCGCATAAATTTGTATGCAGGTATGCTCTTTAAAATAACCTTTATTATTGGTTAAACAATATTAGCATATTTTATACAGAAATTGATTCTGATCAGGCCTGACATGATTGATTTTTTGCACAGGCTGGTCCAGGTCGTGAACTGCGAAATTATAAACGAACAGGGGTTGGCCATGATCCTGAAAATTTTTTGACCCATACAAACCTCCAACGCATTTTCCCCATCTTTATTTAACCATTTAACTGGTCAATATTTTTGAAAAAAAAAATCATTCGAATAATGCCCATTTTTTTCCGTGTCTTTTACAGACTTTTTAATATTTTTTCACTGGTTTTTAGGTGCGTTCGTAATTATGTAAATACGTATAGCACCTATTGTTGTCGTTCAGTCCGTCCGCATATAACAAGGCAAGAACTATCCAACCGAGTCGTTTGAAATTTAAAATACATAATTATTACGTAATTTTGTCCAGTCATTTCAAATTTTATGAAAACTGGATGCATAGATCAATTGCAGGGACAAAAAATAAAAAAATAAATAAAAAAAATATTGCCCAGTTAAACTGATGACATTGAGCTCACAGGCTACGCATACTAATTGTACACTACAGCCTTGTATTTTCGTTAATTCCATTCAAAAAAAAAATTAAGAAGGGGAAACAGCTCTCCCCTTTCTCCTTTTTTATACTTAATCATTGAAATTCCTAAACTATCAAGTACATGCTTTACCATATTAAAAAATCTATATCCAAAATTCAGAGCAAATCGGATAATTCTTAATAAAAACCCATTTAGCATTTATATAATTTAAGAGGAGTTATTCCCCTCTTTTATACTCAACCATTAAACTTCCAAAACTATTCAGAGATTTGAACGAAATCTGACAATTCTGATTGAAAAATCCATTTATGCAAGTTAAGGGGAGGGGCATTAGAACCCCCGTTTCCCCTGTTTATACTTATTTAATGAACACCTAATAACAGCCACGGACTCGCCTCATCAGAATGATCCTATATCTAAATTTTGAACGAAAACTGTTAATTCTGCATGAAAATCCCGTTTATGTCAATTAAGGGGAGGGGCATGAGCCCCCCGTTTATACTTATTCAATGAACACCTAATAACAGCCACGGTATCGCCTCATCCGAATGATCCTATAGCTAAATTTTGAACGAAAACTGTTAATTCTGCATGAAAATCCCGTTTATATCAATTAAGGGGGGGGGGGCATGAGCCCCCCGTTCCCGCTGTTTATACTTATTCAATGAACACATAATAACAGTCACGGAATCGCCTCATCAAAATGATCCTATATCCAAATTTTGGACAAAAACTGTTAATTCTGCATGAAAAACCCATTTATATCCATTAAGGGGAGGGGCATGAGCCCCCCGTCCTCCCTCTTATACATATCGAATGAACTCCAAAAACTAATCAGGGAAGCGCCTTGTCAGGATATACCTACATACAAAATTTCAAGTGGATCCGATATTTTTATCACGAGTTATCGCGTTACGCACGAACGTACATACAGAACGGGCGGGCACATAAGCTCTCAGGCTATGATAGCCTGTGAGCTAAAAACTCTTCCCGACTGAAAGGGGACCCTGGGAGCCCAAAATGACATTGTGCTTCCCATAGCTTCAGAGGTTAATCGGGACCTGCCCTTTATATTAGTTGGTTCGCGAAATGTTTTTTTGCTTAAAGATGGGTCGTATACCTATAAAGTTTGGGAACCGCTGGTGTATACATTTGAGTGCACTCCACGCACAATGCAAAAAACACTCCATGCATTTCGTTCGTTGCCACCCACGGCAAAGGACGGTGCTCTTGCTCGTCTCATTCTATTGAACGGGATGTAGGGCAGAGGAACCGTTCCGAAAATGAAATAGAGAAAGGAAGAAGCGTTGAGATGACCGCTTTTCGCGTCAAGTCGACCTTTTGACCAAGTCACGGGTGACTCTCCCTTCTTTCCTCCAACGCCTCTCATTCACTCACGACACGCACAACTCTCGGGAGGGAATTTCTCGAAATGCAAGACGGATGCGCGTTGCTGACTGCATTCGAATCTACTCTTCCGTTTTGTCGCCACCGGAACGCATGATTTCGCATTCGACGAGAATAAATTAATGTTCACTACAAGTGATTAAAATATAACTAATCAGGGGCTACTTCAGTCAAATGAAAAGACCCGTTCACTAATGCTAATCCTATGGAAGAAATTTATACAGATATCTCGCTTGCATTTCAATATTTTTAAATGATTTTTTGGCTTTGGATGTCTCAGATCGATCTGTATGCATGACGTTAGTTACTTTTTTCATTTTGTTTACAGTTATTATTTACAGGGACGCTTTCATTTTCGGAACCGGTTTGGAAAGCGAAAGCAACCCCATAAAAAGTATCTGCAACCAAAATCGAAAAACTAAAAAACGACCTCCATTCAGATCAATCTGAGTTATCCGATGCAAAAAGAATCATCTAAAAATATTGAAATGCAACCGAGATATTTTTATAAATTTCTCCCATAGGATTAGCATGAGCGAACGGGTCTTTTCATTTCAGTGAAGTAGCCTCTTAAGGCTCCACAATAGTCACTGAAAAAGACCCGGATGATAATGTTAAGTCTAGGGAGACATTATTTTTAAGTACTCCCTCAAATTTCAATATTTTTGAACGATCTCTTTTGCATAGGATAGCTGAGGAGAGCTAGTTTTAAGGCTAGCTCTTATTGTTTCGATTTTAGTTCCCCCCCTTTTTTTTAAATTACTTTAACTTTTGGAACCGGTTTGAACCCGCTAGCCCTTCCCATTTTTTAGTGTCTTTAATGGGTCTACTTTCTCTTTTAAATTTGTCCGGTTTCAATTTCTCTCTCTCTTTTTTTTTTTTACCTTTTCTATTGAGAGTCTAAGGTATACGGGTCATAAGTAAAGACGCTTGACGGGGCTCTTGGTCGCTTCGCGCAAGAGAGTTGGATTGAGATGGGGGCGGTTCGTGCTAGGGTAAACGTGAATAACTTCCAAAAATTTCATTTCAGTTCGATTATATACACGAGACTTAGAGCGCGGGCAGACGGACAGACAAACCGAAAGCATAAACACATTTCAACTTTCTTGGAAAGTGCCCTAGTAGCCAAACGATATTGGGCCAATATTGGCACATTGGGGCAATATTGGCATGAAATATTGCTCCATTATTGGGATGTTTACATTTTGCCCTTATTTAGCCAATATTATGCCAATATTGGAGTTTCATTGGCAATATTGCCAATATTGGTTAAATGTTGGGATTTCATTGTAAATATTTCCAATGTAACGCCAACATTTGTACAATATTGGCATTTTATTGGCAATACTTCCAATAAAACCCCAATATTGACATAATATTGGTTAAATAAGAGCAAAATGTAAACATCCCAATATTGAAGCAATATTGACGTTTTATTGGCAATATTCCCAATAAACGAAATATTGGCGCAACGTTGGACCAATATTGGTTTGCTACTAGGGTGTTAAAAAGAGATGCTCGGCAGAATGATGAAACAATAATACAAAATAATCCACGTTCACAGACATCCCTTTTTTTACACTTTCCAACAAAGTTGAAATGTGTCTATGCGTTCGGTTTGTCTGTACGTCTGGCCGCGCACTAACTCACGTAAATATACTGGGAATGCCTTGAAATTTTTGTACGTTATTGACGTTTATTCTAGCACGAATCATAAGTTTCTAGTATGATTAGTTTATGAATTTTAAAGATGTTACATCCTATGAAACATATGCATGATGTATCATATGAATGAAATTCTGTTCAAAAATCTAATTTAGTTTTGAGACCCTTTAAACTTAATTAACTAAACCCGGGGCGATCGCCCCTCCTTTCGCCCGGCGCTGGCGGTATGAGCGACTCAGCCCACCTCTCCCCCCTGTAAAAGATTCCAAGGTGACTCAATGAATTTCTATTTCGAAAATCCAAATGAAATTCTACTCAAAAACCTAATTTAGTTTTGAGACTCTTTCACAATTTTGCAGAGTCACTAAGTCGTATCTAAAATACGTGTTTCAACACTCCCTCATCCTATTGGCGCATATGAAGCTAACAGGCTGCTTAATATTGCACCCGTTATACACTCTAAATTTTCATGATATATTTTTCTTAGCATGAAATGAAGTTAATAGAATAGTTTATTGTGAAACAGAGTAGGGGAGACCGGGGTTAGTTGTGCCAGGGCCAAGTTGTTCCATCGAGCTTCCTGACTGAACCAATAGGTTGCAGAACCTGTCGCTTCATGTGAGTGAAGGAGTTAATTGTCTCAATGTGCTGCATATTTTTTGAAGCATAGTGTCTCGTTGTTTTCGAGATAAAAATATGTATCTTGTTTTCTATCGTAAAAGTAAATTTTGCGACATACATTTGAATAGTCATTGCTACTAGCAATACTGAGGTATGTAAACTTCCCTAGCATTTTTTAAATGCTTATATTTTGAGCTGTTATTCTATGTATTTCATTTGTTAATCATGCCTACATTTTGGAAACTAATGAATAAAGTTCAAAATGGCGTAGCGCGGGGCTAGTTGTGACGAAGTCTAAGTGGCACTTTGTGACAGTGTCACTACTTACCCCAGCATAAATTGTTTTTATATTACAGGAAAAATGATGCGAAATTACAAGGGGCGTACTGAAAGAGCTATCTATCGGAGATGAGGGCTTTAAAGACCAGAATGACAATGAAAAAAATAATAAATATGTAACTGTTAAAACAAGCACTTCAGCAATAATTTTAATCAATGATGGTGAGATTGCAGGACCGTCTTCAGAAGTAAGAAATATCATTGAATTACATGATTCTATGACAACTGATTATAACAATGTGTCTTACAGAAATAAGATCATTTTTTAAAGCAGGACCTCAAAAGGCAAGCGATCTAATTGTAAATGTTTGAAATCTACCATTCTAACAATCAGACCTGTAAAAGAGAAAATTCGAGCAGAACAAAAAGCAAAAGAACGCAGAAAAACAAATGGAAGAAGAAAAAGCAAAAAAGAAACTGCACGGAAAGACCAAGCAGTGCATAAAAAATTAAACCTAGGTTATTGAAAAAAAGGGAGAAACAAGTATTGGATAGCTCTGAAGATGACGAAAATTACTTATGTCTAAGTTTGCTTGGAGCAATATAAACTTTCTAGACCCGGAAAAGTTGCAATGCATGACATGTAAAGTATGGGCGCATGTCAAATGTACCAAAAATTATCCTTATTATATTTGTATTAGCTGCAAATCAGACGCTGAAACAAAAGATGACAATGAGTGATTAAAAATATAGGATATAGGCCTACACATTGTAGTAGGCTCCCGAGTCAAAGATCAGTATGGCCAAAGATTAGTGTTGGCTTACTTTTTATTTCTTTCCCGATTAAGACAGATTTTTTTTATTGCCAAGTGTCTCTAAAATATCTTTATGAAGGATTAAGAGTTTACGAGTGTTAATAATTTAATTGTTTTATTTTCATTTGATTTACAATATTATTAAAACATGAAAGTGTTTTATTGTGTTAAGAATGTTATAAAGGAATACATTTCTCATTCTTGATTTAACATATACCATTTAATCGTCTTTCTTACATCTTATACTATAATGCGAGCAAAAATTGTGTGTGTGTGTGTGTGTGTGTGTGTGTCTGTGTGGGTAAATTTTATCTCAAAAACGGCTCTAACGATTTTCGCAAAAATTTGGATTTTACCATTTTCGAGCACGAGAAGACCATTGGGCTAGGTCGCATGTTCGAGAAAATTCGATTATTGGGTCATTTTGGGTCATAATGGGTCAGGATTAAGCTATTTATATCTAGAGAATGGCTGGATCGATTTTAAGGAAATTTTGTATCCAATCGTTTTTTGGCACGAGAAATCAATTGAGCTGGGTCACATGTTCGAAAAATTTTGATTAGTGGGTCATTTATGGGTCATTGTGGGTCAAGCCATTTTTATCTAAAAAAGTTTTGGATTAGAAGAAGACCATTGGGTTAGGTAACATGTTCGAGAAAATTCGGTTAGTGGGTCATTTTGGGGGTCATTGTGGGTCATGCTATTTTTATCTAGAGATTTTCTCACGCAATTTTGACTAAAAGTTGCATTCTATGGTTTTCGGGCACGACAAAAACATTGGGCTAGGTTACATGTTCGAAAAAAAATTTGAATGGGTCATATTGGGTCATTCAGGGTCTGGGTCAAGCTATTTATATTTAAAGAACCGCAGAATCAATTTCATCGAAATTTTGCCTGTAATAGTTTTTTGACACGAGAAAGCTAATGGGCTAAGTCACACGATCGAGAGATTTCGATTATAAGAGTCATTTGTGGGTCATGATGGGTCATAATGGGTCATGGTCAAGCTATAGCTAAAGAACAGGTGGATCGATTTTAACGAAATTTTGTATACAACATTTTTTTGGCACGAGAAAACTATTGGGCTAGGTCTCAGTTCGAGAAATTTCGATTAGTGGGTCATTTTGGGTCATAAAAGGTCTGGGTCAAGCTATTTATATACACTATATTGCCATTGATTATGGGACACTTGCGATTTTAGACATTTTACTAAATATCTAGAAAAATACATGAGGAATCATCTCGAAACTCTTAGGTGTATAAATATAATAGTATACGTCATACATCTCCGTGAAGATTTTTTACCGAAACTCCACAGGGGACCGTCAACAAATTAAAAAAAAATGAATATCTTTTGAATAACCCTGTCAAACCTAATGTAGCAAAAGCGCTCAAACTCTAGATTATGATTGAATGCCTTATTGTAATACACTGTGTTCATTTTTATGCAAATAGCATGCATACTCGCAGAGTAATTAAGGTTTTTATAAAAATGGCCTCAAATTTTTCTAAGTTTTTCCCTTATAATTTTCAGAGTTCTTAATGTAAAATAATATTTTTTTCAGAAAATATGACAAACAACATTGCATACAGTATCCTGTAATCAGAATTAAAAAATAATAAAAATTGTATGAAAAATGAGTAGGTTTACTAAATAATTTTTTACTGCGCATGCGTCAAAGATATCAAAATTTCATTTGCATATTATGTTAGCTAAATATATAGAGCAACTTTTGTAAAAGTCTCAAAATTATAGCTTGAAAATTCTGAAAGTAATCGTCTATAGAAAAAGGACAAAATCCGTTGTTTCCAAAATGAAGCAAAAAAATGAGGGATTTTATCCAAAAGTAGTCGTAACATCCCTTATTGTGTATTCTATATTGACACTAATCAATGAATATATGGATACAACCCCTCTTGTTTTTGCTTCATTTTGAGAATAACGGATTTTCAACTTTTTCAATTGACGATTATTTTCAGAATTTTCAAGTTATGATTTTGTGACTTTCATAAAAGTTGCTCTATACATTTAGCTAACATAATATGCAAATGAAATTTTGATATCGTTGACGCATGCGCAGTAAAAAATTATTTAATAAACCAACTCATTTTGTATACAATTTTCATTATTTTTTAATTCTGATTACAGGGTACTATGTGCAATGTTGTTTGTCATATTTTCTGAAAAAAATATTATTTTATATTAAGAACTCTGAAAATTATAAGGAAAAAACTTGGAAAAATTTGGGACCATTTTTATAAAAACCTTAATTACTCTGCGAGTATGCATGCTATTTGCATAAAAATGAACAAGGCTTATTACAATAAGGCATTCAATCATAATCTAGAGTTTGAGCGCTTTTGCTACATTAGTTTTGACAGGGTTTTTCAAAAGATATTCATTCTTTTTTAATTTGTTGACGGTCCCCTATGGAATTTCGGTAAAAAATCTTCACGGAGATGTATGACGTATACTATTATATTTATACACTAAGAGTTTCGAGATGATTCCTCATGTATTTTTCTAGATATTTAGTAAAATGTCTAAAATCGCAAGTGTCCCATAATCAATGGCAATATAGTGTATAAAGTATGACAGTATCAAATTTAATGAAATTTTGTATGTAAGTTTTTTGACACGAGAAAATTAATGGGCTATCTCACATGTTTGAAAGATTTCGATTATAAGAGTCATTTATGGGTCATGATGGGTCTTAATGGGTCATGTCAAGCTACATCTAAAGAACATATGGATCAATTTTAACGAAATTTTGTATACAACATTTTTTTGGCACGAGAAAATCATTGGGTTAGGTCACATGATCAAAAAATTTCGATTAGTGTGTCATTTTTAGGCAGTTTTAGTGGTCAAGCCAATTTTATCTAAAAAATGACTCTAAAGACTTTGACGAAATTTCGTATCCTACCGTTCAGATTACAAGAAGATTTTTGGAATTCGATTAGTGGGTCATGCTAATTTTATCTAAACAATCTATCGCGCAATTTTGACTAAATTTTGTATTCTATCGTTTTTGGCTACGGGAAAATCATTGGGTTACGTCAGATGTACGAGAAAATTTTATTAATGGGTCATTTTGGGTCATAATGGGTTAGTGTAAAAATAATTATATCTAAAAACTGCTCAATCGATTTTATCTAAATTTTGTATCCAAACGTTTATCGATACGCAAAAAGTAATGGGCTAGGTCATACATATTCGAGAGATTTCGATTATAAGGGTCATTTGTGGGTCATGATTTGTCATGCTAATTTTATCTAAAAAATGACTCTCGCCATTTTGACTACTACTTTGTACTATATCGTTTTCGGGCAAGTGAAAACCACTGGGCTAGGACACGTGCTCGCGAAAATTTGATTAGTGAGTCGGGTCATAATGGGTCAGGATCATAAGTATAGGGTTACAGCCAATAAATTGGCGGTATTTGACAAAATATTGGCATCTTTTGGCCTAAAAATTGACTATTAACTTTACAAAAGCCAAAATATGCATTTAGCGTCAAATGAAAGAACGTCACCAAATTTGGTTACATCTGGCAAAAAATATTGTTTTTCAAAATGTGAAGAAATTTTGGGAAGAAAATACATTCTTAATAAGATTCGAGATGTATGGATAAACCAATCAGAGTCGAGCTAAAAAAGTGATTTGGATCGATGTCCTTCCGTTGTAAATTTTAAAACGATGTAAAATTTATTAACACGGGCAAACACACATAGTAATCTTATTTATTGTGTTTGTAAATGATACTATTATAAATAACATGGTTTATATTAATAATACAGAGAGATTAATCATTAATGCATTGAAAATACTATATCGAGTTGAACACAAAGTTAATTTTGACCGAGTTTAACTCGGTCACTCCTGCTAGTAATCTTTATATGCTACAATATACTTGTATGTGTCATTTATGTGTCACAATGTGCCCCAAGCATGTCACAACTTACCCCGTACCGGGGGTTAGTAGTGACAAATTTCGAGGTTACGCAGAATTCATTTTGTGTTATGAAAAACGTTAATAATGTTAATAGTAGTTTTATAAATATTGTTACGCAAGACTTACTCTAATGATATGATACACTAAATGTTTCTCTTCAGTTCAAATCTTACGTCTAATATAAAAAATGTCGAAAATGTCACTACTAGCCCCGGTCTCCCCTACCTACAAGGTGAATATGCACTCATTTATCTTTCTGCGTCAGAGATAGAGAGAGAAAAAAAATTATGAGGCCCCCTACTTTCTCTTGAGCCCCTCCTCCCCCCCCCCCTATTGTTCATTTCTGGCTATGGTCCTGATGTGAGCGTTGTGAATATATACTGCAGAACCGTTGGTTGCTCTTCGCGGTCATTAAGTTTTCGGCAGTAAAAATAAATAAGAATAAATATGGAACGGTCTTACTCAAAGAATTTCTGATACAGAAGTTTATTATACGAGTAGTTAGTATAAATTAGAAATGAGACATAACCATTTAACATGTACATAACAGGATAAATATTCGTAATATTAACCTAGAACTTATTATTCAGTAATAGATTAACAAAAAGTCCCTACTAATTTTGAAAAGCCTCGTATGATAAGCATTAAAAAACTAGTCGTTGGAGGCCACCGTAATACTTACCCATCATTTATATGCATATGAAAATAAAATATGTGAAAACTATTTATACAATGCATTTCAATTCCAAAACTAAATTTAAATGATGTTAATACACATAGTAATACTCTATTAATGAATTGCTGATGCACCAATTTCAACAAATTATATAAAACGCCAAACTACTCAAGAAGTACCAAACTACGTAAAAGAAACATCCTTATAACTCCAAAAATAATAATCCTATTAACTAACAGTTTACTGCATCGGATTAAGCGTCTCATTTTCAATTAAAATATACCTCTGAATTGAAATTTGAATAAAATACAGGATCATGAAAAATCGAAGAATGTGGAAAACAGGATTACAAATATCTCGACAACTCATAATCCGATCGACTTCGTTCTTTATGCAAAATTTGTGTTTTTTTATTGCCTTTTACATGCATTCCTTAAAATAAAAAAATTCGAAAATTTTTATGTACCTTTCATCAGAACGAATTTTTCGAGAGTCCGGAAAAAATAGTTCCGGATAATCGAGGTTACTGATATTCAATAGGCTTCGTCCCATTCTTACATACTAAGTACATACAAAATTTCAAGTCTCTATCTCAATTTGTTCGTGAGATAGAGCGTTTACAGACAGACAGACAGATGGACGGCAAAAATTTTTTTCTAAAAATATGTTTTTCGAAATCTCCAGTGTCGAAAAAGTGTAAATCCGTCAAAAAATTTTTTCGATTTTCAAAACGATTGCAAGACTTACCCTATACTACGTATGATGGGTAAGTAACAAGTGAGTAGGTGTGATCGGAGATTGCACAGAGGATTTCGTTTAATATCTTCTTCAAAACACTTTATCTAAATTGATCTTGCTGAACGGTTTTTCGGCGCTATTTTGGATTTCTTCGCCAACCAGAACTGAATACTGAATTGTTCCCCTAAATGCTCCCTTGATCGCATAGATTTCTTAATTTCTTTTTTCGTTTTTGTTAGATTCTTACGAATCTGCAGATTTAGTGTAGGTACACAAATAAATAAAATTACGAATAAAAGTAATATAATGAATAAAAGTAAAATAAAGAATAAAAGTAGTCTTTTTCAAATTTTTATGATTTGTTGTGTGACAAGAGATGTTCAGTTGTAAGTACACAAAATTTTTTGTATAATTTTTGTGTAAGGGACTCTGTGACAGACAGGCAGATAGATGACAGAGACAAATAGAATTTCGTCAGACGAACTAAACCCTAAAAAGAAAGAAACAAATTGTTTTGATACTCGGCCGTCATAAACAAAACCAACCAAACCAAGAAGCTCTGAATTTCGGTGCTAAACTGTCGACGAAAAGACAAATTTATATTGATGTCGGACAAAAATTATATAGGTCTGTTTTTCTCTTTCCAGATGCCCCGGATCACCATAGACCAGACGCAGGGCCGCAACCTGACGCGGGCACTCTACGAGCTCGGACTCATCGACCTGTTCACGCCGGGACACGCCAACCTCTTCGGAATGAGCAATTTCGGATGGTTCCACGTCTCCAACGTGACGACAGCCGCTTTCGTCGACATCCGGGAATCGGAACAAGACGAATCGGCGAGGAAGAACGCGAAGGAGGAAGAAGCCCCGCCCACCAAGATTCTGTTGGATCGCCCATTCTTGTGGTTCGTCATGGACAATGTGGCCGGACTCGTGATCGCCATGGGCAAAATGGCGCGACCCGGAGAAGAATCCACGCATGCGTGGTAACAACAGGAAGACGTTTTAAATTTCGGAGTGAGAATAGAAAAAAAAATGGTTTTAAACAAGACCGCCATTTTGATTTTTGATAGGAGGAAAGAAAAGTATTTTGTTCTATGCAATAAATGCAGGTTTTCTGTATATTTATTTGCATCAATTTCCAAAAAGGTTTTTAAAAGAATATTTTTACTACAAAGATGTCTCTCATTCCGATGAGATGGGCATTGTTCTTCCTAAATAGCGTACCCTGTTTCTGAAGGAATGATCGCATCCCATCTTTAAGAATTTCACTTACATTAATGATTATAAAATAAACTAACCTTTTTCAACACAGAAAATCTGCAAAGAACAACGACGATGCTCACTCCTTCCGAACATTTGCATGATTTGTTTTTTAAAAAATAATAAATAAATAAATGTCAGCAATGAAGAACCATTATATTATACAATACAAGGCACGTAATGATAATTTAGAAACAGTTACAGCAAGAGTTAAATAATGGCGGCTACACTTCATTACTAACGATATGGACCTATTGACACTCGTTTCTGTACAAGTTATTTCTCCAATGATTCTTATAATAATGTTATAAGTGTGTTTTATATAATGTTCTACCACAAAATGTCTACACAATGTCTGAGAAGCTGTGTGCAAAAGACTAAATCAGGGGGATGGCCCTAGAAGACTTCCATCCAAAGTTTCAAAGTGATCTCATCCCTTAAAAATTGTAGATTTTCTATTTGTTAAATAAAATTTTTTATATATTACAGATTTACAAATGTAAATTATTTCTTTCAGAACTCTATCTCCTTTTCGCCAGCTGCAAAAATTTCATGCAGTTGTAAAATTGTTGGCAAAAGTTTGAGTGAGTTTGAGTTTGAGTTTGAGTGAACAGTGCTTTGAGGCCTATAGCTACAATGGCTGTTGTCTCGATTAATCCAGAATATACAGAAACAAATACAGAACACTTTATTATTACAGAAAATCCAGTACATACATTTAATACACATCACAGGGACAACACAGACACCCATGCCGCTAGCTGGACTCGAACCAGGGACCAGCAGTGTGGGAGCAGCTGCCGCTACCAACCACGCCACTGGGTCGGTTTGACAAAAGTTAATAAGGAAAAGGCATGTTTACAAACAAACACTTTCGTCAACCAATCTACCACTACATTTTTTGTCGTAACGATCATTATAAGATTCATCTTGGTAACGTAGGCCAATCATATCATAGACCTGTCGAACGCAGACCCATCAAATCGCTCTAACTCATGTGCACATTAGGAGTTGTAGAGAACGGACAAGTGTTCAGAGATGTAGTGGAGGGTACAAGGGGGTATACGCCGTACACCTTCTGGATTTTTTAAAAGAGCACCGTATACCCTCTGTTTCCAGGGCCATCGCTAAGACTTTTTATTTGTGGGGGAGAAGACCTTAAATTGCCAAGTCAAATTTTCATGTTTGCCGACTCGTTTTATAATTTTGCCAAGTTACCACACATAAAAAATGTAATATAGTTCTTATTTGTAAAAAAGTTTAATAATGTTCCCAATTCGAGTTGTAACTTTTGCAAATTCTATCAAAAAATAAGAAATGTATTGCAGTTTTTATTAAAATTTTAATTAAATTTGCCATAAAAGTTTTAAATTTGCCAAGTGTAACAACATTTGAAAATGTTTTGGGGAAGAGGCTCCCCCCCTATCCCCCCCTTAGCGAGGCCCCTGTCTGTTTCTCCAGAAAACTATAGTATACACACTCTAGGGTATACCCTCCGCCTTGAGCTTATACCCTCTGCTTAGAGCGTATAGCCTCGGTTATTTTTACGACTACACCCCTGCAGGTGTTTCTTGCTTATCCACAGTTATAGGAAAATCAGCTGATTTACTTTTCATCCTCCAATCACACCTTGGCGTTTGACCTCCAGCCGTACCTATAATCCTCTCAGCCATCAATCACAGCTGCCGTTTAACGATTGTTTGACCTCCAATGGTCAATTTGTGACGTCATATGAAACTGTCCTATTCGAAATTCGACTTACAGTGACGTCAACTGCAATCTCCTTATAGAAAAATATCCCTTTATGAGGTGCACATAAAGTTTCGTGCTCTTACATATTTGTCAAGGAAGAATAATTAATTCATTTATGTATTATTTACAGCATTTAAAGTATAAGTAAGTTAAAGTTCATTTCTATCCATTCATACCTTCTCTCTATGGCCGAAAATAAAAAGCTCTATGCTTTTAAATCTTTCTGTTTTATTTGTCTGCGCTTGAACTATTAAAAATAAATGAATTGATTAGTTAATGAATTTTTCTGGCACTAGAAGTATTATCACTCCTGGACGATCTGTGTTTTAAACTGAATGTTTAAGTAATTACATGTTAAAATGCACTTATGAACAGCGTCTAACACTAGAAAGGCTGAACATTTTACTCAAGTTTTTTAAAAAGTAATTTACTTCAGAATTTTTATTTAAAAATATTTAATTTACTTATTTAACCATTTTTTTTTCTCTTTGTGACGGTTAACCTTATTGTAGAAAATATATTTGGGTTCGGACCGCAATACACTCATATGACCGTATACAAAGCTTATATTTATTAAAAATAAACATAGGTTATGCAAGGTATAGCATTGCAAGTGTAAAATATCAATAAGTTACGCTGTTGCCAATTTACTTAGGTAAATATAGTGTTGCAACACAAGAGAACAAAAGCAACTACCGGAGCACAATCGTTAGGCATAGGTACTTTAGGCCAGTGGCGTAGCCACCTACTGTCATGTTTTTTGGCGCCCGGGGCCAGCAAGAAATTTTGCGCCCCCACCCCAATATAGATATATAACAATTTCTCTCAATTTGGCGCCCCTAGGCTTCGGCGCCCGGGGCGGACGCCCCCCTTGCCCCCCCTTAGCTACGCCACTGCTTTAGGCATAGGTAGGCGGTGGAAATTCCCCTCCGCTAACCAGATACATCAAAGCCAGAAAACAGGCAAGAATAATAAAATATCTGTGTATCAAAGAATAATATTAACTAAACGCAAACTAAATATAAACCACCAGGTTAAAAATTAACTTTAAACTAAATTAAAACTAAAAAACTGAAATTGAAGTCAAAATTCATAAACCTCAACATCTATATTCGATAAATGAGTATAAAGCGTTAAGTTTATTATAAATTGCACAGAGAGAAATCCAATAAAACCTTCCGCACATTCCAACAAAGAGTATGGTCACTCTCGAAAGAAAAATATGTAGGCATTTCCGGAAAACGAGCCAGAGTTTCCCCAAGAGGGTTCCAGGAGGGCGGCTCGCCCCTCCTGTCCTTTGATTTAAAAAATAGAGCCGCTCTTGCTCCTCATCCAAAAACTAACGCCCCTCTTGCTGCTCATTCAAAAAATAGCGATCTTCTTGCCCCTCATTTGAAAAAAAAAAAAAAAAAAAAAAAAGAAAAACGTTGCTCTTACTGCGTCCGTACTGAACGCATGCCTGCTAGTTGTCTTCTCGATTCTTTTGCGACTGATTGAAGAGTTTTGCACAAATAATCAACAAATTTCAAGGTTTTCTCCCCCAATCGAATAACGATTTTTCCCCATGATAAATGGATGTATTTTGGGATATTTTTTCCTCTTGCTGTTAGAAAAATTGAGCGGACCGCATCAAAAAAGGCAGTAAGATTCTAGACTCAACTCTATAAAAGTGCCCTGAAAAATATATAAAGTGCCCTTTCCATAACAGTAGCGTCCTGCCCTTTTTACTTACCCATCATACGTAGTATAGGGTAAGTCTTGCAATCGTTTTGAAAATCGAAAATTTTTTTTGGCGTATTTACACGTTTTAGATAGTAGAGATTCCGAAAAACATATTTTTAGAAAAAAATTTTGCCGTCCGTCTGTCTGTCTGTCTGTCTGTAAACGCTCTATCTCCCGAACAAATTGAGATAGAGACTTGAAATTTTGTATGTAGTTAGTATGTAAGAATGGGACGAACCCTACTTAATATCAGCAACCTCGATTATCCGGAACTATTTTTTTCGGACTCTCGAAAAATTCGTTCTGATGAAAGGTATATAAAAATTTTCGAATTTTTTTGTTCTAAGGAATGGACGTAAAAGGCAATAAAATAACACACATTTTGCATATAGAACGAAGTCGATCGAATTATTAGTTGCCAAGATATGTGTAATCTCGTTTTCCACATTCTTCGATTTTTCATGACCCTGTATTTCATTCAAATTTCAATTCAGAAGTATATTTTAATTGGAAATGAGATGCTTAATCCGACGCAGTCACTAGTTAGTTAATAGAATACTTATTTTTGGAGTTATGAGGATGTTTCTTTTACGCAGTTCGGTACTACTTGAGTAGTTTGGCGTTTTATATAATTTGTCGAAATTAATACATCAGCAGTTCTTTAATAGAGCATTACTATGTATATTAACAATATTTAAATTTTGTTTATGAATTGCAATGCATTGTATAAATAGTTTCACACGTTTTATTTTCATATACATATCCATGATGGGTAAGTATTACGGTGGCCCCCAACGACTAGTTTAAATCTGGGGGAAACTCTGAACGAGCAAACAAATAATGTGTTGGAGTACCTTGAGCATTACAGGTACATTTATCAGAGTTCATTTTATCTTTATATATCTACATATATATATACATATATATATATGTAGGATCTATTCACAAGGCACTCAGCAACAGCAAATGCAATGAACTTTTTACTGCTGAGTAAGCACCTAGAGGCTCCTGATGAGGTAGGTTTTTAGGAAAGAGAGGACAGATGCTAACGGGATTTCGGCTGCAGAGGGTGTGTCCAAAAAGCCGCCCGCACATCTCAGAAGAAACATGGTCGGACGGACTTGAAAATTCTGTCTCGGTAGCTGTGCCGGATTGAAAGATTTCTGAGGGGCAGACGGTCTCTCATTATATATAAGACTATGCCAATCACATCCTGCAAAATTGTAAATAAGTGTGCTGCATATATGTATATATACGTGTATATAACCAAGAAGTGTGGATAAAAAGTAAAGATTCTCACTAAAGAATCTCCCAGCCGGAAAACTACCCTGACCGGAAGGAAAATAGGAAACCATTCTGTTTGGAAAAACATATTCGGCATTAACTTTGTTAAAAACTAGGAATGTATCTCTCCCAGTTTCAGAAGTCTCCCAGTTTCTTTTCCAAGTTTTATCAACTGCCTTTCCGCAGATCAGATTAAGGCGCCACTCGAGTCACTGAAAAAGTCCCGGATGACATTGTCAGTCTACGGGATCGTTATTTTCACATATCTCGCTCCAATTTTAATATTTTTAAATGCTTTTTTTTTGCCTAGGATAACTGAGGACGATTTACAACCGGGATAGTTTTTACCTTTTCGATTTTGGTTAATTAATGTTTTTTTAATATTATGATAGTTTCAATTTCAGAATCGGTTCCAACCGGTTCCTAAATTTAAAGTAATTTTTTAAGAAAGATCTGAAACCAAAATCGAAAAAATAAAAACTAGCCCGGCTGTAAATCGTCCTCAGTTATCCTAGGCAAAAAAAAAAATCATTTAAAAATGCTAAAATTTGAGCGAGATATGTGAAAATAACGCCTCCATAGACTTAAAATTATCATACGGGTCATTTTGAATGTTTAGTGTGGGCTCTTAAGCACTGATCTTGAGCAAAGAAGCAATAAATAAAGATCTGCATTTTTCTTTTCAATATTCTCTTTAGCCAATGCGTTGGCCCTCTCCTTGCTAATAAGGCTAATATGTCCCTTGATCCATCCTATAAAGATTTTCTTTTTCGAAATCTGTAGCAAGAGATTAAAAATTTCTAAAACGATATATTTCTTAGAAAAAAGGGTACTACTAGGTTATCCCGTCGATCCACTTCGCCAAATTATACAAATCGCCAAACTATACACATTGACATAATTTTTATTTTAAATAACGAAAAAGACAAATAATTAGTAGAATATTAATAAAAATACAAATAAAAAGTCGAAATAAAAATCACTTAATGACATTTTAAAAACGTGTATCGTATTTAATGTCATTGAATGTGACATTCACGATCATCTGTTATTGGCATTTAATTTTATAGTTTGGCGATAGATTTTTGGTCGACGGGATAACCTAGAAGTACCGAAAAAAAATTACGCAAACAAATCACAAATTATTAACTATCCCAATAAATAGTCACCGATAAGAAACTTGTACTTGAAAATCATAAAGTTGCATACATAATTGCTATGAGTTCGGCTTGATTAATTGAGTTACGCAGGCGCAGCTTAAGTCGTAGATAAATGTCCTATTGTGGAACATCGCAATTAGAGCCAAAACACCATTTGCCACATTAGATCCACCAGTGAAGGTCAAAAAGAAATACAGATTCAGGAACAGCAGCAATGTCAGGAGAAGCCAAAGTTAAATTTACAAGATTATTACAAAGCGGAAAATTAGAGGTACGCTGCAGAATTTCTTTACTTTCAACTAGATCATCTTCAAATTAAAACTAAAACTTGTGTTAAACTTTAATTGCAACAAATTTATTATATTTCAATTCCGTAAAAATAGACGAAATGCATCCGTGAAAACACTGCAATATATGACATTTGTTGGGGCCGATCGCAAAGAAGGAAGGGTTTTCCGCCCCCAATCCCAGATAGCACCGACTTACGGACGACCCTTAAGATGTACATGCTGTGTACTGAACTGAGAGATAAAACTATATGCCCGTATCTAAACCTAGAGTAACCGGAAAAACCCCTCTTGACGGCACAGACACCGCCTAGCCTATGTTTTTGCGCCCAACCTCTCCCCCGGTTATAGACGACCTGTTAGCTATCCAGGCGGGCACAAAAAGCTCCACCTAGGCACGGACAACGCCTCACTAGGGGATAAGGCGAACGAAATCCCGCGCACCCCGTACAGACCCCCCGCCCTCTGGCCGGAGAACCGCGCAAGGCCTAACAAGACCCCGCCAACCACTATCTTACTTCGGAGTCCTCGTAGTTCATAGGCACGAATGCCCCCTCCCCATGCAATGAGGACTCCTACCAGAAACATGAAAGGTACCTCTAAACATACATGGAGGAAATGGTTAGGCTGTAGAGGAAAACGCGTATTTTTTTTTTCCAACCACCTTCGTCGTTCCAAGCCCAAGCTCGCACTCTGATTGGTTGTTGCTCTCAGCACTGTTTTCACGTAACTTGGCGTAGCGATAGATGCTTCCGTCGAGTTTGATTTCCTTCGGAGCCGAGTACAAAGTAAACCGAGTACAAAGTAAAAATTTGTGTTTAAAAACTTTTAAAGAGTACAGCTTTCAGTAAGACACGTTCCATCCAATCCAATGCTGCAAGAGAAAAGTTACTTTGTACTCGGTTCGGAAGGAAATCAAACTCCTCGACGGAAGCATCTATCGCTACGCCAAGTATGATTATCGCCAAAGTTACATGAAAACAGTGCCGAGAGCAACAACTAATCAGAGTGCGAGCTTGGGCTTGGAACGACGAAGGTGGTTGGAAAAAAAATTACGCGGAGGAAACCTCGTCCACAAGAGTTCGAAGCTATCCAAGCTCGGGATAGAGTAGGATGAAAGTTAGGTTTGAGAGAACCTGCTAGGTCTAAATCACTGGGCACAGATTTCTTTTGTAGATCTAAAACTAATGTGAGTATAGTGAAATAAACTGTTGTACAGGGCAGTTTCATAAGACGTCACAAATCACCTACTGGAAGTCAAAAACTGTTAAACTGCAGCTGTGATTGGTAGGTGAGAGGATTATGGGTGCAGCTGGAGGTCAAACGCCAAGGTTTGATTGGCGGATGAAAAATAAATCAGCTGAATGCAACTGCCCTATACCTCATAAAGGACTTATTTAAAAAATAAAAAAAAATGTGAAAAGGTTTGTGATCGAAAGAGATATTTCTTTTTGACTTAAAAAAATGTGTGGAATAATGACTAAAGAATAT
This sequence comes from Maratus speculifer, assembly GCA_964019185.1. Classification (NCBI taxonomy): domain Eukaryota; kingdom Metazoa; phylum Arthropoda; class Arachnida; order Araneae; family Salticidae; genus Maratus; species Maratus speculifer. Next base: position 347,190,544 of record OZ025296.1, read on the forward strand.
ACTTAAATTAAATTGGTATGCTGAAAATTAATGCACATGTTAATTTAATTGGAATATTAAAAAAAAAATCCTCTTTCTTAATTCAAATTTGCGTATGAGTGAAATCTAATCTGTACTAAAATCAATGGTTATCATTTACATATCAGCTAGTTTCTGTGAAAAGGTTAATTACCTATCAAATGTTTGTAAAAGACAGTTATTATAGTCCAAGATACGACAGCACAAAAACCTAAGGTATCGGGCATAAGAAAAACCCCTTTATTTTATGGAAGAGTAGTAATAGGAGAATCCCTTTGTCTGATGGAAGCGAAGGAGTGCATAATCCAACAAGTTGGAAATTGCACGTGAAGCGTAGCAAATGAGGTGCGTTCGTACGATAACGAAATTTTAAAAATATTACTCTCATATATCAATCTCATAAAATTTTAAATAGTGAATTACAATTAAAACGCTCATCAAACAATGTTCTCCCTATACCATTATGGAATGGAATACTTTTGTGTGGCCTTGTAAATCAATAACAAATTTTCTTTGCACCACAGATTATGTCAAATGTATATTATAATATGTTATTTATTGTTGCATATAAATTGTATTAAGTTCGAATGAGTGTAACACCATTAAAATGCATTTGAAACATTTTTCCCCATTGACCGTAATGTAACGGAATACTTTTGATTGTCCCTGTGATTGATCTATGCATCCGATTTTCATAAAATTTGAAATAACTCGACAAAATTATGTAAGAATTATGTATTTTAAATTTCAAACGTATAAAATACATTTGAAACTTTTTCCCCATTGACCGTAATGTAACGGAATACTTTTGATTGTCCCTGTAATTGATTATACGTCCGATTTTCATAAAATTTGAAATAACTTGACAAAATTATATAATAATTATGTATTCTAAATTTCAAACGTATAAAATACATTTGAAACTTTTTCCCCATTGACCATAATGTAATTGAATACTTTTGATTGCCCCTGTAATTTATCTATGCACCCGATTATCAAAAAATTTGAAATAACTCTACAAAATTATGTAATAATTATGTATTTTAAATTTCAAATGATTAAAATGCATTTGAAACATTTTTTTCCCCATTGACCGTAATGTAATGGAATCCTTTTGATTGCCCCTGTAATTGATCTATTCATCCGATTTTCATAAAATTTGAAATGACTCGACAAAATTATGTAATAATCATGTATTTTAAATTTCAAACGATTCGGTTGGGTAGTTTTTGCGTTGTTATATGCGGACAGACGGACGGACTGAACGACCACTATAGGTGCTACGTATTTACATAATTACGAACGCACCTAAAAATGAATACCACTGGTGGTTTATTTATAGGTTTATCATTGTGCTAGCCGTACAATCAAAGATATGAAATGATTGTACGGCATACACAAAGACAAGACATAATAAAGAGAAACTGGGCAGGTATTAAAAAGAAAAAAAAACCATCCAAGTGAACGTTAGGTACAGTAGATAGCATATCATTTATAAAAAGAAATTAAATTTGAATCGTATAGTTCTTGAGTTCGAAACCAAGAGTTGTCATAAACTGCTTTGTCGAGTATCGCGAAATATTCACTCACACTTAAAACAAAATTTGAATACTTAAAAGTTGTCGTATAAATTAAAATGTTGTCATTCACTTATCTTCAGAAAGCTATCAAGCTCTCTTTGGATAATAATCCCTTCGCGACGGGAGATTTTTACGAAATTGTTTATCACCGGTCATCGGTTTTAAAAACAGATTTTTGTAGCTTATTCAATCGAGGATGTGCTCCGATTAAATAAGGCAGATTTTACAGTATAATTTTACTGGTGGAAATAAACAAAGATTCATAAGTCTTTTTGCGGCACGTATACGTGTCGCTCGTACCCAAGGGGTTAATAAGGGAAACATAATTCTTAACATTTACAAAGTTTTAATTTTATTCTATGTTTTATTTAAAAATGAAAATTGAAAAAAAAAAAAAAAACACTTTTTTAAGAAGACGATTTTAAACATATACACAAAAATATATTACAAAAAGAAAAAAAAAATGTCAATAAAAATAAAAATATGAGAGGAAGATTTTTAAAAAATTACACAAAAAATTTACTAAAGATTTTTTAAACCTAATGAACACAAATTCAATAAAAAGTTAAGTGAAAAATTTATGATAAAAGAAAATTTATTATGACTACATTAATTAAAAAATGTAGTTTTTGCACGATTTGGGCCACAGTGAGTGAAGTGGTGCTCATGATACCCCTATCTCCGAATAGTTTATACAACATATATATAAATTTTTTAATGTATATTGGACGAACAATATCCTATGCAAAAATATAGGGAATAATAAGGTAAAATGGACCTAATTACACAGTATCACTTTATTTACACACATCTCTTATATCTAATTTACTTTTATTTTTATTTATTTTTTTATTATTTTTTTTTTTTTATGAGTGAAATTTATTACAACAATCGATTGATTAACAAATTCACACTTCAACTTCAAAACTCATCGTTAGCTCAGAATGATTCATTTCATGCTGATTATTTATTTTGAGCTTCTAAAAGTAAAATTTTTCTTCATCATGTTTTTTTTTCTGCTTAATTAAATTTTAGATAAATAAGAAAAAAAAAACAGCTGTTTTATAAAAGTAAGATACTTATTTTTATTTAGTATTAAAGTTAATATACTTAAAAAAAAGCGTTAAAAAACAATTTTATGATAAAGTATTGGACTTCAACATGGGGCACAGTGGTACACAATCCAATTACTGCAATTAGAATATTCAAAATTTCTAATAATTGCTTATTCTCTAAAAAAGAAATACTACTTTAAAATAATTATTTAACTGTAAAATAAAGAAAGAAAAATGTCAATTTTCATCATAAGAAATATTTTGGTTTGTATTTTTTTTATTTCAAAAAGAATACAAGTATCCTATTAACTGTAGCCTGTTATAGGGGTGTCGTCGTAACAATAACAGAGGATATACGCTCTGAGCAGAGAGTATACCCTTACAGCCGTATATACTATGGCTCTCTTTTTTTGTCATTCATATAGTTGTTTTTTAGCATAAAATGTATTTTGTAATGTATTTCTACAATTTCAAAAAGTATTTTCAAGAAAATAACTGTAAATTTTATTGCAATATTATTTTAAACATTCAAATTGTCACTTCTGTCCGTTGTCCCTCACCTCATATACTGATCTTTTGGAACAATTTTAAGTGTAATGACAGACTATTTTTAACTATTTTACCACCAAAAATAAAAATCTATACTCCAAAGTACATAACAAAGTATTTTTATTATAAATTAAAAATAGTTTTTCATTTGTTCTGAGTCAGAAAAACGCTGTCCCCTAGTTTTAATAGCCTAGTTTTAGTAGTCCCCTAGTTTTAGTAGTGACTACTGTCCTTTTCTATAAAACATCGAAAATGACCAACAGGTCGCCAGATAAAATTTGGTGAACAGGTAAGAAGGAGCCATCTCAATTGCCCAGAAAAACACATGGCACAATTCTAAGGACTTCAACAGTGGCGTAGGGGCGGATGTAAATGGTGTCACCCCTAACCACGATGATGTCACACCCCCCCCCCCCCAAAAAAAAAAAAAAAAATCCGCCATATATATATATATTTTTTTTTAATCACAATTCTATGTTATTACAAATAAAATTTCAAAATTTTTTGCATGCCTGATGTGGTTTTTATAGATGATTCGAATAAATGGATACAAAATTGCAATATAAGTACAAAATTCTAATAAAGTCCATACATTTTTTTATATTCTGCTTGCACCAGCATTTTTTAATATAAATATGGAAATATAGTTCATATTTATATTAAAAAAATGCTGGTGCAAGCAGAATATATATATATATATAAAAAAAAATGTATGGACTTTATTAGAATTTTGTACTTAAATTGCAATTTTGTATCCATTTATTCGAATCATCTATAAAAACCACATCAGGCATGCAAAAAAATTTTGAAATTTTATTTGTAATAACATAGAATTGTGATTAAAAAAAAAAAAAAAAAAAAAAAATGGCGGATTTTTTTTTTTTTTTGAAAAATATGGATTTTGATTTTTTAACAAAATTTTTGTAAACTTATACTGTACTAGCGGACCCGACAGACGTTGTTCTGGCGCCGACTCCAAAAAATCAAATAAATGTACATAAATATAATAATACGCACGATAAATACAAGCTCTTAATTTCTTATTACAATTATACAATGAAACCTCCAAATAAGGGACACTTATGGGACTGGAATTTTTGTCCCTTAAATAGAGGTGTCCCTTATTCGGAGTTTTTTTTTATATTATTTTTAATTAATCATTCAGAAATATGTAAAATTTACAAAGCAATAAAGGAGAAATTCAAATGTAACCGAAGTGTATAAAGTACATTAATCAGATAAAAGGAAGAAAAGAGAATTAATTAAAATTATCAATTGATTACTAAATTGTTAAATGATTTGTAGAATGATTGATTAGTATTTTTATGCAAACCGTGTCTATGCAAAAAGTATTCAAACATTTAAAAGAATTTTACTTGAAGTTATCAATCAAAAGGGATTGTTTTGCAAATTTCAATTTTTAAGTACAAACCTTTCACATTTAACGTATTTATAATTTTAGTTTTTCATTACTAACAATATTTACAAAAAAAAAAAAAAAAAAAAAAAAAGTACTCAACTATTTTGCGTATTTTAAGGCAACAAATCTCTCAACTGCGCTACTCAGCAAGTGGAAAATGTTTTGACACATTTATAAATTTTATTTTTTAACGGAAAAGTATAAAATTGGAACACTTGACTATGGAAGTGAGAAGGAATTAAGCTGTGTTTTCATTTTTTTTTTTTTGATAAACAAATTATCTATTGAGTTAGAGGCGATTTTGATCACGTCACAAAGGCGTTTTTTACCCTTTCTTGAATAGTTAATCTTCTTTGCATGGGAATTTGGTTCAAAACGCTCACTTTACAATATTTTCTGAACGATCTATGGCATTTGCAAAGAAATAGGAAAAACTGGTCGATTGTATATTTTTTGAACAACAATGTCTTATAGTTTCAGGCATTTTTGAATAAAAATAAATTAAAACTTATGTTTTAAAATTTGCCATTTTGGATTTGAGAATAGCCTTAAAGCATCTGTAAAGTTCTTTATTTCACAATTTTCTTTTATTCACAACTTTCAGAATTATCGTCACAATTTTCAGAATTACTTTCAATGGGGATAAACACACTGCTATCGAATGAGAATTGTGGGTAAATAAATAGTCATTAATTCCGTCGTATGTCTCTGCATCAACATGATTGTCTATCTGTTTGATAAGCTCACAAAAATTTGCATTTTCATATTCATCACAAACTGCTTCACTATCTGAAATGCAAGAACCAGGTTCTTTAATCTCATTTTCAAGTGTCCCTTAAATCGAGTGCCCCTTATTCAGAGGTAAATACGTTACACGTCCCATAACAAGGGACTGGGACCGGAAGTTTTGCCCCTTAAGTAGAGGTGTCCCTTATTTAAAGGTTTCACTGTATAAGGAAATTATTTTTCACTTTGCAGTAGTTTTGAAGTCGGTTCAATTTTTGATAGAAAAGTTTATTTTTCTCTTTTTAGTTAAATATTAACGATTTTCTGAAGTCGGTTAATTAATATTATAATGCAGAAAAAATTATTGCAAATCATGCATGTATGTCAGGAGTGGGGTTCGAACACACGATCTCTTTCTTTAAGAACCAGAGATTAAATCTGGCACCTTAGACCGCTCGGCCATTCCGTCCGCACTCTATTCAGCGAACTTATTCAACACTTTTGAGTGAATTTCACATGAACTGCCAGTTTGATGGCCTGATGTTTAAATCTAAATTTCATATTAATAAATTTATTTTTTGATATTCTAAAAGCAGGTGGTAGCACATCTTTTTATGCTTGATTCAATGCATTCATTAAATTTTTTCAGAGTTGTGAAATAGCGATCTTTTTTTGTACTTTAGTTAGCAAGTAATGGGAATTTACTTGTCCTGAATAAAAAACTTGCAAAATTTCAATCTTTTTTTATGCTTCCAAACATTTAAAATTTTTTATATATGGATTAAATGTAAAATATCCTGTGTTAATTAAACAAATAGACAATTTATATATTTAAAATACGCATCTAAGAGTTTAAAAGTTAAATGTATTTTGTGCCTTCATATGCAGAACATGAGGGTTACCTTAGGGAAGTTAATATTATTTGTTTTCTAACTATTTGTATACTACAGTTGGTAACGGTAGCGAGAAAACTATGTTGTTTCTTCTTTACAGTGCGCTTATTTAGAACTCGATAATGTTGTTCTATAATTGCTATTTATTGGAATGTTCACATTTCAACATGATGAGTATTTTTATTTTCTTACAGGAGTGTTACCCATTTATTTATTACTTTTTTTTTTTTTTTTTTTTTTTTTTTTTGACGTATAAAAATGTTAAGTTAGGGAATGCTGTATTTTTTGTTAAGGAATCAATAGGCCCAACTAAAATTTCAATAAAATAGTTAGAA